>VCKV01000043.1:0-670427 GCA_005876975.1 Drosophila orena | reverse complement strand
CCGTTGTCTGTGTCTGTGTCTGCGTCTCGGGCTTTCGCGAAAGATTCGCTGGAGTGTTGCTGGTGCAACAACTTGCAACATGCGACCACTGCACAATCGTGCGGTTAATGCAGCTGAGCGCCTGCTACAATGCAGCGACCGAACACCTGGAATGGGGCATCCACCTTCGGGATAGCCCGGACTCTCCAGCTGCAGCTCCATCCGAAAGAGGAGTCCCATCGCCAAACCCCCCAAAATGCGATTCCCAAGTTCCATCTGCACTCGCATTCCCAGTGTCTCAGGTTGCGATTGCCCGCTTTTGAGGGCTGTTTTGCGGCAGCAGGGATGTTTCACTCGAGGGTTGGGAATCCAGATATATTGGGTATTGGACCCAAACCCAAGCACACAAAACGAAAAATAAAACAGCAAACTGTGGGTGAGGCCGCGCTGCTGCACAGGAGAAAAACCCGAAAAAAAAGCGTACAACAAAAGCTCTGCCAAAGCGGAAACCTGTTTTGGCCATCGAGCAAAGTGAGTTGAGTGAGCAAAGAGTTAAGTTGAGCAGCAGCATTGACCCCAACTGACTCAACGACAAAATATGCCACAGAAAAGGATGGCAACAGAGCGTCGGAGTGAGATGGCAGACGCACAGAAGGAGATGGAGTTGAAGACTGGAGCCTCGGGAGATCTCTTGTATCCGAATAAATGCAGAACATGGTGCGAAATATTTAATACAAAAATGCTGAAAAGGAGTTTGGCCTGACAAAATAAAGCACCACACAAAACCAAGTACAGTGAAGTGTTGTTAACTGAAACCGCCATTACTGCATATTTTAGTTTTGAAAAAAAGAACCCTAAAAAACACGACCCTCTTCATTAAGTTTAGATAGTACTAATTCTAGTACTAGAACTTTACTTGTCTTAATATTATTTAATCAAATACAGAATAGTCAAGAATGTATATAAATATAATTTCACACCCGGAATGGAATTCTTAGAATTTAAAGTTGAATAATGTACATATGTTATATACTTTTGATTACAACTTTTAAATTTTTACGAAATAAAAATTGCATATCATTGATATTAAGTTATAGTGTGATATAAAGTTTATGCTTACGTAAACTAAGGGTTCGACAAATTAAACATATTGGTTACAGAAAATTCCATGGTCTGCAGTTCGCGATAGAGAGGAAAACCTGTAGCTACCAACTGCAGCAGACGAAGCGAGGTGAGGCCAAGTAAACCTGTTTACAGTTCAAACTTCGCATTCGATATATTCGATGTGAACTCTTTTTTGTTGTGCCATAGTAAGTATGTTCGTCTGGCAGGTTCTGGGGCCGCTTCTTCTTGGCCAACCGAGTTGTTTTAAGCCACCTACGAAGTCGAAGCTTAGGCCGGGTTATCTTCAGCTTAATTGGGTCATTCACACGCGCCACTTGCCCGTCGATAGAGATGGATATACGGCTGCAGAGGGAGATAAAGATACAGCTGGGGAGACACTGCTGAAAAACACACACAACTTTTTCAGCCTAGCAACAACTTCCGGTGTCTCAAAGACGAACCGAACAAGAAACTAAAGACGAGGCATACATTACATGTTAGACCACTCGAAGACGTACATATGCGAAGACGGGGGCACAACAAACGGCGGTAAACATAGGGAGATACATGTATGTAAAAAAAAGAAAAGACAAATAATACTGTTTATCAAGTGAATGTCGTGTATGCCAGGTATTGTGCCTAAATGCATTCCCTTCATCGCTATTCTCTTGGAATGCATCTGATATTGGTTAGGAGATTATTCAAAAGACAAAAGCTGATGCGGTAAAATAATTTTTTTGTTATTTAAGCAAAAAATCATTACTAATAACTTTCTGTCTTATTATGATATTATTATTATAAATTTATACAAAAGCTCAAGATAAAGGGCAATACAAAATACGTAATTTTAATATATAGTTTGGTTTTTGGTGTTATCAAAAACTAACGCTTACAAAATAAGCTGGGATGCTAGAATTAAACAAATTATTTTTAAACATTTCTATTATATTCAAGGAACTTATTTACCATGCCCAAAAATTAGCCGATGAAATATTTATCGAATTGGTTTTAAAACAAAAAAATTCTAGTATCATATAGATGGAAAGAACGAAACAACGGTAGTTCTCTCCCACACACAATCGTTTCTACCTACAAGGATCAAACAAAATCAAAGGATCAACGATGAAGAAGAAGCAGAGAGAACGAGAGAGAGAGAGAGAGAGAGCGAGAATCAAATACAGGGCAAAAACAAAATCATCAGTCCAAAGACAAAGGCAAATAAATGGAAAAACTCAACCGACAACTTCTGATGTGCGAGGGGGACGGCAAGGGATATGTGCATCCATCATTTTCTTTTTCTAGGCGATGCTAGAAAAAGCAATAGCAACAACCACAACAAACTGCAGTTTAGGCTTTGGAAATTATTTGGCAATTTCAAAGCCCCACAAAACTGGTCTTGTTCCATTTTTAAAAGCCAAGCCTTGACTCAAGTTCCCTCAAGCATAAAAACATCAATCATACGAAGTTCTACACCAAAAGCGCTTCAAGGTCTTATCAACATCAGAAGAAAAAAGGCATTTCAAAACCCGAAATAGAACTGGTTTTTAAATGCAAAAAGCCACCCACACAAAAATAAAACGCTATAAACTAATTAGGCGATAAGAGCGTTAGCTTACTTACCCAGAAGCTGTGCTGATAATCCAACTTGATTTTGAATTCCTATGATTTGCCCTTACTTGTGTTGTTAGTTCAATTTAGCACTGATAAATGGTTTGAATTTTAATCCAACTGCAACAACAACAAGAACGGCACAATTTTATTAGCTGGCCAATGCAACAACAATCAAAAGAGCACAAACTCTCCGCTCTCCTTCGCAAAAATCAAAACAAAACACGGCAAAAACACTTAAAACTCAAAGAGAGCGAGTGAGAGCGCGAGAAAGAAATGAGAAAAGGGAAAGAAGAAGAGAGTGATCCGCTTTGCTTTTGTTTTAGTTTTTAGTGACTGCAACATGTTGAATGTGTTTACTCTTGCCCTAACGGTAAATGCTAGTGCTGTAATTTGAAAATCCTCTGCTCGTCTCAAATTGAAAATAAACAATTTACAAGCGGCAATTTTCTTTCGCAACACAATATCCACAATCACTCACACGCACACACACAAATATATATATATATATATATATATATATACATGCATATAAGCGCACACCTTTGCAAAGGACGCTGTTGAGGGTTGCATTTTATGTTAAACATAATACTAATTATTTGCTTACTTTGATCTCACAATACACTGTTGGAAATTTTCACTGTTATGTTATTCATATGTCAGCATAAAACCGGAAAAACTAAACACGGTATCTTAACGAAAATAAGAGAACGACGCCAAAAAAATCGGTTGTTTGATTTCTTTTCACATTGATATAAGCCATTGGTTTGTTCAATTAGCATGCACTTTTCAGTTATTTGGTACAGTGTATTTTTTACGAGAGTTCTCGACAATTTTCGAGCGCTAAAACAAAGAAACCGCGCTCGACGTTAAAAACCGCGTCCGACTGCCGCTGTTTTTTTGTTGTTTTGAGAGGCGCTAGTGGTGGAAGAAAGTCTGGGAAAACATCGATGACGCTATCGATCAAGCGATGACTTATCCCTCTGTTGCCAACGATGTTTTTGTGGTGAATGTCCGGCACCACTGTTTATTTGGTCATAAAAATTGTTTTATTTTTAAAAACTGATTTTTAAAATCAGAAATTCATTTTGTTATGGAAATGTCTTTTACAAATGTTTTAGTTTTTTTTTATGCAGCTTAACATTAATACTGTGGCTAAATGGGTTTTAAATAATAAGATTATTTAATATACTTAAATGAACAATTATTTGTTCTCAACATTATGCACTTTAAAATAGATATAAATTTGATCTCCAGGCTCGTACAACATTACGCCAGCTTATCGCAATAGTTTTGGCTCGCATCCCTGGCACGGTGGTTACGTTCAGAGGCAGTTGTATCAGTCTGGCAGCACTGCCCGCTCACATACACTCAGTCGCCCCCCAAATGTATCGGAAACATGCAGCCGAGTTAAAATAGTGAAAAACTAGTTAGCAAACACAACCGATCAGTGCGGATAATAAGAATTGGAAAATCAAAATTAAATGGTAAACAAACGTTAGTCGGCGCGGCTAATTAACCACAGAGACGCGGAGAGAGTGGCCAGTGAAAGCCAGAACACTCTCTCGCCTCAGCGTGTGTGTGTGTTACGTGTGTGCGTATGTGTCTGTGTTGACAAAATACAACAAATCGCAGCGAAAACAGGAAGTGTGTGCACGATAAAGCATAAAGATTGCACATTTCGCATTAAAATAGGCGACAAAAACCCGGGGGCGCAAGCAGATCTATACGCTACGGGCCCACTCATGCCACAGAGCAGGGGGCGTTTTTCTAGATCAGTGACTAGTCTTATATGGCTTTATGTTTTGATGCTGCTCTGAACCACTGTGAAACATCACGTCATTTATGCCACGCTCCTTCTCCAAAAACCAAAGATCAAATTGATTTCACTGCATTTGAATATATATATCCATATATATACAATAGTTAATGTTCGTATGCGTCATTCGCTCATCAGCTACATAGTATACGAGTGTTGTTATTGTGGATCGCTTTCGCATGTTAATGCTTTTGTGTTATTTTTCCCATTCCATTTTTTATCAAAGTTTCGCGCTATCGCCCAGTCAGCTCAGAAGCAGCCGCTCCCCAACTGAGAGCACAGAGATACCAGCTCTGGCCACTTGCTCCTCCGGATCCGGCTCCTGTCCCCGTTCCCCTCCCCCACCCGCCAAATCCATATCCTGCTCCAAATGACGGACGGCGAACAGCAGGAGGCGCTGGTCAAGCGGGCCGAGGACGAGCGCGAGGATATATTCCGGCGGTATGAACTCGGTCTGGATCCCAGCAATGTGGTGGATTCCTGGGAGAATCCCACGTTTGAGATCTACCACAGGACGGACAAGTGAGTAACATCCGTAACTCGTAGGGAAAACCTCCATAATGTCACTTGTCTTTCCATAGATATGGCTTCTTACACGACTCGCGACTGCCGTCGACGCGGGATGCCCAGGAGGTGCATCGCAATAAGATCGAAATGGAACGGGACAAAAAATGGATGAAGATGCTTAATCAGTGGCCTCCGCCTCAGGACAAGCTGCACAAGCGCGTCTACAAGGGCATACCGGATCGCGTGCGTATGGTGGCCTGGAATAAGCTGCTCGACATCCAGCAATCGATAACCAACAATGCTGGCGTCTACCTCCGAATGCTGGAGCTGGCCAGGAAATACTCCACGGAGACGCGACAGATCGATGCCGATGTGAATCGTCAGTTTCGCGACAATCTTGCCTTTCGCGAGCGCTACAGCGTAAAGCAGTGCTCGCTATTCAATGTGCTCAACGCCTATAGCATCTACAACTCGGAGCTGGGCTACTGCCAGGGCATGGCCTGTGTGGCTGGCGTGCTGTTGCTTTATTTGCACGAGGAGGAGGCTTTTTGGGCATTAAATACCCTGATAACAGACCAAAAATACGGCATGCATGGACTGTTTATTGAGGGATTCCCGAAGCTGACTCGATTCATCGATCACCACGACCGCATCATGTCGAAAATAATGCGAAAACTACACAAGCACTTTACCAAACACAACGTTGACGCCCTGCTGTATGCCATTAAGTGGTTTTTTGTCGTCTTCGTGGAACGCGTATGTAAACACTAGATGTATTTATTGCAAAAATACTTAATAGATCTGTTCTGCAGGTTCCTTTCAGTTTAAGTCTGCGCGTGTGGGATATTTTTATGTTAGACGGCGATCGGGTCATTCTGTCCATGGCCATCACCATTCTGTACCTTCACAAAGACGAGCTGTTGCGCCTTAAGGACATGGACGCCATCATTGAGTACTTGCAAGTACGGCTGCACAAGAACTTTGGCTACAGTGACGATGATGCCATTCAGGCCCTGGAACGAGTCATGAAGAAGCTAAAGGACCTCAAGCTGGATGTGCCGCCGCCAGCCAAGTCAAACGAGTTCCCCAGCCGCAAACTAGGTGACTTCTTGGAGGCCGATATGGAGAAGAAGATCGGGCGCAGACGCAATGATTACACAGACGCGGAAAAGCAAGTCATAACAGATGTGATATCAAGGTGGGATCTCTATTGGTTGGTCACTTAATTTACTCATTACAATTATTTGGCTTTTAGACAAGAACAAAACGCGATCGACGTTCAGTCCACAGTGTCCTACGAGACTTCCGAGTGCGCAACGGGTGAGTCATGAGTAACGCACAAGCCCTTACACTGTTTATCTACTAATCCTAATGCTTGCTTTAAACAATCCACTTACCCCACTTGCTGACTGTAACTATAATCTGCAATTATAATTGAAAATTCTTTTCTTACTTTGTATTGTGTGGTGCAAGTTTATCACAAATTGTATGTATATATCATGTATATGTAAACCGAAACACGAGCAGTTCCTCAAAACGAACTTCAATTGGTTTTGCCCTAGACGTAATCCTATGTACAAAGTCCTGTTTAGTTTTAGAATATGATATGGCATATGTATTCTGTTTGTTTGAGTAGCGATGTATAGTTTTCCTTTGGAGTATACGTTAAGATCGTAGCCACTTTCAGCGAGTCATCGTTGGCAATCCAACCCAAAATGCGTCATCAACTCGCTGGCCGAAGCAATAAACTAATTGAATAATATGCTAATATTGACCTTTTGCACGTTGGAGGGAGCTAAGAAGAGAATTCCTTGTTTGTGTAATGTAATGGATGGTTCGAAACAGTGGGACGAGTATTAGTGGTTCTGGATGGATTACCAAGTTTTAGACGTAACGGATCTAATGGGCACTAATTCTAACTGTATATGTAAAGTATTAGCATTTAAGGGCCAAATAACCAAGGCAACCACAAAACCAGTTCATGCTTATTAAATACGCCCCACGACGTTCATATAATCGGATGATCCATTTTGTAACCATTGTCTAACATTGTCCGCTGCGTGTACATATATATCCGTTTCGATCACAAGCCACCGCTTCTGCGTCTTCCCAGCAAATCGGAGCTGCAAAAACCGAAATCAGACCTGACCTAATTCGCAATCGCTTCTGTAATTCTGTTCCTAGGTGATGGATACTCAATGAAAACGTTTGAGAGTATCACTAGCTTAGCCACCTCGCCGGCGAA
The DNA here is from genome assembly GCA_005876975.1 of Drosophila orena. Taxonomy (NCBI): domain Eukaryota; kingdom Metazoa; phylum Arthropoda; class Insecta; order Diptera; family Drosophilidae; genus Drosophila; species Drosophila orena. Next base: position 663,165 of record VCKV01000043.1, on the reverse strand, counting down.
TAGCAGCTACTCGCTGTACAGCAATGGATTTGTGGTGACCACTATCGAAAGTGATCAAGATCCCGCCCGCAGCCAGAGTATCCACAATCTCAGCTACCTGCATCCGCATCCAGTTCTGCCCAATGGGCTGCAGCACATGCGACACAGCTTTAGCAGCGATAGCGACAGTCGCAATCGCCTCGATTTGGATCAGGCACTGGAAGTGCTACAGCGACAGCAGCTGCCCCTGCATCCGAAGACTCCAAGCAGCCAAGTGGTGTATATCGTGCAAAACGGAGGCGGAGGCAGGTACATGGACGGGCATCGGGATGCTGCGGATGACGATGACGATGATGCGCTGAGCGTGGAGAACACGCGCCTTTAATCTTAGTTGATTCGTATTTCGTATTCTTTCTTTATGTAGTTAATGTCTGTTTTGCCTAAGCCAATAACGATTCCCCCCTTCCCCCCCCCAAAAAAAAACCCTCCCTTGAACATTCGCTAGTAATGTCCACATGTACTTAGCTTTAATTTTTGTATTGTCGAGCCGACAGGAACATGAATTGTTATTCATTCATTGATGTGTGTATTTAGAGTTTTTTTCCACATTCTTTCTTGTTCACTCACTCTCCGATATTACCCAACCGAGAGTCTCAACTTAATATTCCAAAAACTGATAACTCCTAAGACTCCAACTATTCCGTTTGAAACTACGTACAACGATTAATATTTATTGGTATCCGCCTAACTTCTTACCCACAATTCCTTATATATGTATACCTACTAGCTGATTACTGATTAGGTAACTTAAGTTTTGCTCTTGCATTTACTTTATGTTTGCCTTACAAACGAAACTCAACTTTAGTTTATGTTAAAGCCAAAATTGTAGTCGTAATCTGATTAGCCAATAATTATATGATTATACATATAGCAAAACGTACCACACAAATAAATATGATTTTGTACTGAAAAGAACACATTTGCCAGCATGGTTGATTTCACAATTAGCCTAATGTATTATTGTACTGCAAGATATGTTGCAAGCAAAGAAAACAGTATTAGTACGAAGTATTCGACTCGATTTGCACCTCACAAACAACAAACACAAGAACACTAACACCGCTAACCCAAAATTTCACAATGCCACCAATCACAAGCACAATTGAAAACTAAATGCAATTTTCCAAAAACCAAATTTTTTTCCAACGCATTGGCAACACGACGAACTGGGATTGATCAAAACAAATCGAACAAAATACGAAAAACTCGAAAACGTATAAACGCAATTTATTAGTTACGCTTACCGTTCCCGAGGATTCGCACTCAATACGAAGTTCGCTTGCAGGTACTTCAGTTGCCTCGCACGGCTCGTCGGAGACCATGTCGCTGGAGGACAATAAGTGAGTAGATATCCACAGTCAGCTACAGTCAAAATAATGTAGTATACAAGATTTACAACTAGGAAAATAAGATCGAGTACATATCTAAAAGGCTAAGGGAAACAAAAATGATTTCCATCGGATTATTGTATGTTATTTTGACTGTTACTCCTTCAAAGTACCTATAGGTAGGCTGACCTTCTACGACCCCATCCTTTGCAGTATTCACCTGAGGACCGCCAACATGCTGCAGAACACTCCGCAGCGCGAGATGCTTTTGGGCACCTGACGTCAACTGCCGCCCGCGTCCATTGCGGCGCAGGCAGCTGCAGAGAACCGCCAAACTCTCACCACAGCCACAACTACGGGATTAGCAGTAGCAGGAGCATCGGGAGTTAGCCCCACATCCTCGCCCAGAGCTACGCCCACACCGCCGCCCGTGCCGCCGAGATCTCCGCTGGCGCTGGGATGACTAGCAAAGCAAAAGGCGGCGGCGAACCGGAGCGGGATTACCTAGTTCCTGATGCTTGCCGTCGTCTGCCTTTGCTTAGCCTTAAGTCTTCAAGCCCAGCCACCGCTGAAAACACTAAAGCTAGGCCTTCCTTAGGTGCAGCAATAGCAATCACCAAGCTTCGAGAATAAGAGAGCTCACACACTTTGTACATACGCTGCGGGAAGCTTGGGGCACGACTTGGTAGTGACTTAGATGCGCCAAATTAAATTTACAACAGTTACGAGTTAAACAATTGATAAAAGCAATCGAGAATTACATACACAAAAATGCTAATTGAACAATATTTAAGCAAGAGCAAATCGTATCTAATACAACTATAAAGCGGTTAGAAGTCTATTTAATTGCAAATTGAATTCAACTCAAGCATATATTATAGAAATTGTTGTAAATTGTACTTGTATATACGTACCAAACAAAATACAAAGCAACGTTAAAAAGTTACGTCCATGAAATGCAAACGAATGTAAAGGCGAAAGGCAACCAAATATTAATTGAAAGCTATAGATAACAGAATCGTATGATTACGCTAGTTTTATGTATAGTTATACCAGCATAGCAGTACACGACCAGAACAAACTGATAAATGAATTCAGTATTTACCATTAATTTCATAATTAAACTTTACACAAACATGAATCAGTAGTTTAAGTTTCTCAGCAAAAGGAATTATGATTATTTTAATTTAAATTATGTTCAAGAACGTCTCCGAATAAAACTGTCAACTGAAGCTAAGCTTATCAATCTCCCGCTTTTGTGTCCAGCTTGCCGCCCTTTTCGATAATCGACCCCAGGTCCTTGAGCGACACCTCTCCTGTTCCTCTCTCCAAGGGCTGTGGCTGATTGGGACCGGGTTTCCAGCCCACAAAGTAGATGATTTGGAAGGTTGCGGGTATGCCCTTCTCGTTGGGCTTTGCATAAAGCTCCTGGTAGATGGCACTGGCCGCCAGCATCGTTTCCCGACTAAGATGAGCCGGTCGATTGAAAGCCGCATTGTTCTCCGCCATACCCTTGAGATCCCACATCAGTTCGAACATGCTGGGATAGCCGATGACAAGTTCATCCGTGTCTATGGTCAGCATTGTGAAGCCAGCGCGATTGAGCAGGGATCCAATATCCCTTATCTGAGTAAAGGGCGAGATGTGCGGGGATATGCCACCTTTGCGCTCCAGCTCGGCCAGTTGGAGCGAGGAGCGCAGCTCGTACAGAGTGTCTCCACCAAACATGGAGGCTATGAAGACGCCATCCGGTTTCAGACTGCGCTTGATCCTGGCAAAGCAGCCTGGCAGATCATTCACCCAGTGCAGGCTCAAGCTGGAGATAACAAGATCCAACGAGTTGTCCTCAAACTGAAAGGGATTCTCATTAGCACTTGCAACTTTGGCCCAAGCAGCTTAATTACCCACATCCAGATGCTCCTCGTCCTTCACTAGTTTCACCATATTCAGACCCGGAGTGCCCTGTGCCTGCTCCAGCATTGTGGCACTGGTGTCCGTGAGCGTCAGCTGCTCCACGCTCTCCGCGAGGATGTGTCTGGACAGATAGCCGCGACTGCATCCGATGTCAGCCGCCGCCTTAAACTCCCGCTTAATGTCGAATACTCTGTCGGCCAGGCGGAAGCCCACCTCCTCTTTCAAGTAATCGTATAATCCAACATCTTCGCTGTATACATTGTTCAATCATTAGATCTGTGTTCTACTTATGTATCTCATCCTGACGAGAAAAACTCACCTGAGTGCGGCTCTTTCCTTTTGTAATCTCTTGGCATTGCGGTCGAATATGTTTTGCGAGGCTTGAGTGAGTGAGGAGAGGGCGCGGAGTTCACACCTGACCTTTAACGTCGACAGTTTTGTTAGTTTTCTTAACATAATCCGACTTTGAATCAGAGCAATGCTGTAATAAGCAAACCCGGCTACGGCAAAATGAAAATATTAAAATATGTTTTATCGAAAGCCGAGCATGGTATACCCTACAACATCTCTTTGGTATTGTGGATCCTACAATTTTTATTTGAGAAGTAATGTTAATGCATTCGATTTGTTTTTATGTGGAACGTTCTATGCAACTATTTATTTTTCAATAATTTTGTATAATTTATCAGAAATAATTTAATTTAAATATGTCTAGCAAACTAGATGTCAACGTGTAATATAAAATAATAGGGTAGGGTATCGAACGAACAGCTGTTGGCCAGTGCTGGAAACGAGCGACATTAAGACATTTGCATTCGGTCGTTGGTCAACACTGTAGGGTAGAGCATATTTGTTTTGGCGCCAAAAGTGACGAGAAAATAATTGGCGAGAAAATAATTGAAATAAAGCATTAAACCACATCATGAGCTTCTCGCGCAGTGCCCTGCGCTATGCGCACACCAATGGCTACACGGGACTCCTATACACTCCTCGCGGCGAGTTTATCATCACGTGCGGCACAGACGGAGACATCCGGCACTGGACTTGCATCAGTGACGACGATCCACGCTCCAGTTGCCTGGGCGAATTCGTCATGTGCATCGCCCACACGGGCACCCGTCTGCTGGCCTCCACGGATCGCAACACGGTGCATGCCTACACCTTTCCTGAGATGGACAGCGATGGCATCCTCATGCGGTTCACAGCGCCGGCAACGTGCCTCAAGGTGTCCAGCGGTTATACTGCTGCCGGCAGCGAGGATACCACTATTAAGGTGCTTAAAGGAGATACAGCTGGCAACGAAACGGTGCTGGAGGGGCACACTGGTCCAATTCTGGCACTGGATTTGTTTGCGGAGCGAAAACTGCTTGTTTCTGTAGCCGGAGACGGCCAATTGAAGGTGTGGAACTTCGAGGAGGGCAAGGAGCTGAAATCTATAAGTGGCTTGCCAAAGGTCAACAGTTTCGAGAGCGCCAGTCTATATGGCACTCCAAATTTCGAGCCACAAAACGGCGAACTTCTGGCCTACGCCGTGGACAACGAGATTGTCTTGCTCAACACGGCCAACTGGGAAGTGGCCTTTAAACTGCGCGACGACTCGGTGTCCAGTAACTACAGTTGCTGCCAGTTCTCGCCCAATGGTGAGCGCCTGGCCGCCGGAACAACCAAGGGCGAGGTAAGCATCTTCGATGTAAAGAAACGGAAGGTTGTGAAGGTGGAAATGCCGCCAAACGACTGCAATGCCATAACATGCCTGGCCTGGAATCTTTCTGGAGAGGTGGAGGTGGCCTTCTGCGATGCCACTGGCCAGCTGGGAACCGTGTTTCTTGGTGAAGCAGGCAACGGCGAGGAAATAGAGGATGACCAAGCCGAGCTGTTGGGCGATGACTATGAGTTTGAGGCCGGCGATGACTTGGACACCGCAGCGGACGACGGCGACGGCGTTAGTCTGGAGCAGCTTAAGCGCAAGGTGATGAACTTTGCGGAACCCGTAGATCACGATGACGCCTCGAACCAATCACTGGCCAGCAGTAGCCGAACTGTACCTGCACCCGTTGCTCCGCAAATCAAGCTCTTTAAGCAGCAGGCGGCCTTTCAGCCCAGTGCCACACCGTCAGATCTGGAGCATCGGTACATGGCCTGGAATGATGTGGGCATCGTCACCGCCCATGTGGAGCCCTCAGGCGATAGCTCCATCGATGTAGAGTTCCATGATGCGAGTATTCACCATGCTCTACACATTAGCAACTACAATCAGCACAATTTGGCCAGTGTAAGCAGTGGCGCTTTAGCGTTGGCGTCCAACGAATCCAGCAAGTTGGTAGTCATTGCTTTGGCCGCCGCCGGCAATAAAGAGTGGTCGCTCAGTCTGCCGGATTGCGAGAGCGCGGAGGCTATTGTGGCCACCCGATATCTAGTGGCTGTGGCCACCAGCTCGAGTTTCCTGCGTATATTCTCCGTGATGGGGACACAGCGTGAGGTGCTAACTATACCGGGACCAGTTGTGGCCATTGCTGGACACGAGCACAGCCTGATGGTAGTTTACCATAGTTCCGCGCCCAGTCAGACGCAGCAGCATATCTCCGCGATGTTGGTCAACATAAATGGATTGAGCTTGCGCCAAGAATACCTGCCCGTTCCGCTGACTCCTGGCCGACAGCTCGCCTGGTTTGGATACAGTGACACGGGATCGCCGAGTATTGCCGACAACATGGGTCTGCTCCAGTTGTACCGCCGGAGCAGCAACGCCTGGTTCCCCATCTGCGACACCATGAAGCAAAGCACCAGTGTGTCGCACAACTTTTTTGTGGTGGCTGTATCCGAGAGACGTCAGATTGTCCAGGCAGTCTTGTGCCGAGGCACCTCTTATCCCATGACCAATCCGCGACCCATGCTCCAGGAACTGCGCATGCAGATCCCGCTTTGCGACGTTGAAGTGGAAAAGTCCGAGCTGGAGGATGCCCTGCTGCGCTCCAGTCTGATGCAAATGGAGGGTGCGGAGAAGATGCAGAAAGAGACGGCCATCAAGTTGTTCGCCTTGGCCTGCAGCAGTGAGTGCGAGACGCGAGCTAGGGAATTGATTGAATCCATTGCCTGCACGGATCTCCTTCAACTGGCCGTGAAATACGCCACCAAACGTGGACGCATCCACCTGTCCGACCGCCTGTGCGAACTGCTACCTCAATTGGAGGCAGTCCAGGAGGCTCGCAAGCAGCAGACTTTGTTGGGCGCCAGCGGCATCGCGGCCACCATTGTTCTGCCCATGACTCCCACATCGGGCACACAGAGTGGCCCAAAGCCCAAGGCCATGGAGCTGAGCTCGGCCAAACGGGGCACCCTCAAGAGATTGGCTAATTCACCCAACATGTTTAAAGCAGCATCGGCGGGATCTCGCCCCTCGACTCCGGATATCACACCCTCTCCACTGGACACACAGGAAAACATATTCAGCGAATCGGAGTCCGATGTTCCCATGGGTAAAACCTCCGATCACAGGACTCCTTTGAATTCGGTTAACCCCTTTGCCATGAAACGCAAACTGGTCGACACTGGGGTCATCTTTGGGTCGGAAAAGCTGAAGCTGGCTAAGAAATAGTTTGTAGATTGTTCAGTAGGCTTAAGACTTATATTTTATATAAATAATATGTAAACTGTATTTCATTCTGTTAACTATATGAACCAATTTTTATTTGAGCTTTTCAATGAACAGAATTGTTAGGGATTAATTTAAATTTAAATAATAAAACATACTTTTATTTACATTAAATTGTACATTTTTTAAATTGGATCCTTTTAGCGGAGGAGGAGTGTTTATTCAAAATTTGATTTATAGGTTTTTAAATAGCGGAAAATTCCACAAAATAAGCTTTTAAGGAACACCGTTAGTTTAGCTATTTCCCAACACTAACGAAATGGTGTGACCACTCTTCGCGAATGTCAGTAATCGATCACTTCGGTAACCACGATCGGCGTACAATCGAAACAGCCTGAATCCGGGACTTTCCACGATTTTCAAGTCAAATGTATGTGTTCGCTTAGTTATATTTTGTAAAAAAGTGTTACACGCACAAAAATTTCAACATAAAAATACATACCCACACACATAGGAAAAAAAAACACAATATAAAGGTCAGGTATAATAAAAAAAGGCGCCAGCGGCCTAATAAAAAATAAAATAAATTCGTTAAATAATAAACAAAATTAGCCGTTATATGTATGTAAGTATTGCGGCAGGGAGTGCTTCCCTTTGCGTTGTTCACAAAGTTCCTGCACTGGAAGGAAAGCTCCAGAACTCCGTTATGAATACTTCACTTCCAGCGAACTGATCGCAGTTATTTGGAAGTGCTCTCTGCTGCACACGCACACACACAGGCAAGCAAACACACAGAGACGTCGATTTGAGGATGAAAAATATTAAAAGGGGTTCTATTTCGAATGAAGTTCTAATGGGTTCTAGTTGAAGTTATTGGATAAGCTTTCATATTAATCATTTTTCAAATACCAATAACCAGAGGTAATTCCCCTCTTGAAACCCTTGCATATAAAACAGAACGATCGCGCATCGCTCTCTTCATTCGCTAACTGAACGTCTTGCCGTGCACTTCGATTGTCAGCCGAATGGTATTTCTATATAGTATATAGTATATCAACGTCTGTGTGTGTCTGCGTCTGTGCTTTGTGTTCGCATTGAATAACTAACTTTTATTGGCGATTGTCGTGTTTGTTAGAAAACCAGAAACTAATCTAGCGCCCAACAATTATCGATCCCTATCCGTTGTGTGTGAGTGAGTGTCAGTCTAAAGAACATCTAGCCAAAATGACAAAAAATAAAAATCAAAAAATGAAGGCGTTGGCTGCAAAAAACAACAAAAGCGATGACAATGGTACCGTTACCCCGCCGGACATGTCGACGCCGCCAGCCAATGGCGGTATCAAGCCACCCGGCACCTACACCAATGGAATGCTTCGCAATCCGCCGGTTCCGTGGGGTAAGCAATACATATCATATACACGGAGTGTGTGCAGTGCAATTCAATAACAACGGATCCATTTTTGCGGCCCACAGAGCGCGAGTTCGTGGGTTCGTTTCTGCTGGAGATGGCCAGGCGTCAGGTGGTCAGCGCCCAACAGGAGTGGTACGTGGACAAGGCCGAGATGCGAAAGATGTTTGAGGAGCACTTGAGAGCCCAGCCCAACTTCAGTGAGATCCGCCAGAAGCTCTCCATTCAGGGAGCTTCGAATGTGAGTTGAAGCATATTGATAATGCATTATCGTTTTCGTACTTCCTGTACAGTGGGCACTGCCAACTGAGCCACCAGCTAGGGTTGCCTTAAAAAAGTGATGACTAGCATTTTGTAGCTCTGATACACAAACATACATACATATGCACATATGTATGTACACATACATATGCACATATGTATGTACATATACATATGTACACATACATATGTACATATGTATGTATTAAATATTAAATATAAAATATAATATGAAAAGTATGGAAACGAGCTTAGTGTGTATATTTTATCTTCTATATTTTATATTTATCTTCTATATCTTAAATTTTGTAAATCGGTTCCACCACATTTTCGCTTTAAATAAAGTAAGTTGGAATATTTGCGTTATTTGGCGGACATACCCAACTGCACATTATAAAAAAATGAAAACATCTCTCAAGTTACTCAATATTGGCGACATACGTTGCTTTCCTTTGTTTCGCTGCAGCCCAAGCATAGTCATTTTACCCGTATTATTAGCGCAATACAGCGGTTTGCTCGCTTGTCGCCTATAATACGCTCAAGTCCATGAGTCATCTGGGTTCTGGGTTTATTCAAAGTGAAATTATTTATATTTGCCGCCATATCCATAAACAAAAACCTTAGCCTTTAGGTTTGTAGCAGGAACGTCTCAAATTAAGTAAACAAACGAAATGTTTTGCGCAATATATGTATGCTGATAAAGCAGCAAAAAAAGCAATATTTTTACATTTTAGTGAGTATAATTGGTTTTTAGTAACGGTTTTATACTCGTTCTTAGGAAGAAACATATGTTAAATTTATAAATACATAACGTTTTCATCACTTTTAAAACCTCCATCAATAAATATACTCTTGAGTAAATTGATAAACGCTTCATGGAGTGTATGAATGGAAACAAAGAATAGGTTTTCAAAAACAGACTGACTTCCACTATTATAGCGTCAAGATCCTATTTCAATGGCTGCACATTGCTGTGCAATAGCACATTGAAATTTAAATACCATTGCTTATTCCATTAAAATGAAGTACATAACAAAATGAAAACGATTTAGAGTTAACTAGTACTGGAACATCCCCTGCAATTTGGGTTTTCCGCTTCAGTTTTCCATTTCAAAGGGGTCGCAATGATTTGATATAGGAAAAACCAAACTACAAAAAAGTACAATTTAAATCTGCTTACAATGTGTTGCTCTTTGGTGTTCATATGGTGAAATTCGAAACGTCATGTGATTCCCCATTTCCAATGTGAAGTGCATTTGCTGACCGTAAAGATATCGCAATCCTGCTCCATTGATTGATATAAACAATAAGATCCGGAATTAACTGCAACATTTTCTGTGTGTTTCAAACTCACTAGATTGGTTCTCTGCTGCACAGGACGAACTTTCTAATGCACACGCCGCGTGGAGATCCCAACTATCGCATCAAAAACTTCTCCTTGATGGAATTTCGGAAAGAAAAGTTGAATTTTCTGGACGAACAGCACCGACAGCGGAATGCCGCCTCCACGATCAATGCGCCCGGAGGAGCTCCTGTTGAGGGTAATACATTGCTAGTCGAAGGTAGTCTATCTATTATTAAGAAAAAATAATCTCCATATGCATGAGAGCTTTATTGGCAGAATACAAACTGGATACGAATGCAACGCCTACGCTGCTAAAATATCAAAAGACGCTGACGCTGCAGCGGCAGAATGATTTCGAGCTCAACTCCCTGGGTTGCTATATCTGCCAGGAGAACTTCGAGACAATTGAGAAGTATGAGGAGCATGTGGAGTACCATGGCGACGATTCTGATTTTCAGTCCCTCAAAAAGATGGTGAAATAGTTAGTAATACAAATTTGTTTGTTACTTCCATTACTCTTTACTCATAATATATCTTTTTCGCAGTCCTGCGTCCATGGTGTCCCTCTCTTATCAAACCTGTGTGGACAGCCACTACTTTGGATTCACCCTAAAGACCTGCCGCAGTGATCTGGTTGTGGAGAAGTTCATCATAGTGCAGTTGCGCCAGTTTTACTACGTGTATGGTGCACAAATGCCTATGAAGATCCCTGCAAGCGGGGAACTTGTATTCTTCGTGGACTCCCACGTCTTTATGATTCTTCGGGAGCAGCCCATCATTATCGGGTTCACCATCGAGGGGATTAGATTTGTGGAGCAGCATCACTTCATGCGCACAGAGGCACTGCCCAAGGCTAGCTTCAACATCAATCCATATCGACTTTGTAACAAGGAGACCTTTAAGAGCAAGGGCCTTCCACCAGCCACCCCATCCACTCAGGTTTTGAGCGCTCTGAAGCACGAGGATGCCCAGTTGCGCTTGGCCGAGTTTGATAAGCACTATCAGGACTACTGCGAGCGGGGTAGAGAGATTACCCAGGAAAATCTTAGCGGCACACTGCGCACATTGCTCCAGGTGGAGGACATCGAACGATTGCAGCATTATCTCTCGCTCAAGCAATCGAAAGTGGAGCTGCACCAGTTCGGGCGGGAGCTTTCGGTTAAGATGCGACTGGGTACCAATAATATGAGCGTAGAGGACATTCTCTCCCCTGGCGACGATGTGCTAATCATAAACGAGAAAGGTAGCCCGGACTCAGGTGTACGCCAGATGTTGGAAAACAACAATAAAGTGCTCGAATTGGCACTCAAGGATTTTGACTCCATCTTGCAGTGGGCTCGCAGTGTTGACGAGAAGTTCGGATCGCTGGACAAGCAGCTACGAGTCTACTTTGCCCGCATCCTTGGTGTCTCAACGCAGCGGGTGAACATCACTTGTGAACGCCAGCTACCGGACAACACCACCTACACCCTGATCTTCCGTCCTCTGCGTGCAGTGATGCGTTATCAGTATCGAGCCCTCCAGCAGCTGTCCGTTACCAGGCACAGTGATGTTCAGCGGATCCTCTTTCCCGGTGAAATTCCACCTATGCCGATGGCCAGTGGAGTACTTCAGCTAAACAACAAACGCATAGCGAGCAATCCGGAGCAGTTGCAAGCGATTCGACAGATTGCGCTGAACAAAAGGCTTCCAGCTCCCTACATCGTGTATGGACCACCGGGAACTGGCAAAACGCAGACCATCGTCGAGGCCATCTACCAATTGTATGTAAATCGACCCGAAACGCACATCCTAGTGATGGCTGGTTCAAATACGGCCTGTGACGAGGTGGCACTTCGACTTTTACAAGCTATCGCCAAAGCACCAGAGAGTCAGCCACGACCGCTAACCCGTATCTTTGCCGCCAGCTCCGATCGGCGCATCGACAATATTGACGATTTGCTTCTAGAGTATTCCAACATGTATGCTGTGCACTTTTATCCGGCCGTGCAAGCGGTACACCAGTATCGAATCGTAATTTGCACACTCAGTTTGGCTGGAAAGCTGTCTACTGGAGGCTTCGCCGCGGGCAATGTGTATTCGCATGTTTTTGTGGACGAGGCAGCGGCTTCCACGGAGTCCGAGGTTTTAATGGGCATCACCTGCACACTATCGCCGACGTCGAATTTGATCCTGTCCGGGGACCACAAGCAGCTGGGACCGGTGCTCCAATCGAAGAGGGCGAACGAATGGGGTCTTGGAATGACCCTTTTCGAGCGACTGCTGCAGAGAAAGTGTTACCAAGTGGACAAGGACGGCAGCTATAACTCGGCTGTGCAGACGCGTCTCATCCGCAACTATCGTTCACATCCGGAGATAGTATCGCTGTATAACAATCTGTACTACGACGGAAAACTTCGGGCTCAGGCCGCCATGCGTGAGCGATTGTAGTTACCACATAGCATTGATCCAAATATAATTATATTCATATTTCAGAAACTGTTTGCCGCTACCAAAACTGGTTTCAACTGCCCAATGCGAACTTTCCTATCATGTTTCATTCCGTTTTTGGCACAACGATGAACACGAAGAGCTCTTTGAGGTCTGTGGATAGGATGGGGGAGAAGAAAATCTGATATTAATATAATACATACGCTTTCAATTTTCCAGCCTGTGCAATAATAAAGAGATCGACGTTGTCATGGACTACGTGAAGGACCTCATGTATTTCGGCATCAATGGTGAGAAGTTATTGCAGACGGATATCGGTATCATATCGCCGTACAAGAACCAGTACCAACGCATTCAGGAACAGCTTAATATGCGGAACTGGTCGCAAATAGATTGCGGATCCGTTGAGCTATTCCAGGGCAAGGAGAAGCATGTGATCATCGTGTCCTTTGTGCGCTCTTTTACACCCAAACTTGGATTCTTGGACAATGAACGGGTATGTGTTTATTTGTAAGATTATAGAAGGAATCATGAAAATGAGAAAAACATAAGTCCATCGAATTAATTATATAATATTTCACCCCGCTTAGCGTTTGAACGTTCTGCTTTCGCGTCCGATATCTCTGCTTATTCTCATCGGAAATCCACGGACGCTAAGCCAAAACAATGACTTTCGCCATATTATCGATATGTGTCGTGAACGGAATACCTTGGTTGGGGTGCAATACCTTAACGAAGATTTTAATCCGAATAAAAAGAACGGAGGAGCAGCTGTGGATCAGCCTGCATCGGGGCTAGGGCAACCCCTCAAGCGAAGTAACTATTTCCAGCAGTTCAAGTGTCGCCAGAGAAACAAGTCGTGAGCAAGGAAGTACCATTCGAAAACAATTCAATGTCGTGGACTCCGCTCCTATTGCACAATAAAACGAAATTAGATGGTCATAGTTTTGAATTAACGGATTGCTTGTTTCTCTGGCGCAATCATTCTTAAGTTATATCAAACCTCTAATCCACATCTTTTCGCAGATTGCCATGGAAAGAATCCAGCCCAGGCCGCAAAGCTGTTCTATTCCAAAAATGAGCTGCTCAAGTTGGGGATGGAGTGTAAGCCGAAAAAATCTGAACTGGAAACATTGTTCGACGAGTTGCCGAAGGTTCCAAGCTTTGTGGACCTCAATGTGGACTCAGTTCGTTCGCTAGAGGCCCAACTTAAAGATATTAAATTGGAAAACCAATGTGAGGCTGCAGGACCATCGATCCCAGGTTTTCCTGCTCCACGATCAGCTGCACCATCAGTAATACCAAGAGCAGGACTTTTGAATCCGAAGACGTCTACTTCGCGTCCTTCTGCTTCGCCGGGACTAGCAATACCAAAACCAACTGTATCAACAGCGACTCCGGTGCCAAAATCACGCTCTGCAATACCGCAAATCAATCCATATAACAGACTCCCGGTTCCCAAGTCCTCAGATCCCCTTTCCAATCGCGATGAGCGCAATATTAACGCAGTGCCTTGTGGCATTGAAGCGCTGCATTTGTCAGCTAAGACAACCAGGCCTTCGGCTTACAGCCACATTCCCAGTGACCATCTTCGGTTCGAGAACTTACGTCGCACGTCCGAAGAGATTCGTCGTCAGACGGCTTCCAATGAGCAACGCCGTGCTCCGCCATTTCGCGAGCCCCATGGAAACTGGCACGAATTCGGTAGGGCACCACCACAGGCCGATCGAACGCCCCCAAAAGGGAACAAATCCAACTGTATTATTTTATAATTGTAGCTTCTTTCGGAGCACATCACAATCTATAGGGACGGTGCGGTTGCTTGGCCTAAAAAGTGATCTCGCTGTCCTCTTTTTGACTTTGCTATTGGCATTTGTGCGATCTGCGATCATCCATGCGCCAAGTAGCAAAAAAATATCTACCAAATAGACTCGCACAAGAAGTGCGTCCATCCGAAGAATAGGGCCAAAAGATTGGTTCACCTCAGCCACTGAGGTAGCCTCAAGCTTTTGACCTCCATTCTTTGCTGGTTCGCATCCTTTGCGAGTGTAATTGATTCGAGCATACACATGGAGCGCTCAAAGTGAACACTTTTTGGTTGCAAAAGCCAAAAGCTTTCGAGTTATACTACGAATCCGTAATATAAGCCGTAAGCCTTGTATGCACTTCTGACTCCAGGTTTGACTTTGAGTGTTATAATCAAAATAATAATTTACTGATTAGGGGGATCAAGTTAAATCCATCCATATTTCCACCACAAAAATAAACATGTAATCCGCACAGGATAATTTCTTCTGTAACTATTCCATATTTAAGTAAAAACATGTGGACTCCTTTGTTATGGGGTCTCTCCGTGCTGAATGGCTACTGAGAATCCAGAATCCATATGTAATAAGACCGTCTCTAAATAATAAATTTTGAACTATCTGATTAAAAGAAAACTCTCCGGTTCATTTTTAGTGCGAGGAAGTTTTGGGTCTAGTTCGAGTTTAAGTTTTGGCTTGCGTAGGCTTGGATTTAGTTTAGATTTAATTTGGGTAGGTTCGATTTGGAGTTTATTCGGACTTGGAAAAGGATTGTTCCTTGTTTTGGGTGGGATGTGGTTTCAGGTTGGTTTGAGTTATTCAAAAGGGTATTCTAGATTTGTTGAAAAGTATGTAACAGGCGTATCCGACCATATAAAGTATATATATATATACTATATACATATATATATTGATCAGGATCAATAGCCGAGTCGATCTGGCCATGTCCGTCTGTCCGTATGAACGCCTTAATCTCAGGAACTACAAAAGCTAGAATGTTAAGATTAAGCATGCAGCTTCCAAAGACATAGACGCAGTGCAAGTTAGTTTCAAAATGTTGACACGCCCACTCTAACGCCCAATAACCGCACAAAACTGGTACGGCCAAATTTTTGAAATATGTGATATTTGAATTTTCTCGTTTGCACTTCCACTAGCTGAGTAACGGGTATCTGATAGTCGGGGATCTCGACTATAGCATTCTATCTTGTTTTATTTTGTGCATTTTGATGCGTTTTGGCTGCGGTTAGCATTATTTGAAGAGGTTAGACTTGTATGATTTCATAACAAGTAGGCATTCACTATGCCTTCAATATCAGGGCTACAGCGCCATGGCTTAGAACATTAGTTTTTCGTTACCACTTTCACCGAATTGAACTAGTAAAATAGAACTATTTAAGCTAACTAAAAATTTTTAAGTATATCCTACTAGCGAACTAACGTAGGATACAGACACCCTACCCTGCATTGACGCAATGCATTCATCAGGCAGAAACAGTGGGGAAAGTGTTGGAGCGGGCTCAAATGCCCGCGGTGGAGGAGCCAATATCAGCTCTGGGGTCACAATGCGATACAAGTTGGCGGCACCTCTATCGTCGCAGACGGCGGGAACGCGGCGAACTGTTCACGGCGGAGCGGGCGATGGGGGATCCGATGCGGCTTGGAAGCAGACCGGTCGTCGCTTGGGCAAGTACAATCCTCCTGCTCGGCTGGTCCAGCACACTGTAGCCTCCGCCCTGAGAGCTAGCAGCAACAGGCAGACGGCCAAGCAGAAGTTCGAGAAAGCGGGCCACGAGAAGCCCAGATCAGTAGTAGTTCCCTTGGCAAAGCACGCCGAACCGGAGGTCAGGAAGGAAACGAAGCAGCGTGTGATGTCTCAAGCTGCCAAACAGGCGGCACGGGATCGCCTCTGGCCCAGCAAACCGGCGGGCGTGGGCTTAACCTCGAATTTCCGCAAGAATAGGCGCCAAGTGCCAGAGGATGCCAATCACTTGCCGGATTTCGAGCCCATGTTGGAGGAGACAGAATCCAAGGCCGTCAAGTTTCAAGTGCTACTGGAGACCGGGATCCAGACGAACGAGGATGAGATCCTCGACCATAAGCTAATCATCGGCGAGGTGAAGATGCTTTGCCCCTCGGTGCTGTTGGTCGAGCAAATAGAACGGGAACGGCTCGAGCTCAAGCGGCAAAGAGAACGGCAATCATCGCGTAGGTTTTCTGCCCACGAGCAGCAGGAGGAACTGCATCTGGACGAACTGAAAGAGTTCTCGTTTCGGAATGCTGTGACCAAGAGGGCGCCCAAGAAGCCACCAACGTACCAATACTCTCCCTATGATAATCAGTATCAGAACGTTTTCAAGTCCATGGACGATTTCTTCAGCCGGGTCCAGGACTCTGTACCCAAGTCAGAATCTGTGGCCGACATCCAGGAGCGCATCAAGCGGAAGGAAGAGGAGCTGCTCAGCCTTTTCGACAACGTCGACGTGAACGAATAATCTGAAACAGATAAACACCCTACGAAATTCGATGTAAAATTATTTGTGCCGTACTAGTAAAGTGGAAGTCCTTTTCGATTCGGCGACCAGCGGTACTTCATTATTGGCTTTTGTCACCTTTTTTCTTGATTAATTGTGCTTGGGTTCATTACCGCCATATGACGTAGTGGTACGATCCAACCCGTTCCTTCTTATATTCCACCTGCAATTGAAGGAAAGTTGTATGCAGATACCACTAAATCTAAGCTGTTGCTACTGATAGTATGCGCTTAAAAAACGAAAAACACTCACTAAACTGGTTACTCCCTTTAAAGGGTATTTTGGGTTATTTAGGCTTCTTAACCTAACAACGCGATATTGCCTCTTTAGGTGTACAAACCACTGTTTATGCTCCAATAAAATCTGTCTGAGCCACCTAATGGCATGGAACCAAACATTTTGGAGAAAATTCAGCGTCAGCGCGAGTGTCCAACAAGTGCAGACATTAACTAAAGTCGTATTTAAATTGCGCTTAGCCAAGCAGCAATGCCATACTAGTGTGCCATACTAGACAGGCCAGCAGCTGGCACTTTCTCTCTGGGCCGAAAGCGGGGTCAATACGCTTTCATGTCGGGCGGTTCTTCAGTCAACGCTGGCAAGTGATCGCGCGAGCAATGGAAAATACGCCTCTTGAGTTTCCACACGAAATTCGCGATGTGGAGGAGTCCACCAATGCTGAGCTACTGGACCACTTCCATGGTAGGTCTAAGGGTTGCGGAACAGCTTGTTTAGTTAATGCTTCACACCATATGGCAACCAGGTGAGCGAACTGGCTTCGTTCAGGTGGGTTCGGAGAGATATTTCTTTCCCCACAAGTACAAGGACGAGGCCGAGAGGTACTACAACTTTGAGGCACGACCGGACGACGTGTGGATAGCCACGGTGCCCAGATCGGGCACCACTTGGACGCAGGAGCTCATTTGGCTGGTGGCCAATGGGCTGGATTTTGAGCAGGCTCTGCAGCGACCACTAACCGAACGCTTTCCATTCTTTGAGTGAGTGCTTGTCGCGTGTCCTGTTCATAATTAAGTGAGCTCCGCTTCCTCAGATTTCCGCTTTTTGTGCATCCCAATGTTAAGGAAGAGCTTCAGGATGAAAACCGAGACTCAGCCGAAGCTTTGGAGTTCATTGAGAAGATTTCCCGACCGGGCTATGAGGCTTTGAGTGAAATGCCACGCTCGCAGCGACGGTTTATCAAAACCCATTTTCCTTTTTCTCTGATGCCGCCTAGTGTTTTGGAAAATAGGTGCAAGGTGCTTTTTTGTCTTAAATACAACGTGAAACTGTAAGTACCAAAACCAGACCAATATCTTTCCAGGTGATCTATGTGGTCCGTGATCCCAAGGATGTTGCAGTTTCCTACTACCATTTGAACAGGCTCTTCCGCACTCAAGGCTACGTCGGAGATTTTGAGCGTTATTGGCGCTATTTCCAAAACGGATTAAGTAAATGCTCGTTCAATGAAGTTAGCATCCTTAACCAACTATCTTTCAGATCCGTGGCTGCCCTATTACAGCCACGTTAAGGAGGCGAAGGAGCATGCCCATTTGACCAATGTGCTCTTCCTGCGCTACGAAGACATGTTAGCGGATCTGCCAGGCGCAGTCCACAGCATAGCCAGCTTCCTAGAGTGTCCACCGAAGCCCGAGGATATGGATAGGCTACTCGATCATCTGAGCATCAAGAGCTTTCGGGAGAACAAGTCCGTAAACATGCACGAAATGGCTTCCGTTGGCGTCCTAAACAAAGGAGAGGCAGGATTTGTCCGCAGCGGAGCCAAGACAGCGTGTCAGCAGCAACAGGAGTTTGTCGAGAATCCAAAGCTTTTAAAGAGCGCCAACGAGTGGGTGGAACAGAATATTAAATCATTCAATACCATATAAAATACCTGACGTTGTGGGCTATCTTTACTGGTGTTTTTGGTCTAAACTTGAAACGGAACTAGACTATGACTAACGTATTTGCACATTGAAACTATCAACACTCGCACTTGCGATCTGCTTGTGGATTTCGTTGACTTCTGCCTGGGTTAAGGTACGTTCCATATGGCGGTAAACAATGCGGAAGCAGACACTCGATTTGCCCGTTTTCGGGTGCTTAAACTTGTCCACCAGGCTGATCTGTAATACAAGTAAAATGAAGAGAAATACTAGTAAAATATGATACGTTTGGGAAAGCTGAAACCAACCTGCTCCACCATATCACCAGCCACAGAGCGGACCAGATCGTAAAAGTCGTTGGGCGAGAAACCGGCATCCAGCTCAATATCCTCGGGCAGCCAAAACGACAAGTCATTCGTGCACTGCGGATAGTGGGAGATGGGCTTGTACTTGGGCAGATTGTGCAGATCCTTTTCGCTAAACTGCGACAGAAAGCCACTGTCGTTCGACCAGAAGAGC
The DNA here is from genome assembly GCA_005876975.1 of Drosophila orena. Lineage (NCBI taxonomy): Eukaryota > Metazoa > Arthropoda > Insecta > Diptera > Drosophilidae > Drosophila > Drosophila orena. The sequence goes on along the minus strand of VCKV01000043.1, from coordinate 644,110 downwards.
CGGATGTCGGGTATATCAAACAGCACCATGGCCAGTCGCTCGAGGCCGACGCCAAAGGCGTAGCCAATCGATTGATGAACACCCGACCTCTGCAGGATTTCGTGACGCATGATGCCGCAGCCCAGGACCTCCAGCCAGTTGTCCTTGAAATAAATCTCCAGCTCCCAGGAGGGCTGGGTGAAGGGAAAATAGGTGTCCACCCATCTGTACTTGATGCGCGGCCCAAACAGATCCTTTGTCAGGCCCACCAGCACGTGCTTCATCTCGTGCTCCATCAACTTGACGGCCTCGAGCGTGTGGCAGGGCTGTTTGGTTTGATCCATGAACTTGGCGGAGGGCAGGATCAGCTTGGGATCGGCCAGCGAACCCGACCACGTCTCTTCGAACAGCTCCAGGCCGGGATTGCGCTCGAAGAGCTTGTCTTTGGTGACCAGTCGAACGGCGTCCGCCTGGTGGAACACCGGATAGTGGGTGCTGTCGATCTCGTCCCGTCGATATACCTCGCCCACCACCAGAAAGTTGTCCAGCCCACCCGAGATCAGTTCCACCTGGTGGGCGGTGGTGTGGGCGCGCAGCAGCTGCTGCTGATTGATGTAGTAGCAATCGGACTTCTGTCGACTCACATGGTCGGCGGGAATCAGCAGATTGTCGAAGTTCTGCTGCACAGTGACCACCGGATTCAGTTTGTCATAGACAGAGAACAGTGGATTGCCTCTTTGGTTGCGATACGCTCCATAAAAATAGTTTACGATCCTCTGGCGGATGATAGACAGCGGGTGGTCCGTCTGCAGGTGCTTGTTAGCCCCCAGGTAGGAGAGTATCTTAGGCGTTACGGTCGTCCATCCGTCGGTTGCGTACGTGCTTCCATTGACCTCCAGCTGCGGTGGGGAGGAGGGCGACTTCTCGGGCGCCGCACTGCTGGCCAGGCATCGGGTGGACTTCACCCAGTGACGTGCGCCCTGCACTCGAAGTGTCAGAATCATCTTGGAGGGACTTTTGTTGATTGGATGCAATTATTTATTGCATTTTTTGTTATAACTTGTGAGTTATGTTATGTTATCAAATGTTATGTTAACATATCGATAATTTTCTACAGCAATCGCAAGGCTCCAGCAGCACGCACGGTGCTGTTAGGCGCATACTAACAGAGTCGTTGCACCACCTGTTGGCGCCATCTGCCGGAAGGCGAGTGCACTTTTTTCAAATTTTTACTAAAAACCTTGTTAAATAAATTAACACAAAAACACAACATAGGCATTCACCACTCATGCGTAGATCGATATGCAAACGCTGGTAAAAACATGTTCTTTTTCCAATCCCATGAAGCCAAGTCTTCTTTAAAGTTATATAATTTTTATTAATTTTTCTACAAACATCAACAGATTTGTTGTTCACCTATATTATACATGATGGCAGAGAAACGTGATTACAATGGACCCAATACGAAACTAGTTCATTAAATATGAGGTTGGGCTAAATTATTAAAGTTCATTTTTGAGATGCTTGCGTTGGTATGTTTTTTTGTTTGCTTCTAAATCATATCATATGAAGGCTGTGCCTAAACTACATCAGTTCTGCTGCTTTAGACGAGGGGATAGCTGGAGGCGCTGGCAATGCCGCACTGGTTATCCTTGTTGCGCAGCATCTTGATGAAGCCCTTGTCGCCCCAGGTGGTGCCCCACGAGTTCTTCACCAGCCAGTAATCGTCGCCGGACTCGTCGGTGCCATAGCCAACCACCAGAACACCGTGATCCAGATTCTGGGCATCGCACTGGGGCTCGTTGTAGACGCCCTCCGAGTAGAACTGGAAGGACTCGTGGGAGGCATCAATGGCGACGGCAACGGGGCCAACGGTGGCCACAGCCTCGGCCATCTTCTTCTCATCGCCCTGGGGAATATCGGTGAATCCACGGTCGGTGGCTCCGATTGCGCCCTTGTTGAAGTGGCAGGAGTCATCGATGGCCTCGTAGGGATAGGACTTCTCTGTGTCGATGCCTCCATTATCCTTGATATAACGGAAGGCATTGTCCATGAGACCGCCGTTGCATCCATTGTTACCGTACTTGGTGGAGCAATCGACCAGATTCTGCTCGGACAGCGAGACCAGGACACCGGATTTGCGGAAATGCTGACCCTCGAGGGCGCCTGTGCTGGAGAAGGCCCAGCAGCTGCCGCAGTGTCCCTGATCCTTGACGGCGGTCACAGCTCCCTTGGTGCGCCAGTCCACGGACTTGGGCAGAGTTACATGGGCCGGCGAGATAAAGGTGACTCCCTTGAAGCTGTCATCGGTGGAACTGCAAGCGAATTCATTGAATGGGGGGGGTTTTTAATTATCATAACTGCTCCGGACTTACCGCAGCTGCTTGTGCAGAGTGTAGTTGAAGCCGTTCATCAGCTGACGGAATTCGTGGTGCAGCAGATCGGCGTACTTGTTGACCGCCAGTTTGAAGCTCACCTTTCCCTCGGCGTATTGCTGGTTGTGCTTGGCAATCTTGTGCTTGTTCTCATTGAAGATCTTGAGGCGGAAGCGCTCCTCGGTATCATCCTGATAGTTCTTGCGGTGCTCCAGCTGCACAAAGAAAAGTACCTCAAAGTTAGATAATGCACTCTCTTATCAAAGGTAAGCGTTATCGATTGAAAGTCGTGTACTATTTAAGTTATGTACTAGATAAGATACAAAACAGTCTAATGTAAAGGTAGCTTTTATAGTTATATTTTGGGAACTCTATTGAAAACTCTCGTGGCGCAGATAGCAAATGTTTTACGTAAACTGGATTTACGATCGCAGAGGCAAAAGTTCTCAATCTACAGATAACCTTATCACAGCGCCGTCAACCTGGCACGAGCGAATCGCCGTGGAAGATCGGTCACGGAAGCTAGCTCCCTAAATCTAGCATGGTCATAAAATAGCGTTAACGATTGCCCAACAACGGCAACGTGGAAACGTTGTTAATGTTCCAGGTAGTAAGCAAACAACCCAACTGCAGGTAGGAGGAGCGATGGCCAGCACGAGGAAATGCGCTCCATCTGCCTGCAGTGGTCCCGTGGATTAGTGACCTCCTCCTCTCCAGCTCGGGGTTGTTTCTCCGACCCGCATGTTGCTACAGCCACAGCACGAAAATAGCACGAACGCTAAACAAATGATGGCTATAAAGAGAATTGACAGGCCACGGCAAGAAGTCGACTAGGGTGCTATCCATTACGCTCGGCAAATGCCACTGAATACTATGGAGGCTATAGAGGGGTAGTTCTTAATTCGGAGTGAAACCTATACGATTTCCTTCTCACTGAAAATCGAATGGAAAGCATTGAGTGAATAAACCCTCAAAAATCCAAGGGATTACCATTAGAAGCAGACTTGTATGGAAACTAAGAGTACGTGCCAACTAAACATTGCTTTCTAGCGCAAAAAATAAACAATTTGAATTTTAGAAACAAAGTAAAATGAATGTAAATATAAAATCATTCAACGGAACTGATTATTTTTGCTCACGAATAGCCTAGTATCGAACTTAAATACATTTTTCAAAAGTGTTTATTGCTAAACAGGTTTATATCCGACTTTTGAACGCGTAAAGTGCCTTGTTTGTCGGAGAAATATTATATGAAAATAAGTGTTTGTTGCCGAACTTATCCTCAACTTAATCGCCTTTTAAGTGCCCTTCGAACGACGCACCACAAGTGTCAGAAGGTTTTGCGATATTCCAGGGTACTTGGCACTGTGAACTGAATAGTCGAGTCGAGTGGCGCTGTCATGTGAGAAACGAAACATGCATGTGTAATTAATTTGGACATCAAAGCGGACCACCAGCTTCAGCCCGAGCAGCAATTGTCGCCCCAAATGGACCGGATGGGGACCATGGACCGCGGCTGACTCGTATAATTGACATAATTGAATCGAATTCGAGATATGCAGCCAAAAAAGAAGAAAACAGAAACACCCCGCCTTTAGCACACTGACCTATTGATTTTCCTTGCAAGCGGCGTATGTACACATGTATATATGTATGTTTTCGATGCGGCATGATAAAATTCACACATTTATTGTAGACTGTTGTAGAAAATGAATTTGCGAAATAGAGTTAACAACTTAAAACACCGTAATTAAATGCACGTGCGATCCAGGCACTCGTCGTATACGTTTTGTATAACTACGTACATATCTCTGGGACAATCCAGAGATATAATAGCTTAGGAAACTTCGTTGCTGTTGAGAGCTTGGACGACCAAATTGGGTGAGTATCTGAGAGGTGGCCTAATAGCTACTATAGCTACGTGCAGATTGATCTCGTAGCCTACAGTCGCGCCATCTCAATGGAACAGCTATCGTCCTCCGGATCCGCATTCAGGCGCCGTTCCGTGGGCGAAGTGGCCGCGTACGAGGTGTGTGGAACAGGTTGTTGCTGCTGCAGCTCGTCCTCCTCCTGATGCTTGCACTCCCGCCGCTTTCGCATGATGTAGGCGAACACGAAGCCGTTTATGACCAGCATGGCCAGGATAATTATCGTGGGCCAGACCACATCCAGTGACACATTCAGACTATTGGCATCGGTCATGGCAGTGATTGCGAGCGTTGATGCGTGATTTGTTCCTTCGTGGTTTTATGTAACTTGGGTGCTATTACTGTGGGTAATAATATTACCCTCCCGATTTCGTAGCACGTTTTTGCGATGACGCGCGTGCTTTTCCACTTCTGCTGCCACTGCTGGGGGCCTCTGAGTGGCTGAGTTGGCTCCTTTTATTTCTATTCTCTCGAATTTCTATATATTCCGCACTGCTGGCTGCTCGAGCGTTCCGTTGGCGTGGAGCGCTGGTTCGGGAATAACAAAAAGACGACAGCAGGCCGCTTTTGGTGGTGGGCCGCTCCGTTCGCTCACACAATCCGAGAAAGAGCCGAGTTCACACACTCTACACTTCGTATCGCCGAAATGAGAGCCCAACCTACATGCATATGTACGTATGCGAACTATTTGGAGGAGGCGGCGCACTCTATATATTTCTTGTTTCTTCTGATTTTCGTGTTTTTCATTCTTTTTGCAGCGCGCGCATTGTGGGCTGCGTGATAGCGAACCGGTTTCGTTTCGAAGCGCACATGATTTATAAGGATTTCAGTCGAGGTATTCAAATATGTTTGCTCCAACCGGTTCGCAAGAGGCAGAAATATTTAATACAAAAAATATGTTTATATCTTTCAAAGCAAATACGAAAGAGGAGCATAGATGCTTTTGCAAGTCAGCGAATAGTTTCCCGTCTTGTTTATTTACGGCAGCCGATTTGTTTGTGCACTTGTCGCTCCGATTTCGTGCTAGAAAGCTCTTTCGCCTCTCCGAAACACCAGCCAAATGCCAATTTGATAAGCGACGTCGACTTCGTAGCGCGTCATTTCCAAAATATGCTCGCGGCCCCCCGTCACGACTTGTTGTTAAATATTGGCCCAACCATGCGAATGCGCTGAATCTGAAACGCATTAATCTGGAAATTAAGGCTTATCAGTTGTTCGATGCTGACTTTTGCAGCTGTGCATTTGCAACCGACGACTGCGGCACTTTGGACTGCACACCACTTACAGATAATGCCGCCTCAACTGAATGACCATAGACTTGGAAAGCTCAGGCGGCATGGTTATCGCATTTAAATTGCGCGCCTTTTCACTTTGGGAGCGGGCATGGGCAGCACTGTTTGCGGCAGTGTGACCAACATGTTTTTCCAGTATTTTACATGGCACTTGACGGTCTCAAGATGTAAAAGTGCAAGTAGTAAACAAAATGTCACATTAATTTTGAAAAAATTTAACAAAATTTGCTTGCTAAATAAAAGAAAAACCAGGTTTGGTAAGTTCGCAGTAAGTGTGGAAATTAAAAGTGTTGTTCAGATGTTCTATTTGCGTGAGCAACTGTTTCCGTAAATATAAATCTTATTCCTTTAGTTGATCCGACTTAGTTATTTATGAACAAGAATTCTAATTAAACTGCTCTAAGCATTTCATTCACATCATTTATTGAGAGATTTACTGGGCAGAATAAGAAAGGAAGTGAAAGAAAGTTGTTTTACACACATCGCATATGCGGGTGCAATTGAAACTGAATTTGAGAAGTGAAGATAAAACAGCAATTACGCCCATATGCATATACTAATAGATGGGTATTCCCCCCCTTATCACATGGGATCTGCACAAACAGCTAATTATTATATGTACGCCCCCATTTGGGGCTAATGACGCCTGGCACGGCACCAAAGAACTCAACTATTTAGTAATACAATGGAAAAAAGCACGACCTCTGACTGCTGGCGATAAGAATTGGACGACACACTATGGGCACATTCAATGAATCAATAGACGACAATGCAGTGTGATGTGTGATAAGCAACCGCAGTTGCAAGTGAAGGCTGCGGGGCAAAGGATGATTGGCCCGATCAATGGAACTATGGCCACACATGCAACAACTTCGTGCATTACAGAAAGGGGCAAAAATCGAAGTCGAATTAGGAAACAGGGCTTGCAGGCGCATGAGGTTGGCAAGTATGCCGCCTGGCTTATCAGTCGGTGGTGGACCAGTTCGACTCTTGCACGGCTTATCAGCGGGAAATGAAGCGCGGCGTAGCGAAAGTGGGCGACACAGCGACTTGGATTATCTGCACATCCAGCCGATGTTTACGGATGGGCTAAGCCCCGCTCGCCGCTGGTCATGTGAGTCGGCATGTGACTGAGCGGACAGCCTAGACTGCTGGACTTATCTGGACGGAAGAGATTCCGTCTTTTGGAGGCAGCCGCGCAGCAGCAGTGGCAGTGCATTCACACGCGCAGTGGCTCGTGGGTGCCATCGTCACAAACGGAAGAGTGCGTCGCGTCCAACTATGCAAACAAAGTCGGACAGAAGACAAAGGCCCAAAAATAATGCATTAATCATCGCACAGCAAGCCCTTGTGTTCCCTTGTGTTACCGGAGAACACTTGTTGTTTGCCTGGCCTAGCAAATCGAACTTGATCCCCCGATGATTCGCAAAGAACTCACCTTGAACGTGTGCCATTCCTCCAAGACCACGTCGGCGAAGGAAACGGCCTGGGCCACCGCCAGCAGGGCCAAAAGTGGCAGCAAAACAGCTGTGCGCATTGTGGGGAGTCGCTGAATCTGCAAGAAATCGCGCAATTAGTAATTCGTCTTCCAATCGGAGTGCCAGTCACGTGAAGCTTCATCAGATACGAAACCAGATGGCAAATTAGTAGGTAAGGCTCACTAAACTGGTGTTGTTTAGCTTCTAAAGTACAATAGATGTTCTGAGCTGCTAGCGACAAAGGAAAGTTGTGAATGACTACGTTTCTTGCATGATTCATACTAATATGTTGTGCTAATTTTAAGTTGTCTGGTGCAAAGGCATTAGTTGTATCTTGAGAACTGGTTACTAACCTAAGCAATTGTAAATCAATCAGAATACATCTACATATTTTAAAATTTTAAAATACATCTGTGATAATTAAATTGTACAATATTTAACCAGCGGACTCTTAGTTGCATTTTTTGCAAAATATATATACATTTTTTAGATAAGGCATTACGTTAAAAAAAGGAAAGAAGAAAAGAAGAAGGAAAAAAAAAGTAATGTATAACAACATATATTATTTAAGAAGGCATAGAAATTAGAGCAAAACGAAAATGAAACAATAAATAACGGATCAAATCGAAACGAACAAATTCTAAGATTAGCTTCTTTTTCGATTCAAGCGTAAAAAACATATTTTCCCCTTTATAGAAATAAAGATTTCTAAAAGGTTTGTCTGATTGGCGGGACGTCCGTAAATAGTATTGACATTAGCTTTGTGATTCAGTTTAGTTTGTTATTTTTCGATGGCAAAGAGTGCGTTATCTTATCGGCCATTCCACTTTGCCGTGCAGCTTCGCAATTGCTTTTCAAATAGTCTGCCATTTTTGCGCGATTTGTTTCACTTGCTGTTTTCCTATCTTTGGCTTGCTGTTTTTGCGCCCATTTTGAGAAACGTGATAGGCATTTGACAAAAGTTGTTATTTACTATTTGTGCCCTGTGATTTGTGCCAAGTTCGAGGGCGCAAACGGGTTTAATAAATCCAAGGTGATTCATCTGGCTATCAGGTACCCGATAAAGCTAACAAAGACTAGAAAAATAGGTCAGCACAAAGGGGAATTGGGCAAAATCTAAACAAAGAAGAGCAACAGAATGTGAAGCGCAAAGCAACAGAGGCAATAAAATGGGGAATATACGCAGATGCCGACTGTTGATTATATGTAATATAAAGGGCAATTAAAGCGTAAATAAATAGCCACACAGGCATGACGCAATTAAATTCAAAAAGTCAATACGATGTATTTGATTGGCATTAATGCAGGGCAGGTATTTTTGCGTTCTCAACTAGAAATTAACTAAAAACTAAACATTTATCACTTACCACTTGGAATTGCGTCGCAAGGAATGCAAAAAAATCACTGATTTAACACTGTTGTTGGATTCTCTTTAAATGGCAGCAACTACTTTAATATGCAAGTCAGCCGATTGTATTTATCAAGTGGCTATTGATGATCCAGTCGCGAAGACCTTTCGTTGTTTAATGAAAAACAGCAGAAGTTGTTTAAACAAGAAATCTCCGGCAGAGTGACCAGTCAGAATCTTCTGGAAATACCTAGAAGTTGCCTTGGGCAGACGCTTAATCGATAACAGTGGGGGCAGTGATGGAGCTCTGGCCTTAAAACCGCCAAATCTAGCTAGTTTAGTTCTAATCCCTGAATCAAAATAATGATTTAGCCGAATTATATGCAAGAACTATTCGGACACTGGTATGTTCAATCTTTAACTATTTATTATAAATAATATGTTTTTTGTAGGTAAGTGCGCAATTCTACTTCTTTGCCCATGCTAGCCTTGAAAACAATTTATTTCTCTTGCTACTTTGGCAATCGCAAGATTCCTAAGTCACATTACGTACTGAATTCGAATTGAATGAAATTGTCAACGTCTAAATTTAAATTTAGTTCAACAGTGCTTGCGAAATACCAAATGTTAAGTAAACGTCTGTTGATGGTAACACTGCGCGGATAAGAAGAAGACAAATTTTGCTCGTCATTCGCAGTTGGCGATTCACTGAATTTTTGATAAACCCAGCAAATTCAACGCATTATATATCCCGTAAGTAGTGCAGCGACTACTGATAACCCCAAACCGAACACGGAACCACAAACACCTTGAATTATGAGCCGAGGAACGTCGTAATTACAGTCCGTACTCTATCTAATCTCCGCCAGCTCTCGAGAAGCGCCCGCATCATGTTCGGAAGACAAAGTGGACTGGGCAGTTCCAGCAACAGCAGCAACCTGGTGGAGTTCCGCGCCGGCCGCATGAACATGGTGGGCAAGATGGTCCATCCCGGACTTGCGCAAGGGCCTGGTCTACATGACCCAGAGCGACGATGGCCTGATGCACTTCTGCTGGAAGGATCGCACCTCCGGCAAGGTAGAGGACGATCTCATCGTCTTCCCCGACGACTTCGAGTACAAGCGCGTGGATCAGTGCAAGACGGGTCGCGTCTATGTGCTCAAGTTCAAGTCATCGACGCGCCGCATGTTCTTCTGGATGCAGGAGTCCAAGACGGACAAGGACGACGAGCACTGCCGCCGCATCAACGAGCTGCTGAACAACCCCCCCTCCGCGCACCAACGCGGCGGCGGCGGCACCAACGACGGCGACCTCCAGTACATGCTCAACAATATGTCGCAGCAGCAGCTGATGCAGCTCTTCGGCGGCGTCGGCCAGATGGGTGGTCTCAGCTCGCTGCTGGGCCAAATGAAGTGAGCATTTTTCTCCTTACACATTAGCTATACTAATATGTATAGCCTATATTTGCCAAAGTGCCGAAGAACTAGCGAAGGAGTTAGCTCCTTTTTCTACAGGGGTTACCACTTAAAAACTTTGCAACTTGCTAATATTTAATGTTTATAAGTATGGGAAGAGTAGGTGACTAGTTCCGTTTGACTAGCTAGTTCTTAGAAGTTGCCATTAAACTAGAACTTAACCTTTTTCAACATTTTTCTGTCCTACTTTTCTTTGCAGCTCCCGGACGCCCTCGTCGCGCAACACCTCCTCGTCGGGTGGCGGTGGGGCATCGGCCTTGCAGACGCCCGAAAATGTCAGTGTGCCGCGCACTCCGAGCGCCCCATCGAAATCGGGCAGCAGCCGCAGCAGCAGCAATGTGAACTCGCAGGTCGGCGAAGGTGCCGGCTCCTCCGTTGATGCGGATGCCTCCGGTAAGAACTCAACCACATCGACCACAACGGCGTCAGAATCGACCGGAGCGTATGCCAATCCATTCCAAGCCTACTTATCCAATCTCTCCCCCGAACATGGCGCAGGACGATCCCTGAATATTGACCTATCGACGGCCCTATCCGGCGCCGATGCCATCAATCAGCTTATTGCCGATCCGGAGCGTGTCAAATCGCTGATCGTGCACCTGCCCGAGTCGGAGGATGCGGACGAGGATCGCAAGCAGCAGATCAAGGACCACATCACCTCCCCGCAGTTCCAGAAGGCGCTCGCTCAGTTTTCCAAAGCCTTGCAGACGGCTCAGCTGGGACCTGTGGTCAAGCAATTCGAGCTGTCCAACGAGGCAGTCGCTGCCGCCTTTTCCGGCAATCTGGGGGACTTTGTGCGCGCTCTGGAGAAGAGCCTGCCCGCCGGTGCCACCATGGGTGGCGAACCATCTGCCAGCGAGAAGAAGGGCGGCGATCCCGAGACCCCAGCATCAGTGGCCCGCGATGAGAACACAGATCCCGCTGCCGAAAAGCAGGAAGAGAAGCAGAAATAGCTTACGTTTGCGGCTTAATGATTGCAATGCAATCCGAAAGCATATTTTTTCATGTTAAAAGTGATTTTTGGATTCTGAATAAATACAAATTGGAGTTAAACAGAAGTTTCCATCTTATTTTGTGAGGAAATAGTGTTTAATTTACATTTCATGATTAAATATATTCTAAAAAGGTTAATTAATTTATAAAGGTTTTTTTTTTGGAAATATTACTTTTTAATTATATTTAAATGTAAGTCAACCTTTAAGTTAATTTATAACTCTACACTAAAAAAGAAAAAAGCATCCTTCAACTCCAAATAATTGAGTTTCTACAGGCTCACCTGACTTAAATTAAAAAATCGAAAGTCGAACTTTTACAATTTCACCAGAAATTACAAAATTTTGAAGTAATTGGAGGATATATGGAAGTAACGGGAATATTAATCCCGACAAGGTCATTTTGTTGGTGTCCCCCTAACAAAAGCTCGGTGCCCCGCTCTCTCATCGCAGCACACTGGTCGTCCCTTTCCGGCGCGAATTGCGCGCTCTCTTGCTCTCAGCGAGCCGTCTCACACAGATATATACACACACAGGCACACGCAACAATATTTATTTTATTCAATTCCAAAACGGCCAGCCAATAAGTTGTGTTTGTGCAAAACTCGCGCGTTCGCAATTTTCTGTAGCTGACTCTCAAATCTCATACAAAACGATCTCAAGCGATCTCCGTTAGGCGAATCAAACCCGGATACATCCAGATCTGCAGTAATTACCATATTTTTCGCCAATTTTCGTATTGCGGGCTGGATGTTTTTGTATCTGTTGTTGTTGGTGCTTTCATTTTGCAGCAATCTGTGTGTGTGTGTGTGTGTGTTGGTGCTTTTGGCGGACGTGAGATTGTGTGTGTGTCTGGTGGCAGCCTGTGTGTTTTTTTGCATGACTGCTTCGCGGAGCTGTTGGAAAAGCTTTTCCCTCCAAAGTAGTCGTGATACAAAAGTTAAAAGCCGCGGCAAAAACAAAAATCAAAGCAAAAACAGAAAACGCGAAGAGAGAGAGACAGTGATAGAGAGAGGGAGAGAGAGAGAGAGAGAGTCGAGTCCCACACGCACACTGACAACATTTGACTCACTCGCACACGCACACACTCACGCGCGGTTAAAAAGGCCTGGAAGCTTGCAAAAAATAAAACTAAATAAAATAGGAGCTGCTTAAAAGTGTGGGTTGTCAAATAACCAAGTAAACAAAAAGCTCCCCGGACTCGCAAATTCATGCATATCTCCGGCGCAACGATCTGGCAACACCAACAACAACAGCAGCAGCCACACAAGAAACTGCGTTTTAACCAATTCCATTTCCATTTCCTGCACTTATCTTTCTCGCTTCTTCCAATTAGTGCTGGAAAAGTATCGTCAGTAACGGTTTAAATCCAATCAAGACGCAAACCCCACTCCACTCCTTAATGAGTTCCCCTCCATTAAACGGAAATCGACACAAAAAACGCCTGATTTTCCGCTGATAAAGCTGATAAAAGCGCACATACACACAACCAAAATCAGCTGCAATTTTGCGATAAGGTAAGTAGTACATCATTATGAATCTATGATTTTGCCGGCAAATCGAGGCTTCCAGAACAGCTGCAAGTGAAATGGAGGTGCACCAAAATAAAAAAAAAATAAAACAGGAGAAAAGAGGAGAAAAAAAACGAAAACACTAATGGCGCCTGAGCATATGCTTTGTGAAATTTTCAAGAGCGCCAAGCGAGAGAGCGCGGGGTGCGAGCGGGACAACCGTACAGACAGTGTTTATGTTTTGGTAGAAAGGTCACATCCTTAGCTTCCAATAGAACTTTCGTTCGTTACTATCCCCGCCACCCACGTCCCGCGCAAATTACGTCAGGAATCGAAGAAGAAGTTCGTTTCGACAGACTTACATGCCCTAGCACTTGAATATCCCTTCTATTATATAGTGAAATCCAATAACGATTAATATATTATCAAAACATTGAAGAATTTTACAATCATATGAGTACTTATAACAAACCCACGTAAAACATATTAGAAAACAAAGCCATATTTCAAATTTATTATCGGATTCAAAAACTTAAATTTGCCATGTTATTAATGTGCATAAAAATGTATGCCTTTCGTTTGGCCAGGTAGGTTTCACAATTTTTGCGCAGATTTAAGGATACGCAAACCCCAATTTGCAACCCTATGATCGAAGCTGCAATACCTCGCGTAGAACTTCAAAAATTTAAAGTGGGTGGTGAAAGTTTCTACGACGTGACTCCTTCAATGTGGCAAACCAACAGGCAGGGAGAAAGCTTGCAGCCTGACATTGAACTTGGGCACTCTGAACGGAATTCTATTAATCACAGGGTGCCGCAGCTTTTTGGGGCAACTTTCACCAACCATTTTGCAGCTGCCACACTTCAACAGATTGTTGCCAGTTGCAGCCATCGATTTCATTGCAAATATGTACATACATACATACACATATCCATACATTCGTAGCGCGCCGTTTCAAAACTTTATCTCAAAGCTTGCACTGAACATTGCACTTTCTTCCTGTACTCCCATTAGAATAAGACTCAAATTCATCTCAACAGCTGTCTTGGCGGCAGAGGAGCTTTCCCCATTGCCTGTTGCACTCTTGTTTTCATTGCAAGGATGTAGATCATTCAACAAATTAACAACAGTAACAAATTTATGCAATCTAGCAGATTTTATTGGTCAAAGACGAAAAGGCTATACTGGTCCACCCCAGCCACGACCACTTTGCATGGCCCATTTGGTCGACTTCCTCCTGGCCAATTACCAATGGCTTCTCCCGCCCCATTGTGATTATAAGCTTTGAACGCTGACATCAGCAAGCGCAGCAGCAGAAGGAGCAGATGATTTTCCGGTTTGCCAGGGAGCGAAAACTGGTTTTGAATGGGGAAAAAAAACAACCGAAACCAACGACAGGCTGACCGAATCGAGCGCTGCCCTTTTGCACAGTCGGGCCAAAACGACAATACAGTGCGGAGTGTTACATGTTAGAGCTTATATATTTTGAAAAGTACGTGTGCAGAATTAGACAAGACATTTGGCTCAGAAATCCACGGGCTTGATGGTGATGAACCGGGAGAGAATGAATGCCACCAGAATGGTGGCGCACACGAAACAGAAGGCGAACATGTAGAAGCTCTCCTCGGTGAAGATGTCGGAGAAGGCGGGTATATCCTGGTAGATCTTCTCGATCACCGCCAGAGTTCCTTTGTGCTTCCTCACCATCCTGATGGTTACTTCTTCTTGGTCGCCTTCTTTCCGCCGCCGGCGCCTCCTGCAAGCTTCTGTTTCTCCGCCTTGGTCAGGACCTTGTTGGTGATCTCCTCCCGCGGTGCCAAGCTGGACACGTGCTTGTTGCACAGCTGCAGCAGCTCTAGTGTATTCAGGTTATCGCTGTTGAAGCGGATCTCCTTGACTTTGGCTTGTTCTGTGAAGGATGTAATATGAATTAGTGTTTGCTTTTTGTTTAATGCAGTGGTTTACTGAGCTGTTCAAGCTTCAAGGAGACCAAATGGCTATCAATATGGGTTCCTTTTTGAGTAGATTGCAAGTGGACCAGTATTGATTGCAAGAAGTAGGCCGTATGGAATTCTCACCTTGCGCTGATTCAATAAGGGCAAACTTGATGTTGGCTGGCTGGCGATCGCAGACGATTTCCGGCTTGACCACGCACTTGGGATTCGTGCCTGCCACTTTGGGTGTGGAGAGCAGGAAGAGGAATTCTCTGCAATTCGAATAGAAACAGATATTATTGATTTTTCATAGCGATTTCCTTGCTTTTTCAGGAGCAGCGACGCCGCCTCAAACTGACGCCGACACCGACTAAAATGTCCACGGAGCGTGAGCTGGCTCCTGGTGGGCCAGCTCAGCTCCATCCGCACACGCTGCCGCTGACTTTTCCGGATCTCCAGATGACCTCCGCGGTGGGCATCATTGGGAAAGTCTACGGTGAGTGTGGCACACAATCATTTCGCCCAATCACCTTTTTAGCCTTCAAAGGATCGGTTTTTATGGTGTGAATACTTCGCTGCACCCTTTTTGGTTTTCCTGAGTTCCTCTTGCTGATTTTCTTTTTTCCTTTCGGTTTCGTGAAAATTCTATCCAATTGAGAGGGGAATGGGGGTGGTACTGCGCATGTCCCGCTATCGGTATCGGTGGAAAGCGCTTTTCCGACTCACCGTGTGGACTTGACGTTTTCCGCGAATGGATCGAACTGCACGGTTATCCGCTTGACGCCCTTCAAATTCACGCTCTTCAGCTGCTTGCCAATGGCGGACACAATGCCGCCGGAACGCCGCAATGCCCCACTGAATGGCACAGACATTATTTATGTTTTTCTTAGCGCCAATGAAAACTGCGGTTTTTCCGCACAAAAATTACGACGTAACAAGCACGCTACGTAACAGCTGAGTGGCGATAACGATAGCTCGGCCAGTCACGATGACCGACGATAGTTTTACAACACTGGCATTGGCGCGTTCAAGCAACCCTCCCTCGCTATGACCAGTCCGCCGCTCGTGTAGTCATCTCGCTCCCACGCACGGCCGCGGGCGAGAGTGCTTTGCCCTCATTTAAGTGTGGTTAAGAGTGTACAGCATGCGTCACGCTCACACGTCGCGAGTACAATTTTTGTGTGGACGTCCAGTGTGTGGCTGCTGTGGGAAAAGCTGAAGAAAATTGCATTTTTTGCATAATGCGCGGCGTGAAAAGCTAACAAAAGTTGTGCTAAATCAAAATTCGATAGTCTGGCCACGGTTTGTGCATAAGAGCGGGCGGCGCGAACGTGTTTGGTGCACAAAAACCACGTCTCGAAAAAGTCAAGAATTCTACGTGCACACATTTTTTGGGCTGCCATATATAAAAAAACGCATACAAACGCATTTTCTTGCTGTATATGCGGAGGAGCACACACACACACACACACACAGGCAGACACGCATACAATTGCACTCACGAGATATGCGAGCATAAAGAAGAATTTTTTCTTAGTTGTATTACAAGAGCATTAGATACATATATAAGTATATAAATATACATATATACACGCCTAGTTGTGTACATAAAGGATACATACATATAAAATTAAACGAAAGCTGTGCCTACATTTGTGTTCTTTTCCAATACTAAAACAACAACAAACAATAATAATAATAATAATCATAATATAATTAAAATAATGCAAGTCGAGCGAGAGACAGCGACAAGATAACACACCCACTTGTCTGCTGCTAATTCCAATTTATATAAAATAAGCCTACGCCACGCCCACGCGCAACTACAACAACAAAAAGAAAAACAAAACAAATGCAAAATCAACCAAACGAATAAAACTTTAAACTACTTTAAAGTGTGATAAGCAAAAGGCTGAAATCAAAAACAAAAAACAAAATAATTAGTAGAAAACCAAAAGCAAAGGCAACAACAAAAACAACCACAACAAAAACAAACAAGAAAACCAACAATCAATTACATTTTACACCAAAACACGAAAAGCAAACACGAGCCAACATTTTTTACATTAATTATTTTTCTTAAACCAAAACCTAACTTAGTGCAAAAACATGTATCCAGTTGGACAACGTAAGTGGCTGTCACATGATGAATGAAACTAAAAGAACCGATCATTTCCAGACAGAACAAAAAGGGCAATTCCAAAATATGCGACTGCTGCCACAAGTTTTCCCACACCATATCGCCCTGCCCCCCAGCCTCGCCCACCCACCAACCCACTAATCAAGTTTTTGATGTTCCACTTGCACCTATGTGTATGTGATATATGTATGTACAAGCTCGTACGTACACATGTGCAACTGCCACACAGACAGACACGTGCGTCAAAGTGCAGAGTGCAGAGTTGAAAATGCGCAAAAATTGGGTCAACAACCTTCGACGCGTCGCAATAGTTTTCAGCTTTTCCGGGGGTTGCTCAATCGGCGTCTTTTTTTTTTGGGGCCATATCGTATCCCATCGCATCGTATATGGATCTGGGT
The DNA here is from genome assembly GCA_005876975.1 of Drosophila orena. Lineage (NCBI taxonomy): Eukaryota > Metazoa > Arthropoda > Insecta > Diptera > Drosophilidae > Drosophila > Drosophila orena. The sequence goes on along the minus strand of VCKV01000043.1, from coordinate 627,260 downwards.
TTTTGAAGAGCAGTCACTCCCAATTGCGTCGCAATTTGCTACCAATTGTGCGTATTTCATTTAAATATTTGTGCTTCAATGGGTTGAAAGCGTAGAAGGCGGCGAATAAAAGAGTTTGCCGGGGTAGGGAACGTACGAAAATACGTTTATTGTGATTCTTTTGTTTGCAAACTGAATATTTAATGGGAACTTAACACCCTAGAACGCAAAAGTAGGTTCCACTTACAATATCATATGTCAGAATATACATATGTACATCTATGAAGTTGTGTTGTCGCATTAAACGAAAATATCGAGCAAGCTTAGGATTAGAATATATAAGAGAACTATGGGATATACGCACTAGCATCTATGGATAATACAACAAATATATAGCTTAGGATCAAAGATTATGATTCACCTATCAGTTTACTTGGTTTACTTAGATGGCCGAAACATTTGGTAGAACATCAAAACTTACCCCAACTTACTTATGAAATAACAGCAAACTATTAACAATATGGTGGCTAACCCAGGACTTGGATATTCACATCGAATACCCACCCGACCCACTAAGCAACTGGCCTAGGGGCAAACAACTTGTGGCAGCAGGACATTGACACTCTCGATAGACACTACAAAATATAACCAGAAACACACAAATATATATATACATATTGATAACGATGATGAAAGAAAACTGTAACTAAAATATTATTAACGCACTTTAATTTCGTTTTCTTTTCGTTCATTACCGCCAACTGTTTTCGGTTCTACGACATCATTCCACCATTGACATTATCATTTCGATTCCCCATCATTGACAACAAACCAACCATCGATTGGCCATTTGCCCCATTTGCCATTTTTGATTTGAACCTCTTCATTTCCATGTTCATTTGATTACCTTGCGTTGATTTGATTACCTTTTCTTTTTATAGAGTCACAGTGGACCCCCTCGCCCACTCGGCCTCAGAGTCCCTCTCAGGCGCAGACTAGCTTCGACACGCTCACATGTAAATTACTCTCCAAGAACCAAAAGCGATTACTAAAATTACTAAGATCCTTATGCAATTTGATTGATTCGAAACGCTATACCGAACTGTTTCTGTTTACGTTCTTTAGTTTGGTGTTCCCAACACAACCCACTAACCAACCCACTAACCGATCCCTCAAACTAATCCGTAATCCCTTTTGCCGTAATGTTACTAACAAAAACTAACAAAAATACAAAAACCAAACCTTACAACTAACTTTTTGAACTTTTGTTTCGTGTAAATGTTTGTTTCTTTGTACCATGCAATGTGCACTTGAAGTATTTCTCTACACCTGAACTAAAACACCTACAAACACCTGTTTGAATTTGAATTTGTAATAGTTTCTGTCTTACGCTCGTTGCATGATCATTTTTTGCTTGTAGCAATTGAGGGTTAAGGTTTTCTCATACGCTAGTTTATCTCATTGGAATACAGATTTCCAAATGATCAAGATATCTTCTATTAGGTTTTGTACCTTTAAATACTTCTCAGAATGTCAACTCTTCATGAGAAGTAAATATAAAATACAAATAAAAAAATGTATAAAAATAAAGTATTATTCAGTACAATTATTACTTAACTTTGGATACTCTAAGATCAAAAATATTGCCTTAGATATATACAAGCATGTGAGAAACTACCCAAAACGCACTGTTAGATATTGCCTACTATTTGCGTTTTTTTTTTTTTTTTTTGAAAACCTTTAATAATTTGGAAATTGCATTTTTTGAGTGGAGACTAACTGGCAATTGACTTTACAGCACCACCAGCGCCCGGCTCGTCGGTCAATCCCACCGCCGTCACCAGTCCAAGTGCCCAGAATGTGGCCGCTGGTGGAGCAACTGTGGCCGGTGCAGCAGCAACTGCCGCCCAAGTGGCCTCCGCCCTGGGAGCCACCACCGGCAGCGTGACGCCAGCAATTGCCACCGCCACGCCAGCCACGCAGCCGGATATGCCCGTCTTTACGTGTCCACGACGCCCAAATCTCGGACGTGAGGGTCGCCCGATTGTGCTGCGCGCCAATCACTTCCAGGTGACGATGCCGCGTGGCTATGTGCATCACTATGACATCAATATACAGCCGGACAAGTGCCCACGGAAGGTGAACCGTGAGATTATCGAGACCATGGTGCACGCCTACAGCAAGATCTTCGGAGTGCTTAAGCCTGTGTTCGATGGTCGCAACAATCTGTACACCCGCGATCCCCTGCCCATTGGCAATGAGCGTCTGGAGCTGGAGGTGACTCTGCCCGGCGAGGGCAAGGATCGAATCTTTCGCGTGACGATCAAGTGGCAGGCTCAGGTCTCGCTCTTCAATTTGGAGGAAGCACTCGAAGGCCGCACCCGGCAGATACCCTATGATGCCATTTTGGCGCTCGATGTGGTCATGCGTCATCTGCCCAGCATGACGTACACGCCAGTGGGACGCAGCTTCTTCAGTTCCCCAGAGGGCTACTACCATCCCCTAGGGTGGTGGACGCGAGGTTTGGTTCGGTTTCCATCAGAGCGTTAGGCCCTTCGCAGTGGAAGATGATGCTCAATATCGATGGTGAGTTGGCTGCGCTCAATATTGTCTGTTTTCCAAACTAATTATTGCTTATTCCCCAGTCTCGGCGACCGCTTTCTATAAGGCTCAACCAGTCATTGACTTCATGTGCGAGGTGCTGGACATTCGCGACATCAACGAGCAGCGCAAACCGCTCACCGATTCGCAGCGCGTCAAGTTCACCAAGGAGATCAAGGGTCTGAAGATCGAGATCACCCACTGCGGCCAGATGCGTCGCAAGTATCGTGTGTGCAACGTTACTCGCCGCCCCGCTCAGATGCAATCGTAAGAATTGTGCATTTTCCATCCTCTCTGCTGTTGCTAACCATGATTATTTGTCACCCCGATAGATTCCCACTGCAGCTGGAGAACGGACAGACCGTTGAGTGCACCGTGGCCAAGTACTTCCTGGACAAGTACCGCATGAAGCTGCGCTATCCGCACTTGCCCTGCCTGCAGGTGGGTCAAGAGCACAAGCATACTTATCTGCCTTTGGAGGTGTGTAATATTGTCGCTGGACAGCGGTGCATCAAGAAGCTGACCGATATGCAGACGTCGACTATGATCAAGGCCACGGCCCGTTCTGCACCGGATCGCGAGCGTGAAATCAACAATTTGGTTAAGCGCGCCGACTTCAACAACGATTCGTATGTGCAGGAGTTTGGCCTGACCATCTCCAATTCGATGATGGAGGTGCGTGGCCGCGTATTGCCGCCTCCAAAGCTTCAGTATGGGGGACGTGTGTCCACCGGACTCACCGGCCAGCAGCTGTTCCCGCCACAGAACAAGGTGAGCTTGGCCTCGCCCAACCAGGGTGTATGGGATATGCGCGGCAAGCAGTTCTTCACTGGCGTAGAGATTCCGCATCTGGGCCATCGCCTGCTTTGCCCCACAGCGGACGGTGCGCGAGGATGCGCTGCGTAATTTCACCCAGCAGCTGCAAAAGATCTCAAACGATGCCGGCATGCCGATCATTGGGCAGCCGTGCTTCTGCAAGTACGCCACCGGGCCGGATCAGGTGGAACCCATGTTCCGTTACCTGAAGATCACCTTCCCAGGCCTGCAGCTCGTCGTAGGTGGTGCTGCCCGGCAAGACACCGGTGTACGCCGAGGTGAAGCGTGTGGGTGACACCGTTTTGGGCATGGCCACCCAGTGTGTGCAGGCGAAGAACGTGAACAAGACGTCGCCACAGACGCTCTCGAATCTGTGTCTCAAGATCAACGTCAAGTTGGGCGGCATCAATTCAATTCTGGTGCCCTCGATCCGGCCGAAGGTCTTCAATGAGCCGGTCATCTTTTTGGGTGCCGATGTAACACACCCACCAGCCGGCGACAACAAGAAACCATCGATTGCCGCCGTCGTCGGCTCCATGGATGCCCATCCATCGCGCTATGCGGCCACCGTTCGGGTACAGCAGCATCGACAGGAGATCATCCAGGAGCTGAGCAGCATGGTGCGCGAACTGTTGATCATGTTTCTACAAGTCGACGGGCGGCTACTAAGCCCCACCGCATCATACTCTATCGTGACGGAGTCTCCGAGGGACAGTTCCCGCATGTCCTGCAACACGAGTTGACCGCCATTCGGGAGGCCTGCATTAAGCTGGAGCCCGAGTACCGGCCGGGCATCACGTTCATTGTGGTGCAGAAGCGCCATCACACACGACTCTTCTGCGCCGAGAAGAAGGAGCAGAGCGGCAAGTCGGGCAATATTCCTGCAGGCACCACCGTCGATGTGGGCATCACACATCCCACCGAATTCGATTTCTATCTGTGCAGCCATCAGGGCATCCAGGGCACCAGTCGCCCCTCGCACTACCACGTCCTGTGGGACGACAATCACTTTGACTCTGACGAGCTGCAGTGCCTCACGTATCAGCTATGCCACACGTACGTGCGCTGCACCCGATCCGTCAGTATACCGGCGCCAGCCTACTACGCCCATCTGGTGGCCTTCCGTGCCAGGTAAGCCATTGGATTTGTTTCTCCTTTCATTGGACAATGCTAATGCTAACTTCCTTTGCAGATATCATCTGGTGGAGAAGGAGCACGATTCGGGCGAGGGCTCGCACCAGAGCGGCTGCTCAGAGGATCGCACGCCAGGCGCCATGGCCCGGGCCATCACTGTGCACGCGGATACCAAGAAGGTCATGTACTTTGCCTAAAAAGTATCGCCCCCCTTCCCCTTAAACCAACACCAAAAAGCTAAAGAATACAAAATCAGTTTCGAATTTCGATTCGAATAAGCAACTCCCCACTTCCCTTCCTCAGATCAGAAAGCGGATGAAACCAAGCATTGTAGTTTAGAATTAAGTTATGTTTTACGTTGAGAGAGAGCGCGATGGGAGGAAAATCCAACAAGAATACGAATATCTTGCATGCATATATATAGTATATATAGTAAGCAGAGGAATGATAATCCCACAAAGACACACAAACACACCATCCACACGCAACAGCAGATAGCCACACAGTGAGAAATGATAGCCAATTGAATGTCAGGCACAAGTTTGCGAAATCGAAATCGAAGAAAAATACATAAATGTGAGAATTCTCAAAAACAAGCGTAGCAAACAAATTGAATGCAAATAGGAAATCAACTAAAGGGAACAAAAACTACGACAGCAACACCAACACCAACCAACAACACCAACCAACAACAGAAAACCAGAAAACTAAACAAAACAGAAAATTAAGCAAGTGAAATCAAGGGAAAAGCGTCATCAACACGAGAGCGAGACAAGTTTTGTAATAGAAATTACGATTAAATTGTACAATATATTTTTACACGATACGAAATGAAGACATGATGAATGATAATGAATGAATGCATACAACCAAAGGTTTTTAGTATACAAAATGAATACGTTGCTGATCGACTCACACAGCAAACACCACAAGAACACCAACCACTCGGATTCTCTGTACTGTGAACGAAGACCACCACCAAATTACAAACGAAAACAAAAACAAAAACAAAACCACAAGCGACATTAAGGCGACAGAAAGCGAAGCATTGAAAGAGTGTAGACACAACTTAGCATGTACATGTACTAATGAAAATACTTCAATAACTAGGGCGCTGACAAAACCGAGCAAGAACATTTAATAGTTTGTAAGTTGGGCTCTACCTAAAACAGAAAACAGAAAACAGAAAACAGAAAACAAAAAACTAAAAACTAAAAAAAGGAATGCAGATGCGTTAAGTGGGCGATGAGAGAACTGCAATTTCAACAAGGGACAAACTTTTGGTCAAAACAATAGCTATACTTATAGAGCAGAGCCTAATTATATACATACATACATACATACATACATACCTAAGCCTAGAACTAACATTTAAAGTTTTTACGAAACGAAAACCAATGCGGATAAAGGAAGTGCAACAATGTAGAATACTTAAATTCAAAAGTGCAAATAACACGGTAGCAGCAGATTTGTTACGTCACGTTGGCAGTGCTGATATTTTATGTTAGTAATTAGTTTACCTTACCCTCTTGTATGCACCACACAGTCAGACCACGAACTTCTCCCCTCGTCGAGTCCAATGGCATATCACTCAATGTCCTCTTATTTATGTACCTCCTACACATTAAGCCTAACTATATTAAGTTGTACCTTATTATATACTTTTTTAAAAACGAATGCCTAACGGAATTTCTGTTGATTTCCCCATGTTTATCCTACGAATTGGTATATTGGCTTCTTTCGCAGCTGCTTTTCGTTGCAATTTCGTATTAATTAAGTTTAGATCAAAGTGGTGTACGGGTAATATAAACAATGGTAACTCTTCTCCACCGTCCGCCGGAGGGAGGTGGTGGCAAAAACATTTCAATATTTTACAAACTAGTTTTAGTTTCGCCAAAATCAACAAGCAACAGCAAACAAACAAACAAACAAACAAGCAAACAATATCAATATCAATATGAAACGTATGCTTAGTAATTGTACTATATCGAGGACACAGTTCAAGTTAACATTATGATGAGTTGTTATTTATGCGGTGCGGGCGACGACGATCTCCTCCGACTTCCGACTCTCCCGGGCCAAACCTAATTTATAGTTGTGTACATCCTTCACAGAACCTTTAATTTAGATTTAGTTTCCGAGTTCGCAAGCTGTTTTGCCAGTCGTACATTATGTGAGCATTATAAAATACATTATACATATATATAAATCGATATGCTTATATTTAATCATTTACTGCACTTACAAATTAGTTGGTAATCCTCAAAAAGTACACGTAAAAGGGAAAAGAACAGAACGGAGGGAGCTCACAGTCCCTCAAAATGTTGAATCGAACATTTAGAAATCTCTTTCGATTTGAAATCAGTCATAAATCGCTTGCGCACTTCCGAATGATTTCAAATCACTTGATGTTTCAGTGCTAGCACAATTCGATATTGTCTATTTTATTTTGGCACTCTGTGCCTGTTTTATGATGTCTCTTGCTGCAATTGTAATTTTAAACCAGAGTTAACTTTTTATGAAGCCTTTAGCTGCAAAAACTGTTTCAAATTCGACTAGTCCTTCCAACGAGGCTCAACAAAGCTGATATTAATAGCTTATTAATTTATTAATATTTGTTAGTATTGCGTTTAGATGCGATTAACATTTTGTGGGGCTGTGCAATCATGTGTGGGCGTATTTGTTGACTTATTAATTTTCCATTTATCTAACGTTTCTCTAGTAACGTTTCTACACAAGGGATTAAAATTTTAAACTTATTTCTTAATGTTTACTTAAACCAACCCCATGCAAAAAACAACAAAAAACAACCATTAAAAAAAAAAAAAACGAATCAAACAATTTTAGTTTTAAGCAAAAACGATAACGAAACAATGCAAAGGAGTTCGATTTGAGATCGCCCAGAAAGAACCAACATTTACATTATATATTCACTTAGTTTAAGCCGAAGCTGAAATGTGTGCCGACAATGAATGCATCTCGTAGTTGTAAAATGAGCGAAATATTCAACAATAATTTACTTTACCACACAATACATGAGAAAGTCCAAAGCTTTAACTACTCGCAGCAGAAAGCAGAAAGCAGAACGAATGAAGCGGAACATCGGTGGGGAAAAGCCTACAGCAATCCACCAATCCACCAATCCACTAATCACTAATGAAAATGCCAATGACAAGCTGCTATCTCCTCCCATCCAAGAAAAGCTAGGCTGTAACAATTGTCCCTATATACACGAGTAACTTATATGTAGCAAAGCTGGATAACTCCGATTTTCCCCCCCCAAACAACTCACACACGCTACAATTTCAATGGTTTCTTCAGTGTCGTGCAGCAAAACAACAAAAACAAACAAAAAAAAAAACCAAACAAACGAGTTGGAGGAGAAGATTGGAGATAGATCGTGGAGGAGCGCCTTAGATATCATTTCCAAACTATGTTCTGCTCAGAGGCAAGGCCCAAATAAAAGACAAGAAGCCGGGATATCCACATGGGAACTTACATTTTTATCTGTCAAAATTCAATTGAGCTTTAAACTAAAGATAGATCGAGAGAAACGAAAGAAAAGAAACAAGAAAATGAGGTAAAAAACTTGAACAAAAAAAAATGAAGGAAGAAGAGGACAGAAGATAAGTAAGAAATAGAAAGGGATCGCATTGTTTCTACATATTACTTATAAATGTGCCGTTTATAGATGTCTACAATTATATACAAGAAATATAGATATACCTAGATATATAATCAGATCGAAATCGAAGCTAGAACAGCAATTTGCACAACTCTTCCTAAAGGAAATAAAAAAAAGTAAATACAAATACAAGTCTAAATCTAAATCTAATCTAACATAACGATTAAATTATATGCCACAATTACCGAGATTTCAAGAAGTGACGGACTAACTCCAAGCAATTAAGCGTTATATTTGAATAACTTATGAACTTATGATACCATCATATATGTGTGTACTCTATACTCTTCCAACTACACCCAGAGTCCCACTCGAACCCGGACCACATGCGCGAGCCCCATAGCCATTAGCCACCCACACATCCACACACCCACACCCACACCATCCACTCTCGAAGTAGTGTTCCAAATGCGCATCAGATCAGATCGGATAACCCTTAGCTGAAATTCGACTAGCAAAATCAATTACGATAGTAACACTTATGCGTGCGTTAAGATTAGGGAGATCATCTGGTACATACCTTACTTTAAAAACAACCAAAATGCCGGGTAATTAATCAATAAAATACATATTATTAGTTCTAATCTAAGCGGAGTAAACAAAAACAAAAACGAAAACAAAAACAAAAAGCAAAAATACATCAACATTATGATAAAGAAAATTAAGCAACGTGAGCAACGTAAAATGGGAAATCTGTAACTTTGGTGATCTTTTTAAATGTTATTAGTAAAGGAAAGCAAAACAAAATCAAGTTTAATGACGAATACAAATCAAACCAGTTTTAAATGTGACTTAAATTACGACGTAAACGACATTTTCCACAGCATTATATGTATGTGTAACAAGACAAAACAAACCAAAACAAAACAAAACAAACAAAACAAAACAAAACAAAAAGAAAAACAACCGAGTTTTTGTGAAATATGCAATTTAACGAAAGTTGATGATCTTTTCGATACAATTCTGTCAAGCTGTCTAACAATTAGTTATAAGCGCTTCAATACCAGATACCAATCAAACAAAAATCAACAAACTCAATTAAGTTAAAAAAAAACACAATTATATTTAACAAATCGTATATGTTTTATACAAATTTCAATTATTTTTATCGATTTCGATTTGGTTTTTAAACATACGAAATGTACCCATCCCTTGTAAAACAAAAACGATTTTAGTTTGCGTTTAAAGTAAGAAAACAGCATATACAATTCATTTTTGTTCAATAAAAATATATTTAACTAAACATTCGCCCTGCCTTGTGAGTCCAGCTCTCCGCCACGATGCTTTCAGTTCTGAGGAAATCATTGCCCCAATGTGATCATCCATGCCAATCGCATGGTCAGGTGCAAGTACAGCCAGGACAAGTGCGCCAGGAACGCCTTGATCATCCTGGCTCCGGGTGCCGAGGAAATGGAGTTCACCATATCCGCCGATGTGCTACGACGAGGAAAGGTACCTTGGTATCCAACGATCTGGATACCTACCACTTGAATTATACATATATTCTGCCTTCTTTTTTTGCCATTTTTTGATCCTAAGATCCATGTTACCGTGGCGGGCTTGCATGATTGCGAGCCGGTCAAGTGCTCCCGGTCTGTGGTCATTGTGCCGGACACTTCGCTGGAGCAGGCCGTGACCAGGGGCGACTACGATGTGCTGGTCCTGCCCGGCGGATTGGCCGGGAACAAGGCGTTGATGAGCTCGTCTGCCGTTGGCGAAGTGCTGCGTTGCCAGGACTCGAAGGGCGGCCTGATTGCCGCCATTTGCGCCGCTCCCACTGCGCTGGCCAAGCACGGCATCGGCAGGGGGAAGTCCATTACCTCGCATCCGGATATGAAGCCGCAGCTGAAGGAGCTTTATTGGTAGGCTCCGAAGTATTACTCTCTTGTGATATCACCACATTTCTGCCGACTACTCAGTTATATAGACGACCAGACTGTGGTGCAGGATGGTAACCTCATCACCAGTCGTGGTCCTGGCACAACTTTTGACTTCGCCTTGAAGATTACCGAGCAACTGGTTGGAGTTGACGTGGCCAAGGAGGTGGCCAAGGCAATGCTCTGGACCTACAAGCCATGACGAGCACTGGCAGGATAAGTTAACCATATGTATTTCAGAGTATATAGTATATATATTTCAGAGAAATTCAAATTCAATGTAGTTTTGAAAATAATGAGAGAACATCTGAAATGGATATACATTATTCTTATTGGCCTGTTAACATTTGTACCCTATTTTCCCATAGTAACAGTAGCCGAGTTTCCCACCCAAATTCTACACCATAGTTTCCCATTTCTACCGCTGTCGCCTTATGCACATTTTATGTATGACTGTGATAGCGCCTGGTGTGACCGTGCGAGGACTAGAGCATAACACCAGCACACCGCGCAATTGCAAATGTATGGAAATAAAAGTAAAAGAATCGTATCAACGGCTAGTTCGGCGAAACTCGGGAAATCGGAAGGTTCGACTTTGGGGCGGTCCGTGAATTTTTGCATTTTTGTGTGTTTTGGCGGAAAACGAAACCGTTATTGAGATATTGGTGAATCGCAAACTGTAGTTACAACTATCTAGAGTGTATGGAGTTCGAGATGCCAGATATGTTCTTTTTAAAATCCACGGGATAGGATCGTTGGTTTGTGCCGCCGAGAGCACGTGAATCGTTTGTTGTTGTTGCGCCCGTTGCACTTGCAGCCGAAAGCGTGTGTATGTGTGCGTCCGTTGCATTGTGTGAGTTGTAGACGGGTCATTAAATCTGCCGCTTCTTTTGCTGCTGCTCCTGCTGCTGTTGTTCTTTTTGTTTTTGGGTAAATTGCACAAGTGTAACGGTTTTCAAGAAGTGCAACAACCAAAGCGACAGCAGCAACAACTACAACACAGCCATGTAAAGTGTGTGTAACCAGAAACGCGAAAAAAGTGCAGCTCATTCAAACTGCAAACGAAATTGCCATAAATTATTGTTATAAGCTTTTGCGTTGCGTGATGAAAGGAAAACAGTGCAATTGCAAATGAAAAGCGCTGCGAGCGAAATGAGAAAAATAGTGGAAAATATTGTGTATATAACAGTGAATAGTGAAAATTAGCATAGAGCAGGAGCGAAAAGCTAAAACCAAAAAAATAAATTAAAGCAGAAAACTAGGAAAATAGTGGAAGCAGCCACAACAAAAAGAGCAGAAGAGGAAGAAGAGGATGAAAAACGTTTGCTGCACTTACACATTAAACACACACACACACACACAAATGCAATACCCACCCTCTCTCTTTGCGTCCTGTACCCTGCTGCCACTCGCCATCACACTCTAACAACCGTCGCCGCAAACGCAATCGCTCTCTGACATGCGCCCTCTCTCGCTCTCACCCAGTGCACTTTCCGTGCCCTTTTGCGGTGCTCCTTTTCATGAGTCACGAACAACCGAGGCGAGAATAAACCGTGTAAAATACGAAGAAATTGTGCAAAAAGCGGTGACAGTGCAAACGACAAACAGCCGAAAATTCAGCAAACTTAAGCAAAGTGCAATGTGCTAAATGCTTAAATGCCAAAAGCCGGAATAAAAGCCATCATTTGTTCCTTGTTGGGTGTTCCTTATGTCTTCTTTTCCTCATTCGTCGGCGACTGGTGTGAGTGGAATTTTTAAACCGACAGCCGCAGCCTTTTGCTGCGGGGGCGGGTAAACAAATTAAATAATTTGTTTATAAAACTGTGTCAGAGCAAGAGTCATGTGTGAGCCGCAACCCGCTCCCTCTGACGCAGGTGCGTTGACTTACAGTCGTGCCTGCCTAACCCAAACTGACCAGCCTTTGTTAGATAGCGATTCCTACAATTATAGCTTATGGCATTATAACAACATAATGCCATAATGAACGAAAATGTCCTAAACTTGCTTACTGCAAAAACTCAGATAACCCTCGATATATTCATAAATAAACCCATTCACAACTGGACTGTAAGAATGCGTCAGTGGAAATTTCCCATAGGAAAGTTCCACTGTACGATGACTTAGTTGCTGGCCGGCTAATCAAAGCAAAGTCAGCACTATAATTTCGCACTCTCTGCCTTCCGCTCTTTCTCGCCTATCTGGTCCACTCCATCTGCTCTCTACCTATCTTTTTCTACTATCTGCTAAAACATTCGCCCTTGTGTTTTTTATCAAATGCTTGTTCTAATTAGCAAATGCTTTACTTTTTGTCATTGTGTCTCATAAGCATATTTACATACATACATCAATACATATGTATGAATGTACCGTTGCTGGAGAAAAATCGATAGTGAGGAGGGGCGGTCAGTGGTTTTTTTTTTTCTGAGTGGTGGTGACACATCCATCACGAGTACCGTTCCTTTTTGTCCGTCCGCTTTGTCATTCATTCAAAATCGCCAGGCTACACGCATTACACACACTACGCGTGCACACGTGTGCGTGAGCGCCTGACACTGACACTGACCACAGGTAAAAGGGGAGAGTGAGATAGAGGAAGAGCGAAGCTTTGCACCCACCTCCCACTCTTTCGCTCTCTCCTCTTCCTTCCTTTCGCCGGTATTTGCTTCTCTGTTTACAATTCATTGTTTTGGTGAGCAACCCCAAAAAGAACAAGTAACAACATTTGGCGGCAGGCCTAATTTTCATTTCCAAAAGAGTTTTCCTGATTGTAAGAAAACACAATTGGAATAAATAGGGGGAGTTTTTTGTTTAACACCCTGTACGGCGATCCTTTTCGATTTGTTCAACCCCAATGCTGAAAACTTTACATTGTATATATGTACATATATGTACTTCCTTAGTATCATTACTATCAATTAATCATGTTTTTGAACCCATTGCCTATATATTTTTGCAAAAAATAGATAATGTGGTTAGATTGGCCAATAACTAAGCAGCATTTCTCTCTTGACCTTTCTCAATACAAAATACCTATGATTCGAATGAATAACTTCATGATAGAAATTAAAACAATCTTTTGGTTATAATTAAACCATTTATTTTGAATTCTTTTTTTATAATACACCCTTGATATAGCTACAAGTTTTGAAAGCGAATATGGTTTGAACTAATTTGCATATTCTGTATTCATTACGGTACTATTCCTAATGAATTTCCCGAATGCGCTTTTAATGAGTCCCAAAAGGATGAGTTGCGACACACCCTGTGAATTTACTACTACACAGTAGGTAGTCGGCGAGCATAAAGTATAATCAAACACCATCTTGGCTGGAATCGGAATCCGCCAAAGGGGTTGTTGCCTTTATAACGCTCGTTATTGCTGTTGTCTTAGTTGTTGTTCAAGTAGTTTTTAGTTGTTAGTTGTCTAGTGGTGATTGTCGGCCTGGAAAATGCACTCAAGCGTTGGGCCCCGAACAACTAGACTCCTCTCTCCCTCTCAGGTTTTTCCTTCTGCCGGCTGCGTTCGTTTTTTATTACTTACACTGGGCCGTCTGACAAGTTTCAGGTTTTTGTAGTGTTTCCCTCGATTGGCAGCGACATGCACTTGGCATCGTCAGTTGGAAAACTCCATCGAGGTCGCGATTGCACTACAAAGTGGCCATCGGCCGTGGAAATCTAGATGTCTCCGCTGGGTGGAAATTCAGACACTAACGGAGGAGGTGTGTCCGCTATCCATTACAGTTGAATCGTATTTCCCTTAGATTCGGGTAATTGAACGGTGATGTTGGTAGTGGCATTTGAAACCTATTAAAGAAAGGATCAGATACTTTATTTCGTACACTTTGGCTTCTAACTAAGCAGCTGTTGTAATTGTTTTTCACACATGCTTAGGGTTTATTATAAAAGCATTAAGATGGCAATGAAACCCTGTCCATGCTCATCCTTAATATTTCAAAAGTACACCACCATTCGATGAATCCAATAAAGATGTTCTGGCAGTTCCTCCATGAAAGGTTAAAGTCCCGATTGTGTGTCAAATTGGTTGGGTTGCGCTCCATTAGCTAATGTTCTCACACGCTGTCGGGAAGCCCCAGATGCCTTCCCGCCTATCTGCGGTAGACATGGTACTTGCATCTCGGAACCCTTGTCGGTCCATATCTGGTGTGTGGCATCTGTGATAAGCGGGTAACACAATGCAATCAACCGCTCGATTTCCACACAACAATAGCAGTTCTCAGCTGAAAGAACTCCAAGATCTGCCTTCCACTCCCAACTGATCTTTGCCCTTTTGAGTGGATAATTAAAGTTACGTCCGGTTGTCGGGCGACGCCCACTAGGAATTTTCGGAGCCTAATTAGTCGGCAATCGTCTGGCCATTTATCAATTAGCACACAAACTAACTAATGGAGCAGCTGGGCAGGGGCAGGGCAGTTCTAGAAACCTTCAATCGATTTGAGTTCGAACTTGTAGAATATCAAATCAATTGAACCCGTTTAGCAATTTGACATGCAAATTTTTGCGATCTCTGATAGCTTATGCCATGACATAATGCCATAACAATAACCCTGAAGCCAATGATCTAATGGAGCAATCAATGCAATTTACTTCGAATATGATTTCATGCCGTGTAGCCCGGGGCCTAGTTCCACATTTCATAAATCCGTCGCTTGCCATTGTTGATAATTAGACAATTTTTCAACTCGATCGTTGTTCCCATGACAGCCCCGCGAACCCTTTTACCCAGTTATTTGACATTTTTTCTATTTTCTAGCGATGACGTTGGCAAACTTGTTTCATTCCCTTGTTCATTTTCAGTTTTTTTCAGTTTTTTATATGTATTTTTTATCAACGTTTATTGTTTTGTGAGTTTTGCGGTTGCCTGTTTATTGCCTTTTCAACTGTCGCTTAATTGACTTGGTTGTGTCTCGCATAATTCCACTCTGGTGAACCACATCCCATCCACGAGAGCCCTGTGAGAACTGGGGACACCTACGCGAATAAGTGGGTTCCCATCCCCTCCAGAATAATTTCAGTTCCGTCTATGGCCTATGGCTAGCTCTCTTTCAGTTCCTCAATGCCCTTATCTCTAGGGCCCTCACCATATCTTTATGGCGAAATGGAATGGCGCTTTGAGTGGCATTGGATCATAAAGTCGAGTTGTTGTTATGAAGATATAAGTGATCGTCCGGAAACTAATGTGCTTGGGGTAGAGGGTCTTATTGGCAAATATCGTTCAACTGTTTGGGCTTAGCATTTTTTCCACACACTATATGATTTTCTTGTAACAATAATAGGCCTTTAAAAGTTTTGTGTTTGGGCTTAACAAATTATTTGCTCACTAGATTTGCTTATACTCATTGAAATTGAAGCTGTAAGCTTTTAAAATATACTTTAAACTGAAATAACAGCCAGTTTGTAAGGCATACTATTTCCAAAGTCATAAGTTCTAACATGTTTTCAAATTCCCATATATTTTGAAGGATTATTTCTGTAAAATTGTTGAAGCAAAATTGAGTTAATAATGAAGTAAATTATGTTTCAAACATGGTTAAGTATAAGAGCTCCTATTCCGATTATCCATTATATTGGGAACGTACCAAACCACAAAGAGTTTGGCAGAAATTTTGCCGTATATTTCAAAAATGTTCCTCCGGTTCCAAAGATAGCACTATAAATTTGGAAAAGTCCCGCTGACAGATATGGTTTCCTAAGAGGCATTTCGCTGGCACTTCGTCGAGTAGATACTGTCTAGACTCTAGATACATTCTGTTTGCATTCCCATGCGTCAGCGGCAGTGGCAGCCTGCTAATTCCTTCATTTGCACAGAGCCCTTGGCCTTCGGCAACCTTAGTTTGCTCACTTTTTGTTTGGCGGCGCCGCATTTGTGTTATTTTTACGGTCACAACAGCTGCTGCTTTTGGTAAGATCACCGCTCAGTCGGAGGGCATCGGGCTAACAATCGACTGGCTCTTTTCGATTTCGTTTCCATTCGCCATTTATTCGTTCAATTTGCGCATCTAATTTGCAAGTTTAATGCCGAGTGGCTTTGTTCAAATTAAGACTAAATGTGGGTCTGCCGCTGTCTTACACACCGGAAGGGAGGAATCGTAAATCAGTCGCAGAAACTTAGATATGGAAGGCCCCTCGATTAGATCAGCGTCATGTTTCGTTTCTCAGGTAGAAGGAATCAATTAATTCCAATGGCCGAAACAGTCCAGTTTACATGAACTACCTGATTTGAAAGCAGCAATACCTATATTTTTAACCGACTATTCAGTTTTATTTTATGTCCATTTTAGACAAGAACCAACACTTAAAATAAAAAGCTAATTCACCAGATCTGATCTAGATCTGAAATTAAATTTGTTTACAAGCGGAACTAATATGAATAGGTTATCTATGAGGCTTACATCTTGTCATATGATATCAATATACATAGCTTGGCATAGCTTCTTGTAATAATTTCTTTATACTTTACATACGAATAAGGTAAAATATGCATATATTAAAGATCTTTTACCAGAACGAGAGAAGTTTTGTGGGCGCCGTGAAACTTATCAAGACATGAGCGCAATCACAAACACACGGCCTCGCTTATCTGCTGGCAACTGATAAGCAAACCGAATCACGCACATGGAAAAGGGGTAACCTACTCCGACTGGAAACCCAAAATACTACAAGCCAATATTTCCTCGCTGTTCGTATATCGCTTGATAACTCTTTTTATTCAAAGGCCATCAGTCAACCTGTTGAGTGGCCGCAGTTTGAGAGCCACTGGCAGTAATCTGATCAGGCGCCCCGCGCACGTTCCACATATTCCCCATATACCCCGCGTGCCCACCATTCCAAATTTAGTCGCTCAGTTGGCATTTATGGAGCGATTTTATTTAACGCTCCACGTTGTACAGTTAGAGTTTGTTTATGTGCCAGCGGCAGCAGCTGATAAAAGCCCGCAAGTCGTCGATCCCACGCGGCAACCGCCAATACCCAATAATAATACAATTTAGCAGCGATAATTGGCAATCGAGCCGTGCTGCAAAACAGCTGTGGACATACTAATAGCAATGCTAAACTATTAACCATATCGAATTGAAATAGCTTATAGTTTATTCTACTCGATAGGCTTAATATGTGGGATATTTCTCCGCTATCTTAATTTTAAGGGTACACGTTACACGTTTTAAATTGTATTTAAATGGGTTCAATATAGTTATAGGGGATTAAATTTTTGATGAATTATATCCAATTAACGGAACTAATTTATTTTAAAACTTTTGTAGAGCAAGTTGAGAAGCAGGTCCTTTTAAAATATAATAACATGACCTCATCAATATAGAAAATCCAAATTAAGCAGTTTCTACAACTTTCCAATTGAAATTTCTTTGATATATTTTTTACAATTTGAACAATTGCTCGTTCTATATTGTCAACCCAATGTGTTTTTTGCCAATATAAAAGAGGGAGAGAGATAGCGAAGTATAGACGGAAAGAAAGAGAGACTTAAAACCAAGTCACAATAACGGGCCAAAAGCAATAACAATTCTAGTTCTTCTTGTTTTTATGGCTTTTGCCCAGCTGCATACGAATGCTCTGCTCTGCTCTTCCCCTCTGCTGTTATCACCCTCCCGCTCTCTCTCTATGCCACTCTTTTTCTTCCTTTTCATTTCCGGTATTTGAACTTTGCGCATGCGCATTCTCTTCTAACTGGAAAAAACCGGTCGCTCTCTTTTCCGTCCATCTCTCTTTGCGGTTTTTGTTGACATTTTGATGCACTTTCCACTCAAGCCCACACACACACATACACACATAAAACTTGCGCCTACTATTGTCTGTTTCTTTCTGCCGTTGCTTTTGGTGGTTTCTTTCAGGTGCTATTCCTTTTGCTTTGAGCTTCCGTTGCAAATTCGATTTGTTTCTACTTCGAAAAAATAGCCGAGACACAGTTACTTTAAAACTGTGCCTAGCTATCAGCAGTTGCTTCATGTATATTTTTATAAATTAATGGCTCATTGTTTTCCGCTTAATTTGCCAATGACCTACTGCGTGCAAATGAGAGCACAGCGATAAGGCGGTGGGAATATCTCCCTCTTCCTCCTGACCCCTATTAGAACCCCCCTACCGAGTAGTTCGCCCATTAAATATGCAAATATGTGTGTGAAGCAGTTCAAACTTTACTTTTCAACCAGCCTAAAAGTATGCAGTAAAATATATAAGCGCCCTTTTTAAATTCGAAAATGATATAATATGTACATATATAAAATAATATTCCAATACTGAATAATGACAGTTCTGCGTTATACAAATTTCATAATACAATAATTAAAAAAATTGGCAATTTCGTGCGCACAATAAGTGAAATACACACTACTGCTGTAATCTAAAAACATACCCAAAAACTTCGGGCATAGTTTTTAAAATAAGCGATTCATAATATCATTTTGCTAAATTAACACTAAATAACTAAAGTTTCGTTTTATTTTTATTTCTCTTGCAGTTTAAGTATTATAGTTTAGCAAATATGTTGCTAGCCGAATTCTAGTTAGCTAAAAATTAAGATTAAGTACAGGGAAACTCGAGTGCAATCAAAGTAAACACAAGAGGCTGACGCAGCACATACGCATCCGTGAAAACTCGTGAAACTACGCACTCCAAAACAGCCACAAGAAACGGCAACAACACGGCGTCCCCCCGCAATTACGTCCGGTCGCGCTCCACCCCCCAGTCGCCCCACTCCCCGCAGGCGGCACTCCTCGGCGGCGTCGGAGGCGGTCGATCCCAGGGTACCCACGGATCCTCCCACCATCATCACCATCATCCGTACCAGCCACCACCATTCGCCGTCACCATCGCCATCCGCACCATCGCCGTCGTGCCCCACGTTGCAGTTGCAGCCGCGATTGCACCAATCGGAGCAGCAGCTGTGCCAGCGACGTCCGCATCTATGCGTCCACGGGGAGTGCCGCCAACATCATGATGGATCGCGAATCCCTTAGCGAATGGGCTAAGGACAAGCCGCTCAGCATCCTGCAGCTGGATCCGGCGGATCGTGCGGTTCTCCGCATAGCAGGTGAAGTGCCCCCCTTTCAAACGATTTCAATTGAGTACGTTTAAACCGAGAAAAGCGCTACAGTGGTCGCTCGTTAATGTGCACTTGCACCTTAAGGCTAAGATGGTTTTTTAAATGGAATAAATGTGTAGCCCAACGAGTGACCGCTGTAGTTGATGATTGGTTAAACGGCCAGAAGTTTGTGTACAAGGAACATTTCAGGTTAGCTTAAATATAGCCAGCGAGCACTGTATCGCAATTGAGGTAATCCCCGGCTGATAGCTCCATTCAAATGGCAATATGTTGCGCAAATATTTGGCCAACCCACCGTGCCCCACGCACCCACTGGGCCACTCGACCGATGTGAGCACCACCAGCTCGGCGGTTCATTGCACTTGGCATGCGGCAGTGCTGGCCAAACTGTGCTCGCATTTCCACTCGCTTCTCAGCCATTTTGCATCGTCGACGCAGCATTATTATGCGCTAATTCCACGCTAACGGTGGCAGCCTCCGCCAAGCCTTCCCCAAGCCTCCGCCCAGCCGATCTTCCCTGCATTCGCCCCGCTCTGTAGTATAGCCATTCCCATATAACCCGTCCCTGTGCCAGCTTTGCTGTTTTGTCTGTCAGTCACTTGTAGTTCTATTTCTGTTCCGCCAACGGAGTTTGTGCGTCCCACAGAACTATGTAGATACATTATTCCCCCAAGCTCCCTCCTGTGGCACTTTTTGCAATGGCAACTGAAAAATCGAAATTTATGTCGCCGTCGCAATGCCTGAGGGCATTGTTAGTGCCGCACAATAATCAAGTAAAAAGGCTAACACACAAATGGAGGCACACTAGAAAGCGGATGTCTATTGAATAGTTGTCGCATTGTGCCCAGGCTATGTCTATTCTAAAGTTCTGACGCTGAGCAGTTCAAGGGATTGTCGAGCGGTGTAGGAATCTCGGAACACAGGCCCACGGAAATAAATTACATTTTAGATCAGTAGGAAAACTGAGTTTTCTGGTTCATTGAATATGGGAGTTATCAAGATTTCCGAGTTTCGAAAATACAAAATGCGAAGTTTTAAAGCTTGGCTTGTATATTAGGATGACGGATTTCGTTTAATCTCTTTTCAGATGGCATTGTCAAGATCTCAACAACTCCGACTACATAAGACATTTAATCTTACTTCAGATATAACACTTCCAGCATGACAATGCACATGCGTCAGCGTTCAGTTGTAATTGCTTTCAATTGAAATTGATTCAATATGTAAGAAACGCCCAAGATCGTCAATGAAAATGAAAACAAAACTCGTTTTACCTTAACGAGCTTTGAGTATGTGTATATATATTGTGGAGATATTTATAAATTGAGATTGATGTCTGGGACACCTCCACAAATGTTCCCCCATGTTCCCATTCCATAGCCAAATTCGAGCCCAAATCCGATTTCACATGCGAAATGAAAAGTTTTTCGCCCGACTAATGGAGTTTTTAGCCTTTTTTTGTACCCAGTTTTGTGTAGTTCCCCCCATGTAATTCTCGTTGTTCGCCGCTGAGTTTTAATTAGCCCTGAGCCAGTTAGCCCACACACAATTTGCCCAAATGCATGTAACGGAAAGCGGAAAACTAGCCCACAAACAGTTGCCAACTCCATGGAAAAGGGGAAAAAAGCGTATAACTATTGCTTATAAATAGTGTAACGCCCCCTCAAGCGCTTTGCTTTGGATAAACTGAAAGATGTGTTAATGCCTCGATTAAATAATATTTGCTTACGGTCTTCTGTTTACAATTGTGCTTTGTACGTATTATTAAACTTTTACTCTTGCATTTTGATTTTGATTTTCTCACCTTTTGGCTACGCCTGCGCAAAGTGAACCAATTTTGGTGTTTGAATATTTGGCCGTTTGCGTGTGGGTATGAAGCAATATTTTTAGTTTTTTGGCCATGCTATAATACGTTAAAGCGAGCCATTTTCGATTTCATTTTCGGATTACTTTGACAGCATATTCGACAGCATTTATTTTTAGATGGGTGTTATCACCTGGCCTGTCCCATTACCATTAATCGACAGCGTCTTGATGAAGTGCTTGGCCCGTTATCGCGTTATCGCGTTATCGTTATCGAACTTTTCAGTTAGCTTGTCAATAGGCTTGGTCAAAATCGCATCGCGAATTGTAGAGGGGGTGCCGCCAATCCCCTGGATCGCTGCATCGTACAGATTTCATTAATAAATCTAGCGAGTGTCTACGTTCTGTGTTTATGTGGCGGAAAACTATTAGATATTCCAAGCACATTTGCGTACACGATCGGTTTTAATGGGTAAATTAGCCCGGCAACAGGCGGCGTCCGTCACCGGAAGTACAGTTGCTACAAGGAAGTCCAGCAGAGTTGTATTTAAATGACATATTTATGAAACTGGGTCGAACTGTCTGAGTTTCAAAGAAAAGTGTATTATGCCAATAGAGCTTCGAATTTCACAAATGGTTATGATAATTATGCTCAATAATGATCAAACATTTTACCATTTTCCAATTTCCCTATTGTTTCCCCATAAAAATGTTTGTCAGTTTTATCACACCAAATGGTTGTTTTTATTTTCGGCATTCTGAGTTGTATCTGGAAGTTAAAGATACGCCTACCGACATAACACGATGTTGTTAATTGAAAACTGATAACTGTTTCCCTGTTCTAGTCTATTTTATTCTCCAATTGTTACCCGTTTTTGCTTCTGTTTCTTTGTGACTTTGGGTGTATGGTACTATTTCGTATTCGCATTCTCTGTTTTCGGCGATTCTCCTTTAGCTTTGTGGTTTTTTAATTGTCGTTATGTATTCTGGTGTCTCCATATCGTTCTGCAGCTGTGTATCTATATCGCGATGGACTGTGCCTGTGTTTGTATAGATATCTCTAATTAGTTTTCAATTCAATTTGCATTTCGCGTTCGTTATGTTTCCCCACTCCCCGTATCTTTATCTCTCTATTTCCTAGCGACTGCTTTCGGTAATTATTCGTCTTAAGTTATGACACCTTTTAATGTTCTGGAATCTAATGACCTAAGTCTGCTGACACATCTAAATGTATCGGTGATGTTTTGAGGATCATAAAACTAAATATATTCGGTAAAAAACGTGTTTCTTTTTAGATAATAAATTGGTTTGTAGAATGTTAGCGAATGTAAACGAAACAAATTTCTTTGAAAAACATTATCTGAGCAATATGGCAAGCATAATGACCAAAAATGGCGTAATGACAGAACCAAACTGTAGCGCTTAAAGCGAAGCAAACATCTTGATTTCCTGGCTGGCAGGTGATACTCGTGAATCATATTCACACGCACATGCAGTAAATATCTTGTATCTAACTCCCTCCAAGGCTACAAAATACCATATGGCACCTTTCCCAGACAATTGTCTCCCCATCCCCGGGTGCCTTTTGCTCCCCCACATCCCCAATACATCCGAGAAACTCTTCTGACTCATTAAGATAAGCAATTTTGTGTGTCAATTTGTCAACTCCAAATGGGAAACAAAAGCTGTGGATCAAAGCGAAGGACCGCCAAAGCACTTGAATATAAATAAAATCTATATAAAAATGTACGCAGAGGCACACTCGTACGAATTATTTGTACACAAATATTTAATTACGCTACTAATTGCCAGTGACGATCAACAGCCACGAAATGAGACACTCGGACTATGCGAGGTCAAGATACTTTATCGAGGGGGAAGATACGTATATACACGTAGAAATACAAATATATGTATATATTTATACTCCGCAGATGTTGTGCAATGTTTTTGTTTCGCTAGATCAAGTGGCATTACTTTTCAGCTCTGTGGGAGTTTCATTCAAGGCGCTCCTGCTTTTGTGGCTTTCACAGAAATTGCAATGATCTCAGCTCCAGCCAATATCAATTTATGGATATTTATGACCTGTTATATATATCACAGCGATGTTTTTGCCGATATCTGTGTGGGTGGAGTGACCATGACGTCACTGCTGCGAAACAAGTTGGCCTTTGTCAGCAATCGAGCAATCATTTAAATGACATTACACGCGAATAAAAGTGAGCAACCAACCAAGTACACTTTGAAAACAAAGCGTCAATGCTGGAGGAAGTACTTTCATTAATTGTAATGCGAACGTCTTTTTTTATATGATCTATGATAAATAATAATAAATGAAATAATCATTTTAGGTGTGCTATGGATCAGAAACAAATTTAAAGGTTCTGGAAGTTAATTTATTTGCATTCTCCTCTCTTTAGCTAGCATCTGTGTTTCAAGTGTAAGAAACGCCCACTACTTGGTGTTGTAAACCAGTTTTACTTTTTCGGTTGGGGGATGGGTAACAGCACTGGGCACAGTACTGGGCACTGGCTGCCTTCAGTGGGTCACCCGAACCCATTCCATACAGGAGGGACCCACGGGGCAGGGCACCCTTGAGGTGGAGTGGAGGTGGAGCTTACACGAATATTCCATATACCATTGTTTTTTCCCGTTTTGCCACCTTTGTTTACAAAGTCAGCAAAAAAGGGAATCAGTCATTCAAAAATTGTAAAAGGGGGGCGAAAATGTAACTTTTCAGTGGTATTGCAGCTTGGGGAAGTGGGGGAGTCCACTTAGCCGGCATTCCATCCTGACTTGTTTGCACTGTGACTGTTCACAATAAGCCTGGCCAAATGCCACATTGACACACTTATCATTCTGGTTGTTTCGAGAGTTGCAAAATGCAACTTAATGCCGGATAATGTCTCCATTTGCAGCAGCCGAACCTTATAAATTCAGAGCGACTTAATTTTAAATGGCACAATGTTATTTGTTTACGGAGATGTGTGCTTATTTTAATGAATATTTTCAGCATGCGTAATTAATTTGATTGCAATGTTGTTTAATTAGTAATGAACTAGGAATCTATAATTTGTTTTTTTTGCGCGTTTTTGTTCTGCAATAGAAAACAAATTAGAGCTAACTTACTTGTGGTTTTTGATTGGCATTAAAATACATATTTAAAAGATTTCATATCAAAATAAATGTAAAAATTTGGATACTAGTCACAAATAAGTGCTTAGCATTACTTCAGAAATTCAACATCATTAAAAGCTTGTATAAAGTTTGAGTATCTATAAAGTTAAAAATCAAGAATAATTATGCATTTTTCGCAATTTATGTGACACAGTGTGTTAAGCACATGACGTTGTGCGAATAAATTGTCGTTTCTCTTCGATTGCAATTTCAATTTGCCGGCATTCCGAGACCAAACGGGAAATTGTCTGCAGTGGTGTCTGCGGCGTTCGAGTCTCAGTTTTCAGTTGAGTTTTTTTTAATCTTTTCGTTTTTCGTAAGGTTGTTGAGGCTGTGCTGTTTGCTGGTTGCCTTGAGACGGATGTTGGTTGTGACAGGCGGAATTCCGAAGACTTTGGGCGTGAGCGTGGGTTGAGGTTTAGTAATACATGGCAATAGTTATGGGCGGCAGCTGCTGCCCAGCAGTTCGGTGACTAAGTGGGTGAGTCCACTTTATCGTTAGCAAACCATTAAGTTTTGTGCAAACAATGCCTGCCTTAAATCAAAGCCCAGGTTCTTGGGCTTACTATAAAGTCCTCGCTTGATTGGCATGCAAATTGCCAGCTCCTCTCCACAGTTCGATATATTTATATAGCCCAACTCAATGGCGTGCCAGAAGGCAATTCAAAACGCCATAACAATCAGTTGGCAATTAAATTGGCGCCCCTCTTCAAAAACCTCCACCTCGCAACACCCCCAAAGTGCCAATGGCCCTGGTAATTCAAAATCTGCTCAACGATGTGCGATTGCCAATTACTAATTAAAACCACAACAGCAAGTGCATGAACAAAAAAAAAACAGTTGGATTACTTGTGTATCGATTGTCTGGGGGTGTTGTCCACTCGAGGAAGTGGGCTGGCTGGCTGGCTGGCGGGCTGGCCGGCCAAGAGGGAAACTAGATGACTGCCAAGTGTTGGAGTAGATGGATTGGATTATCTAGATGCGGCAATCACTCGACTGAGACTGAGACCCAGACGGAGATCGCGACTGAAACTCCAGCTGAGCGACATGCAAATGAGCGAAGGCGGGCCCAAAGACCATACCCACACTGCCGGAAAAGGCTATTGTATTTAAATAAGAAAAATAAATACAAGAGTCAACTTGGTTTCCGATCGAAAGTGAGTCGAAAAACCAAGTATTTTCGATCGATCGGTTTTCAGAGATTCAGGTATTTTTCATAATTATTGTGTGATTTTTTTTTTTTTGCTGTGTGGCTCTCCTTTGGTATATGTATGTGTTTCATTTTGGCCCAAGAACCGAAAAAAGGCCAACTTGGTCGCATTAAGCCTACGCCAAAAATTCGATTCTCATTTATGGAGAGAGGCTTAGTCACATTTTCGACCTGACTCACAGTGATGATCGAATACAAGTGACTACTACTCACTCACATTCGTACAACTTGAAATTCGTCTGCATGGTATTTCCGCTGAAAGCAAAACAGCTGTTTTCGATAGCTGCCTTTCGGGATCGGTTTACGCTTCTACTTTTTGTGGTCGTATGCAATTCCACTTTCCATTTTCATAACGCGTTTTTTCAAAAAGCTAATAGGCCCAAAACCTAATGCAACTCAGCTGATCGGGCCGCAAACGCTCTTAGTATTTGCTCTTGAGTGGCAAAAACTGAAAATCACTCGACTCTCTGCTCTCTAATCTAAGTGCATCGTACATTTTTATGGATTCTTCCACTATTTTTACACAACATATTTTATTTTTGGACGCCGGGCTTGTTTGTGTTTATGACAAACAGAAGAGTTCTTTCAACTGCAGCTTTCAAATTTGTTTACAAGTGCGTGTCGATCTGCGGCCTCTCTATTTCCATGACCATTTCTTTGCGGCCTGGCTAATAAACCACAAGAAAGACGAGAGCCAAATTAGGGCTTTCTGTTTATTAACGGCCATGACCATTAGCGGTTTACGTTATTTTCTTTTTATACACTCGCTACTCGGCGAACCCACATGTTTAAGCGGCTTCCTCTGGCCCGCAGAAAAATAGCAAACGCTCTGACCAAATATGAGGAATTTCTTTTCAGTTCGCATGCACTGTTTGAAAAAATAGTTGAAAAAGAATGAGCAATGAATGGCGAGACCTAGTAATTATAGCCCTCAAGTATATTTGAATAACTTAAATAATTCCCCAATGCATTAACACGTTTAAATTGAGATCAAGACTTAAAGCTGCTTGCAATATTGCCACAAGTTTTTTTCAGTGCCCTTAATATCACTCGTCGCAGAGCGACAATTTTGGTCATTCTTGGCGGTTTAAGCCTCGAGCCTTAAGTTCGCGAGCTCAAAGAGCGTTGACTTGCCGCTCTTACGCTCTTATCTTCCCACACAAAACCGGCCACGCAGTTGGTTTTGAGCTGCTTTTGAGTGAATTCCGATGAGTAGAGTTATTTGAATGATTAAATTGAACATGCTGACAATGCATTGATACATTTGATCCCTAATTGGACGATTATATTTGAACTTGTTTTTATCAGGATATCCACTTACAACGCTGCGCTAATATTTTTCCTCAGTACCAAGTTCAACAATTTCGAATAAAGATCATTTGATCGAAATTAACTTCTTATGACCAGCGAGAGTGAATAACTAAAGAAATGAACACGTTGGTGAACCGAGTATGTGAGTTTATTCACTCACAGCGAATTGGACAAGTGATCTTGCTCACTGAGAGAGCACTGTTAGCAACAACAATATCACGCGCTACACCTGCTCCGCTCACTCATACTCACCTGAAATCGCTCGCCCCCGCTCTCCGCTCACTCTCTCTCGCTCTGTGTGCTCTCTGCGCTCTTGCATCTCAGTAGCAGTTGTATCTGCAGTTGTAGCACAGCGGCGCTCAGTCTAATTTGAACCGCGATACCGAGCGGTTGGGCGTTTATCTGCTAGAGCTTCGTTCCATTACCAGTGACAGTGTGTGTGTGCGTGCGTTGCGTCCGTATATGAATACATATGTGTGTGTGTATGGTGTGGCAACAACAATTTGTTAACGCACACACTTACGCCGCAGTTAACGAAGGCAACTTAGCCCTTAAAAAGTGAGAAGAAACCCCAAGCAAAGTGCAAAATTATAATCAACATGCCCTCAAAATCAACACTCAACACTTATATAAAGCAAACCGCGTTTATCTTTAGTGCAAAAATTGTGTTGAAGCAGCACTAAAGACGTCAAAACACTATAAAAATAAATAAATGACTAAATCGAGTGGACTGTGTATAAAAATGTCCATCGCTGTGTTATCGTCCCAAAGAAACTTAACCAATAAAGGAAATCATAAAACACCAAGAACTCAGAAGTACAGAGTTCCCCAAAAGAAAAAAGAATCCAGCAGCTGTGTTGCATTTCTAAAATATTTGCTTGTCGCAAACAAGAAAATTTCAACTTCTCCCAACTTCTTTTTAGTTGTGCGTTGTTTTTGCCATTTTTTTTTTTGAGTTGTTCTTGTTATTGTTGTTGTTGTCTGTCGTCGGCTGGCTTTTCATTCAATAACCAGTTTTTGTCAGATTTTTTTCTTTAGATTTTGGTGAGCTTGAATTGCTCTTTAGGGGCGATCTGGTCTCGGATTTTTGATCGCTGCACACGCACTTAAATCCACAAAGTCGCACTGTAGTGTGTATTTCATATAGGTTTTTCCTTTATAAAGACAAATTAGTCATGCCAAACGCGTGCACCACTCTATACACCCAGAAAAAAATATTAATTGAGGCAAATATATAGTAATTTTATAGTAATAATAATAACTGTTAAGAATTACAGAAAATATTAGGCTTTTTGTTAAAATTGTTCTATTAAAATCCACAATTCTACAGTTCGAATTAATCAAAGTCAATTTTAAATAACAAATGCATTTACATCTAAGATTATTTTTTACAAACCGTTTTAGTTTTCCCACCATTTAAATACACTTTTTTCTCAGTGCACCCTTTTTCCGCCCCTATCTCTTCTGTTCTTTCTCTCTTTCTTTTTACCTGTTAGTTCTCAACACACGGCTTTCTTGACATGCCAGGCATACTTAATTCCGGCTCTCCCGCTTAAACCTGGCTTAGAAAATGAGAGAAAATGCACAACTGCCATAACTGTGCCACAAAGTGGGGGAGCAAGAGGTGGTGGAGGAGGAAGAGGAGGTGTGGGAGGAGAAGTAGGAGGAGGGAGAAAGAGAGAGGCGAAAAAGCCAAGTTCAGACAGTGGCAGTGGGGAAATATTTTCCGTGAATTTAGTGTGTGAAATTTTGCATGTGAATGGAAAATGCACACGGAACAAGCAGCCAGCAAATAACAATAACAAAAAACCCATAATAATAACAAGCAACTAAAAAATATGAGTGAAAATTATTGAAAGCCACTTGCAGCAAAGTGAAAGATGCAAAAAAAAAGACAAAAAAACTGTTGACGTTTGAAAATATAAACAAAAACCGTGAAAAAGGCAAAGATCTAAAAAATGAAACAAAAACTAAAACCTAAACCGAAATTCAAGTAAAAGTTCACAGAAACGGCCAAGAAAAATTGTTTGTTTGTGTCTTAGCTACGTTACGCCCATAGTTTGCATAAATAAATTAAAAATTTAAAGCAGACAAAGCAAACAAATTGACAATAGTGCACTAGGCATGTCGAAGTGCATATACCCTTTCAAAAAAAATTGGTTTTTAATACTGATGCAAGTTAGGAAACGACATGAATGTCCCAGGAAAACTAGTTAATTTAAGCCACCTTATGTTTATGTATGTTTATCTGATGTGAATATCTGATACCTATAGATATGAATTGACATGCAATAAACAAAGCGAGTTTGCAATACAAACTTCTGATTAGAATCCAAGTACCCCATTAGAAAAGTAAATAAACTAGACAAACTTTGAATGAAAAATGAGTTGAGAGAGCGAAAGAAATTTGGTCCTGTCCATATATCTACATACGACTTTGGGTATATATAATTGTATTCATATCTAATCAGAGCGACAACCCGTCTCCTGGGCCCGCAGCTGTTTGCGTGTCTAGGCATTCATTTATTTATACTTATTGTGTGCTTACGGGTCCGAGCCAGAAATACAGCTCCAAGCTGACCTCATGAATTGAATGGAATCACCCACCAAAAAAATACACAAAAAGTAACTTCAAAATCAGGGCAGAAGTAGAGATTTTGCAAATGAAAGTACATGAATAAAATTGGATCGCAGTTTTGTCATTGTGAAGATTGCAAAAATGGAAGAAGAAATACAACAAAAAAGTGGACACGGAATGAAATGATTTAAGAGCTCGCTTTTACTTGAGCTTTGTGTGTGCAGCTGCGTCTGATTTCAGTTTCAATTTATCTCTATAAGTTTCAATTTGGCTGTCTGGTAAAAGTGAAGCGATCGCGATCGCGACGCGCCCTTCTCCCATTGTGTTTTACTATCTCAGTATCCCATATCTCTGGCTGTATCTGATGGATACATGGCGTCGCCAGTTCGTTCGCCCCTGGCGACAAATGCACCATGTACACCAGTGTATCTGCCAGATACATTTCGCCCAGCACGTTTTCTTTTGGCCAACGGCCAATTGGAACAAAATGCCGGCAACGCACAAAAACATAAAGTCAACTACGCCAGCTATAGAAAAACGCTTCTAAGATACACAGTAAAAATTATCCAAATGAGATAAGCAATGGATACTATAAATTATTATTGGGATCTGAAAATCGTAACGTTGCGAAAAAAAATTATACGAATATAGAACATATTTTCAGATAAAGCCAAAACTTTTACATAATGAAACATGTTTTAGAATGGAATTGGTTTATAAATAGACAACATTTATTTTTGTTGCAAGTTTTAAAAGATCGATTTTTATTTTGTGCAGATAGCCGACTTCCTCAACGAGAACTTTTACTTAAATTTAGTTTAGTGCTTAGTACATTCCGATTTGGTATATCGCTAATTGCAACCCATTTGCAATTGCTGTTTTCTGATGATTTCACGTTCAAGTACGCGGATCGCTGCGTCTGCAGCTGAATCATCGCAGCTAATTTAGGTGTACAAAATTCACAGTCGTTTGTATTTAAATACGACAACTCCAACTTCAGGTCCATCCAACCGAGAGCAATACAAATAAAAAAATCACAAAGTGCCATCGCAAAGCAAACATAAACTCCGAAACGTGCTAAAAATCGTAAAAAAAATCAACAGCGAAAAAAGAAATATCTAAGAATTTGCGGCGAAAGTTGAGGAGTGTGTTGTTCACCCAAAGTGTTTCGAGTGTATCCGAGTCTTTTAATGTGCCACCCGCAAGATGACATCGCATTCCTACTATAAAGACCGCCTGGGCTTCGATCCCAATGAGCAGCAGCCGGGCAGCAACAACTCCATGAAGCGGAGCAGCTCCCGCCAGACGACGCACCACCATCAGAGCTACCATCATGCCACCACCAGTAGCAGTCAGTCGCCGGCAAGAATCTCCGTTTCACCGGGTGGTAACAATGGAACCCTGGAGTACCAGCAGGTCCAGCGGGAGCAGCGAGATCGGGAGCTGTACAGCAGCAACGGCAGTCATCACCACCACCACCAGCAGCACCATCATCATCGCCACTCGGCGACGGGCAGTGCATCCTCGCCGCTGTACGAGAATAGCAGCAGTAGTCCGGCTGCTCCCAAAAAGGCCAAGCACTCATCCACCCAGGCACAGCCGCAGGGTGGCTACGAGGATGCACTTACCCAGTTTAAAGGTAGCATGTCCATTTGGGATCATTTTATAGAAGATTGGGACATAATGCGTAAGTGGGAAATAGGATTTCATTCGATTCTTTTGGCATGTGTTATGTTCCAGTTCCTTGATGTTTCCTCCTTTTCTTTAAATCCAAGAAAAAGATTTATTAATTGCCACAGCGGAAATCATTTGCATATCAAGTTCGCTTCGTTTGTATCTCGTTTGTATGAATTTCAATTATGAATCCGTAGCGGTTTCATATATTTCTAAGCTTAACTAACCCAAAACATGTTTCCCAACGTACATATGACTTAATGACGGAAGCCAAGCTTGGGAGCAAATTATAAGGGGTCAAGGTCACGACCCTCTTAAAATGCTAGCTCAGACTACAGAAGTTTAAGCAAATATTAAAGCTTAATCTTCCCAACTGGTTAAAAGATTTCGAACGGAATATATGCAAAATCCGCAGGAATGTGAAATAGATCCAAAGAACAAACAAATTTAAGCTATGACGAAATAAATTATCTCACTTTTTAGCAATGCATTTCGTATCTTTGGCGGACTTTTCAAGGCCTTATCGAGTGTTATAAATATATTACAAATTCCGACAATCACCAAGTAGATGGTGTTGTCACTTCTTGGGCAAATACAAACACATTCACAGACCATTGGTCGCACCTTTCTTGGCACATCAAATGCTGATCAAACAAAAGGGTGCCATCTCGACCTTGAATTTAATAAGAGCCAGATTGTTCATTACAGTTCATTGGGGGCGAGTTTAGGGAATGATATATCATCTAACAATCCCTGTTCCCCTTGGGAACCTGATACTTGGATCTTTCCGATACCCAAAAACTGTGTTGCCAAATTAACAAATCTTCGGCTGGCTTTAGAATTCCACGAATTTCAAAATGAACTCATTTGCCCAGCCGAAGGAAACGGGTTTATGCTTATTGACTTTTTTTAAGCATTTATATGGGCGTTTTATGCTTATAGTTATACGTTTTCGATTGCCTGACACTAATTTGCTGGCGCCATTAGTAGAGAATTTTGTTTACTTGCAGATAAAAGCGGGAAGTACTTTGAATCCCATTTGATGTGCATTCCCTTACGTTAATAGTAGTGTGTGAGTTCATTATTATATCTGGCAATGCGTGAATTTCTTATCGCTGATTGCAAACGTTCACAACACGATCAAGCCACCTTCCTCTATAAAGGTGAACAGTAAAAAGTTGTACTGGTAAATCTTTACTCTTGTTGCTATTTTTCGAAATTTAGAGTAGTTTTTAGGTAGATTTCTTTCACTTTTATTTGAGTAAAAGTGCAAAGCGTAATTTTTTGTTTACTAAGTTCGAAGTATATTCCTTTCAGATAACTGTTTGAATGTTTTCTTTAATCAGACATGTATGATCAAACGTCCTTCTAAGGTTAAGTGTGCTAATCAATGAGTATGACTAAATGCAAAAATAAACATTTACGAATTTCAAATAAGCGGCTACGAACTCCTCTTCTACAACAACTTAACGAACGTTTAATCGTCAAAAACAAATTCAACTTAGAACGTGACATCATCACGCGCTCTTTAAAAGCCGCATACAGACACATTTCCAGATAGTGCTACCCTGTTTTGGTATTTGTGCCGGAGTCGTACACCTTTGCACAATCATTATTTGTGTGAATATTTATGAACTATTTGTTTGTTGTTCTTGGCCTAGAGGAAGATAAAAATAAGCCCGATTACGAATCGGGTTGGTGCTGCATGCAATCGTGCAGAAAGATTTCTGCGGAAGATCAGATACCTCAATGAATGGGCGAGTTTTCGAGAGTTGGAATCTCCGCTTGAATGGAAAATTGCAAACCGATGAGTCATCAACGGATTGGAACAAGTTCAAGATCTTTTCGCTTCTCCATTTTCTCGCACTCTCTATATGTCTCTCTTCGACTTGACTTACCTGTAACTGAAGAGATGGAGAATTATCGATAGGGTACTTAACGGCTTAGGTTTCATATGTTTATGTTTTATATTACAACCATTAATTTGGTTGGTCATGCAATTCCGAAAATTGTATTTGCTCGAAATCCTATGAATCACTGCACTTTTTTTAATTTAGTCATAAGTTTCAGCATATTGGCTTTGGCAATTTCAGCGAAGGGCTTTGCCCGCTTAAGAGAGTTATTGGCTCGAGAATTTGATTACTTACCCACAAAATTAGCTATAGGTAGCAACATCTCAATCTATGAAATCCCTGTTTGTATATTGTATGCTTATAACGAAGGACTGTGTCCGCTCAAGAGAGTTGTCCGCTCAAGGAAGCTCGTACTGTATTTGGACTTTAAGCAGAACACGATTGCCGTCCATTCTCCACGACGATCCATCACGTATTTGCCAATTTGTGTGTGCTCGACTCTGCTACAAATTGTTTATCAATAAACACGCTTCTTTTGTTGACCACACAACTAGGTTAATTTTTGGCTCGTTAGACTTGTTGTCGCCTTAAGAGATTAAGCATGAACTTAAATTTGAGTAATGGTTATCCATTTCCAAGGGCATTTGTAGCTTCGTTCTTTTTTTTTTGCAAAGGTATTCAGAGTGGGTAATGTAGAGAGAAGAGAGTTAAACTGGTTGGGATCGTTCAACTATAGTCACTTGTTCTCTCTGACACTTTTTATCGCTTTAACTTTTAGCGCTTTTGTTTTGCTTTTGAGCTTCTGCTTTGTTCGTTATATGACTTGGTTATTTTCTGATCTACTACGTTTATGGCACTTGAATTTATCGGGTTTATCAGCCGATTTTATACTTTTACAGTGGGCTCGACACTTGGGGGAGTCGTTGACGTTTTACATTTTCTGTAAGGTTTGCTTTTTTTTATGGATCTGCAGAGCCTTTCTTTGTTCCCCGTTGATTAGATTGTGTTGAAAAAGGGTGGTTAACTTTAATTATTGCCCAGCTCTGCCCCTGCATGCAGTTATCAGTCCACCAAAAGTTTACTAATTGCCCCAAAATGTCTAACAACTTGGAAATGCTTGATTTTTGTGCCGAGAGTTGTGGCAACATGACCATTAGCTTATCGGTAGATGGGTTACTTTCGCAAACACACACACACACACACACACACACACACACACACACACGTCATGTGTCAGCCAACAAATCAAAGCCAACGCTACCTAACTCCTGCCCGCCCACTTCTTATCGATTTTTGAATTTATCAGGCCAAAGAAAAACATTGACCAAAGTTTACCGAGACCCTGAACGGAAATAAAGATAGGATGAACGAGCAGGGGAAACCAGTACAAACTCTAATAAGCCACTAATTGGCTACAGTTGGAACATTTGTTCAAGCAAGTTAATTAAGACCCTAGGAAGATTATTCAACGCCCGCACTTGAGTGGCCAAAATCGGCAAAAAAAAAATAAAGAAATATAGAAATAATCTTGGCCGAAAATTAATAACTCTGATTGTGGGCGGTTGAATTTT
Organism: Drosophila orena; assembly: GCA_005876975.1. Classification (NCBI taxonomy): domain Eukaryota; kingdom Metazoa; phylum Arthropoda; class Insecta; order Diptera; family Drosophilidae; genus Drosophila; species Drosophila orena. The sequence continues at coordinate 592,912 of VCKV01000043.1, read as the reverse complement.
GAGTGTTTTACATAAACTATTCATTTCTTAATCAACGATGACGCCATTCTAGATGTTTTATTCTTTCGGCACAAACTTCTCAGGCATTGCATGAATTTAGATTACTAACCAAAATCAAGTTTATCGAGAAATTCTAATATGCGATCTCATTTTTGAACAATTCCCCATTTAGACGAACGCGATGCCATTCAGAAGAAGACTTTCACAAAATGGGTTAACAAACATCTGAAAAAGGTGAGTTAATGATCGAGCTCAAAATGGTGCCCCTCAAAAGCATAAAACTTAACTGAAATTTGTGAAACCTACTGATGTTGTCGAAATTACAATTTTTCTACCTTTCCCACAAGCAGCATTGGAAGTATGCTAAGGTATTAACCAGTAAACATAAAATTAAATTTATAGTGTTTTTTTTTTCCAACCAACCTTTGAAATTAATTTCCTGCGATTTTCAGACCTATACTATGCTACATGTTTGTGTAACCACAAATGGCATACCCTGTTGTTCTCAGTCTGTAAGTCGAGCTAAAACTATAACTAAATATTTCTTGATGTTGTTTCTTAAAGTTTTTATTTTTTTTTGCCGTTGTTAATTTCGAGCAACATTTAAATGTTTATTTAACTGCTAGGGTAAATCCACTTAATCATTGATGTTGTTTTTGTTTGCCGCTTATCCAAAATGTTTAATTTTATCCTTGCGGCTTGTTTTGCTATTCAGTGCCAGCAATTTTTTGTTTTTTGAGTTGTTTTGTCTGCATGTCTTTTTCCTTGTGTTACTCTCTAATTTATTTGAATCGCCTCTTGCTGGTATTCCACTAACACCTCCCCCATCTGCAGGCCAATCGTCGTGTGGTGGACTTGTTCGAAGATCTGCGCGATGGTCACAATTTACTTTCACTCCTGGAGGTGCTATCTGGCGAACACCTGGTAAGTGTTATTCAATTGGTTTCTTAGCAGTTTTGTCACGCTCTCGCCAATGTTTTATTCACTTTGATATTTATTTACGTTGTACCTTGATTTTATAGCCACGCGAGAAGGGTAAAATGCGTTTCCATATGCTGCAGAATGCACAAATGGCACTGGACTTTTTGCGCTACAAGAAGATCAAATTGGTCAACATACGAGCCGAGGATATTGTGGATGGCAATCCAAAGTTGACCCTGGGCCTGATCTGGACCATTATATTGCACTTCCAGGTGAGTTGTTGAGCAAATACTAAGGCAGCGTATACCATATATAATTTTTCATTGATTGAGCAATTGGAGCAAAACTGTGGGCGCCGATTTTTGGTGGGCAGCTATTCAAAGTCAGCGAGACAGCAAAAGCAAACGCCCACGAGCCGCTCTTTGCGACTCAATGACTGGTTGACTGGCTGACTGGTTGACTGGTTGCTGCTGACTGACTGACTGACTGAAGGTGACCCCCCGGTCTAGAGTTTGTTTTCATTTGGGCGTTTGAATCGATTCATTGAGCCGACTTGGCAGCAGCAGCAGCAGCCTACACAGCAACCAGATAGCTACAGTCTTGACACGCTGCAAACTACGCTCGATCTACCTAAAGATATATGCGTATATATATATTTCTTTTTGGCAAACGCGTCGCAGCCTTTTAAGGCAACCCGATTGCCTTCTCTTTGCCGCCGCCGCTGACTGACACACATAACGATGCTGCTGCCGCTGCTGCTGCTACAGTTCGTCGGCAGCAAGGCCGCGAGTTGGCTTTAAAGGCGGCGTGGGGGTGGGGGGGGAGTGGTTTTGGCCACCTACACAACAACTGGCAGCAAGGCAAGGCAAGCCGGCCCAATGAAATGCTGCGCTGGGATGCAGTTTTAAACAAAACAACAGTCCCTATCTTTTAAATATATCATACAAGCTATTTATGAAGAAATATATAAATATATGATATAATATCATACGACAAATAAATATGGTATCAAAATTATGCTATGAGTAAAAGACAAGACAATTGTTTCGAAATATATATAACAAACTTCAATTAATTTAGAGAATCAACAAACACTGTGATGCGTTTAAGATGACGGATACTGTGATTAAAGAACTCCAATTATATTGTTTTTGTCACTGACTCATCGACGAGATACATTTCCGCAGCATGTGTGTCAATACGAAACTTGGATATTTCGTAACCGGCGACGAACGCAGATGCATTTTTCAAGTCGTCGTTGGCTGTCGATGTGGCTGCGGCTTTTCTTGACTCCAACTTGATCGATGGGGCGCATAAATGCTCAATGATGCTGCCAGTTCACCGACCATGAGGCAACAGCAACAGCAACTAGCAACAGCAAGCGGCAGCCGCAACAGCAGCAACAGCAGCAGCAGCAGCAACACGCAACTGTGGCTGCCAAATGGCGCTCATTCAATTGAGGCGAACGAATTGTAAATCACTTGACAATGTGAAACTCAATCGCGCGTCGTTTACTGTTTACTGTTTTCTGGCTTATTCATTATTTCTTGTCTGCCTGCCGCCAAGGATTTATGTATATTGTCGTTGCTGTTGCGGGTGTCTGATGTCACCCGACTGTGGCTCAGAAGAAATATGCAAATTGACTGCGATCGACATAAAAGGATATTTCTTGTTTTGCATACCAAATGATCTCGCTTACAGCGTTCTCAGTCTCTTTTCATTATTAGTTATCCAAATCTAAATCCGAATCGCAATCGACATCTTGCAATTATGACATAATTCCTATTTCCATTCGTGTGCAAAATGCCAAGCTGTTTTGTATATTCAATTAATGATCGTTGTTTTGTGGGTCATCGTTGGGAATACTTTTTATATATTGTTAAAGGCGAACAAAATAATAATAAGTGCTGGAGCAATTTCTAAACAGCAGCCGCTGGCAGTTTGTAACGCTGCCTAGCTTGTAATTAAGTTATAAATTGTGCAAGCGAATTGATTTGATCTATGAACCACCCACAACAACAGTAAAAACAATACAATCAATCAGAGACTTTACCTTTACTTGAGACATAAAACCTGTTGAGCTGCATTGTAATTTCTAGTGCTTAACACGTGGTTTCAATGATTCCCCAACAAATTAGTGCATATTTATGGCAGCTTTTAGCTTAATTATTACAGGTTCTAGCGCGCTCTAGTTATTCGAGAGTACAACTGATGATAAATTTAAAATAACAACTTTATTTGGCAGGATTGAGAAAGTTTTCCTTAGAGATCATCAAACTGCAGAAATCATTGTGAACCGAATTCTTTAGCTCTAAACAAAGCACTTGAACTTAAGAATTAATCTTATGTAGAATCTGACACACTTTTGGCGCATATTTTCAAACCCTATTACTTCTTAATATACCCAACGTATTACTTCACTTCATCCAGCCAACGTATTACGCGACTTACTGCTTTATTTAGTACACCTAAAGCGCCATATCGAGAGCTACAAATCTTAGAGTAGTAACCTTGCGGCTGCCACGTAAACTTCCTAAGCCGCTCAATTGCTAAATTTAAATAATAAATTGCCGCGATCCCCAAGGCGACGGTGTGTGCCAAATCGCTGAGATCTGTGTCGAATTGTTCTGACAAACGTTTTCATTATGAGCATCAGATAATTTCCCCAGCAATTTACCATTTTTCATTGCTCGTTAGTTGGGGAGTAGTATACGGGTTACGAGTATGTATGCGAGGCATTTATATTTGGCCAAAATGCCATGACCGATGTTTAGTCAGTTTGCCCAGGCATGAAAACTAACGCCTCGAAAGAAAGCCGAAATACAATGACCAAAGAGCCACCGACAGAAAACCAGACATTCTCACGTCATCGTTCGAATTTGAAAAGATTATTATTTTTTGGGACTGCTGTTTGCGTTTGTGGCGTTTGATTTATTATAATACGCCAAGGTATGTGTTACAATAAAGTCAATGCCAGTTGGGGAACAGAAACAGACAATAAAGAGAATTACTTGAAAAAAAATCAGGTGGAATAAAGGTGTTTTTTAGTGCCCTGCCCATGACATCAGCAATCCTCTGTTCTTGCCAAACGAAAGACTTCAACGCAAGCAGCGAACTCGAACTCTCGACCAGCTGGCTGTGGACCATATCAAATGGCCAAAACGGAATGCCAGCAGCAACAAAAACAACAGATGCACTTATTTGTCTTAATTTATGACATTGATGACTGAATTTTTGAATAGCTTCGATGTGTGTGGGTTCAATCGCGATTTCGATCTCGAAATCTATCTATAGCCATCGCGGATAAAAACAAACAGAGTTTCATTAATAAATCGATAGCTTGGCTTTTGACCAAATAAGGAAACAAGCTGCCCGTCCGCCTCTCTCTTTCTAATTATGATTCGCCATCCTTCTCTGTTTGGTATGCAAATGTCATGAGCTGTCTGGAATTGTTATTTGCACTCGATAAGCGTTTACCAATGTAAGTGTGTATCTAATGACTTGTAATTAATATGAAAACTCACCGCTGGATATATTTCAAGTGTGTAGATGGAATTACAAGCGACGAGGTAAACGATTCGATCTAGGTGCCAATGGTGATGAGCCCACACGGTGATATCCCTAGGAATGTCATACGTATTTGGCGCGACACCTACACCTCACTAGCCACCCACCCCCACAAGTTACGTTCGAGGTATAGGCGACTAACTAGAACATCCGAGGTGCACAGCGAATAAAAAGATAAGGTTTTCTATATAATAATTAATTATACATATATCGATAGTGCTGGGTAATTATTTGAGTTTTATAGATAGGTAATTATTTGAGTTTTATAGATGGAATATTGTTATATGCTTGGTATTGTTCATTATGAGGTATGACAAAAGTGCATATGCAATTTTTTTTTTGCCGTGAGGAAGATTCCCGATGGGTGGAAGAACTAGGAGGGGGTATTATGTATATTAGCAGCTACTGATTCCGCTTTGTTTTCCCACCACAAACAACACATTTCAAGTGCAAAACAGTGCTCAAATTACGAATAGTGGCAAACATAATGCAGCATTTGTTTACTGGGTTGCATCATATCGGTATTAATAAGCATATGCCCAATACGAGTACTTAGCCGTAATACCATCACCCCCCCCACTCCCCGCAGTGCATTCCTGCAGCGGCTAATTAGATTTGCAATTCAGTTGCACAGTTTCTCAGAGGCCCGGGAAACTCAAGGTGTGGGGTCTACATCTGCCTGTACGAGTATTGACCATATTGACAATTAGCGATTCGAGAGTGTGTGTGAATCGAAAAAACAACTGACAGCAGTTAAGAGTATTTATTACCCATACATAAATATAGCCAGCAAATATGCCGGGCCAACAACAACAGCTGTAGCAGTCGCCGCAGTCAGTGCCTTTTACTCCATATAGGGCAATCGCCATCGGGGACTTTAAGCCATGTAACATGCTAATTAACCCATGTTGGCAGTACGCGAGCGAGTGTGTCGAATGTTTATTTGTATCTTGAGCACACACGAATCAAAGGCACTTCCGTCTAGGCTGGCACAGCCTCGCATATACACGTAGATGTCGACACCCACTTGAATCCGTTGGACTTTCTAAGTGCAAGATTATTGCAATAGTTCTGACTTACCTGCCTTATTTGGCCGGAGAGATTGATTGGGGAAATGCATGCAATGTGTCGGTGATTGCTGCTAATTTGCATTAATTATAATGTAGTGCTTCCCTTAGCAGTCTTACATAAATGCCTGTTTTCTTCGGGTTTCGAAAAGTATACACTAATACTAAACTACAAGAATACATACCAATAAGTTATGAAACAATCTTACAATGTTCAAAGAGATAATACCAAGCCCAATTAATTACAGTAATTCTATTTATTTTTGTTAGTTTTATCCATAGAAAATGATTCGATTTTCTTCAAGTGGTTTTTCCCGTCTTTTCCCATTTTCTTTGCCATTTTCCACCGCCTTTTGCGACTGCCCTTTATCATTTGCTGTGAGTGAAACCTGTTAACATCATTGGTCATTTCTGTGTTTGCCTTCTTTTTGGGTCACTATGCGATGTAATGAGTGGGTCGTGATGTGTTATGAGATTGAAATTCAAACTGCGAAGACCCAAAAATACCATGGGGTCATAGCGAATCGCTGTTTTCCTCGTTCTTTTACTATCCTTAGCTTGTTTTTGGTTGGTTTTTAATCAAAACTCGTTGTTCAGAATCCACTACCATTTTGACTACTTCTTCTTTTGTCCTATGCGTTGTTCTCCTCCATCATCAAGTTCTCCGCCTTGTTGCCATTATTGTTATTATTCTTTGGTCTGGTGTTCTTGTACTTCTACGTAAATGGGATGACGTACTACCGGCAGTGGTTGGATTTGCTGAACCACCGAATGAGTTGCGGCTACCACAACAAAATGTCGAATGAGAGAGGGAAAACTGAAGCCGGTGTTGTATAATATACCATCTCATTTTGGGCTTAGCTTACCTCCATAAGTATCTTTTTTGTAAGCCTTGGAGTAAGAGATCAAAATTCCAGCGGAAGTATTCAATTAGCTTATTAAGGCATTTAAATAGTTTGGGCTTTTAGGTCCATTTAATCCCTTAGTTCTGATAGTACAGGTTAACTACTAAAAGTAAGTAATTTTACCAGGCCTAATCAGAATTCGATTATCATAAAGATATTATGATCCTAATATGCCTATAAGAAAGTATTTGATTTGGAAGGAGTAAAAAAGTTCGATTAATTCGTTTCGGATTGCAGATCTTTCGATAAAAGTGGGAATCTTTAAATGGGAATGTCTTTATTACCAATTATCCAGTTTGTAAGGGTATTTCAAGCTTCGCTGCCCTTGTGTTGTTGTTGTTGTTCTTGTTGCTGTTGCGTTACATGTGTGTGCGTTGGCGTGGGCGTCGCTGCCAGCGTCGGCGTCCACGTTGTCATGGCAGCGGCGTCAAAAACACAGGTGTTGGTTGCAAATACGTCATCAAGAGGCACCGCAGTGGTGGCAGAATCAGGTGGAATGGCGGCAGAGGCGCTGCAGAGGCAGTGGCAGAGGCAGGGGCGTCGGCAGCGAAGCCAGCAGGCCATAACGGGGCTGGCAGTGTTGGAGTGTTGCCACCAACACAACTACACACGCACACGCACAGCTGTCAGCAGCGATCGCGATTCCATATCCATATATTCCATATATTGTAAAGCCCGACTCGTGACGCCGACGGCGACGTTGACGTCAACGCCAACGCAGGCAGCGATCGCCATGTGCCAATTCCACTTTGTTTCAGCTTCGCTTCTATTCTTGCCTAGTAAACAAAAAAAAAACAGCGAGGCGGCACAGCGACGTCAGCGTCGACGCCGACAGAAGCGTCAACACCTGGCCAAAGCCACACTTTAAGCGTTTTAACTTGGCCCGATCGCTTTTAGTTGTTGTCGAGACGCCGCCGCACACATTTCACGATCCCTCTCCATAAATATTTGCAAAAAACAAATAGCAATTAATAAATTGCATGCGTTCCTCGGGAACCGCGGAATTCCACAACTATTCCAAAACTACGGGAAGCGCGTTTTGAAATCCCGGAAATTCTTCAGAAAGTGTGTGTGTGTGTGTGTGCCCCAGAAAACCCCCTAAAAAACCCAAAGCCAAAGCCAAAGTCTTAGACCCAAAGTGATTTCAATCAATTAATGCGACTTCGCATGATGTCAGAATCTTGCGTTATAATCGCTCGGCTTCTCTGATTTATTAAATGCCGCCAATTTCAATTGATTTCAATCTCTCGCAATTGAGCTGCATTTCAATTATTTTTTTATGACGACTTTATTGCCAAAGTGCGGGGCATAGTTTGTTTCAATTCGTTCGTTTGTTTGCAAACAAAATGCCCCACGAACCGGAGTCAAGTAGCTGTAAAATAATGACGTACGCCCCTGCTGATCTCCCCGATTCCATCTCGTTTCGGTTTTGGTTTTCGCCGCTGTTCCAGTTCGTAGCTTTGAAAAACCCATTTTTTTGTGCGTGTGTGTCTCGTATTTTATTTAGCAATTTTCAACGCTCTCCTCAAGTGGCTTATTGTTTGTCTCGTTGTCTGCGGATGCTTTATTAAATCTAATTTATATGCCCGCAAATCGGCGAAATCTGAAAATGCTCGCGAAGATCACCCATATCGAAATTAACTGCTTACGGTCTGTAGTTTGTTTGGTTTTCATCCGTCCTTAATTAGCTTTTATTTATGAATCTCATTCGGATATAATGAATCTCCCCATCACAAAACACTTTCGAGTGATTTAGTGTTTGATTCACTGCATTCTATGTGTTCTTAATTGAACTTGAAGTCGCCAAGACCGGAATTTCAGCCATTTCTTATAGCACATACAAATTAGTTGGCATGCCCATTAGTCTTCTACCTCACCGAGCTTCATTTCATGCAGGCATTTTGAAATTTTGATTGGTTTTAAATGCAGTATCTCCATTTAATTTATAACCTCAAGCTTCAATAATTTTCTGAATTAATGCTCCCTGCCGTTGAGCAATGCAAATTGGCAGGCACCTTTGAAAAGCGCACATCTCCTAACTCTGAACAGTAGCCAAAAAACCAAAATAGGCAAAGACCAGATTGAGCTTTGCCGCCTTTCAAAAGACTCATTGAGAATGTCAAACCATTAACGCCTCTTAGAGACGCCTCCACAGACACTTTTTCGAGCTGCTCGCTGGGGCCCCTAGGTATTTTTCTTATTTCTCTATAATTTTTGTTTTGTTTTTGGCATAATCACATAAAAACAACACAGATCGTTTATAGTGTGTGCTTAAAATGCTGCAATTAGCATTTTTGGTTGTGTGGCGATGGATGTGAATGGTTGTGATGTGTGTATTTGTTTGTCACGGTTCTGCGCAGGCGTGAAACGCAGCTACATCTATATGTATAACCTCCAGTTAAAGTCCGTTCTCCATTACCAATGCAAAACAAACATTTGTCGTGCTTTTCGTTGGGTGGGCGATCTTTTTGGCCTGGCCAACTGTTTTATTGATCTTGAGCTAAATAGATTAATCTAGAGATTTCCATTAGAAGCAGACGGCGGTTACAAGGCGGTACCAATATGTTTACAATTCTTGGAAATTTCGAAAGCCAGCTGTTGGCTTTGTTTATAGAGACCCTAAACATTTCGCTCGCTTCCTGTGCAGCCCTAAAATGAGTTAATTCTCGCATTCTCTGTTCCTTTGCTGAATTGTTTTTCTCTAGATTTATCACACTTGCGAATTATTTGCCCCTTCACTTGAACAATTACTGCTGTTTGTTTTGATAATATTGACCCCTAAATATTTGCAAAGAAATTTGTGTAAGTTCTGCTATTTTAGATTTGAGTAATAGATCTTGGAAGTCTAGTCAGAAACGTATTGGCATAATATCTAGCGATAATGGCTACAGACACTTCTACATATGGAAGTTCAACATTAAAAAAAAGTGGTAATATATTCCAACTTTTTCTTACACTTCCTATAGTGCAAAAAAAAAACGGTGAACATGTATTCCCATATTCCCTGTTCCACTGCCAAATCGTTCCTCTCCCCATTTTCCTATGCAAAATAGGCTTGCGTGTTCCGAAACTAATGAATCTCTGCCCATGAATCAGCGCGGTGTACATTAACTTTTTTCCGTGAATATATGTGTGTATTTTTGCAACAAAAAAAAATTAAATACAAAAAAAATGTCGGCAGCAAAAGAAGCAACAAAATAGCGCCAAGAGCAAGACAGACACACAGTTGGGATAATTATGTATACGTACAACACAATAAATAATTCGCAACAACAATGGGCTCACCTACCTCCCTTCCCCCCTCGGCATTACCCTCTCACCTCGCCCTTATAATTCTTCACTCCACTTTGGCTCCGTTCGGTTAAATTTACTCCACTTCAGTTCTCGATGGGGTTTCTGACAAACTCCAGGGCAATGCCACATAGAACCAGACATCCGGTGCTAGTTTGGGATTTGACTTTGGCTTTAGACTTGGCTTAATTAAACCCAAATTGTAAGGACCGGCAAATAATTAAACTTATTTTGGCAATCACGCAGAATTGCGAGAAATCGGCGCAAAAGAAACGCGGCAAAACGAAACGATTTTCTAACGAACCTTAGAACGAAACGACACAAAGTGAAATAAACGAAAGCATCGATAACTGCGCAAGCAGTTCGATTATTACGATAACATGCACTCCAGCTCGCAATCGACGCTGAAGCGCACACAACAACTGGTGCGGCAGACGAATGGCGGCAGGGGCGATGTTCTGAGCAGCGGATCCGAAGTGGTCCACTCCTCCCGTGGCCCGGCAATAACCACCAATATCGATGACTCGAGCTTGCGGTATCGTCATGAGACAAAGAGGGAGCGCACTGTGGAGGCGGTGATTACGGATTATCCAGGTGTATCTCCCCTGGGAAGTGTTCCCCATGAACGAACCAACTTTGAGCGCACTGTGACCTTCCAAGATCCCGCTGGCAATTCCCGTCGCCTTTCGCAGGACTGGAGCTTTGGTTCCGGCCAGTGCAATTCCATCGTCATCCAGCCATTACCAACAGGTGACGCGAAATAAACGCATCTCCACGGAGGTTTTGGGCTCCAGTGTGGAAAGCACCAAGACATCGCAAAGAGCCCCCAATGGCCATCGCCGTGTAACCACGCACATTGTCCGGAAAGTGACCACTTTGAGCAGGGCGGAGGAGAATGCTCAGCCTGCCGAGGATTTGTTGCCTCCGGCCAAAATGATTCGCAGCTCGGAGTTGGAGTATCGTCGCGCCCTGCCGCCGGCCATAGAGTCGTCGTCCACGCAGCGCAGAGAGGTAAAAATCGAACTTCGGAATAAAATACAGGATAACAAACTCTTCTCTGTGAATTTAAATTAGGCGACCACAGTTTTGCTCCTGCTCAAATTAATCAATCATTTCGTATAGAATTTGAACCGTTATACTTATTACTTAACTTAATTATGTGCAGATCTCCGATATTGTTGTGGGCAAAGAGGACAACGTATCCGCTCGGGAGGCTCTACTGCGCTGGGCACGTCGCTCCACTGCTCGGTATCCGGGCGTACGTGTCAACGACTTTACATCGTCGTGGCGAGATGGATTGGCTTTCTCGGCGTTGGTGCACCGCAACCGACCGGACTTGCTTGACTGGCGAAAGGCAAGGAACTGATCGGCCAAGGGAGCCGCCTGGAGACAGCCTTCCACATTGTGGAGAAGGAGTACGGAGTTACGCGCCTGCTGGATCCTGAGGGTAAGTTAACCATAAAATGCATATGACGATCCATCTAATTGCAAACCTTCCAATTTAGATGTGGATACCAACGAGCCGGATGAGAAGTCCCTCATCACGTATATTTCATCGCTGTACGATGTGTTCCCGGAGCCGCCCTCTATCCATCCACTCTTCGACATGGAGTCACAACGTCGCGTGCATGAATACCGCGACCTGGCCCAGCAGTTCATCTACTGGTGCCGCGAGAAGACCGCCTACCTGCAGGAGCGTTCCTTCCCGCCCACGCTTATTGAGATGAAGCGTCTGCTGAGCGATCTGCAGCGTTTCCGCAGCGAGGAGGTGAGCGCCCGCAAGCGCGAAAAATCCAAGCTCATCCAGATCTACAAGGAGCTGGAGCGCTACTTCGAAACGGTGGGTGAAGTCGACGTAGAGGCCGAACTGCGGCCGGATGCCATCGAGAAGGCGTGGTATCGCATGAACACGGCGCTGCAGGATCGCGAGGTTATCCTTCAGCAGGAAATCGAGCGACTAGAACGGCTGCAACGACTGGCCGATAAGGTTCAGCGCGAGATCAAGCATGTAGATCAGAAGCTGACCGATCTAGAGACTCGTATTGGCGAGGAGGGTCGGCGCATCGAGCGTCTACATCCCGTTGACGCTAAGAGCATTGTCGAGGCGCTTGAAACCGAAATACAGGCACCTGGAGGAACCCATCCAGGACATGAACCAGGACTGCCACGTGCTCAACGAGGGTCGCTATCCCCATGTCAGTGAGCTGCACAAGAAGGTCAACAAATTGCACCAGCGTTGGGCTCAACTGCGCACCAATTTCCACACGAACCTGGTACAGAAGCTGTCCGGTTTGAAGTATCCCGTCCACGAGACCACGGTGACGCGTCAAACGCGCATGGTGGTCGAGTCCCGTCAGATCGACACGAATCCCCATTTCCGCGATCTGCAGGAGCACATTGAGTGGTGCCAAAACAAGTTGGTAAGTGCAAATAAATCATATGTCGTCTTGAATATCAATTAAACTACTGTTTTCGTGTTGCAGAAACAATTGCTTGCCGCTGACTATGGCAGTGACCTGCCGTCAGTCAAGGATGAACTGGATCGTCAACAGCACGAGCACAAGATCATTGATCAGTTCCACACGAAAATACTCAACGACGAACGGCAGCAGACCAAGTTCTCCGGAGATGAGCTGGCATTGTACCAGCAGCGTCTCAATCAGCTGCAGAAGGTGTATGCCGAGTTGCTTAGCACCTCGACGAAGCGTCTGTCCGACTTGGACTCGCTGCAGCACTTCCTGGGACAGGCCTCGGCGGAACTGCAGTGGCTTAATGAAAAGGAGCAGGTGGAGATTACGCGCGACTGGGCGGACAAACAACTCGATCTTCCCTCCGTGCACACATACTACGAGGTAAGTTTAGACTTATGCCCCAATGAATGCCCTTAGAGCTAGTTTTATATATGTGTTGTGCTTCTATCCGTTTACAAGCGTGCATTTGGTAATGGCGACGAGGTAAGACCCCAAATTGGTTTACAAATACCATGAGAAATTTTCTATTGCAAAAAAGAGAGCAACCAACCAAGTGCACTTATAAAATTCATTTAATATCTTTACTAATTAAACCTTTTTTATGACCATACAGAACCTTATGTCCGAACTGGAAAAGCGTGAGATGCACTTTGCCACCATCCTGGATCGTGGGGAGGCTCTGCTGAACCAACAGCATCCGGCCTCCAAGTGCATCGAAGCCCATCTGACAGCCCTGCAACAACAATGGGCCTGGCTGCTGCAGCTGACTCTCTGCTTGGAGGTTCATTTGAAACACGCCACGGAGTACCATCAGTTCTTTGGCGAGATCAAGGATGCCGAGCAGTGGCTGGCCAAGCGTGACGAAATACTCAACAGCAAGTTCTCGCAGTCGGACTTTGGCTTGGACCAGGGTGAAACTCTTCTCAGGGGTATGCAGGATCTGCGCGAGGAACTGAATGCTTTTGGCGAGACAGTGGCGACACTGCAGCGAAGGGCCCAGACAGTGGTGCCTCTAAACAAGCGACGCCAGCCGGTTAATCGACAGGGACCCGTGCAGGCCATCTGTGCCTACAAACAGCAGGGTCAACTGCAGATCGAAAAGGGCGAGACTGTAACGCTGCTGGACAACTCGGGACGTGTGAAGTGGCGCGTGCGCACTGCCAAGGGTCAGGAAGGACCCATACCGGGCGCTTGCCTGCTACTTCCGCCTCCTGACCAGGAGGCCATCGATGCTGCCGAACGTCTGAAGCGACTGTTCGATCGCTCCGTTGCTCTCTGGCAGAAGAAGCATCTGCGCCTGCGCCAGAACATGATCTTCGCCACCATTCGTGTGGTTAAGGGCTGGGACTTTGACCAGTTCTTGGCCATGGGTCCTGAGCAGCGCACGGCCATTCCGGCGTGCCCTCAACGACGATGCCGACAAATTGCTGAGCGAGGGTGATCCAAATGATCCGCAGCTGCGACGCCTGCGCCGCGAAATGGACGAGGTCAATCGCTTGTTCGATGAGTTCGAGAAGCGTGCGCGCGCCGAAGGTGAGTGTGGGAGTACTCGAATGGGTATCGGTATTAACAGGGGATTTTGAAGGGTAGGAGATAGTTTTCGCCTCGCTTTTCAATTGACGGCGCTCGCCAGCTGTCCAAAGCGTTTAATTGATGGAGGCTAATTGAATTTAATGCTTGTGTGTTTTCCACTGGGGCAAGTGGCAAACAGGAAGCCAGAATGCGACTTAGTCTTGTCAAGCCTAGTCAACCATGAAGAAGCTGTTCGCAAGTGTCAAAACAAGGGGTAATCTTGCGCGCTTCTGGGATATCCAATCTAAACGATCTTATAATTTTTTCTTTTAATATTATATTAATCGTTCTTTATCCTTTGCAGAGGAGAGCAAACAGGCCAGTCGCATCTTCACCGAGGAATGCATTGCCATCAAGAGCAAACTGGAAGACATGGCCCGTGAGCTGGATCAGATTATACTGGCTCCGTTGCCACGTGATTTGGACTCTCTGGAGCATGTGCTCGAAATTCATTCCGACTATGAGCGCAGACTGCACCTTTTGGAGCCTGAGCTGAAGCATCTGCAGGAGACTTTCCGCACGATTGCTTTGAAGACGCCAGTGCTGAAGAAGAGCCTTGACAACCTCATGGAGCTGTGGAAGGAGCTGAACACTCAGAGTGGCCTTCCACAAGGACCGCTTGAAGCTCCTTGAGGCCTCGCTGGCTGGTCTGGAGGACAATGAGCATGTGATTTCCGAGCTGGAGAACGAGCTGGCCAGACACCAGGATCTGCCATCCGACAGCTGAGGGCCTGCAGCTGGTGTTTAAGCAATTGAACCACATGCAGGACATCATTACACAACAGCAGCCGCAAATGGATAAGATGAACGATGCGGCCGACCAGCTGGGACGCATGGGAGTGCCCACCAAGGTGCTTGGCGACCTAAAGCGACTGCACTCGAACGTGGAGCGCCTGAACACGCGCTGGAGTGCGGTGTGCAATCAATTGGGCGAAAGGTAGGTCCACTGGCGCCACCTGCTCTCTTTCTGTGCGGGTGTCGCCTCATTGGCGACCACAGATGGAGATGAACCTGCCTCTCTAACAACGTGTTACTTTGCTTTTTCAGAATGCGCTCATGCGAGACGGCTATCGGGCTGATGAAGAATCTCCAGTCGAGCGTGCAAGTGGAGGAATCATGGGTGGATGGCACCACAGAGGGACTGTCCGCCATGCCCACCGCCACTTCGGCGTACGAACTAGACGTGAGTACAATGACGTTGCCCCTGTAAAAACGAGATTAGCATTTCGATAAGCGATAGTCTTTAGCTCTAGATCTACATAGATCCTTGTACAGTTTTTCCGAGTTATAGCTGCCCCTATAGGGTCTCATCCAGAGATCTCCCTTTGCAGGCCAAACACAAAGTATATATACATAGCCTATACATGGAAACCGTAGTAGCCATTGACCCGCGTCCAAAGTAGTTTGCTCCCACTGTTGTTGCTCCAATTTTTTGTTGGGATAAAACCTTCCGGTGTTGGACACGTTTTCGTACTCCTATATATATATACTCGTATATTTTATGTGTTTATCTATTTTGTATATTGTTTTTGTACTACATTTCCATCTGTTAACTGTCCCCAAAAGCAGAGAAGGAAATCTCCAGTCCCTCGTCCGTACTCTAGCAGTAGTTCTTGTCTAATCAAACAGCAGTCTTTGACATGTAGTGCTGGTCACCACCCACATAAGCATACCACATGTACATATATAAACACAGCAGACGGACCTCCAAATGTGGCCAAATCGACCACCTACACAACAATATCCATATAAGTAATCCGTAGCGATATTACCCCGTCCCACAACACTGTAAATTGATACCAAATTTGTGTAGTAGTTTTGAAACTTACCTACTTTTATGTTTGTAGTCTTGTCCCCTTAGAATTATAAGCTGCACCTATACATAGACCGATATCAAATGATATGGGCTCCTACATTATATATTTATTCACCCAGTATTATCGTATTTGTAGTTGAAAACTAATTGTATATGTATTTTTGTCTAATTTTTGTATTTTCACCAAACCAAAAAAAAAAATTGTAAACTTTTTCACACAACAATCAAATATTACACACCCTATAAATCAACACAAAATGATCAAATTATAACAAAAAAAAAAAAACCAATTCGATTTAAAAATCCTGCAAATATCGAACACCAAAAATACCCCTCGAAACCTATAGA
The DNA here is from genome assembly GCA_005876975.1 of Drosophila orena. Lineage (NCBI taxonomy): Eukaryota > Metazoa > Arthropoda > Insecta > Diptera > Drosophilidae > Drosophila > Drosophila orena. The sequence continues at coordinate 576,954 of VCKV01000043.1, read as the reverse complement.
AACTGCTCGGAGCTGCAATCGAACGAAAACCGAAAATCGAAAATGTCAACGTGGCTGGAGGACGACTTATACGCGAAGCCAAGGTAAAAATTTGAATGCCTGAGATGTGGTATGATTGATCTGATGACGGCTGACCCATCGTAACCCGGCATCCGCGGGTTCCAGACATGTGCAATTCGATCCCATGTCATATGAATTCGATGGACTAGGCCTAGCCAAAGTTGGGTTGCGATAGGTCAGTTGTTGGCCCAGTGCCAGCACTTTACGTATGACTGTGTCGAGTGATTGTGGATTTTTCGAACGAACACCGAAATCCCTTCTTTTTTCGTATAGAAAACACTTTGTAGCCCTATACACCTCTTAGCTGTTTCTCTACCGAATCTCCAATATATTTAATGCTTTTTAAACTATTTACCGGACTGTAAGCTCCAAATCTTAGTTATCTTGCGGGTAAAAGGTGCGTCAATAACACTTGGGTGGAACAGAATCAACCTGACAAACAAACTTAAACACACAAACAATCAAACAACCAAACAACCAAACAACAAACCAACAAAACTTACAAAACAAACTAATTAAAAAGCAATTTTAGCAAAAAGTAATTTCGTATTGATTAATCAATAAAATAAAAAGCACTAAATATATCAACAACCCCCCTTCCTTGCCTCCTGAAAAATAAAACCAAATTTGTTTAACACACAAAATTACTAACATTTAACCGAAATTAACCAACGAAAACCAACCCAACCAACCAATCAAACAACAATGTCAACGTGGGACCCTGAACTTCGGGAGTAGATCTACGATAGCAAATGCCTACGCTTCGTGGACTGGCTGGTCGAGGCCCGTCCATCGTTCTCGCCGCCTCGCCGGGATCTCCGGCCGGCGGATAGCGATCCGGGAGCCACACAGTATTACAGCCAACGACTGGACAACCTGAATACGAAGTACGACAGATTGCTGGAACAACTGTCGCAGAGGCTAAAAACTGCAATCGAAGTCAACGGCAGCGATGGTCTGGTGAGTAATCCAGGTGACCCATTCCCTTTGAAAGGATCTTTGCGAGGTGATGACGTCAGGGTATATTTTTGTTTTATTTGTTTACCTCGTTGGTTGAGGGGTTAGGCTCAAAGTATTCAATTGTTTCGTAATCGCGTCGTAATGCGGGGTTCAAGTTCAGCAAACGAGTTTATATGCTTTCGTTTTCTGCAAGTTGAGTCGAGTTTTCAAATGCAAATACGTACGTCTCTGTGGTATCATTGTATCTCCTGCTCCTCCACCTTCTCCTCCTCCTCCTCATCCATCTGTGCATGTGTCTATCTGTATCTGTATTTGTATCTGTTACCGCTCCGAATGCCCGGCGGTTGGTATTATTGAATTAACCTTCAGAATCGGTGCACACTGACGGCAGAAGCAGCCACATAATGACATCACATCAAATGGCGAATTGACCAAACAGACCGTCAATGGCTTGAAGTGTTGCCGCCATAAATCACAACTTGATTAATTTATAAAAATTTAAACTATTTTTTTTTTTGTGTGCCGTCGTGATCGTTGTTGATCGGCGCTGTCGACTGATGCAGTAATTTGTTTAATGTATCAAATTTATTTATAGCTATTGCATTATGTTAGGAGTTTCAATTCAAAGAGGAACAAAAACGATAGACATTGTCATGTGCCTGACCAATTAGGCAAATTGGTGACAGATTCGAAATTAATAATGACGACGACGTAGTCTATAAATATTAATGAGGCCCCAGCATTCATATGGATTCCTATATACTCGAATTTCAATGCCAGGGAACGTCATCAACGTCTTTGTCGCCATCTGTCACCTTCTCTTTCATTTTTGTTGGATTCCAGTTCCCTCTTATTTTGACTATTTTTTCTCAACTGGTTCTTAATTTGTTTATTTCCCAGTCGCTCCATCTGAGATATTCAATTAAGAATATTATTAACCAACCAGATTGTGCCTGCTTCGAAAATATTTGTTTGCAAATATTTAGGAGGCAATTACCATATTATTCAAGTGGAGTTCAGATCGCCGGACATGGTGTAAACACAAGTTCAATCAACTTCTGCTATTTTGCTATATCTCTATTGAGACTTTATGATGTAACAAGTAGCATCATTAGTACTACAGTGAGAAAAGCCAAATGTACTAAGAAAATTTAAAGATGTATGCAGTAAATTATAAAGATACGTTGGTTAAAGGACGAAGTATAAAAAGGTTTAAGCCTCCATGATGTCATTGTAAAATTGTAGATCTTTAGCCTCAATTTCTTTCTATGTAGTTGATCCATTTCAAAGTAATCCGAATTTGTTGTTTTGGGATCTATTGAGGCTTTTCGAAGGTGTTGCCTTCGCCCCGAGCGTCGGAGTGACATCATAACTGCTCCATTACCACTTCGCCTTCAAGCCAACTTGATATACATAGCAGGGGCGGCGCAGAAGCTTCGCTGGCTTAACTAGACTGAAAAGCGAAATAAGTTATTTAGAAGGTTAGATGGCGGCACAAACTGGTTTCATCTATGCTTCTGATACTTTGTTCTCGACTTCCGTGTATTGTTTTCGACTTTAATTTGGAGCCAACTCCAGCCGTGAACTCCCGTCCCTTGCCTTTCCTATCCATGCCCAATCTCTCCCATCTCAGGCCATCTCAGGCCATTGTAAATGGATTGTTTATAATGTTTTGGCGCAACAGCTGGCGAGTGCTCACCGAAAACTAGCCGGCATTTGTAAGCTCTTTTTATCTCTCTCTCTCTTTCTCTGTGGCATTTGTGTCTGTGAGTCTCAAAAAGCTCACTCGCTCTCCACTTGGCCAATTGATTCTCGGAGTGGCGGTGCTCCATTCAGTACCGAAAGCGACGTGGTTGTATAACGTCGCGTATCCGCTGTGTGTGCCGACTTGCTGCCGGTGAACGAAATTTAACAAAGGCCAAAACCTTTAAAACCTCAGGTTTTGTTGGCAACCAAAGTCTATGGAATTTGAATTCGAATCGAGCGTGTAATTATGAGTGAATAGTTGTGATAACTAAATGGGCAAATAACTTCCCAAAACTCAAGTAGAGAACATTGCTCATCCGCCGCATGGACAGACATGATGTCACATATACGGCCGGATAGAAAGTGTGTCCGTGTCATTGTCTTGGTGCCTTCAATTTCAATTAAATGCGAACCGTGTCGCATTGGTCCGCTTTTATTTTGTTAATAGAAATTTAAATTCGCTGCCGCCGTCGACCCACGTTTGAATTTGTACCGCAAAGAGTTCTATTATAGCCCGAAATGAAGTCACTCGTCGAGTGCTTTGCAACAACTCGAATACAACCGAAACGCAAACAGAAGAGTGTGAAAACGAAAATAAAAGAAATACATTATTAATATAGCCTTGAACATGTCGCAAGAATCGGAATGTTGATATTTTCGGCCGTCTGTTTTGGTGTTAATGAAAGCGTACACACAAAAAAGCGAGAAAATGAAAATCTATGACTGAAATTCCGTAGTGAGTCAGCGAGTTTAGGGTCATTATAGGTTGCATAAAACCATCAAATGCTGCACTTAAAACGAAAAGCGAAAAATTTGTGGCAGCTCTCCCGCTCGATTACTAGCTGACTAGCGTGAATTATGACTTCCTATCAACGAGAGGATCGCGGGAGTGTCAGGGCTGGCGCTTATCTAATCTATGAGGTGCAATCCATCAGTAATGATGTGATGCTTGGAAATGAGCGATCGGTTTACCAGGAAACACCGGAATGCCGCTGGAAGAGTGTTTGTTTGTTCGCCTATCATGCACTTTCCCTTTGATTTTATCGATTAAACTAGATGCCTCCGTGCGCCTTCTATGTATACTTCAGTGCATATATACATATATATTTAGCGGCATTCTAACGATAAATCAGAAATGAAAGCGAGCGTTTTGGGGTCTTTGCCTCCACTGAAGCAAAAGGGAGGCGCCTATTTTCGTAGTGCCACAAAGGCGAGGTCCCATTGCAGGCTGCATGCTGCATGCTGCACGCTGAACGCTCTTGTTGGAGCTTTTCCTCTCTTGTTTGTGCGCTCTTACCCCCATTCAAAGCCGGCACAACGTGGCGTATTAGTCATGTTATCAGTGTCAAGCGCATCGCAGCCGATTAGGGCCAAGAATCTGTTTAATCTGCTTACTTATGAAACCCCGCTTCATAGGGTATTATTTTGTGCTTTAGTTGCTCGTTGTGCGGGCGCTCGACAAACTTGTTTCATTTATAATCAAATATTCGCCACTCTGATGACATCATTGTTTTCGTACTCGTATTAACTGTCTAAATGTGTGTCGGTGTGTGTTTCGTTAATTATAATTTATTTGTTGCTTTTCCCAACTCTAGGGCAACCTTGAAAATCAGCAACAGCAACAGCAGTTTGGTTGTTTATTTTGAAAATGCAAATCATAAACGTTGATCACTTTGTAGAGTCGCCATTCAATGACTTCATCTGCAGCCCTCCTGCAAAGTTATAAGTATGACGTCAATGCAATTGCAAGTTGGGGCCACGACCTGCGGCCATATGTCAGTCATTTGCCATTGAATCACTGTCTCTGCCAAATGGCCAATAAAGATAAAAATTGAATTACCAGATCCCTTCGATAAGACGCACTCCGGATCCCCAACTCTTCCAGCTGATATTATGGTTGGGGCCCCTTGAGAGAGTTTTGCACTACATATTTGCAGAGCGATTGAGGCCTTCCTCGTATATAGCGTCATTTCTATTTTCATAAAGGCTTTAGGTTTGCTTTTTGTGTGCGTTTCTTCGTTTTTTTTTTTTTACTTTTTTTTGTTTTCACTTAACTATATATATGTGCTTCGTGTGATTTGTGTGCGTCGATGCGGTGCTGATTAAAAATGTATCCTTGTGTGTGACTCAAAGAACTGAATGAGAATGAATTAAGTGAATCAGAGTAGTATAGAACTGTTTTAAGGGCCGATTAATGCAGAACGTCCAGTGACGACTACCGTAAAATTGTTGTGTCTATGTGTTTCGACAATCTTGGAATTATTTTGAGTTGCTTTATCGCCGGTGACTTTATCTCGCGGCCATATCAAATCTCGCTCACGCATGCCATAAACATTTCACGAAATAGTTTGAGACTCCACGGGCAACATCAAAGTGACGCGTCTGTCCAAAAAACTTGACTCGTAAATTTCTAATTGCTTTTGTCACAATTAAATCTCGCGCAGTGCATTCAAGAAGCCCCTAAGCCAACGAAACAAATACCAATTGCTGACTATGACTTTGTCGAACTGAACCAAACGAAAGCCTTAGACATGCCTCAGCATAGATCGGGTCGCAAGGCGACTAAAACCAAATCCAAAACCCAAACCACGACTGTCCAAGTGGCAGAGGAAAGTGACTACGACTTTGCGTTCGAGTTTCAGGTAATACTTCACCTATCCTCTCCTTACCCCGCTGTCCCGCTATCCCCTCGCAAAGATTTCAACGAACCGAGTTTAATTTGCCTGCCCAGTTGTTAACTTTTACTAACCGAAATCGCTTTCATTTGGCATTTAGCAATACGCTGAGAGTCTACAGAAACCGCTCAAGACCTTTAGGGTTGACTTCAGTGCGGGCAGCGTGCCAACTGGCGATGGCTACGCTGCGCGCCAGGAGGATCTCTACACCACTACCTACAGCACCACACAGTAAGTACATGTATCCAAATATATAATGTATATCAAAAATAATCTCCAGAACGAAAGAATTTTACTGCATTCTAGAAATCCAAAATCCAAATGTTTATTTCAATCAACTGTTTCATGATATCCAAAAGAAACGATAGCAAAATTTTAAGAAAGTCATAGAATTATGAATAATTTTGTATGTAGGTTTCGAGTCATACATTCCTATATTATGCTAAAATTAAAAGCCACCAGGCACTAATGAAGCTCTAATCGAATCCTTCCAGAATCAGCTCAACGAAGACAACGAAAAACTCTACGAAGAGCGTCTACAGTAGCGATGGCTTGGACGCCGCTAGTCAGGAGGTTAGCACTGCTAGCCTGCCTCAATCGCAGATCCTATTCAATGAAATCCGAACGCTCAAGCGCTCGCAGCAGCTGGGTGGCCATTCCGTGCTGGATATAGCCGGAATACGCGATCCGCGTACGGGTCGGGTTCTGACCATCGGGGAAGCCATCCAGCTTCGCATTCTAGACGTGCGCACTGGCGAGATGCTGGTGGGTGATCGCCGCATCACGCTGGAACAAGCTGCCGACCAAGGACTTATCGATTTGCAGCTGGCAAAGCAATTGCTTGAGCCCGGTGCCGGCCGAGATGCCAGCGGACGGGAGCTGTCGCTCCTGGAGGTTATTCAGCGCGAGATAAGCGAAGCGGAATCCGGTTACGAGACGGCCGAGAAGCGGATCAAGGTAAACAACACGGTCACCATAGAGCAAACGTCCGGGGAGCTGGGCTCTCCCGAGAATCCACGCAACATTGCCGACGCCATTACCGCGGGGAGTGTGGACACCAAGACCGGCCTGTATCGCGTGAAATCCGGGCAGACCATCAGCCTGGCGGAGGCCTACGAGCGCGGCTACCTCATCCGGCACGAGTCGGTGACAATCAAGTCGAATGCGCTGTGCCTGAGCGATGCGATTGCGCATGGCCTGGTCGATGGCGCCGGCTGGATAGCGGATCGCAACTCCGGCGACAAGTTCCGGCTGGACTCGGCCATTGTCAATCAACTAATAGACGCGAGTGTGCGCGAAGTGGTGGACGCGAAACGCGATACGAAGATCACACTGCAGGAGGCACTGCAGTCGGGCGTTCTGAATGCCAAAACGGGTCGGTATGTAAACGAGGTGACCAAGGAGAAGTTAACCTTCGCAGAGGCGCGCAACCGTCAGTTGATCGTGAAACCCTACACGCTGAAGGACATCTGCGATCTGAACCTGCTCGACAAACAGGCCCAGATCACGAGTCCCATGCGCCGCGAAAAGTTGAGCATTATGCAGGCCATCGAGGCCGGTGTACTGGACGGTAATTTGCTCAAGTGCATCACCAAACGTAAGGGTGAATTGGTCACCCTTCAGGAGGCCATTGCCGACGGCATCGTGTTGCCGGCAGAGTGCAAGTACCGCGACTTTATGACCGGTGAGCTGGTCAGCATTCCGGAGGCGGTGGAACGCGGTCTGATTAGCTCGGTGGCGCAGCGTTCGATCTTCGATATTGACGGGTTCAAGGATCTGAGGAGCAATGACTATGTAAGCTTTAATGTGGCCCTTTCGCGCGACCTTTTGCGTCGCAAGAGCACGGGCTTTGCCTTAGAGACGGGTAGGGATAGTCTGGTGCCACTAGAGGTGGCTGTTAGCGAGGGACTGGTGCGCCAGGAGGTGTACGAGATGTTTAGCCGCGGCATTGGTGTTCAGAATGCCAGTGGTAAGGAGCTTAGTGTCTTTGATTTGGTCTATCACAATCTGATTGACCCGAAGACTGGTTATCTTTTGGATCCCAAGACCGGGGAGACGGTGCCCCTGGACACCGCCATCGAGCGGAAGTTTATAACTCCCGAGGGTGCTCTCCTATTAAGTAGTTTGCTCAATATCACTTTGACCACGGAAACGGTGACGCGGACGATTAATCGCTATGTGACAATCAGGGCTGGTTCCCAGGAGCCAGTCGACAATGTCTTGCTCACCTTCACGGAGGCAGTGCGACAAGGTTTCATTGACGAGGAGAGACAACTCTTCAAAGATCCCAAAACGGGCAATATTTACTCAGTCCAGCAGGCCCTAAACTATGGCTTGTTAGTTCCCGATAGTAATCAAACAGTTCCGGAGCCAACAAATAGGAAAAAAACGAAGTCCACTATTACCATTGTGACCAAGCAAATCATACCGGAAGCAGAGCCCATCAAGCTAAATACACAGCACACCAAATACGTCGAGAAGTCGGTGGAGATTCCCATTTCCCAGGAACTAGTGAAGCCACATCGTGTGGTCTCCGAATTTATTAACTTGGAAAAGTCCAGCTATATCGAACAAAACGTAACGGAGCGTCAGATCATGGAGCTGCCTCCAGGAGGATGGCGACTAAAGGACGCCATTGAGCAGCGCCTGTTTAATCCAGATACGGGTGTATTCCACGTGCAAGGCACAGATCGATTGGTTAACTTTGAGGAGTGCATCAACAAGCAGATTATTAACAATCTATCGCTTTCAGTAATTGATCCTAGCACTGGCGACAAGATCTCCGTGCAATCGGCCTTCGAACGTGATATCTTGGACAGTTATGGCAACTATACGAATAGCAGGAAAACAGGTGCAGGGCATGCGCAGTGCTATTGACGAGAGTAAGATCATTCTGGAAACTGTACCGGCTACGAGAGGTGCCAACCAAAAGACAATTCTTCGAATCACTAAAGTAAACAACATTCCGGATGTGTTGGAGGTCTCCACACCTCGGAAGGATGCCCCGCCCAAGTTTGTAGAGGTGCTCACCTGCCAACGAGAGCTCGCCTCTCCAGAGCCCCTACAAATTGCGCCGGGCGCCATCTATGACCCGTCCACTGCCCTAGTAATCTTCACGCAAACCGGAGAGACTGAAAATATCTTCGATGCCGCCCGTCAGGGTCTGGTAGACGAGCAGCTAATAAAAATTGTGGATCCGACAACCAAGCAACCCATTTCCGTCACCGAGGCGATAGCGCGTTCCATTTACGATCCCAAGACAGCCACTATTCTTGATTCTGAGGGACAACCTGTGGACTTGATCACAGCAACTAAATTGGGACTACTGAGTGTCGTAGGTGCTCCATTGGTTGCCGCCGAAGGAGCCCTAAGAACCGTGCGTTTCGTCACAGATCCACGAACTGGTGAGCAAATTCCAGTTGAGGTGGCCTACGAGCGAGGCATTGTCTCTCGGGATCAGTTGCATCGCGGAAGGTCCTTTGACAGTGAACCGACAACGGTCGAGGACAAGGTTGTAGTCCTCCAGAGAATGCGCAAGGTCATTCTCAAGCCAAAGGATGCTTTACGTAAGGGAATCATTGACGAGGAGACCTGTGAAATACTTGAAAACACAAGTAACTTCACTAATCCCAAAGGAGAAGTGGTTAACATAACTGAGGCGCTAAACACGGGTCTAATTGATGGACGTCGTGGTCAGGTCATCGATCCTCAAAACAATAGAGTCTTAAATTTGAGGCAAGCCGTGGAGCAGAAGATTATTGATGCCGAGCAAACTAACCATATTCTTATGCCGTTGGCCAAGAGCTTATCTGTGCCGCGTCTGGCAGGCCAGGGATTAATTGATCCGCAAACGCAGACTATTGTCCATCCGGAGAGTGGTTATCCTCTAAGCATCCATGAGGCCATAGTATGTGAGGTCTTGGATCCGCATTCAAAACTGCATAAGCCCGAAAAATGCACACTGGAGGAGGCTATCACGAAGGGCATTATCAATGCAGATGATTCCACATTCAGCTATAAGAACAAGACCCTTAACATAACTGAAGCCATTGAAGCGAAGCTCTTCGATCCCAGTTACGATCAGCAAAAGTCCAAGGTGGAAATTCCGCCGGTGGGTATGATATTCCCAGTTGCTGTGGAAAAGAGCCTTGTGGAGCCGTCGAAGCGTGTTGTTCTGCACCCAAGTACAAAGAAAGCACTTCCAATCAAGCAAGCCATCGAGGAAAACTTTATCATGTCCATTCCATACTCACCCAAGCCCGATGCTATCGAGGTGGTGACTGCCATGGAGAGAGACCTCATCGATGTGGCTTCCCAAACCCTGACTGTTCCGTCCACTGGTGAACGTATGCCTCTTCGACAAGCTATGGAAAATGGTGTTCTGGTGGTAAAGAATCTCTCAGATTTTGTGATTACCCAGAAACCCATTCCCAAAACGGAGATCATGGAGACGGTGCGTGCTGTGCACACGGTGACTACTAAAACCATTGAGCTTATGCAAGGCTACGTTCTCATTTCTAACAATGAAGTTCAGAACGTTAACACCGGCGAGGTGTGCAGCTTGGAGGAAGCCAAGGAGCTAGGAATCCTGCGCGAAGAATCCACAACTCGGGAGACAAAAGCAGCGGCCGGCGAAAGTCCGGAATCGATTGGCGCCGTTGTTACCAGCGGCGATCAAACTGTGATTGTAGAAGAGCGCACCCAGACAGTGGTGGTCAGTTCGGATACGCGCAAGCAGGAGATGCAAGTAGTCAGCACTACGCAATCCACCAGGGACAAATCCGTTCCAAGTGTAAGTGAAAGCGAGGCAAAGGGCAGCAAGGAGCCATCGAAGACGTTGCAAAATGTGAAAGATGCCGCCAAATTGGGTGCACTGGGCGTAATCGCAGCTCCTGTACTGGCCGGAGGCGCCATCGTAAGTGGCGTTAAAAGTCTTATCAAATCTGTGAAATCTCCCACGGAAGATGCCAAGACCACTGCAAAACCTAAGGAACCTCAAACCAGCTTCATTGAACAGGAGAGCCGCAAGGAGCTACAGCCGCAACAAGTGCCAAGTGAGGTGGATAATCTCCTCAGTGAAACGGAGAACTTTATCAGCTCCACGACTGCCAACTTTATTGCCAACGAAAAACAGCAGGATAAGCCCGATAAGCTGCCACAGCAAAAAGATCTGCCCTTGGAAGTTGAATCTACAAGCACACTGACCACCACAACAGTAACAACAATTACTACATCAACTAGCACCACGGAAACCGGAAATCAGGAACCTGTAGTGGTGGAGGATGTCTTGACCACGGTCAAGGAGAATACGGTGGTAGTCAAGCCCAGTAAAGTACCAGAAGATAAAACAGAAACAAAAATAACTGAAACCATAACCACAGTGACTTCTAATACAACAGATACCGTGCCAGAAAAGATATTACAAGAATCAACTTCCGAGGAGTCAGCACAGAATGAACCGGAGGTTACAAAAGACACAAGTTCCAAGCCAGCTGAAACGGAGACAACTCCCAAGCCCGTTCAAGAGCAACTAACACCCGAGCCAGCCCAAAATGCAGAATTTACCGAATCAGTTAAAGAAGATCTAACTCCTGAGCCGGATAACAAGGAGAGCACTAGAGACCCAGCACAGATCACACCAAAGGAACCTTCTCCTGCACCAGCCAGTGAAAACGAACACTCTGCTGAACCTACTTCAAAGCCAGAGCCAATTCCGAGAGCCGCTAAGAAGGAGGAGATATTTGGAATTGAGCCCCCCTTTACAGCACCACTGGCTCCATTCGTTGATCAAGTTTCAGAGACCAAAATCACTGAAATTAAAACAGAAATTAAAGAACCCGTTACAACTTCACAAACTATCACAACCATTACCACAACGGTAAAAGCAGTCGATGAACAGCCGACAGTCGAGGAAGCAACTGGGACTAGCAAATCTGAGAACATTGTGGATGTGCAGGTTAAGGAACCAATCGTCCAAGAACCGATTGAAGTGAATGAGACGAGCGATGACAACACTAAGCCTGAACCTACCAGTGAAATAGTGCTTGAAGAACGAGTTGTCACTGTCGAAGAGCCAACGATCACAGAAACCACCGTAACAACCACAACTATCACTACTACCACATCTTTAACCAGTGAGGAAACCGTGCCCCAGGAGAATACAGACACAGTGAAGGAAACGAATTTGAATGAGCCGGTGTCTTCATCTCCAGTTCAACCTACCGAGATTGAGGCAGACAACTAAAGGTGATGATAGGAAGCCAGTAGAAATTGTAGATACCGCAAAGAAAACACCAGAGCAGGAGCCGGTGGAAACTATCCCAGCCGAACCAATTAGCACAACTGAAACAACAGAGACTATTACCACCAGGACAACAATTGTTGATGAAGTAAAACTACATCAACCGAGTGATCTGGAGCAAATTGTTCAATCGCAGTCTGCTCCGGCCAAACATCAATCAATTGTTGATTTCATTGAGCAGGAGAAGGTCACACAGCCAGCGGAAAGTGGCAGCAAAATTTTGCAGAATGTCAAGGATGCAGCCAAGCTCGGCGCTCTAGCCATTGTAGGAGCACCAGTTCTTGCGGGCAAGGCATTGGTAGATGCCCTAACCACAGAAAAGACAGTTAAGCCAGAACCCTTCCACAACTCAAGTTGTGACCGAGATTGTGGAAGAATTACCAACAGAGATCACTTCCACCAGCACCGCTACACTAGTTACCAAAGTCACCACTACAACTACCACCACGACGACATCCACCAGTGAAGGGCACTCCCGATGATGAGGCTCGGGACGTAGTTACACTGCCTGCTGAATTGGTGGAAAGCTCTGTGAAGCGAGAAGTGCCCAGGACACTGGCCATTGGCGATGCCATCTCCCAAAAACTGATTAGCCCCGATGAGTGCCAGGTGATAGTAGATGGAGAACAGCAATCGCAGACCGTTTCCACGCTACTCAAGGAAGGAGCAGCTGAGCCCATTAGACGAAGTACAGATCATTGACGACAAACTAATTGTTCTGCAACAGGTGTCTTACCTGGTAGACGCTGACACGGAATTGACACCCCAGAATCTGTATGAGTTGAACATCTACGATCCCGAGAATCAATACTTTATTGATCCTAGTACTGGGCAGAAGATTCTCTTTCCATACACTGGTATTTGACATGAATGTTTTTAACCCAGAGAACTATTTTGGTGAAAAACTTTAGTACCGGCAAATACGAGACTCTTACAGCTGCCTTGGAGCGTCCACTTCCTGGACAGGCACACAGGTCACATGGTCGATCCCAAGACAGGCAAGAAAATTCCATTCTTTGAGTGCATTGACCGCCAATGGATTATCCGAGCCAATCCCGAGGAGCAAAAGCCATCAGGCATCGAGAACGTGACAATAGACACACAAACAGGACAGGTGGTTCTAGACGATGGTCGGGTTTGCTCCATTGTTGAGGCTATCAACAGTGGCAAGCTGGACATTCAGTCGATATCGGTGCGCGACCCAGTCAGCGGTGAGGTGATTCCACTGCGTATGGCAATTGAGTTGGGGGTGGTGGACATGCAGGCGGGCACAGTGATAGACATTCAGACGCTCAAAGAGATTCCCATGGAGGTGGCCTTCCAGCTGGGCTTCTTGGTGCCCGGTGCACGCAAACCCATTTCCTTGGAGGCCGCCGTTCGCAAAGGTCTCTACGACCCCGAGACGGGAAAACTCTTCGACTCTGAGAGTCAAAATCAAGTTGATGTTCAGAAGTCAATTGAAATTGGTTTAGTTGATCCCAAGATATCGCTGATTGTGGATACTGTTACAAAGAAGGAAGTCAAGCTGGATTGCGCCATCGAAGACGATTTGGTGCTGCCCGCCACGGGTCCAAATCAAAGATAACAAGAACAACACTCTGGTGCCCTTCGATGTAGGTGTACAACAGCGTTTGCTGAAAACCGACAATGTCACCTGGAGCCTGCCAGAGTTACTTCAGCGGGAATACTACACGCCCAGCACTGGCAAGGTTCTTAATCCTGTCACCGGCGAGGAGATTCTTCTTCAGCAGGCCATTGAAATGGGCTTTGTGGAGCTAGAAACGACGTTAGTCAAGGATGTCGATCACGATAAGATTTTGCCGGGCAAGGAGGCGGCCAAGGTGGGTCTTCTGGACACTGTTCGAGGAACACTAAGTTCGCCCAACATTAGTCTCGACGAGGCTTTCGTAAAGGGCTACCTCATAAGCACCAAAAAGCCGCTGTCCCTGGTCGATTGTCTGCTGCGTGGTCTTTACGATCCTTCGACAGCAAAGTTCACCATCGATGACAAGCAGTTGGACCTGAAGACCGCCATTGCCCAAAAGCTCATTAATCCCGAGGAGCTGGTGTTGCTTGACCCCAAGACAGAGTCTATTATTTCCATCACAGAAGCGATCGCGAAGGGTTATCTGGATCCGATTGAGGGATATGTGATTAACCCATATGCCTCCACAAAACTGTCCCTCCACGAAGCCTTAGAGAATCGCATTCTCATTCCGCCCAAGCGGAAACGCAGCTTGCCCGATGCTGTCTACCGCGGTCTTTACGACCCCAAGACTGGTCAATTTAGCAACACGGTGACCCGCGAGAAGCTCACAACTGAACGTGCCATTCGTAGGGGCATCCTCGATCCCGATTCGACGGTCGTCAATGTGGGTTCGGGACAGATCATTCCATTTGGGGTGGCCACCGAGACAGGAATCGTGGACAGTAAACATGGTACGGTGAGGGATGCCGATGATCACTCGATTGACTTTAAGGAAGCATTCGATCGTGGTATTTTGGTTGAAGCCAAGAAGCCTCTACGTCTCATTGAGGCTGTGGTGAAGAATGTCTACGATGAGGTGGATGGACACTTTGTCGATCCGAAGTCGGGCGAGAAGCTTAACTTTGCCGAGGCCCTAAACACAAATTTACTGGACGAGCATAGTGTGCAGATTAGAGACTTCAAGACTGGTCTGTACAAGCAGCTGAACCTAACGCACGCTAAGGACACCGGCATTATCGATGCCCAAAATTCCAAGCTACTGTATAACAACCAGACAATGACCCTTAAGCACGCCTTTGATATTGGAATCCTAATGGATGTCAATGCGCCTATCAGTATTCAGAGAGCAATTCATCAGGGACTATTCGACGACAAGACCGGAAAGCTAAGCGATCCCAGAACTGGTCGCCAGATTACATTACTCGAGAGCATGCGCAGTTTCGTGGTTAATCCTCACCTGCCCTGTTACTTCGACGAGCATACAGAGCAGATGTACACGCTGAGCGAGACCTGTAGGAATGGCATCATAAATAGAAGGGAAGGTGTCTTCCGGGAGCCGGGAAGCAATTCGTTTGTTCCTCTGGGCGAGGCCTTAAGCCTGGGTCTAATTGTGGACATTGAGAACGCCGGCTTTGGTCTGTACGAACTACTGTCGATGGGCTTCTATGAAACATCCACACGCAAAGGTTCTGCATCCAGTCACAAATCGCAAGCTTAATCTCAACGAAGCTTGCGTGGAGGATGTAGTTAGCCTGTCATCCAGCCTAGTCAAACACCACGAGACCGGCAAGTACCTGCGGTTAGCCAATGCAATCAAGGAGCAGTTAATTGATGACTCTAGGGGTTGTTACAATCTGGGCAAGGAACAGTTGGATCTCCAGGCCGCTAGGGCCAAGGGTTTAATTGTTTCCAATCGTCGCCTCCTCAGCCTTGAACTCGTTTTGCGCCAACAACTTTATCGTCCCGAAACAGGCAAATTCTGCGATCCAACAACCGGGGAATATCTCGACCTAATCGAAGCCATACATTCGGGTTTCATAGACCCCGCGTCTACCGTATTTAAAAACCAACTTACTGGTAAGGAGTTGCCGCTAACAGAAGCTATTGAGAACGGGGATATTGATGTGTCCAAGGGCAGAGTATTTGATCCCAAGTCTAAGTCAGCTTATAACTACGATGTGGCACTCTCGCGCGGAATTCTGGTCACCATTACCCGGCCACTAACCGATCGCAATGATGTGGTGCGTCGCCAGGATAGCGTTGAATTATTAAGTCAAACACCCGTGAGCGTTGTGATTAGCAAACCGCGTGAAATGTCTCTCGAAGAGGCCATTCGTTACAACATAATCGATCCCAAGACCGCGCTAGTTCGCAATTTCGATAGCTTTAAGTTCCTGCCTTACTACGGTAGCCGTGGAACGCGGTCTCGTGGACACCACCAAGCGCTACACTTGTGGATCCAAAGGCCCTGTACTTTGCCTTCGATCCCACATTAATAGTTTACGTACGTGAACCGGTCACCTTTGACCAGGCGGCCGAGTCCAAGTGCCTGGACTTGCAAACCGGAATGCTGACCTATGTGCCAGCGAGTGGACCGGGATCCGCACCAGCGGCATCAGCCAGCGATGATAGCGCAAACGATTCGCTGACTGTCATCGAGACGCCCAAGGTATACACGCTCAAGGAGGCCGCCAGTGCGGGTGTGGTGGATCCCGACTCCGCTCTAGTCAAGGACTTGGCCAAGGCCAAGCTGGTCCGTTTGCCAGAGGCCTTCCGAAAGGGCTTAATGGATGCCAACAAGGCGAACGTACTCAACACCCAGACCTCGAAGCTCTGCACCCTGCAAGAGGCCTACGAAAGTGGCCTGATCTGCACGCCTAAGCGCTCATTTAGTTTGCTAGAAGCCATCACCTTCAACTTGTACAACCCAACCAATGGCTGCCTAGTTGATCCCTTCCAAATGCATCCAGACATCATCCGGCGCCGCAAGTTCACGCTGGCCGAGGCCATTGGCTCAGGTCTGGTGGATCCTTCGTCGACAGTGGTGCGTGACCCCAGCACTGGGGTCATTGTCCCACTGACGGCTGCCATTAGCAGTGGGCTCATCGATGCCACCGAGGGACGCCTGACCGACGCCAATGAGCCAAAGAACAACATCGACCTAGTGAAGGCCGCCGAGAAGGGTCTGCTCCTGCCGGCAGAACAGAGGGTAAGTCTCAGATCGCTTGAGGTGTACCCTTTCAATTTCTTTCTATATCAACACCGATATCGAATCCGGAATTGCGAATGCAAGAAAATTCTGAATTACTGCAAGAAATTACAGCAAAATTATTCTAATTCTAAATTAAAAGCTTTGTTCGTGGCATGTTTGGTATTGTACTATTGATATTGATTTCGATTTTTTTAAGACATTTTGATCAGCGCGCTGTCTTTCTATATCTTTCTGTCTATCTCTATCTCTGTCTCTACCTAAATCTCAAATTCTATATCATCAGACTAACCAAGATGTGAGCTTTCCACAATGAAAAAAAGAAGCATTCTGCAAATTTACTTTGCAAATCATATTTATTATTATTTTGCAAATCTCTTATATTGCAGCGCATGGCATTCAGTTTTATGTTCTATATAACGTTTTTTCGCTGAGATCGCTTTAAGTTCTCAAGCGACAGCAGCCACAATAATGCAATCAGAGTCAGCAAGTACATCACAGATCACATCCAACAAACATGCATCCATAAATATCGTAATCCATCGATCGCGCTTTATCAAGCCGAAGAGCAATGCGTTATGTCTCATACTCCTCCGCATAAATGACGTCGGCAATAGGATACCATATGCAATACTCTATATACTCGTATATTCTATCGATTTGTCTATAACACTAGCATACGAATCTCTCTTCATTCGAACTCGCACTCATCTATTTCTTGTTATTTCTTTTCCCTGTATCCAATTGTATCCTAGGCAGTATTTTATGTAGGATCGGATCATTTTTTAACTGACTCTAATATGCGGTTAAAAACTGAATCGGGCTCAGTTTGTGGAGATTTCCACAGGATACCCCACAATTAACTAGTCTCTACTTAGCTCTTAGTTTTGGAGTAAGGTTCCATTTCCTTCTTCAGCCCCAATGCAAATGCCCAGGCTTTAGTTATTATTTTTAAAATCTTGTTTAAATACCAATTTTCTACCTATTTTCAGCATACATATATAAATATTTTTTTACATATTATTTCGTTTGCAGTTTTAATTTGAACAATAAACCCAAACCACAATTAACACTAACCAATATAAAAATCCAACAAAACCCAACCAAACCAAAAACAAAAAACAAAACCATTAAACCGTAGTTAGTGCATACTAAAAGTAAACAACTCGTAGTTGCTAGTCCCCAGTAGTGCTCGTTACCCAAAGTAGTGAACCTTGGTGTTTGTATGTCTTTATTATTGCTTTGGTTTATGTTAACTGCCTATATACTTCATAGTATCTTAATGCTTGTTATGAAACCTCTTTGCCCTAAGTCTTTGCCTTGCAATCTCTTCAACAAACAAATGTGTTTCTTCCAGCTATGTTTGTGTTTATATATATATTTTGTGTTCCATTTATATATTGACATTTATACGATATCTATGAAATCTCTATATGAATCCCTTTATAGCGACCCGTATTGAGCTAAGAAGTCATTTCTGTTCTTACCACTTTTCTAATAATTTGTTTGCATTGCCCTCCCCAACCATAATCTGTCGTATATAGCAAGCAGTATTCGAGAAGTTCAACATGTGCGAAGAGAATGTCAACGATCTGTTGAAATGGGTCACCACTGTGGAACAGAAAATCTCAAGTGTCGGCGGACCTCGCGAAAAGATCGATGAGTTGCGCAACCAGATTAATGCCCTTAAGGTTGGTACATTATACTATTATACTTAACGAAATATGAAATAATATATTCCTTGTTTAAACAGCAAATCAAGGATGAGATTGAGTCTCAGCAGCGGCCAGTAGCCACTTGCTTGGAGCAAATCCGCCAGATCGTGCTAACCGGTGGTGATGTGTTGTCTGCCCCCGAAGTGACCACTCTGGAGAACTCTGGCCGGGAGTTGCGTTCGCGTGTGGATCGTGTCAACGATCGCACCGTGCGCTTGCTCCGCCGCCTGGAAGCAGGTCGAGATGAGCTCACCAAACTGCGTAGCGAGTTGGATGTATTTTCCAATTGGTTGCAAGTCGCCCGACGCACTTTGGAGGACAAGGAGCGTTCCCTGTCCGACTTGACTCGGCCTTCCATCTCAGGCCGATTCGGTTCGAGAGTTTGTCAGCGATGTGATTGGCCACCAGGCCGATTTGCGGTTCATCACAATGGCCGCACAGAAGTTTGTGGACGAGAGCAAGGAGTTCTTGGCCATACTTAACGACTTCCGTACTTCACTGCCCGAACGCTTGCCTCACGTGGAGCCACTGTCCAGTGCCGAGAGTCCCATACGCCAAGAGGTATCGCTGGTCTCGGCGCAGTACAAGGACCTGTTGAACCGAGTAAACGCTCTGCAAGATCGCGTCTCTGGTTTGGGTGGACGCCAGCGTGAGTACCAGGATGCATTGGACAAGGCTAACGAGTGGCTAAGGAGTGTGCATCCGCGTGTGTCGCGCATTATCTCTGAACCGATTGCCGGCGACCCTAAGGGAGTACAGGATCAAATGAACGAGGCCAAGGCTCTACACAATGAGATGCTTTCTAGTGGTCGTTTGGTGGACAATGCACAGCAGGCTCTTGATAATCTGCTGCGCAGCCTTGGTGGCCAACTCAGTCCCATGGAGATCAATCAGTTGGAACTGCCCATTGCCGATCTGAAGAACAACTATCAGCAGCTGCTGGATAATCTGGGCGAGCATTGCAAAACTCTGGACAAGACTTTGGTGCAATCGCAGGGCGTACAGGATGCGTTGGACAGTCTTGTGGGATGGGTTAACCAGGCCGAGGATAAGTTCAAGTTGAATCTGCGACCCGCCTCGCTGATCAAGGAGCGTCTACAGGAGCAAATCCGCGAGCACAAGGTCTTGCTAGCCGATCTTCAATCCCACCAGGCCAGCATTGACAGCGTTCAAGTCTCGGCCAAGCAGCTGCTTGCCAGCGCTTCGAATGCCCGCATTGCCAAGAAGGTGGAATCGAATCTAAACGATGTGACCGTCAAGTTCGAGAAGCTCTATGAGAAGGCCAACAAACGTGGTGAATTCTTAGATGACGTTTACAACCGATTGAGCAGATATCTGGATGAAATCAGCACTGTGGAGCAGCGTATGGCCAACTTACAGGAGGCTCTAGATAGCCGTGAAACCAGCCTGCTTTCAACTGAGGAGTTGGCTCGCCGTATGAACGAACTGTCCCGTGACAAGGACCAACTGGCGCCGCAGTTTGAGGATTGCGTGCGCAGTGGCAAGGATCTAATTAGCCTGCGAGATGTCACCGATACTGGAGTTTTGCGCGATCGCATCAAGGCACTGGAATCTCAGTGGCGCAACATTAACATCAGCATCGATGAGCGCGCCAAGCTGTCTAAGCAAAAGGCCGAGCAACAGCTGGCCTACGAGGGTCTGAAGGATCAGGTGCCTCTCCTGGCTGGCCAGCACTGAAGCGCGAGTTAACGGCCTTCCGCCGGTAGCAATCGATCTGGACAGAATTAAGCAGCAGCACGACGAGCTGAAGCCCATATGCAAAGATTACCGCGACTATGCACCAACTATTGACAAAATTAACGATATTGGAGCACAGTATGATGCGCTGATTCGTCCAGAGAGTCCTGCCCGCAAACGATCCACCTATAGTCCGATAAAGCGGGCCAGTCCGTTGCGCCGCATGTCCGGAGACGCTAGAAGCCCCAGCCCCACCAAGGGAGGCATCCTGTCGCCACTATCGACTGGTTCCAGTGGATTCGGTAGCCGCAGATCCTCCCAGGATGGTTTCCAGCTGTCTGAGCTATCTCCGGTGCAGCAGCAGCTGAGCGAGATCAACAATCGCTACGGGCTGATTGGCGTGCGCCTCAATGATCGCCAACACGAGCTGGACAATCTGAACGAGGAGCTTCGCAAGCAGTACGAGAATCTGAAGGGACTAGCTCAGTTCCTGGAGCGCATACAGCGTCAATTGCCCAAGGAGTCCATATCAAACAAGGACGAAGCCGAGCGCTGCATTAAACAGGCGCGCAAGATCCTTGAGGACATGTACGAGAAGCAGAGCCTTCTTGACACTACCAAGGCTCAGGTGAAGGATATCCTTCGCCGCAAGTCAGATGTGCCCGGCGCCGAACAATTGCGCCAGGAGAACGATAGCATCCAAGAGAAATGGAAGAATCTCAACGACATCTGCAAGAACCGCATTGCCTTCTCGGAGAAGCTGCGTGACTTCTTGGACACCCATGGAAATCTGAAGAGCTGGCTGGACAGTAAGGAACGTATGTTAACCGTGCTGGGACCCATCTCTTCCGATCCCCGTATGGTCCAGAGCCAGGTGCAACAGGTGCAAGTACTTCGCGAGGAATTCCGCACTCAGCAACCCCAACTGAAGCATTTCCAGGAGCTCGGACATGATGTGGTCGACCATTTGGCCGGCACACCCGATGCCCAGGCCGTCGAAAATAAGCTGAAGGACATTCTGGGCAAGTGGGATGACCTGGTTGGAAAGCTTGACGACCGTGCCAATAGTTTGGGCGGTGCGGCTGATAGTTCCAAGGAGTTTGATGCTGCTGTCAATCGCTTGCGTGAGGCTCTACAAAACATTAGCGATAATCTGGATGCTTTGCCCACCGATGGCGACCACCAGGAGAATCTACGCAAGATCGAAAACTTGGAGCGACAGCTTGAGGGTCAACGCCCGCTGTTAGCCGATGTGGAGCATTCCGCTACCACGCTGTGCAATATTCTAGGTGATCCCGCCTCGCGTGCAGATGTCAATTCTCGTGTCGCAGCTCTGGAGAAAACAGTATTTGGCGCTCCAAAAGAAACTGGATACCAAGAAGGCAGAAACAGAGGCTTCCCTCCGAGATGGCCGCCACTTTGCCGAGAACTGCTCAAAGACTCTTGGTTGGTTGGGAGGAGAACTCTCTAACCTGACTGACAGGCTGCTTGTCTCTGCTCATAAACCAACACTGCAGCACCAGATCGACACCCATGAGCCGATCTACCGTGAGGTTAATGGCCCGTGAGCATGAGGTCATTATGCTTATCAACAAGGGCAAGGATCTAACCGATCGCCAGCAGGATCGCGGAGTTAAGCGTGATTTGGATCGCATCCAGCAGCAGTGGGAGAAACTGCGCCGCGAAGCCGTCGATCGTCACACACGACTACAGACGTGCATGGAGCACTGCAAGAAGTACTCCCAAACGTCGGAGACATTCTTGGCCTGGCTGCGCACCGCGGAGGATAAATTGGCTGATCTTACACCCGGCGTATTGTCCAAGGCTAAGCTGGAGACTCGTCTACGTGATCTGCAGACCTTCCGTAGCGAGGTATGGAAGCATTCCGGCGAATTCGAAAACACCAAGGGATTGGGAGAGACATTCCTCACCAGCTGCGACATCGACAAGGAACCTATTAAGGCAGAGCTGCAGGACATCCGTGATCGTTGGGAGAGACTAAACAATGATCTGATTTCCCGTGCTCACGAAATTGAAAACTGCTCGCGTCGTTTGGGCGATTTTAATGATGAGTTGCGAAACCTGGATCATTCTTTAGGTCGCTGCGAAGATCGACTTGCTGCCCACGATGCTCTCGGTGGAGCTGCCAAGGATCCAAAACTCTTGGAGCGTGTTAAGGCCATACGCGAAGAGCTCACTAACTTGAGCAAGCCTTTGCAGTCACTTAAGGCTTTGGCCAAGGATATCAGTGCTGAGGCTAGGGCTGCTGGCGGAGATGCTGAACATTTGACCAGCGAAGTCGATGGTCTGGCCGATCGCATGTCCGAGCTACAGGGCCGCCTGGATGATCGCTGTGGAGAACTGCAATCTGCAGCCACCGCAGTGTCCCAATTCAACGAACAAATGAAGAGTTTGGGCATTGATCTGAACGATCTGGAGACAGAGATTGAAAAGCTTTCACCGCCCGGCCGTGAAATCAAGATTGTGCAAGTGCAAATCGACGATGTGGGCAAGATCCAGAACAAATTGGATCGCCTTGTGGGTCGTTTGGAGGATGCAGAACGCGCCGCTGATGTTTTGGTAGATGCAGGATTCGCTGCAGACACCACCCAGACCCGTGAGCAAATCTCCACCCTGCGCAAGACGTTGGGTCGTTTGGACAACCGAGTTCGCGATCACGAGGATAATCTTCAGGCCACTTTGAAAGCACTTCGCGAATTCTACGACAATCAATCTCAAACTCTGGATGACATTCAAGACGTGAGCGATGAGTTCAAGCGCATGAAGCCCGTGGGCTCGGAGTTGGATCAGATTCGCCGCCAGCAAGAGGACTTCCGCAACTTCAGGGAACGCAAGGTAGAACCGCTGGCCATCAATGTTGACAAGGTAAATGTTGCTGGCAGAGACCTAGTGCGTTCCGCTGGCAGTGGTGTTTCCACTACGGCCATTGAGAAGGATCTAGAAAAGCTAAACGACCGGTGGAACGATTTGAAGGAGCGAATGAACGAGCGCGATCGCCGTTTGGATGTGGCTCTGTTGCAATCTGGAAAGTTCCAGGAGGCATTGGCTGGTCTATCCAAGTGGCTCAGTGACACCGAGGAAATGGTGGCTAATCAGAAGCCACCCAGTTCCGATTATAAGGTGGTAAAGGCACAGCTGCAGGAGCAAAAGTTCCTCAAGAAAATGCTGTTGGATCGCCAAAACTCAATGGGCTCTCTGGCCAACCTCGGCAAGGAAGTTGCCAATCACTGTGAACCCGCCGAGCGTGCCTCCATTGAGAAACAGTTGAACGATTTGATGAAACGATTTGATGCCCTGACCGACGGAGCCGAGCAACGCGAGTTGGACCTTGAGGAAGCCATGGAGGTGGCAAAGCGATTCCATGACAAGATTAGTCCCTTGGAACTTTGGCTGGACAATACAGAGCGATCTGTTAAGGCAATGGAACTGATACCCTACTGACGAAGAGAAGATCCAGCAGCGTATCCGCGAACACGACCGTCTACATGACGAAATCTTGGGCAAGAAACCCGACTTTTCCGATCTTGCTGATGTGGCCGCCCAGCTGATGCATTTGGTTAGCGACGAGGAGGCAGTTAATCTGGGCGAGAAGGTGCGCGGTGTGCACTGAGCGGTACACAGGATTGGTGGATGCCAGCGACAACATTGGAGCTCTGCTAGCCGAATCACGACAGGGATTGCGTCACCTGGTCCTTGAGTTATCAGGATCTGGTGGCCTGGATGGAAAGTATGGAGGCAGAGCTGAAGCGCTTTAAGTCAGTTCCCGTGTACGCTGAAAAGCTGCTGGAACAGATGGATCATCTGCTGGAGCTAAACGAGAACATTGCCGGTCACGCTTCAAATGTGGAATCTACTGTGGAGTCCGGAGCCGAGCTGATGAAGCACATTTCCAACGATGAGGCTATCCAACTGAAGGACAAGTTAGACTCCCTACAACGTCGCTATGGTGACTTGACCAATCGTGGTGGAGATCTGCTTAAAAGTGCACAGAATGCACTGCCATTGGTGCAACAATTCCATGAAGCCCACAACCGTTTAGTGGAATGGATGCAAAGTGCTGAGGCTGCTCTTGCTCCCAGTGAGCCACGTCAAGCTGATGTGCTTCGGCTGGAGGGTGAATTGGCTGATATGCGTCCTATTCTGGATAGCATCAATCAAGTTGGACCCCAGCTGTGTCAACTCTCTCCGGGAGAAGGTGCTGCCACCATTGAGAGCATTGTGACCCGGGACAACCGTCGCTTCGATTCCATTGTCGAGCAAATCCAACGCAAGGCGGAGCGTCTACACCTCAGCAACCAGCGCGCCAAGGAAGTGACAGGTGACATTGATGAACTGCTTGAGTGGTTCCGCGAAATGGACACTACACTTCGCGAGGCTGATCTGCCTGCCATGGAGCCCAAATTGGTGCGTGCCCAATTGCAGGAGCATCGGTCCATCAACGATGACATCTCCAGCCAGAAGGGACGTGTACGAGATGTAACGGCGGCCTCCAAGAAGGTCCTTCGTGAGTCCCCACAGAGCGAGAACACTGCCACTCTTCGTGAGAAATTGGATGACCTAAAGGAGATCGTAGACACCGTTGCTCAATTGTGCAGCGAGCGTTTGGGCATCCTGGAACAGGCCCTGCCCCTGTCTGAGCATTTTGCCGATTCCCATCAAGGACTCACCGCCTGGTTGGATGACATGGAACAACAGATCTCGCGGTTGAGCATGCCGGCTTTGCGTCCTGACCAGATCACTCTGCAGCAGGACAAGAACGAACGTCTTTTGCAATCCATAGCCGAACATAAGCCTCTGCTAGACAAGCTGAACAAGACTGGTGAGGCTTTGGGTGCATTGGTGGCCGATGACGATAGCGCTAAGATCAACGAGATTTTGGACACGGACAATGCTCGTTATGCCGCCCTCCGCTTGGAACTCCGCGAACGACAGCAGGCGCTTGAGAGTGCTCTGCAGGAATCCAGCCAGTTCTCCGATAAGCTGGAAGGCATGCTGCGTGCTCTGGCCAACACCGTGGATCAGGTCAATCAATTAGATCCCCTGTCCGCTCTACCGCAGAAGATACGTGAGCAGATCGAAGATAATGATGCTTTGATGGACGATCTGGATAAGCGTCAGGATGCGTTCAGTGCTGTGCAGCGTGCGGCCAACGATGTTATCGCAAAGGCGGGCAACAAAGCTGATCCCGCGGTCCGTGATATCAAGGCCAAGCTGGAGAAGCTAAACAACCTCTGGAACGATGTGCAGAACGCTACCAAGAAGCGCGGCAGCTCGTTAGGACGATATCCTTAGCGTAGCCGAGCCCTTCTGGAAGCAACTGAACAGCGTGATGAAGACCTTAAAGGATCTGGAGGAGACATTATCTTGCCAGGAGCCACCAGCGGCCCAGCCGCAGGATATCAAGAAGCAACAGGTGGCGCTGCAGGAGATTCGCCATGAGATCGATCAGACCAAACCAGAGGTCGAGCAGGTGCGACGTCACGGAAGCAACCTGATGAACATGTGCGGTGAGCCCGACAAGCCAGAGGTCAAGAAGCACATTGAGGACTTGGATAACGCATGGGACAACATCACGGCGCTGTATGCCAAGCGCGAGGAGAACCTCATCGATGCCATGGAGAAGGCCATGGAGTTCCACGAGACACTGCAGAACCTCCTTAAGTTCTTGACCAAGGCCGAGGACAAGTTCGCCCATCTGGGAGCTGTGGGTTCGGACATTGATGCCGTTAAGCGACAGATTGAACAACTCAAGTCGTTCAAGGATGAAGTTGATCCGCATATGGTTGAAGTAGAAGCATTAAACAGGTAAGGCCTTCTATTCATAGTTTTTTCTTATTCAATCGAATCAATTCAAATTTATAAATCTAATGTTCCATTGCCGTGGTGTCTATCTCAACTTGTGAATTGGCAGAGGTCTCAAAAGGCAAGATAGTTTCAAAAAAGTCTAGTTCGTTCGTGCGTTGTTGTTGTGAATATTGATTACTGTTAAGTGCTTGCAACTTGAAAGATCTAAGATCTCCGGGATGTTTGAACCAAGCTGAGCCGAGCATGTATTTTGATTGCACACAGTTTATCCAGTTGCATGCAATGTCAAAACGAACCACTTGCCCTCTATTGTTTTTGCGCTTGCTTTTGTTACACTGCAGGTTTTGTGAATTCTTTAGCTAATTGTTTATTGAACAACATTACAGACAAGCTGTGGAACTGACGGAACGCACTTCACCCGAGCAAGCGGCATCGATTCCGCGAACCCCTGTCGGTGGTCAATCGCCGCTGGGAGGCACTACTCCGTGGCATGGTCGAGCGCCAGAAGCAACTGGAGCACGCTCTGCTGCACTTGGGTCAATTCCAGCATGCCCTCAACGAGCTGCTGGTCTGGATCAACAAGACCGACAGCACTCTGGACCAACTGAAGCCGGTACGTAAAAATAATTATAATTGTTGTAAATAAATCACATCATTTAAACTTTCCATTTTGTAAACATTTAGATCCCTGGAGATCCGCAACTGCTGGAGGTTGAATTGGCCAAGCTAAAGGTTCTGGCCAACGACATTCAGGCCCACCAGAACTCAGTGGACACACTGAACGATGCGGGCAGACAGTTGATTGAAACCGGAGAAGGGATCTGTGGAGGCCTCTACCTACCCAGGAGAAATTGCGCAAGCTGAACAACGAGTGGAAGCAGCTTTTGCAAAAGGCCAGCTGATCGACAGCATGAACTGGAGGAGGCTCTACGCGAAGCTCACGGATATATTGCCGAAGTCCAGGATATTCTGGGATGGCTGGGCGATGTAGACGCTGTGATTGGAGCTAGCAAGCCTGTCGGCGGACTTCCCGAAACTGCTACTGAGCAACTGGAACGTTTCATGGAGGTGTACAACGAATTGGACGAAAACAGGCCCAAGGTGGAGACGATTCAGGCCCAGGGCCAGGAGTACATCAAGCGCCAGAACCAGATGAAGGTCTCTTCCAGCAACCTAGCAGCATACACTCCGCACGCTGAAGCAACGCTGGGATGCCGTGGTATCGCGCGCTTCCGATAAGAAGATTAAGTTGGAAATTGCACTGAAGGAAGCCACCGAGTTCCATGACACACTGCAAGCCTTTGTTGAATGGCTGACCCAGGCCGAAAAGCTGCTGTCCAATGCCGAACCCGTCTCACGCGTCCTGGAAACCATTCAGGCCCAGATGGAGGAGCACAAGGTGCTGCAGAAGGATGTGAGCACTCATCGCGAAGCCATGCTGCTGTTGGACAAGAAGGGAACTCACCTTAAGTACTTCAGCCAGAAGCAGGACGTGATCTTGATTAAGAACCTGCTCGTGTCTGTGCAACATCGTTGGGAACGTGTGGTGAGCAAGGCCGCGGAACGCACTCGTGCTCTGGATCATGGCTACAAAGAGGCTCGTGAGTTCAACGACGCCTGGAGTGGCATGATGCAGTATCTGCAGGAAAACGAACAGGTGCTGGATCAAATCATCGAGGAAGCCACAGCGTCCAAGGAACCGCAAAAGATCAAGAAGTATATTGGCAAGCTGAAGGAGACGCACCGTCAGCTGGGCGCCAAGCAATCGGCCTACGACGGAACCATGCGCACCGGAAAGAATCTGTTAGAGCGAGCACCTAAGGGCGATCGTCCAGTGCTGGACAAAATGCTGATCGAACTGAAGGAGCAATGGACTCGAGTGTGGTCCAAGAGCATCGACCGCCAGCGCAAGCTGGAGGAGGCTCTGCTTCTTTCCGGGACAGTTCAGCGATGCTCTGGGTGAGCTTCTTGAGTGGTTGAAAAAGGCCAAGAGCCGGCCTGAACGAAAATGGACCAGTCCACGGAGATTTGGAGACGGTTCAAGGTCTGTGCGAGCACCACAAGCACATTGAGCAGGATTTGCAGAAGCGCGCCGCGCAAATGCAAGGTGTGCTCAGGACTGGACGGGACCTGGAGCGATCTGGAAACAATCCCGAAGTTGGACGTCAGCTCGATGAGATGCAGTCCATTTGGGAGGAGGTCAAGAGTGCCGTCGCCAAACGCGGCGAGCGTCTCCAGGTGGCTCTTGTTGATGCCGAAAAGCTAAATGCCCGTGTCCAGGCTCTCTTTGATTGGCTGGATCATGCCGAGCACAAGCTGCGATATGCCAAGAATGCCCCCGATGATGAGAAGGTTTCCCGTGAAATGATGGACATCCACATGGAGTTTATGAAGGATCTGCGAGTGCGCGAGCGTGAGAAGACCGAGACTTTTGAGTACGCCGAAGACATTATCAACAAGGCGTATCCCGATGCCATTCCGATCATCAAGAACTGGCTTTCGATTATCCAGCAGCGTTGGGAAGGAGGTGCGCCAATGGGCCATCAACCGCGAGTCGAAGCTTGGAGCAGCATCTGCAGTCGCTCAAGGATTTGGACGACACCATTGAGGAGCTGTTGGCTTGGCTCAGCGGACTCGAGGGCACCTTATTGAGTAAGTATTATTAATTAAACTATATTAGATAGATTATAACTGACATCCTACGCAGACCTCAAGCACGAACAGCTGCCGGACGAGATTCCACCCGTGGAGAAATTGATCGAAGACCACAAGGAGTTTATGGAAAACACGGCTCGCCGCCAAAACGAAGTGGACCGTGCCTGCAAGCCAAGACAGTTGCCACCAGGAGCGCGCAAGCCATCCCGCAGCGGCAAGACGCCAGTGTGAGTAAATTAGTAGCTTCGCAAGTTGCTGCCGAAACTGTAGCTCTGCTGTATATATATCCTTTGTATATTATTATTTTGTATATTTATTTTTGCCATATATTTCTTTTTATATACTTTCTTTTGTATCCACCACCTTATTGCTACAATATTCCAAACAAAAACAAAAACCCCCGCAACGTCTTGCACACCTATCTCTCTGCCTATCCAAAAACCACACCAACCAATGAACCAATGAACCAATGAACCAACTACCGACCGACCGACAGTCGTGGCTCCAGTCACGATCTGCGTGAGCAGTCACCCGACGGCACCCTGAGGCGTCAAAGGTTTGGCCGCAAGTTTATACTGTAATGCTTGCTACTCGTTTCATCCACTTGCCCAGTGGCAAATGTGCTTACTCACCATCTAATCACGAATGGAGTTAGTGATTGCATAACATCTGATATACCAAAACCACCCAAGATACTTGTTAAAAACCCCAAAGTAGCGCTAAAATCCGTAGCTGCTAACGCACAATTCATACAAATCGAGCACTCCTCAGAAAACCACCCTGCTTAATCACTGCTGCTAAACCTATTGCTTGTTTAACCCGAAGCTTAATCACATTTGTATAACGATATTTATTTTGTTTCTTCACAGCTTCAAGGGATCTCGTGACCAGGGACTCAATGCCCGCAAGGGAAGGTGAGTTGTCATTGGGGTTATACTCTTTGTACTTCAAGAATAGATAGATTCCGCATGTACTTCGAAATTCTCAAATCGAATTTGTTTTGTATTCAACTTTTCAACTACTTTTGGAAATGCTGCGTCTACAACTATTCGAAATATTTATAAACATTTATATTTATTTTTGTTGTATCAATGTATACTCTATTATCTATGTTACTGTGTTTTGCGTATTTTGTTCGTTACTTTACCATTTTGTTTTGTCTCTTTTTGATTCTACTTTCATCTTGTCTACACACTACGCTACTACGTAAACGTTGCTCATACCTGCTCGAATATCAAATATCAAAACTTTGCATCTTGCCGCTTTATTTGCCTATGTCTATGTCAAATACAAAATCTCTGAGCAGTCGTATCACGCCCACACGTGACACGCCCGACAGAGATCGCCTGCCGCACTACGGCCCCCGATTCTCGCCAAGGTAAGTCCTCGAAATACCCCAAAAGTCGTCCATATCATCTCAAGCTGTGTATGTCCAGTACAATTGTTTGTATTTAGTTTGGTTTCTAATCGTAATGCTCCCGAGTTGGAAGAACTTATTGAAATAAATATCACATTTTAATATAGCACCTCTGGACCGGAACTGGAATTCCGTTCGCCACGCGCGAAGCTTCTGTGGACCAAGTGGCGCGATGTCTGGATGCTCTCATGGGAGCGCCAGCGCCTGCTTAACGATCATCTGCTGTATCTGAAGGATGTGGAACGTGCCCGCAACTTCAGCTGGGACGATTGGCGTAAGCGCGTAAGTATTTTCAACTAATACTAAATTAGATATAATACTTAATTTAATATTGCTATCTTTTAATAGTTCCTCAAGTACATGAACCACAAGAAGTCGCGTTTGACGGATCTGTTCCGGAAAATGGATAAGGATAACAACGGCATGATTCCGCGCGATGTTTTCATCGATGGCATACTCAATACGAGTAAGTTACCCTAGTCCCCTAGGATAGGGGACAATATCCTAAACTTTATAAAAACAACTTTTTTTTCATTAGAATTCGATACGTCTGGCTTGGAAATGAAGGCTGTAGCCGATCTTTTTGATCGCAATGGCGAGGGCCTCATCGACTGGCAAGAGTTTATTGCTGCCCTTCGTCCCGATTGGCAAGAGCGTAAACCAGCCAATGATTCGGACAAAATACACGACGAGGTCAAACGTCTGGTCATGCTGTGTACCTGCCGACAGAAATTCCGCGTATTCCAAGTTGGCGAGGGCAAGTACTAGAGTAAGTTGAAAGAGTTGTGTGTTCCATTTGAGGAAGTTATCAATACATTCACTTATTCCAGTTTGGAGACTCCCAGAAACTGCGCCTGGTTCGTATCCTTCGCAGCACTGTTATGGTGCGCGTGGGTGGCGGCTGGGTTGCCCTGGACGAATTCCTGCAGAAGAACGATCCTTGTCGCGGTAAGTGGTCCATCCGTCCAAGTTTAGTCAAAACACCCTATTTAGTTGTGTTGCGTACACACATTCTCGAAATTTGTTGGATTTCATCCATACCACATCCATACCAGCCACATAAATTCCATACATTTATCTACAATAATAATCTAGCGTAATCTTGTAGTCCACATTTTTAATATTCCACCCAAATCATGCATTTTGTCTATACCCAGATAATGTGCATCGTTTGCTCATATTATTTATATGCATTCATATCACATCTAGGTACAGTTGTGCTTAACAACTAATTATACCATAATGCCAAATAATAATAATATTACCAAACGGATATGGTCATTTAACCAACCAACAAACAACCAACCAACAATAAACTACTGTGCCTAAAATACTAGCCAAAGAACCCTGGAAAATAAAAAGCGAAACCTTTGTTAAAACCTCATCATTAATTCTGGTCCAAAAGTTGCCTAAACAAGCTAAAATGATATTAACAGTGTGCCTTAGGGCGATTTTTACTTTTAATTGCCATCCAGCCAGCGCCAAAAACCACATCATACACAAATACCCAGCCAACCAAACCCTATTAAATATAAATATAAAAAACAGACCAATCTAGCCAAGGGTTGTACCATCTACTCTACTCATGCTCATTTTTGTTGCTTCTATCTAACTGCGTACCAAGTAGCTGCTATAAGTCCATGAAAACACACACCAACGCTCACCAAAAATATCCCGCCAGCTGTAGGTTCTTCTATTTCCTATTAGTTAGAGTTATTAACCAGGTTTCTCCACCCAACTCTTAGTCGTAGTTGCATTAACCTTGTGTTCTTAACCAATATTTAAGAATGCTCCTTTGTTAACATTATCCTGCTTTCAAACTAACATCCTGCTTTATTTGTTTAACAGTATTGCATGCTCTGTTAACTAACAGGGTATGTGCACACTGTACTTCATGTCACCCATTTTATGTTTGAACCACCGAAGATTTCGTTGTGCGTCCTGTATTAAAATTAAAATTTTTGTATTAATTTGTGTTATTTGTTTTTCGTTTTTTACTAATCAAACTTTATGTTTACCCCTTTTTCTTTTTTCCAAAATGGTTTTCTTTATTATATCGAAAATCGATTGAATCTTGATAAACCGAACCCGAAAAATATACATATTTGTATACTCTACGCTTGCGCTGCCCGCTCGCCACGCCCACGACCACGCCCGACATGCACCCGCCTGTGCCCACACCAAATACTAAAAACAAAAAAACAAACGAAAAATCCAAAAAATTGTTGTAAAACACACAAAACTGAAAACAAACTGTGACAAATACTTTGCGGTAACGAACTTTCGTTGTTATTGTTGTTGTTTATATGTTCGCCCTACAACAAAACATTGCCTATCCGTGTAAATGTGTTATATGTGGGTGCATCTGCCATGCCAATGCGTGCAAATGCATAAATGCATCTGTGCATCTGCCACTGCAACTGCAATCGCTACCAAAACCAATGCCACTGTTACCCGGGAGCAGCCAAGGGACGCACTAACATAGAGCTACGCGAGCAATTCATATTGGCCGATGGCGTCTCGCAGAGCATGGCCGCATTCACGCCCAGACGTTCCACGCCAAATGCGGCCGCCACTGCCTCCTCCACACCCCATGCCCACAATGGCGGCAGCTCCAACTTGCCCCCATATATGAGTGGACAGGGTCCCATCATCAAGGTAAATCAATCAGCAATAGAATCTGCAACAGAAACAGAAGTAAAGGGTGGCCTACGTGCTACCGATTCCATACCCATCGTTTTTGTCCTCAATCGGAATTAACTATGTTTAGTTCTTCAGAAAAGCTAATGCCTTCCTATCTACAGTTTTATAATCTTAAAAATTCATTACTGAAAAATCCTTCTGGCAAAGTAAACTCCTTTCTGATACTGAATGTTTTATATATTGTTTATTTAACAATGATATGTATGTATATATATTTTGTTTCTTAAAATTCAAAATCGTTTTAACTTATTGTATTTCCATCGTATTTAAATATTTAAGCCCTATCTAAAATGTTACTTTAATATCCTAACAGTTACTTAAAAATAAGTATTAGCTTGATAGAAGAGCAAATATTCTGTAAATTCTGATATTGACAAATTTAAACGACATTGAGAAATGCTAAGCGGTCAACGACAAAGGGTTAAACCCTTACTCAAATCCCGACCCCAATCCATTTACCCATACAAACATCTCCACATCCTGCAAGGGCACAAGGTAAGTGCTCCTTTCGTCCTTTTTTGGGTTCGTTGTGTGTGTTGTTGACAAAGAAAAGCTATCGCTGCTGCGCCGCCGACTCTTTAAATATCATTTATATATCTGCATGAGAACCGAATACTTGGTATCAATGTTTTTTTTTTTTTGTAATTATATTTGATTAAGTATTTGCGACATTTTTTAGTTAATGCTAGAGCATAGTACACCCCACACTATTCATTGATGAGGCTATGAGGTTATTAGGCCAGGTTAGGTTGTTGTCCACGGCTTAAATGATCATAAACCGTTTGCCAAATTGAAATGCGTTTGTTCATTGTTGGTTAAACATATCGAAATTAATTCCTTAGCCGACGAACACTTGGCCGAACTAATGCCAATCTTTGAGAAAATCCGCGCTCAAGACCAGGTTCCATGCGCCTTTCCCATTCACATGGGTGCCGGCGGCACGGTATTCGTCCGTTGCAATACCAGCCGTTCGGTACCGCTGAGTCCACACGTGCTGCATTGTCATCCAACAACACACTGGGTAAGTTCGCAGGCAGCAGGAGCAGGAGACGCAGAAGCTGCTCCACAAGGAGTGCCCGATATCGGTTTCATCTTTCACGGGGGAGAGGGTTCTAAACTTACAATAAACCAGCATTATAATAAATGTTTTATTTGTTTTCGCAAAGGTACGCGAGCGCTCCGTCCGCTCCATACCCATGTCACGGCCGTCGCGCTCCTCACTTTCGGCCAGCACTCCCGACTCCCTGAGCGACAACGAGGGCAGCCATGGAGGACCTTCCGGCCGATACACACCCCGCAAGGTCACCTACACGAGCACGCGCACGGGTCTCACGCCAGGAGGCTCTCGCGCCGGCTCCAAGCCCAACTCGCGCCCGCTCAGCAGACAGGGATCAAAGCCGCCATCGCGACATGGCTCCACGCTGTCGCTGGATAGCACGGGTATGTAGCAAATGAGTTAGTTTGCAGACCTTTACCTAATTAGTTGCTCTTTCATTTTGTAGACGATCACACGCCGTCACGCATTCCGCAGCGTAAGCCTTCAACGGGCAGCACAGCCAGCGGTGCCACTCCGCGTCCGGCGCGACTTTCGGTGACCACCACCACAACTCCCGGCAGTCGTCTCAATGGCACCAGCACCATCACCCGCAAAACCGCCTCCGGATCGGCTAGTCCGGCGCCTACAAGGTAGGGATTCCATGATTAAAGCAACTCATCGAATCGATAATAGCGGGGACACTGGGGCGGGATCAACACACAATTAATTATTTAAACTTTTATTAATTTATTATTTTTATTTTCACACTGTTTTCGGTTTACCGCATTAACTTGACCAACACCGCCACCACTCACACAAACAATCAACATCATGAAACGCTAACTTACAACTCCAATTGGCATTTGAACCATTTTGAAATTTGCTTGAACGCAACTAAAAATGCAACTAAAAAATGCAACTAAAACTCGTGCCTGAAACCCCTCCCAAAACAATAAATAATTATACAAAACTGAAACAGCAACGGAGGCATGAGTAGATCATCCAGTATACCAGCACTAACAGGCTTCGGCTTCAAACCAATTAGGTAATACAGCCTCGAACGGCATCGAAAACATAACATAAATACATACTCATAAGTTTAGGCTAGATTTAAGATCGATCATGTATCGTAGGCAGCGGTTATGGTTTACCTTTGCTAACTATCGTTGTACTTACTACCCCCCTCAAACACCAAAAGCCGGCCATCACGGATACCGATTAAGATACCCTCATTCGATTCCAAGTCAACATCGCCCAGCTCGACTACGAATCCAACCAGCTTGGGGTAAAGTTGATAAGCTTACAACAAAGACATTTACTAGTCAATTTCAACTCAGTCTATAGCAAGTAATTATGATTTATACCCGTCTAAAGTTATTGTTAAGTTTCCTTGTTTGTTCAACCCTTTTTCCGCGCATGTGAATGTTGATGTGCATGTCCATGCCATAAAAACCCAGCGAACAACGAGCAAAAAATGCTTTTGACTAATGCTTAAGTTCGATTACCAGATTCCAATACATTTTTTGTTAAATTTATGTGTTATAATGTGAAAAACTCTTTAAGGAACAGCGACTAATCTGATACTTTTCGATCCCAGGCGGAACATCAGCGGTAGCTCGACGCCCTCCGGCATGCAAACGCCCCGAAAGAGCTCAGCGGAGCCCACCTTTAGCTCCACAATGAGACGCACTTCGCGGGGAACCACACCGACGGAGAAGCGCGAACCGTTCCGGCTATAGGAACGCAAGCCATCTAAGTAGATGAGGACGACGTTAGAGAAGCAAAAGAATGCCAATAATTAAACCACATACACACAACTCTACGTACTAACTACGCACTGAAGTTCTAAACTAAACCCAAAACCTCTCCAAAACTAACCGAGCCTACATTAGCAATGAATGTAGCAGGAGGAACAGCACACAGTTCTACAAAAGAGACTAACTTTGAAGTGCCCTAATGGAGTGGAAGAGCGAAACAATTTATAGATGTTTATACTATATATATTTTGTAAAAGACACAGTTAAGATGAAAGATATGCAGACATATAGCTAGCACACAAAGTTGATCAGACAAGCAACCTACTTACGAGTACTACTATTACTAATACTACCTTTTGCTACTACTAATTTGTAATGCCCACTACCTTTATTCACTAGTTATACACGTTTCCGAAATTATGATTTGTATATACTTATAAAGCGAAAAGCAAGCGTAAATTAATGAAAAATACACTCCAAGTGCTCTAAGGCAATTAAACAAAAAAATACAAAACAATGAAAACCAATACAAAAAAATATCGAAAAAAATTAGTGAAAAAATAAAACACATTCGAATGAAATGCCGCGGTCTCTGCTGCAACCATCTTGAGTCTCAGGACTCCACTGGAATCGCCAGTCCGGTGGATACCTAGCCAGGAGTGGCACTATGGCAGAGGCGGAACGGCCAAAAAAATATAACTAAACCCGTTAAAGAGATAAAATTTGATTTTGTTCTGTTATTAAACTAATAGGAAAGTGAAAATTGTAAGCCGCATAAAGAAAATATTTAATTATATACTAAAAGTCATTACTATAAGTTTAATTAATATTTAACTGTTAAGCGACAAACACACACAGATTTTATATTGCATAATTATTTTGTTTTTTATATGCAATATCAGCGAATGAATTACGATGCAGAAGGGCCGAAAGAAATCGAACCCGTTTCTATAAATACTGTAAAATACTAATACTAAATTATTTTGTTGTACGAAACGAAAGAAATGCATTACAACTCGTTTTTTGTAATTCTATTAAATTAAAACAATTCAAATGCGAAATAAACATTTACAAAAAAAAAATAATAACAACATAACCCGCTGCCTTTTTATTTTATCACCCGACCGACCGCCATCCAAGGATGAGAAATAAAACACTTGGTCCTGCTGATTTCCGAATTTGATTTATTCATTTAAGTTCTCAATCGTAGTAGTTATTTGACACATTGAAATTGAATTTTCGATATAATACCATGATCGATCCGTGCGGATCACTATTTGGTTTTCTACAAAACACTCAATTAATTGTGATATTTAAATATGTGTGCATGCATGCTAATGCAGATGCCCTGTATCGGGTTCCTCCTTCTCGGTTGCCTCCATTCACTGACTAGAAATGCCGCTCCAACTTTAATCGTCCAACTAACTGAATGTACAAGCTGGGTTCCTTACGTTTCTTTGTGCTATAGGCTGCCAGAGGGGGACTTATTTAGACTAAACTTTGAAGTGCTGTAGCAGATTATGCGTAAGTGGATATCAATACCGTCTTCTCGAATCTTCACGAAGCTGTGGTGTTATGTCGTCAACGCCAGCGCTGCCAGTTGGTGCTGCTAAATACATGCTGTCCTACGCGCTAGCTTTCAAAGGCCCTAATAATATCGGCTTGGCATGATGCCGCAAGTCTTTTGTAAATCATTACAAATATCATTATAGTTAAGGTACAACTAAATATCATCATTAATATAGTCCAAATTAGCTAACCCGGCTCGCTGAAGCTAACTAAATATTCAAACTAAATATTTAAACGTACAAACTTAAAAAGTCACAGAATCGAGTGCGCCTCATAAAACTTAACCTGGGCCGTTTGGGTTGGTGCTTCATTGTGTATTAGCAGCATGGCAACGCAATGGGTATCCGGATCCCCATCTCTTCCGGAAGCCATCGTCACCTGGCAAGCCCGGAACTGGCTGACTGGGCCTTTGCCTGCTTGCCATTGCCCGTATTCGATGTGGAGCCACTTGCGGTGGCCGGCCGCTGCAGCCGCATTCTGCTCCCGATCCCTTTCGGCCCGATGATGGTGACCATGCTGATGGTGATGATGGTGGCGCCTGCCGCCGCGATAGTGCCGCCGATTGTGGTGATAATTATTGTTGGTCGGCTCCGGCATGATGCGGTGGGTCTCCTGCACCACTGGCGCAAATGTGGAACTAGTTGTGGGCTTGATAACCTCCTCCTTCGCCGGTCCCTCCAGCTTTTTAGCTGCCTCGGATTCCTCTCGACGCCGCCTTCGCCTAATGTCCTCCTCCGTCTCGATGGAAATTACGGCCGATCCCTCGGCATTTACATCGATAATGGCGCCGCGACTCTTCTGCTGCAGATACAGCTCCGACATGCGCTGCTGCATTTGGCGCAGCGCCTCAGTCACCTTAAATTCCGGAGCATTCAGCAACTCAGATGGCGGCATAGCGCACTTGAGGCTATCCGTTTCGTCGCCAATGTGCTCACGGCAAACGGGGCACAGGGCCTGGAAGGGATCGGCCGTCTTCTGCAGCCAGGCGGGCAACTTATCGAACTCCTCCTGGTAGTTGCGGCGTAGGGCGTTAAGATGCCGGGCCAGGCAGTAGCTGTGCAGGTAGTGGAAGCACTCGGTGCGTGTAAATTCGTCGCCATCGGCGAAGCCATACAGACAGACAACGCACTGGCCACTAGGCAGATTGCTGCCGCTCAGGTGCTCTCGCACCACCTCGATGAGGTCGAAAACGACCGGAAAACCAATTGACTCCTTGATCTTGGCGTTGCATGCGCTTCGGATTGCCTCCAAACGGGCATCGTCCAATCCCCGCGGACGCAGCAGCTTGAATGTGGGACTCTCCTCCGGGTAGCCAGGTGTTGGATGCACCTGCAAGGTAACGCACACATACTGCTGCTCCTCCTCCTCCCCGGTCAGAGGCAGCACCGTGGTCTCGATCTGCTCCACCTCGCCGCTTTTCAAGGAGGTAGAATATTGGAGTACTCGCTGTAGTATCGAACACATTTATGGATAACTACTGTATCACCTACCTGGTTGTACGTTTGATGCAAACATCTTCCATTAGGATAGCTTCCAGCGACTCCACTTCGTCTTGTAAACTGCAAGGGTGCCCAATAGTTAAACTACATAGGATTAATCACATTTGTTTGCTTACGCGTCCATTTTACCGCCGGTCAATTCAGCTTCAGTGAGTATTTCTCGAGGTTTTGTTTAAAAAATCGATTTGAGACAACTGAAATTGGAGAAATAACGTCGACCGTTTGTCGCTTCGGCCGAAAATGCCAGCAGTCAAAATTTAGAATCCCTATGTTGCCATTAAAAACCAGTTGGCAGCAACGCAGCAACGGCCACACTGGCCAGCATAATAATTTTCGTTTTACTATTTTGATGGTCGAAAATCCTAACTATTAGTAAGAAATGTTGCGCAGAGGCTTTTTATCTGGCATCAGACCAACCCAATGGAGCCGCCATATGTCGGTGCTGGCCAAATCCCTAAAGTACACACAGCACGGCGAACCACAAGAGGTGCTGCAACTGGTGGAGGACCAAGCTTCCCGATCCCAAGGACAATCAGGTGCTGGTGAAGATTCTTGCGGCTCCCATTAACCCGGCAGGACATAAACACCATACAGGGTACGCTGGCCATTAGGAATATATAATAAACAAACAGTATATCAATATAAGCCATAACCTACATGAACTATTTATCTATGATACAACAGATCTTCTAGTGAAAAGACTTCGATAAAAAGTGTTATTCAGGAAAGCTTGTATTCATGGTATTCCCATTTGCTTAAAGAATTACCACAAATATTATTTTCAAAATGCTTTGAATATTATCAGTAAACCTTTGTACCTTGAACAATGCTCACCGTTGCGGCTGTAAATTTAAATGAAGCTTAGCTCAATTAATTTAATCTCTGATCTAACCTTAAAAGTAGTTAGCTAAAAAACTAAATCATAATCTTTATCAAAGACACTTTAATAATGATCATCGTTAATCCCGTACAGGTAAATACCCGGTGAAGCCCAAGTTCCCAGCAGTTGGAGGCAATGAGTGTGTGGCGGAGGTCATTTGCGTGGGCGACAAAGTCAAAGGCTTGGAGGCGGGGCAGCACGTCATTCCCTTGGCCAGTGGTCTGGGCACCTGGACCACGCATGCCGTCTACAAGGAGGATCAGCTGTTGATCGTGTCAAAGAAAGTTGGCTTGGCGGAGGCCGCCACCTCGACAGTGAATCCCACGACTGCCTACCGGATGCTTAAGGACTTTGTGCAGCTTTGTCCGGGTGACACGGTCATCCAAAACGGCGCCAACAGCGCCGTCGGCCAGGCAGTGCACCAATTGTGCCGAGCCTGGGGCATCAATAGCATTGGCATTGTACGTGACCGACCAGAGATTGCCGAACTAAAGCAAATGCTGCAGTGCCTGGGAGCCACCGAGGTCCTAACCGAGACCGAAATCCGCACCTAGCGACATCTTCAAGTCGGGCAAGTTAAAGAAGCCCCGCCTGGCCTTAAATTGTGTGGGCGGAAAAAGCGCCACGGAGGTGTCGCGCCATCTAGACAATGGCGGTGTACTGGTCACCTACGGCGGAATGTCCCGTGAACCCGTCACCGTGGCCACCGGTCCTCTCATTTTTAAGGACATTGCATTTAGAGGCTTCTGGATGACTCGCTGGTCCAAGGAGAACTACAGCTCACCAGAACGTTCGAAAATGTTTAAGGAGATCTTCGAGCTGATGGAGCAGGGAAAGTTCGTGGCCCCCAACCATGAGATGGTGCCCTTGGCTAACTTTAAAGACGCGGCGGCCGCTGCCTTGAACTTCAAGGGATTCACTGGCAAGAAGTACATATTGGACATGAGTACTTAGATGCGTAACTTGAGGCTGAGCCTGCTGTTTATTTACATGTACGAATTGTGTATTAAAATTGTTATCTACTGTGATACATTTCAGACCATCTCCACCTCATTGGACTGGTACTTTAGCTGCAGAGTCATGGCGGATGGCGAGGTGGCATCGGTGACTGTTAGCTGCTGGCCATCGTGTAGCCCCAGTTCGCCTAGGCTCTGTGTTAGGTTCTTTCGGGTAGCCTCCTCTATACTCTTTACCACGGACATGTATAAAGTCCGCCGCTTCCCGTCCTTCATCACAGTCGTCAAGGCTGGGTTTTTAAGCTGGAAGCGCGGGGAATCGCACAAAAGCTTTATTACATCATCCAGCGTGGTTGTGTTGGGATCCTCAATTGGCAACGGCTGCGGTGTATTGCTGCACGCCAAACAGTTCTCCGACTTCTCAGCCTCGTAGGTGTAGGTATAGATACCGTCCAGGTCGTTGAAGTTCAGATAGTTTGTCATGCTATCATAGCAACTGGTGGCCAACTTAAAGACCTCCAGAGCACAGGCAGCGGCAATGGCTGCATTTGTACTGGCCACGGCGGGAATGATGTGCTTGACAACGCCCTGGACCAAGCGATAGGTGACTCCGGTGATGTTGAATTCATTTGACCGCTCCAGAGCCCGTTCGTAGACCCAGCCAATGTGCAGGGGATCGTCTCCATCTAGGGGCACTCCAAACGGATTCTGTTTCTCCCACTGTATGATCTTTACGTACTCAATGCAGTGCTCCGGCAGCCTGGGAGTATTTGCAATAGTGCAAAGAGGATAGTTGACTTGCGGCGGAAACAGGTCAAGCGTGCACTCAATGCAGGCCGTGAACCCGGGCAGGATGACGCGTGCGTTACCCTTGAAGCCCTCAGTGCCGCCATCAATCATGGGCACTATGGAGCTGGTATCTATGGTGCCTTCATCCTCATAACGCAGCATGGAGAGCAGCATGCCATTGATCCAACGCCTGGCGACGATAGAGTCTAGGCCACAGACAACCAGGTGAAACTGCTGGTAGAAGGACCCATCAAAGTCCTGGATCTTCTTGAAATGCGGTGTCACCCGGCAAGTGGGCACTCGTGCATTGATGAAGCGAGCCGCGCACTCAGCCTTGGAGGCGCCAATGTCGGTGCGGCGGAACAGAAACTGGCGATTCAGGTTGGACAGCTCGATTGTGTCCATGTCGATGACGTGCAGGTTGCCGAAGCCCATCAGAGCCAGATCCTTCAATAGTTCGCAGCCCAGGCCGCCGGCTCCGATAATCAGAACCTGGCACTTGGTCTGCAGGAACTCTAGGTTTTCCGGCGAGGCCGCGAAGCCGTCCTTGCAGAAGGGGCCCTCGCGTTCCAGGACATTTCGCAGTCCATTGAACCGCTTGCTCTGCAGGATCAGGCCAGGATTGGGTGAGTGGGCAGACATTTTTCAAACAAAATCGAGACTGTGATACGTTAGGCAACACTGTTGGGGTCAGAGGAAATATTAGTGATGGTATGTTTATGTTAGTAATAATATAAATTAACAGCTCCTAATAAATGTTGGACACAAAATGAAGAAGAACTTAAGATTAAGTTAGATTATATCAAACTGCAGATAGCTAGAAATTAAAAAATTTGGATGATTATTTTAATATGTCAAGACAAATTGTTCACGTAACATGATCATAACGATATTTTCTTTTTACATGACTACCTTACTGTTTTTTCGAACTACCCGCAAACGGTCACACTGCACTGATGGCGTCAATTTGAAAACAACGGAACTTGAAAAAATTCAGCGCGTCCTTCGCAGCGTGCTTCTTTTGCCACTCTATTTTTGGGGAAATAGTACTGATTTTCAGTAGAACTCGAAGTTGAATTAAAGCATCCCGTGTGCAGGCAATCCCTGCGAGTGAAAACCGATCCTCAGAAATACACAGACAAGCAAAAATGGCGCTCTCCGCCTTGGCGTCCTTTGATGATCTGCGACGCTGCATGCAAGTGCTAACCGATGGAACTGCCGAGGAGGGTGAGTGAAACTGAGCTCTAGCGAGGCGATTGAAGCCCTTCATGATGCTTGTATTCCACATAGAGTTCCTGCGGTTCCTGCGCATGTTCGAACAGTACCACGAAAAGTGCGCTGGCTACGCGGCCGAGACGGCTAGGATCCAAAACGAGCTGGACAAGTCGCTGACCAAAATGGGCGACCTGGAGGGCAAACTCTTTCACGCACGCCGCATCATCGACATGGAGATCAAGGCGCGTCGCCAGGCGGAACACGAACGGGATGCCATGGAGGGCAAAATCATGGCTGTGGCGGATCTGCTGCGTCACGAGCGCAATCTGAATAACGAGACCCGCGACAAGCTTGCCTTTCTGCACACACTGCCCTCGTCGCGGAAGCGCAAGTCCCTGAACGCCGTACGGGAGGACAAGTCCTATGGCGACATCAACTCCACCGGATCGTTGCTGTCCGATCTGTCTATTACACACTCCGAGGATGACTTCCTCGATGTGCGCACATCAAAATCTTGGCGGGAGCATCGTCCCTCGCTGCCTAAGAATCAGATTCCTAGCGTCGGCAACAAGAGATCGCGATTGAGTACAGGACTCAATGGCAGTGTGTCCGGTAATACACCAACCACCGGTAAGTCGCGGCGCTCTGGCGTCGGTATCGGAGTGGAGCAACACACGGTGGACGTGGGTCAAGGCGCTGAGCGCTTTTGTGCCACTACCAAAGTCACCATACCGCAGGATGGACAGGGCGTGATTCGAGCAGAGTCGACCATTGAGTCGCTGCCCGTGATTGGCGGCAACGAGAAGATCGGCGATGGACTGTCCTCGACGCCACGGCGATCGGTCCTTAAGGAGGCCACCGCACCGCCGCTGACGCCGGTAAATGCGATGGCACCTCACGTGATCGCTGAATCCGGAACGCCTATGCAGCACCGTCCGCTAATGAGGAATCACACCTTCAGTCAGAAGACTTTCTTGCGTGGCGACAATTGCGTCCAGTGCCAGAAACGGTAGGCTTATTAAAAGCTTTGCTTGAAGTACGTTTTTCATTCATTAAATACTTTCTACTTTTTAGCATACGGTTTGGAGCCGTTGGCCTGAGATGTCGGGATTGCCCGGTGCGCTGTCACCTTGATTGCCGGTATCTGCTCACCGTTAGCTGTGTGCCACAAACGGGAACACCCACAACGAAGACCATGACTGGCTTTGTCTCAGACTTTGCACCATCCATTGCACCCATGATCCCGGCACTAGGTTGTGCACTGCGTAAACGAGATTGAGGCCCGCGGCCTTACCGAGGTAGGCCTTTATCGATTGTCCTCGTCGGAGCGGGAGTACAAAGCCCTCAAGGAGCAGTTTCTGCGCGGCAAGGCTACTCCTCATTTGGGCAACACCTGATATCTATGTGCTGTGCTGTTGTGTCAAGGATTTCCTGAGGTCCCTAACAGAGCCTCTTATTCCAACTAGCCAGTGGAAGGATTTCGCAAACGCCGTCCAAAATCCTGACACCAAAACATCGCAGGATATGCTGATCAAGTCGGTGAAGCAGCTACCCCAAGCCAATAGGGATACGCTGGCCTTCCTCATACTGCACTTCCAGCGAATTGCCCAGTGCCCAGTCGTGCTAATGCCGATCGATAACATCTCGCTCATTTTTGGCCCCACCATTGTGGGTTACTCCACACCAGATCCCGATCAGCATGCGATCTACACGGAAGTTTTCACCCAGAAGCAGGTGATGAAGGCACTCCTTGAGCTGCCCGTTTCGTTCTGGGAGCAATATATCGTTATAGATCCGACAAGAA
Source organism: Drosophila orena (assembly GCA_005876975.1). NCBI lineage: Eukaryota > Metazoa > Arthropoda > Insecta > Diptera > Drosophilidae > Drosophila > Drosophila orena. The sequence continues at coordinate 532,996 of VCKV01000043.1, read as the reverse complement.
CGCCAGGTCACAGTGATCAAGCGGGTGCCAAGCAACAAAAATGATTTACTTTCGTTATATGGTAGGTGCTTTATGAGGTCATTCGTTGCATTATTATAATTGTTATATTCCTCACAGCTACTCCCTTCAAAGGCGGTACCATAAAGAAGCGGAAGTTTTACGGTACACCGCCGGCATCTGCGCATAAGAAATAACGAGACTTTCCTTGTTGGAAAGCATTTGACGTGTTACTTAAGTTTACTTCAAGTATTTTCAGTTTTTTGTTTCCGGCCAGCCAACCCCGAGCTGTATTTGTACCCAACTAACCATAAGCTTTTCTTTATAATTACCACGTTCTACTATAAACTAAAGCACGTTATTCGTACTAACATAAGTATACTCGCCAGAGAAATAAAGTAAAATATGCATTTGAAAAGCAATAAGAACAATGAACAAACATGAATAAACGAAAGGAATATACAAGTTTTTATACCACAAAAGTTATTTTACTTTTTTTCAAGAAGGTAGAACATTTTTAAATCTATTTAGGAAACCTATTCTATTTTCCTAATGTCAATTATTGGCCTTATGATCGAAACCACAAATATGATAAACATTTCCGGACTTTAATGCTTTTTAATATAGGGGAATGGGAATGTTTCACGTGCTTCCGCAATAAAATGTGCATCACTACAATGGAAAACTAGATACAATTTGGGGATATCCACTTGATAGGATTATCTAAAACAAGATAAGCTCGTCCATTGATACATGCTAAAAATACTCTCTGCCGCTCAGAAAAGCCCATGACAGACACTTATGCATACCTATCGTCATATCATCATCAAACTGGTTTGGACAGCTCCCGTAATAATACCCTTAACTGCGCCATGGAGCCGGCAGTCTGTTGATTGTAACCCATTCAGAATGTTCGAAGCGCATCAGAATCTATCCGTTCAGCTGGTGATTTTTCTCTCCTTGGCGGTCGCCATTTGCTCGGCACTGCCAAACGCCACGAGCTGCGGGCATCGTTGCGGTGGAGGCGTCTGTATCCAACTGGACCAGTTGTGTGACGGCACCGCCAACTGCTTGGATGGCTCCGATGAGACGGCCGCCATGTGTGAGAAGGTTTGGTGTCCGGGATATGCGTTCCGCTGCAGCTACGGAGCGTGCATAGCCAGCACAGCGGTTTGCGATGGCGTCCAGGACTGCGTTGATGGATCAGATGAGCAGGGCTGGCTGTGCCGCGCCCAGATGCAAGCAGGCTAACTGCGACAACTGGGAGATGTACTGCTCCTCTGGCCAATGCATGCCCTACTCCAAGTTGTGCGATGGCATCCGTGATTGTCGGGATGGCGATGATGAGCTGGAGTCTCTCTGCGAGGGTGTTATCATACCAACGACTACAGTCAGTTCAACGACAAGTACTACCACAGAAAGTAGTATCCATAGCATAACTGCCACTGCTGCTATGACACGAAAACCACCACAAGCAAATCCCATTCAGGAGAACTTGGAGTGTGTGGTTCCAGAACTGCCAAACGTGATAGTTAGGCATTTCACGCAGGCAATTCTCACTGCAGGATCAAGAGTAGCCAATGGCACCCGCATCTACTACGACTGCCCAGCGGAGCACACGCTTAAAGGAGACAACGAGAACTCTTGCAAGGACGCATTGTGGGCCAGGAAGTTTCCCTACTGTGAAAGTAAGTACATATAACTACAAATGTGCTCTTAATTTGTATTAATTTATTGCATTTACTTGTAGCACCACAAGCGTATATATTTAGCTTGGCGATAGTAATATTCTGCTTCCTAATCGTGGTATTGGTGTTTCTAATTTGGCGGGTTCGTCGGGAAAATGGCACAAGAAGGCAACGTGAGGAGCACATTTGGCTGGTGGAGACCAGCAGTAATCTTCCCAGGCCAACTGGCATAGCAAAGGTCTAGGAATATACATATATACACGTGTATATGTTCAAAAAGCCAAAATTGTGATCACTTCTTTACCAACTTAGTTGTTGATAAAAAGCACTGTTAATTTAAAAATCTCTGGGCTTATGTTAAGCAAATAATGTGTTAAAAAGTTCTTCTTTCTGATGCTTTAAACCATCATTTGAAATGTATTTCTAAACTTACAGTATAAGGTTAAGAGCAATTATAAATTGCAAATATATAATAACAGCCTAATTATGTTTTTACATTGTAAATTATGGTCAAGCCTAGAATTCCGGCTGCTAACAATATGTTTGCTGTAACAGCTGTAATGCGAAAACCACTTGTTGCTGTGACTCAAGCTGTGACCGCAACAGTGACTGGAAATAATGGCATTTCTGCTGCGGGCACACGCGGTCATACCATCCCACGAATGCGCCAATATTGCTCCAGTGCTTCGCAGGGTAAGTACCCCAAGTTCTAGAGTGGCTCCATGCCAGAGATACCGCAACCGATTAGATAACGTATTGCACTTGCAGCCGGCTAAGAGTTCCCTTGAAAATGGCCAACATTGCTAAGATCTTCGCCACCCGTGCCCAGGGCGTCCTGCAGGCAGCCGCCCGCCAGCCACAGGTGGCCACCCGCTTCAGCAGCTCCTGTAAGTATATGCAGTATATGTATAGGGGGATCAAAGTCCACGCAATTGATGCCCAGCTCCACCCTAAGCCGGAAGATCAAGATATCCAATGCCGGTTTCTGTCCGATTTCTTTTGTACTTTTCCAGGCGAAATAAACATTGATTGCGTAACATTCGCGTATCGTATACGATCACCTCATTTATGATGCCTTCTCTTTTCAGCCACCAACAGCTGGGAGTACATCAAGACCGAAGTGGCCGGCGAGAGCAAGAACGTGGCCGTGATCACCCTGAACCGCCCCAAGGCACTGAATGCCCTCTGCAATGGCCTGATGAAGGAGCTGTCCACCGCGTTGCAGCAATTCGGCAAGGATAAGAGCATCTCCGCCATCGTTTTGACGGGCAGTGAGAAGGCCTTTGCCGCCGGCGCCGATATCAAGGAGATGGTGGGCAACACCTACTCGCAGTGCATCCAGGGCAACTTCTTGAACGACTGGACCGAGGTCGCCCGCACCCAGAAGCCCATCATTGCTGCCGTGAATGGCTACGCCTTGGGCGGTGGCTGTGAGCTGGCCATGATGTGCGACATCATCTATGCCGGCGACAAGGCCAAGTTTGGTCAGCCCGAGATTGCCTTGGGCACCATTCCCGGAGCCGGTGGCACCCAGCGTCTCACCCGCGTCGTTGGCAAGTCCAAGGCCATGGAGATGTGCCTTACCGGCAACATGATCGGCGCCCAGGAGGCTGAGAAGCTGGGTCTCGCCAGCAAAGTGGTGCCCGCCGACCAGCTACTGGGCGAGGCCGTCAAGCTGGGCGAGAAGATCGGCACCCACTCCAATCTGATCGTGCAGCTGTGCAAGGAGTCCGTTAACACGGCTTATGAGACAACCCTCCAGGAGGGCCTGAAGTTCGAGCGTCGCACTTTCCATGCCACGTTCTCCACGGTTAGTTCAAGTTCTAATATCTGGTCAACACTATCTAATCTCTTTTATTTTCTGACATCCAATAGGCCGATCGCAAGGAGGGCATGACCGCCTTCGCCGAGAAGCGCCCTGCCAAGTTTACCAACGAGTAAAAGGGGATGCTACCCTAATCCCTCCCAGCCAGCTTTGCATTTATATTATCTAAAATATCAGTGTTGTTTCTACGCAATTAAAACTTTAATCGTGATAATTTGAAAATGAACAATGTATCATAATTTGTCATTAGTATATGTGACATGCTAGTCCGCATGTCAGGTGGTAATCCATTTCTATAAACATGGTATAGCCACTTGACAGTCGGCTTGCTTGACCGATTATCCTACTTCTAGTCGAAACAAAACATGTGCTTGGATGACTTCCATGGTTTTGGGGAATGCCCCCTCTTGTTGCTTTCGAGTTTGAAAGGCAAGCTTTTTGGAAATGTGTGCGCAGTGTAGCGTTGCCTTCGTGAAGCATATTCCATAATATGAAAATCTATACCTCCCCGCATCCTTCTCGTGCCTTGTGGAATTTTGTGCCTGGATGCATCATCAGAATCATCGCAACATCGAGCGGAGTGTCGATAATTTCGTGACCGTGGATAGTTTGCATCCCTGTGCATGGGATACTGCTCTGTACATCGGAAACGTTTTCCCTTTGGCTTAATCACGCAGGGATCACTTAGTTCCGTGGTAAACTCATAGTTTCGATACGTAACCAGTCCTCGACGTATGCCCGGAGCTAGTGGCTCCGTTGGCCGTGAGGTGAGTAGGTAATCTGTGCATGGTCTGCATTCCTCTAACTTAGCCCTCTTTCGCTGCCGGTGCTCCTCCCACTCCCGCTGGGCACGGGATACCAAAGGATGAGGAACTCTACAGGGAGATTGCTGCCGTGGTTCAGTGGTTGGACAATCACTTGAGTGACTGCTCCCATGACTGCAACTGTCTGAGGAACACCTATCATAACATAGCGAGGACTTTTTTGCCTGGGACCTCTGGTAATTCCTGGCTCTTGTTGATCGTCTGGAACAGGTTGGTAGCCCAAAGGAGGAGTTGGTGCTCCTCCTGTACGTAACGATTTCTGAGTCCGAGGAACGTCGGGATTTGGCTCTACCACCTTTCTTTACTGTCTTAGACCATAACTTGGGATCTCTTGGGTCCCGTATATCCCGGATACTATCCTGATCCCTTAAGAAGATTTTCCTGTCTGAAGAGTTGGTTTCGTTGCATATCACTCTTTGGTTATCTTTTAGATGGTCCACATCAGAAGCTTCTCTTTCCTTGGACTTACCCTCCCTGACACTTATAGATCGGGGGTTATGCCTAGGCCTATCGCTCCCCGATTGGTTGGACTTGAACTCAATTGCTTTAGATCCTGACCAGAGAAATCGCTTGGCAAATGCATGTAGTCTGGGCAGCAGGCGTGGTTTCTTTGAGAGATGCCTATCTGAATCTGCGAATAACTTTCTCGAGAGGAGTTCCGGCCATCTTGGACGTACTTTACTTGTGGAATAATTGTGGTCTTCCCAGTCAAGTAAACTGTCATTTGGTGCTCCTTTCTTATTTCTATTGGGACCTAGGCCAAATGAGTTCACTTTCTTGCCACGAGAACAAGATAAATGATTGTGGTGATCAAAAGAAGCTGAGCTAGTTATCTCAAAGAACGGGTGAAGTGTAGATCTGCTGCAGGTACATATATCTTCATTTTGATCTGAATAATCCTCACTGCATATGGGTGGTTGGATGCTCCTCCGGGGCACCCCACAACTGCGCCTGCTGTCAACTTCCTTCAATCGCCGCTTCACCTGGCTCCTTACATCCGGATTCGTTGTGGACCAGTAGTAGGAGTAAGGTTTACTGTCTGGAAACATTTGCCGCTGGCACCAATTATGTTCCGCGAGACGACGCTTCTCCGCCTTTCGAATATCCGGATCGACGGCGGACCACAGGTAGCAATATGGTGGTGGCTTACTCCTCTTGCACTTCGGGATTGGAGCACAGCCCCGATCAACAAGTTTCTGGTTTTCGGAACGATGAATGAAACCTCTATAGCCGAGGCTATTTCCTCGACGGCTTGGTGGGATTTCAATATCGTTCTGATCAAGGAGGTCGGGTCGCTGACGATGTTCCCGACCAAGTTCCTGATGATTGGAGACGGATGCGTAGAAAGAGTGCTCTGAGGTCGGATCTTCATGGTCATCCGCTTCAGTCCTATTATAGTCCTCACAGCAGTTCTTTTCACTAAAGTTCTTTGGTTTCTTATTTCTATTTCTATTTCGGGATCCGTATGTAGTTCCCTTAATGGCTTTGAAGAAAGGCCTATTCTCGTACTCAATGCAACGAGGATCACGAATCCTTTTGGTCTTAACATTTTTACCGTCAGATATGGGTGGAACTCGGGATTTGGACCACCGATTGGGCTGCTCAGTAGAGCAGGGACAGCTGTCCATCTCTTCCATGGGATTCATACTAGGTTGTGATTGCGATTCAATTGGTTTAGAAGAGGGCTCTTGATTAGCTACCGGTGGTATTAAGGATGGATTGCTCGCATAAATTCTGTGCAACTTATACCTATGCTGGCTGTCCTTTGCCTTGGGGCTATCCCTAGCCCCATTTTCATCTTTTTTCACTAAAACAGCTGCTTTCTCTTTAGCAAAGGGCGAGTAGCGCGTTTTCCTGGGCTTTGTGTTGGATACAGGAGGATTGGAGTCCGCCTGACTTAATGGGGCCTGTGGGGGACTTTCCTTTTTCGGGGGACATGAGCAGACTCGGTGACGAATGCAGTCCACATTGGTGCAAGCAAATTCCACAGGTGCAGCTGTGGAGATGCCGGGTCGCATGTGGCGGCTCTTACCCGCCGCATCGTACTTGTAGTAGGAGGAGTTGGGCTTGCGTGACCGGTACTTTCGCGGCAGCTTCTCCAGACCCCGCATCCTGGCGTGGTGCTGCCTAAGAAGGCTGAGGAACTCGGGGGACACCCGCCGTCCTGGCAGGGCGTAAGTCGCCGCCTTACCCGTTCGATGAAGGGCATGTCGTATGGGCACATGAAACCTGAAGCAGAACCTCCTTTTGCATGGCTTTCTTTCGGCTGCGGATCGTCGGGTGTCGAGATACCACTGCGCCGCCTTGTCATCCACATCGAAGTACTGCACCCCACTTCTGACCATTTTGGGAGGTCGCTTCAGATCCTGCTGCGAAGGCGGATCGCGCGGCACAGTTGAGCACCTCAATGGATCCAGGCAGTTGTGGGCACAGGTCAGGAAGTCGTAGTAGGAGGTGCAGGTATCTAGCATGTTGAGCTTCTTTATCTTCAGAGCACTTAAAATATTCATCTCGAATGGGGAATTTTGTTGTATTAAAACTGAAAAATTAGAAAACTAGCCTAGTCCTACAGAGGTTGGTGGATCGATCCACAAATGTGTCAGTTATTTTGTAAAACGTATCGTATGGCTAACAAATTAAAAATATTCCTAGAATCGAACATTAATCTAAGGACAATCATAAGATGTACATATCTTTGTCTCGTGACTTCCCAAAGATTAATATTCGCTTCTAGGATTACCATGTATCATTTTGTACTTCAGAATATCTAAGGGCAACACATCCCTCGTTCCCGTTCCCTTTTTCGTAGTTCAAGATAATACGAACGAAGTTCTAATCGACGCCTTTGGGCCTTTGCTTTCTGCATGAAGTTGGATTCTCGTTGATGTTTGCCTAAAAGAAGTTCGACTATTTGTTGAGATGAAGACACAAGGTCAATTAACTTACCCCTCAAAAGCAATTTGCATAGGTAGCAATCACAATTTTTCCTGTCACTTAAGCGACAAACTTTAGCATCTGCACAGGGTTTCTTCATTTCTGATTGATAATTATTCATCTGGTCTCTCCAGATTTTGTCGGAATATAGACGTATTCTTATGGGCTTCGGCGGATCCGCTGCCGGACACAGATTTACAGGGTATTCGTGTGGTGCTAATATCCTCACCAAGGAGGGGTACTTCTTTTGCGGCTTACCGTTCTCCACCGCATGGGAGCCTTTAGTCGGATGCATATTACTTAGCCTGACGATATTTTCCGTCACAAAATCCCGTTGTTTTTTCTGGGGTCGAAAGTCTTCGCGGATGGCAACCTCCTGCATCAGTTCTTCAATCCGTGCTTGCACAGCGGCCCTTTCCTGGGCATAGAAAGTGTCATGCACCTGTTCCCGCATACGCAGATCCTTGAGAGCCTGACTCTCACGTGTCTTGACCTCCTCGCTCGTCCTCCTCAGGGATAAGATGCTCTGGCGATCACTAAATTCTCCCAAGGCATTATCATGCGTCTTGGCCTTGTGCTTGGGCCGCTTCGACTGCGATTTCTTGTAGGATTTCCCAGAGGTTTTCTCGGAGACTTTCTCCTCCTTTGCCACATCGGCTATAATGTCGTTCATTGTTTTATTTATGCCATCAAGCGGATCATAGTCATCTGGAAAGGACTCGAACAAGTGTTCGTCCGCATCCAAGGCCTCGTTCTTGTTGATTTCTTTTTTCTGCTTAGCTATCAAGGATTGGGCAATGCCCGTAGTGCTAATAACCGATCCTACAGACTGTTGGTACCTATCCGAGGAAGTCTGACTCGGGGTCCTGCCATAGAAAGTGGTTCTCTCGCTTTTCAAGTAGGAAATTGGATACTTGGAGTTCATCTGGGCTAATATTCTCCGATCTGGCATTGAATTCTTTATGTAGTAACTAAATTTCTTCAGTTTAATCTTCCTACCAGGAGCAGGAAAAACGCGATGCCTTGAAGAAGAAATTGAATGTAGCGAGAACTCACTTGATGTAGTAGATCGGTATTTGCTCTTAGGCTGGGATGTGGTAATCCTATTTTTGGGTTTTGGAGCCAACTGAACTGTACTAGAATCTTGTGAAACTTCTGGTTCCTTGATCGCAGAGTGTTCCCTAAAAGTTTGCCAAATTTCAGGCTTTTTTATAATAGATATTTGGTGAGAAGGCCGCGTATCCACGCGCTTTTCCGTTGTTAATTCTTTCTCAGATGGCTCCAAAACTTCCTGTTCAGCAAAGGGTGGCGTAGACATTATTGGATCCTGGTCCATCCAGCTCGAACTTGTGGTTTTCCCGGCATGATTCATTCGAAAGTGGCTGGTCAAAGCCCGGTTTAGCTCTGGTATGATCCTTTCCTTGCCCCTTAGCATTTTGCGAAATGATTTTGAATGCCTTTCCTTCGTTTTATCGCCGCTCATATGTCTGTGGGTTTCGGAAGCACGAAGGCTATAACTGGGCTCTAGATTATTACTTGGCTTGGACTTCCTAAGTCCTTTTGTTTGTAGGTTTACCGTGGAACCCAATAAAGTCCTGCTCTGCAGTAGAGGGAGACGTTCGGGCATCTTCACATCGCGGTCAGTTATCAGTTCATCAAAGGTCCTTGTTTCGGTCCTCAGCCTGCCCTTTAGCGTATTCTTGGATGCCCACGAAAATTTGGCTCCCACATTGGCAGTTGTTTTGCTTTTCCAATTTTTCTTGATTTTCTTACTTTTCATTGTTGATGAAACTTCCAGGCGATTAGATGATTTCAAGATTGGATGAAATTCTGAAATTTTGCTAGCCTTACCCCGCAGCATTTCATCAAAGGTTTCTGTGTACGGAGTTGTACTTCCGTCTGATCTACGTCTATGTGGGCTCTGTTCAGGGACTGGGACTTTCAGTTCGTGCATGCTCCTCAGTGTCGAAAAGTGTTTAGACAGCTCACTATTTACCTCCCCAAGCATAGAGCTATAAGGTTTGAAACCCACTTGAGCCTTATTGTCCTCCTTAATCCTCCTGTAAATGCCCAACGATGTGTCCAGTTGCCCTATTCTCCTTAGATTGGCCACCTTTTCTGTGGATAATTGCCTAAACAGGGCTTGCTCTGAATTTTCAGCAAATGACTTCGGCTTTTTTATTTCGCGAATTCTTTCAAGTTTCGGTTGGCCCAAGGCGTTACGATAATGATAATCACTTTTCTTTTCCAATCGAATTCGCTGAGGAGCATTTTGAGTTTTACTTAAGTGATGAAAGTTGTCCCCATCCTTGCGTTTATTGTGCCGATTTTGTTTTATGGACTCCTGCTTTTTCGAATCCCGAGCTTGAACGTTTTCTTTGAGCTTTGTTCGATGCTGCTCGCGCCTTTTGTGCTTTTTATTGGGGATAGTAGGTCGTTGGGCTAGCAATGTTGGTGTGGTATACTTAAGAGATGTGCCTTCAGATAAGGTCAATTGTAGGCAGGGTCGGGAGTAGAGAATCCTAGGATTTCCCGAAACCAGTGGTCTTTTAGCTATTGATATCGGTGTTGCGTAAGGGGGAATTCTTTGTCCAGGAAGCAAAGATTGACCTCCAATCTCAGCAGAGTTTCTGCTGTTCTCTTGATTTTCCGGTGCATGATTTCTTTGGGCTTCCATTTCAGGGGAAAAATGTTTATTTTCTATCCTAACACTATCTTCTTCATTCTTAAAATTTGAATTTCTTCTCTTGCTAGTACAGCAAATTTCGTAGATCTCCTTATCGCTCGGCTTTGGCACCTTAGGTCCATTATTAAACAATATGTCTTGGGAGCTCTACAGTTTTAAGTTAAGTGTCAAATTAGGAATTTGTCAAACATGGCTAAGTCAAAATGGGTTTTTTATTATAAATTTATCCACTTAATTGTTGTGTTACTTTCAATTCAATTTATTATTTGATATTTTTTGAAATTATTCATGACCAACATTACGTACCTGAAATTTAGGTAGATTCCAAGCATTTTGCCCATTTAGCGCACAATAATTTTGTATCTTCTGACGAATCGCCTTGTAGCTACTTGGCTGGTAGTTGCACCAGCAGATGTTCGATTTGTGAAACGCAGCCATTGAACGAGCTCCAAACGCAAGATGAATCCTTACAACAATGAATTTATTGTGTTTCCCCCACAATCGAAAATGCCAATTTGAATTAAAAGTCAAGGATGGTCACACTGGCTGCGCTCAACAGCACGCTGTACGCGCACGCTTAACAGAGCCCCAAGATAAGGCGCTTCGATTCTTGCAGCTCTGAGATACTTTTTATTTGGCAAGAGTCCTGCGCGCTGGCAGTCGAAATTCCGTTGAGAGCGAAGCTGGCAAAAAGTAAAAGTGAAAATCAGGCCCTTGAAATTTGTTCATCAATTATGCATTGATTGAAACACGAGCGAGTGCTGTGTATTGTTTGTGTGCGCGCCTAGCAGAAAGTGCATTTCAAAAGCGTTTGGGCAAACGTATTAAATATTGTGTGTAAAGATTGTCATTCAGTTCCGTAATCCATAATTGCGAGAAGACACTCGAGCGCACCCACCCACACCACGCGCGCTATATATATACATATACACACACACAGCAGTGGGTGAGCCGCCCCCACTTTGCCCTTGGCCCCACGGACCCAAGAAGCGTTCGATTTTTCACAACAGCCAGTGAAAACGCCAAGCGGAAAGCCCCTTAGCAAGCCGTGCAAGCCGTGCAAACCGTGCAAACCGTGCAACCCGAGCTGCAGATACCCATCATATCAACATGGACATGCTCAACCAGATACTCAGCATCAATAACGGTGGCGCCTACGGGGGCGGCAAGGCTGGCGGCGCCTTCGACCCCCTCACGTTCGCCATGAAGCCCCAAGTGGTCATCAGGGCCCTCTGCTGGGTAAGTTGGGGCTCGGACAAGCTGCGTCCGGGGAATCGCTGGGATTTGTGGACGCACACGCCACGCCACTCACATGACCCGATTGTCACACTGTTTACACCGCGCATAATTCATGAACTCTTGCGAGAGCCGCGTCCTTCTTGGTCCTTGTGCATGGGATCTTAATGTTCCTTGGACTCTCGCTGAAATATACATGATATTAAATTCGTACTCATTGCGTAAGCCAACTCTATTCTGCTATATTGCCTTCTTATAGCTTAAAATGTTGGGATTTCAGAATTAATGCAATTTTCTTTGGTATATTTATGAAACCCTAAGCTTAAAAGCATCAATCGGGGCTGCAAGCCTCTTTTTCCAAGGCTTTTAATAAAATGAGGTTTTTATAAATAGTGCTTTTAAATTGACGCGCTAAATGGCACCTTTATGTGCCATTTCGATGAAATGCTTCCTCGTAAATAGTGCGAAAAGCGTGCGTAATTTCAGAATCCCAGAAAATCGTGAATTTGTTTGCCCCCACTGCGGAGGGGCGCTGGGTATTTGTGCCCCTAAATAGTGGGAGCGCGCTCTAGTGCTCAGCTGCAGAGGGACCATAAAAAGTCTCACGTCCATGAAAGCTTTATAATTAAATGTGGTAAGGTGCCCGGGCAATTGGCCACTAGGCTTAGGACTTTATTTTACCATCGACTTGATGTGCGTCAGCAGGGAAGTGGGAAAACGGTATAACCGAGGGGGCGGTGCCTCGCCGCCTGTTTGCCTGTTTGCTTTCCATTTGTGTATACGTAATATTTGCCCACTCTTTTGAGCAAGGACTCTGCGATTGCAGAACCATTCCCGCTCTTTTCTTCCTGGCCAAACAAACCAAACTTGGCCTTCATTCCGGAAATTGGGTCACAAACATAAGTACGTGTCTGCCGCGTTGTCTGTGTACTTGAACTTCTGGTTTGTTGCACCTGCTTACGAAAATCAATAGTGAAGTGCGAGTTCGGTATCAGCATAATAAAATGATGATTCGAAACCAAAATCTGAAAATTGGTTAATCAACAGAACTTGTTGGTAAACGTACAAAAGCTGTTCAAAGCTGTTAAGTTCATACTTTTAGAACCAATTTCGTTCATCATCGTTCACCCAGTAGAGTGATTTAAATTACACTTAAACTATACACAACAATTTTAAAGACAATAAAGCCTTATAGTTGATTTCAACATTTCTGTGTGCATATAAAAGGACCATTAAAAGTTAATGGGCGCCCTCATTCATTGGGAATTTTCTTGATTTTCCAGCTCTTCTCGGTGGTGGTCTTCGGCTGCATATCCTCAGAGGGCTGGACGGAGAAGGATGGCAAGGAGTACTGCCTTTATAATGGCGACGGCATGGCCTGCAAGTATGGCAACATGGTGGGCGTCTTTGGGTTCCTGGCCTCCATGGGTTTCATGGGTGGCGAGTTCCTGTTCGAACGGATGTCGTCGGTGAAGAGCAGAAAGCGTTACGTCATGGCCGACATGGGTTTCTCGGGTAAGTTCTGGCCATGTATATTCCTCCTGACAACACATAACTAATGGCAATCCGTCGTCGCAGCCTTCTGGACCTTCATGTACTTCGTGGCCTTCTTGTACTTGTGGTCCCAATGGAGCTCCTCACCCCCACCGCCGCTGGGAATCGGAGCTGGCAGCATGAAGACCGCCATTTGGTTCTGCCTCTTCTCGATTGTCAGCTGGGTTAGTAGATTTCCGTCCATTTAGTGGCTAGTTTGCTGACTCACTCGGTTCCTTCTGCAGGCCCTCTGCGCCCTGATGGCCTATAAGCGTTTTCTGATCGGCGCCGGCGATGAGTTCACCTCTGCCTTCGAAACGGACCCGGCCAACGTGGTCCACCAGCAGGCCTACGGATACTCCATGGACAACGACAACGATCAGTACAGCGCCTCACCATTTGGCCAGCCCCAGCAGGGTGAGTTCATGGTCCAATGCAATGTAACCATTGATATAACCTCTTCACTTCTCTATGAGTGCGAAGTTTTTAGTTATACACTGATCATAACACTTTCTAATAGGCATTATAATATAAGATTTTAGCCCATTAGGCACCTGATTAATGTGAGTTTTTCCCCGCAGGAGGCATGGAGCAGCAGCAATCCGGATTGGAGTACCAGCAGCCCACCTACTAAGGAATTAACACACTTGCTCCTCCGTTGTCCGCACACACTCACTTCGATTTAGTGCAATTGTAGTGCAACTGGCAAGGATTTACACGACTAAACAGCTACAACACACAAGTTGGCTTTACCATATACACCGATGTCGAACATATAACAAGAGTAACCGAAACAATAACAATACCAAATGATGCAACAAGCAGGCAGCAGCAGAAACCAATCCACGCACCGGCTTTAGCTATTGGGAGATATTGCAGGGGATATATCCGATGTGGGATGGATCGGATGAATAGTTTGAATAACTCGTAAGCTAGCCCTTTAAGTTGAGTGTGCAGTTTTTTGTAGTGGAAACTTGTTGCAATATATTATACAGATATACAACTAGTTATATATCCCATATGTATACATGCAACCCGCGCTTTCAACGTTGTTAGTTATTTAGTGTTTACGTGTACGTACCATACGAGTATTTGATTTGATTTGTGCCAGACCCTGGTCCCCCGATAATCAGCTTGTTAGCAATGGCAATAGCTCGAGACAGAGGGAAATATAAAATGATGTTTTTTAGATAAATTTACACACGTGCAGTGCAAATAGTTGAAAGACATACGAACCACTGCTCAAGCCACATATCCAATTTACCATCGGAGATTTACCCAACAACCAATAGGCATTTGGCCAGGGTCGATGCTTGGTTAGACGAGCAGCAGTGCAACCACTACAATAAACGCCAAACAATATGTAAATTCTAAACCGTAAGAGATCAATACTATAACCGTAGAATTGTTGTGAGGGATTCAGTAGATTACGGGAGATTACTGCAGGAATATTTCTAGTTATGGTTCGCAAATCACGCCGAAATGAAATGGTTCAAGGCTTACTGTTGCCCCCCTCCACCCCACTACCAAAAGATTTGTATAGTAACTATAAATGCCCGAACAATACCCATTATGCATTGTAAAGAAGCGGTTCCCCAGCAGAAAATACAGTGGGTGTGTTGGCCACTTCGATATACTCAGATCGATATCAAAGAATGTAAACATATTGATTACATAAATGTTCACTTAGTGCAGCAACTTGCGATAACCTGCAAATGTATTTGTTAAATTAAATACTATATACATATATTATATATTATATATATTTACGGATTGTATGTGTAATACGAAGCGCCCTGTTAAATGCAACAAGGAGATAGGGATCTCAGCAAATATACAAGTATAAATTAATCATGTAGAGTTCGTGTGCGTTATAAAAAGAGTAGAGAAAGAAACATAATACAAAATTTACTCATTTAAAACTTAATGATCGATTTAAATAGCGAACCCGGCCCAAAATCGGCTTGAACATTTGCGAAACACTATTGTAATAGATAAACTCCTCAAGCAAGATTCTCAACTGGACAGCCCCTCAAAAATAATAAATACATATTTTTAAAAATCAACCCAAAATCGGTAAAGTATTCTCTTTGCGTTAGTTGCAATATTTTTCCAGTACTTAAAAGGTGAGTAAAGGGCTGTTGTATTGGTTTTAATAGCCGTTACTCGTAGAGTAACGTAGAGTATACTAAATTCATTGAAAAGTATGTAACAGGCAGAAGGAAGCGTTTCCGACCATATAAAATATATATATTCTTGATCAGGATCGATAGCCGAGTCGATCTGGCCATGTCCGTCTGCCTGTCCGTCCGTCCGTCCGTCTGTCCGTCAACTTATCTTAATCAGATTTTAAAGTGGCATACCTCTAAATGTTTCTGGCCCAATTCTCTAAAAAGCTGCATTCAAATTTAGGAAATTATTTTTTATCATTTTCTTTTTACTTTTTTGATGTGTTTTTGGGTGTATTAATTCAAAAAAATTAAGCAACGTCCTAAGGCTGAAGTTCTAAACTCCATAACTCCACTTATCTTAATCGGATTTTGAAGTGGCATACCTCTAAATGTTTCTGGCGCAATTCTCTAAAAATCTGCATTCAATTTAGAAATTTATTTTTTTTCAATTTTTTTGTCATTTTTTTGATGTGATGATGTTACAACTTCAAAAAAACTAAGAAATGTCCTAAGGCTGAAGTTCTAAACTCCATAACTCCACTTATCTTAATCGGATTTTGAAGTGGCATACCTCTAAATGTTTCTGGCGCAATTCTCTAAAAATCTGCATTCAAATTTAGAAATTTATTTTTTTTCAATTTTTTTGTCATTTTTTTGATGTGATGATGTTACAACTTCAAAAAAACTAAGAAATGTCCTAAGGCTGAAGTTCTAAACTCCATAACTCCACTTATCTTAATCGGATTTTGAAGTGGCATACCTCTAAATGTTTCTGGCGCAAGTCTCTAAAAATCTGCATTCAAATTTAGAAATTTATTTTTTTTCAATTTTTTTGTCATTTTTTTGATGTGATGATGTACAACTTCAAAAAAAACTAAGAAATGTCTTAAGGCTGAAGTTCTAAACTCCATAACTCCACTTATCTTAATCGGATTTTGAAGTGGCATACCTCTAAATGTTTCTGGCGCAATTCTCTAAAAATCTGCATTCAAATTTAGAAATTTATTATTTTTCAATTTTTTTGTCATTTTTTTGATGTGATGATGTTACAACTTCAAAATAACTAAGAAATGTCCTAAGGCTGAAGTTCTAAACTACATAACTCCACTTATCTTAATCGGATTTTGAAGTGGCATACCTCTAAATGTTTCTGGCGCAAGTCTCTAAAAATCTGCATTCAAATTTAGAAATTTATTTTTTTTCAATTTTTTTGTCATTTTTTTGATGTGATGATGTTACAACTTCAAAAAAACTAAGAAATGTCCTAAGGTTGAAGTTCTAAACTCCATAACTCCACTTATCTTAATCGGATTTTGAAGTGGCATACCTCTAAATGTTTCTGGCGCAAGTCTCTAAAAATCTGCATTCAAATTTAGAAATTTATTTTTTTTCAATTTTTTTGTCATTTTTTTGATGTGATGATGTTACAACTTCAAAAAAACTAAGAAATGTCCTAAGGCTGAAGTTCTAAACTCCATAACTCCACTTATCTTAATCGGATTTTGAAGTGGCATACCTCTAATTGCTTCTGGCGCAATTCTCTAAAAATCTGCATTCAAATTTAGAAATTTATTTTTTTTTCAATTTTTTTGTCATTTTTTTGATGTGATGATGTTACAACTTCAAAAAAACTAAGAAATGTCCTAAGGCTGAAGTTCTAAACTCCATAACTCCACTTATCTTAATCGGATTTTGAAGTGGCATACCTCTAAATGTTTCTGGCGCAAGTCTCTAAAAATCTGCATTCAAATTTAGAAATTTATTTTTTTTCAATTTTTTTGTCATTTTTTTGATGTGATGATGTTACAACTTCAAAAAAACTAAGAAATGTCCTAAGGCTGAAGTTCTAAACTCCATAACTCCACTTATCTTAATCGGATTTTGAAGTGGCATACCTCTAAATGTTTCTGGCGCAAGTCTCTAAAAATCTGCATTCAAATTTAGAAATTTATTTTTTTTCAATTTTTTTGTCATTTTTTTGATGTGATGATGTTACAACTTCAAAAAAACTAAGAAATGTCATAAGGCTGAAGTTCTAAACTCCATAACTCCACTAATCTTAATCGGATTTTGAAGTGGCATACCTCTAAATGTTTCTGGCGCAATTCTCTAAAAATCTGCATTCAAATTTAGAAATTTATTTTTTTTCAATTTTTTTGTCATTTTTTTGATGTGATGATGTTACAACTTCAAAAAAACTAAGAAATGTCCTAAGGCTGAAGTTCTAAACTCCATAACTCCACTTATCTTAATCGGATTTTGAAGTGGCATACCTCTAATTGCTTCTGGCGCAATTTTCTAAAAATCTGCATTCAAATTTAGAAATTTATTTTTTTTCAATTTTTTTGTCATTTTTTTGATGTGATGATGTTACAACTTCAAAAAAACTAAGAAATGTCCTAAGGCTGAAGTTCTAAACTCCATAACTCCACTTATCTTAATCGGATTTTGAAGTGGCATACCTCTAATTGTTTCTGGCGCAATTCTCTAAAAATCTGCATTCAAATTTAGAAATTTATTTTTTTTCAATTTTTTTGTCATTTTTTTGATGTGATGATGTTACAACTTCAAAAAAACTAAGAAATGTCCTAAGGCTGAAGTTCTAAACTCCATAACTCCACTTATCTTAATCGGATTTTGAAGTGGCATACCTCTAATTGCTTCTGGCGCAATTCTCTAAAAATCTGCATTCAAATTTAGAAATTTATTTTTTTGTTTAATTTTTTTGTCATTTTTTTGATGTGATGATGTTACAACTTCAAAAAAACTAAGAAATGTCCTAAGGCTGAAGTTCTAAACTCCATAACTCCACTTATCTTAATCGGATTTTGAAGTGGCATACCTCTAAATGTTTCTGGCGCAAGTCTCTAAAAATCTGCATTCAAATTTAGAAATTTATTTTTTTTCAATTTTTTTGTCATTTTTTTGATGTGATGATGTTACAACTTCAAAATAACTAAGAAATGTCCTAAGGCTGAAGTTCTAAACTCCATAACTCCACTTATCTTAATCGGATTTTGAAGTGGCATACCTCTAAATGTTTCTGGCGCAAGTCTCTAAAAATCTGCATTCAAATTTAGAAATTTATTTTTTTTCAATTTTTTTGTCATTTTTTTGATGTGATGATGTTACAACTTCAAAAAAACTAAGAAATGTCCTAAGGCTGAAGTTCTAAACTCCATAACTCCACTTATCTTAATCGGATTTTGAAGTGGCATACCTCTAAATGTTTCTGGCGCAAGTCTCTAAAAATCTGCATTCAAATTTAGAAATTTATTTTTTTTCAATTTTTTTGTCATTTTTTTGATGTGATGATGTTACAACTTCAAAAAAACTAAGAAATGTCATAAGGCTGAAGTTCTAAACTCCATAACTCCACTTATCTTAATCGGATTTTGAAGTGGCATACCTCTAAATGTTTCTGGCGCAATTCTCTAAAAATCTGCATTCAAATTTAGAAATTTATTTTTTTTCAATTTTTTTGTCATTTTTTTGATGTGATGATGTTACAACTTCAAAAAAACTAAGAAATGTCCTAAGGCTGAAGTTCTAAACTCCATAACTCCACTTATCTTAATCGGATTTTGAAGTGGCATACCTCTAATTGCTTCTGGCGCAATTCTCTAAAAATCTGCATTCAAATTTAGAAATTTATTTTTTTGTTTAATTTTTTTGTCATTTTTTTGATGTGATGATGTTACAACTTCAAAAAAACTAAGAAATGTCCTAAGGCTGAAGTTCTAAACTCCATAACTCCACTTATCTTAATCGGATTTTGAAGTGGCATACCTCTAATTGTTTCTGGCGCAATTCTCTAAAAATCTGCATTCAAATTTAGAAATTTATTTTTTTTCAATTTTTTTGTCATTTTTTTGATGTGATGATGTTACAACTTCAAAAAAACTAAGAAATGTCCTAAGGCTGAAGTTCTAAACTCCATAACTCCACTTATCTTAATCGGATTTTGAAGTGGCATACCTCTAATTGCTTCTGGCGCAATTCTCTAAAAATCTGCATTCAAATTTAGAAATTTATTTTTTTGTTTAATTTTTTTGTCATTTTTTTGATGTGATGATGTTACAACTTCAAAAAAACTAAGAAATGTCCTAAGGCTGAAGTTCTAAACTCCATAACTCCACTTATCTTAATCGGATTTTGAAGTGGCATACCTCTAAATGTTTCTGGCGCAAGTCTCTAAAAATCTGCATTCAAATTTAGAAATTTATTTTTTTTCAATTTTTTTGTCATTTTTTTGATGTGATGATGTTACAACTTCAAAATAACTAAGAAATGTCCTAAGGCTGAAGTTCTAAACTCCATAACTCCACTTATCTTAATCGGATTTTGAAGTGGCATACCTCTAAATGTTTCTGGCGCAAGTCTCTAAAAATCTGCATTCAAATTTAGAAATTTATTTTTTTTCAATTTTTTTGTCATTTTTTTGATGTGATGATGTTACAACTTCAAAAAAACTAAGAAATGTCCTAAGGCTGAAGTTCTAAACTCCATAACTCCACTTATCTTAATCGGATTTTGAAGTGGCATACCTCTAATTGCTTCTGGCGCAATTCTCTAAAAATCTGCATTCAAATTTAGAAATTTATTTTTTTGTTTAATTTTTTTGTCATTTTTTTGATGTGATGATGTTACAACTTCAAAAAAACTAAGAAATGTCCTAAGGCTGAAGTTCTAAACTCCATAACTCCACTTATCTTAATCGGATTTTGAAGTGGCATACCTCTAATTGTTTCTGGCGCAATTCTCTAAAAATCTGCATTCAAATTTAGAAATTTATTTTTTTTCAATTTTTTTGTCATTTTTTTGATGTGATGATGTTACAACTTCAAAAAAACTAAGAAATGTCCTAAGGCTGAAGTTCTAAACTCCATAACTCCACTTATCTTAATCGGATTTTGAAGTGGCATACCTCTAATTGCTTCTGGCGCAATTCTCTAAAAATCTGCATTCAAATTTAGAAATTTATTTTTTTGTTTAATTTTTTTGTCATTTTTTTGATGTGATGATGTTACAACTTCAAAAAAACTAAGAAATGTCCTAAGGCTGAAGTTCTAAACTCCATAACTCCACTTATCTTAATCGGATTTTGAAGTGGCATACCTCTAAATGTTTCTGGCGCAAGTCTCTAAAAATCTGCATTCAAATTTAGAAATTTATTTTTTTTCAATTTTTTTGTCATTTTTTTGATGTGATGATGTTACAACTTCAAAATAACTAAGAAATGTCCTAAGGCTGAAGTTCTAAACTCCATAACTCCACTTATCTTAATCGGATTTTGAAGTGGCATACCTCTAAATGTTTCTGGCGCAAGTCTCTAAAAATCTGCATTCAAATTTAGAAATTTATTTTTTTTCAATTTTTTTGTCATTTTTTTGATGTGATGATGTTACAACTTCAAAAAAACTAAGAAATGTCCTAAGGCTGAAGTTCTAAACTCCATAACTCCACTTATCTTAATCGGATTTTGAAGTGGCATACCTCTAAATGTTTCTGGCGCAAGTCTCTAAAAATCTGCATTCAAATTTAGAAATTTATTTTTTTTCAATTTTTTTGTCATTTTTTTGATGTGATGATGTTACAACTTCAAAAAAACTAAGAAATGTCATAAGGCTGAAGTTCTAAACTCCATAACTCCACTTATCTTAATCGGATTTTGAAGTGGCATACCTCTAAATGTTTCTGGCGCAATTCTCTAAAAATCTGCATTCAAATTTAGAAATTTATTTTTTTGTTTAATTTTTTTGTCATTTTTTTGATGTGATGATGTTACAACTTCAAAAAAACTAAGAAATGTCCTAAGGCTGAAGTTCTAAACTCCATAACTCCACCTATCTTAATCGGATTTTGAAGTGGCATACCTCTAAATGTTTCTGGCGCAAGTCTCTAAAAATCTGCATTCAAATTTAGAAATTTATTTTTTTTCAATTTTTTTGTCATTTTTTTGATGTGATGATGTTACAACTTCAAAATAACTAAGAAATGTCCTAAGGCTGAAGTTCTAAACTCCATAAACTCCACTTATCTTAATCGGATTTTGAAGTGGCATACCTCTAAATGTTTCTGGCGCAAGTCTCTAAAAATCTGCATTCAAATTTAGAAATTTATTTTTTTTCAATTTTTTTGTCATTTTTTTGATGTGATGATGTTACAACTTCAAAAAAACTAAGAAATGTCCTAAGGCTGAAGTTCTAAACTCCATAACTCCACTTATCTTAATCGGATTTTGAAGTGGCATACCTCTAAATGTTTCTGGCGCAAGTCTCTAAAAATCTGCATTCAAATTTAGAAATTTATTTTTTTTCAATTTTTTTGTCATTTTTTTGATGTGATGATGTTACAACTTCAAAAAAACTAAGAAATGTCATAAGGCTGAAGTTCTAAACTCCATAACTCCACTTATCTTAATCGGATTTTGAAGTGGCATACCTCTAAATGTTTCTGGCGCAATTCTCTAAAAATCTGCATTCAAATTTAGAAATTTATTTTTTTTCAATTTTTTTGTCCTTTTTTTTGATGTGATGATGTTACAACTTCAAAAAAACTAAGAAATGTCCTAAGGCTGAAGTTCTAAACTCCATAACTCCACTTATCTTAATCGGATTTTGAAGTGGCATACCTCTAATTGCTTCTGGCGCAAGTCTCTAAAAATCTGCATTCAAATTTAGAAATTTATTTTTTTTCAATTTTTTTGTCATTTTTTTGATGTGATGATGTTACAACTTCAAAAAAACTAAGAAATGTCCTAAGGCTGAAGTTCTAAACTCCATAACTCCACTTATCTTAATCGGATTTTGAAGTGGCATACCTCTAATTGCTTCTGGCGCAATTCTCTAAAAATCTGCATTCAAATTTAGAAATTTATTTTTTTGTTTAATTTTTTTGTCATTTTTTTGATGTGATGATGTTACAACTTCAAAAAAACTAAGAAATGTCCTAAGGCTGAAGTTCTAAACTCCATAACTCCACTTATCTTAATCGGATTTTGAAGTGGCATACCTCTAAATGTTTCTGGCGCAAGTCTCTAAAAATCTGCATTCAAATTTAGAAATTTATTTTTTTTCAATTTTTTTGTCATTTTTTTGATGTGATGATGTTACAACTTCAAAATAACTAAGAAATGTCCTAAGGCTGAAGTTCTAAACTCCATAACTCCACTTATCTTAATCGGATTTTGAAGTGGCATACCTCTAAATGTTTCTGGCGCAAGTCTCTAAAAATCTGCATTCAAATTTAGAAATTTATTTTTTTTCAATTTTTTTGTCATTTTTTTGATGTGATGATGTTACAACTTCAAAAAAACTAAGAAATGTCATAAGGCTGAAGTTCTAAACTCCATGACTCCACTTATCTTAATCGGATTTTGAAGTGGCATACCTCTAAGTGTTTCTGGCGCAAGTCTCTAAAAATCTGCATTCAAATTTAGAAATTTATTTTTTTTCAATTTTTTTGTCATTTTTTTGATGTGATGATGTTACAACTTCAAAAAAACTAAGAAATGTCCTAAGGCTGAAGTTCTAAACTCCATAACTCCACTTATCTTAATCGGATTTTGAAGTGGCATACCTCTAAATGTTTCTGGCGCAAGTCTCTAAAAATCTGCATTCAAATTTAGAAATTTATTTTTTTTCAATTTTTTTGTCATTTTTTTGATGTGATGATGTTACAACTTCAAAAAAACTAAGAAATGTCATAAGGCTGAAGTTCTAAACTCCATAACTCCACTTATCTTAATCGGATTTTGAAGTGGCATACCTCTAAATGTTTCTGGCGCAATTCTCTAAAAATCTGCATTCAAATTTAGAAATTTATTTTTTTTCAATTTTTTTGTCATTTTTTTGATGTGATGATGTTACAACTTCAAAAAAACTAAGAAATGTCCTAAGGCTGAAGTTCTAAACTCCATAACTCCACTTATCTTAATCGGATTTTGAAGTGGCATACCTCTAATTGCTTCTGGCGCAATTTTCTAAAAATCTGCATTCAAATTTAGAAATTTATTTTTTTTCAATTTTTTTGTCATTTTTTTGATGTGATGACGTTACAACTTCAAAAAAACTAAGAAATGTCCTAAGGCTGAAGTTCTAAACTCCATAACTCCACTTATCTTAATCGGATTTTGAAGTGGCATACCTCTAATTGTTTCTGGCGCAATTCTCTAAAAATCTGCATTCAAATTTAGAAATTTATTTTTTTTCAATTTTTTTGTCATTTTTTTGATGTGATGATGTTACAACTTCAAAAAAACTAAGAAATGTCCTAAGGCTGAAGTTCTAAACTCCATAACTCCACTTATCTTAATCGGATTTTGAAGTGGCATACCTCTAATTGCTTCTGGCGCAATTCTCTAAAAATCTGCATTCAAATTTAGAAATTTATTTTTTTGTTTAATTTTTTTGTCATTTTTTTGATGTGATGATGTTACAACTTCAAAAAAACTAAGAAATGTCCTAAGGCTGAAGTTCTAAACTCCATAACTCCACTTATCTTAATCGGATTTTGAAGTGGCATACCTCTAAATGTTTCTGGCGCAAGTCTCTAAAAATCTGCATTCAAATTTAGAAATTTATTTTTTTTCAATTTTTTTGTCATTTTTTTGATGTGATGATGTTACAACTTCAAAATAACTAAGAAATGTCCTAAGGCTGAAGTTCTAAACTCCATAACTCCACTTATCTTAATCGGATTTTGAAGTGGCATACCTCTAAATGTTTCTGGCGCAAGTCTCTAAAAATCTGCATTCAAATTTAGAAATTTATTTTTTTTCAATTTTTTTGTCATTTTTTTGATGTGATGATGTTACAACTTCAAAAAACTAAGAAATGTCCTAAGGCTGAAGTTCTAAACTCCATAACTCCACTTATCTTAATCGGATTTTGAAGTGGCATACCTCTAAATGTTTCTGGCGCAAGTCTCTAAAAATCTGCATTCAAATTTAGAAATTTATTTTTTTGTTCAATTTTTTTGTCATTTTTTTGATGTGATGATGTTACAACTTCAAAAAAACTAAGAAATGTCATAAGGCTGAAGTTCTAAACTCCATAACTCCACTTATCTTAATCGGATTTTGAAGTGGCATACCTCTAAATGTTTCTGGCGCAATTCTCTAAAAATCTGCATTCAAATTTAGAAATTTATTTTTTTTCAATTTTTTTGTCATTTTTTTGATGTGATGATGTTACAACTTCAAAAAAACTAAGAAATGTCCTAAGGCTGAAGTTCTAAACTCCATAACTCCACTTATCTTAATCGGATTTTGAAGTGGCATACCTCTAATTGCTTCTGGCGCAATTCTCTAAAAATCTGCATTCAAATTTAGAAATTTATTTTTTTGTTTAATTTTTTTGTCATTTTTTTGATGTGATGATGTTACAACTTCAAAAAAACTAAGAAATGTCCTAAGGCTGAAGTTCTAAACTCCATAACTCCACCTATCTTAATCGGATTTTGAAGTGGCATACCTCTAAATGTTTCTGGCGCAAGTCTCTAAAAATCTGCATTCAAATTTAGAAATTTATTTTTTTTCAATTTTTTTGTCATTTTTTTGATGTGATGATGTTACAACTTCAAAATAACTAAGAAATGTCCTAAGGCTGAAGTTCTAAACTCCATAACTCCACTTATCTTAATCGGATTTTGAAGTGGCATACCTCTAAATGTTTCTGGCGCAAGTCTCTAAAAATCTGCATTCAAATTTAGAAATTTATTTTTTTTCAATTTTTTTGTCATTTTTTTGATGTGATGATGTTACAACTTCAAAAAAACTAAGAAATGTCCTAAGGCTGAAGTTCTAAACTCCATAACTCCACTTATCTTAATCGGATTTTGAAGTGGCATACCTCTAATTGCTTCTGGCGCAAGTCTCTAAAAATCTGCATTCAAATTTAGAAATTTATTTTTTTTCAATTTTTTTGTCATTTTTTTGATGTGATGATGTTACAACTTCAAAAAAACTAAGAAATGTCCTAAGGCTGAAGTTCTAAACTCCATAACTCCACTTATCTTAATCGGATTTTGAAGTGGCATACCTCTAATTGCTTCTGGCGCAATTCTCTAAAAATCTGCATTCAAATTTAGAAATTTATTTTTTTGTTTAATTTTTTTGTCATTTTTTTGATGTGATGATGTTACAACTTCAAAAAAACTAAGAAATGTCCTAAGGCTGAAGTTCTAAACTCCATAACTCCACTTATCTTAATCGGATTTTGAAGTGGCATACCTCTAAGTGTTTCTGGCGCAAGTCTCTAAAAATCTGCATTCAAATTTAGAAATTTATTTTTTTTCAATTTTTTTGTCATTTTTTTGATGTGATGATGTTACAACTTCAAAAAAACTAAGAAATGTCCTAAGGCTGAAGTTCTAAACTCCATAACTCCACTTATCTTAATCGGATTTTGAAGTGGCATACCTCTAAATGTTTCTGGCGCAATTCTCTAAAAATCTGCATTCAAATTTAGAAATTTATTTTTTTTCAATTTGTTTGTCATTTTTTTGATGTGATGATGTTACAACTTCAAAAAAACTAAGAAATGTCCTAAGGCTGAAGTTCTAAACTCCATAACTCCACTTATCTTAATCGGATTTTGAAGTGGCATACCTCTAATTGCTTCTGGCGCAATTTTCTAAAAATCTGCATTCAAATTTAGAAATTTATTTTTTTTCAATTTTTTTGTCATTTTTTTGATGTGATGATGTTACAACTTCAAAAAAACTAAGAAATGTCCTAAGGCTGAAGTTCTAAACTCCATAACTCCACTTATCATAATCGGATTTTGAAGTGGCATACCTCTAATTGTTTCTGGCGCAATTCTCTAAAAATCTGCATTCAAATTTAGAAATTTATTTTTTTTTCAATTTTTTTGTCATTTTTTTGATGTGATGATGTTACAACTTCAAAAAAACTAAGAAATGTCCTAAGGCTGAAGTTCTAAACTCCATTACTCCACTTATCTTAATCGGATTTTGAAGTGGCATACCTCTAAATGTTTCTGGCGCAAGTCTCTAAAAATCTGCATTCAAATTTAGAAATTTATTTTTTTTCAATTTTTTTGTCATTTTTTTGATGTGATGATGTTACAACGTCAAAATAACTAAGAAATGTCCTAAGGCTGAAGTTCTAAACTCCATAACTCCACTTATCTTAATCGGATTTTGAAGTGGCATACCTCTAAATGTTTCTGGCGCAAGTCTCTAAAAATCTGCATTCAAATTTAGAAATTTATTTTTTTTCAATTTTTTTGTCTTTTTTTTGATGTGATGATGTTACAACTTCAAAAAAACTAAGAAATGTCCTAAGGCTGAAGTTCTAAACTCCATAACTCCACTTATCTTAATCGGATTTTGAAGTGGCATACCTCTAAATGTTTCTGGCGCAAGTCTCTTAAAATCTGCATTCAAATTTAGAAATTTATTTTTTTTCAATTTTGTTGTCATTTTTTTGATGTGATGATGTTACAACTTCAAAAAAACTAAGAAATGTCCTAAGGCTGAAGTTCTAAACTCCATAACTCCACTTATCTTAATCGGATTTTGAAGTGGCATACCTCTAAATGTTTCTGGCGCAAGTCTCTAAAAATCTGCATTCAAATTTAGAAATTTATTTTTTTTCAATTTTTTTGTCATTTTTTTGATGTGATGATGTTACAACTTCAAAAAAACTAAGAAATGTCATAAGGCTGAAGTTCTAAACTCCATAACTCCACTTATCTTAATCGGATTTTGAAGTGGCATACCTCTAAATGTTTCTGGCGCAAGTCTCTAAAACTCTGCATTCAAATTTAGAAATTTTTTTTTTTTCAATTTTTTTGTAATTTTTTTGATGTGATGATGTTACAACTTCAAAATAACTAAGAAATGTCCTAAGGCTGAAGTTCTAAACTCCATAACTCCACTTATCTTAATCGGATTTTGAAGTGGCATACCTCTAAATGTTTCTGGCGCAAGTCTCTAAAAATCTGCATTCAAATTTAGAAATTTATTTTTTTTCAATTTTTTTGTCATTTTTTTGATGTGATGATGTTACAACTTCAAAAAAACTAAGAAATGTCCTAAGGCTGAAGTTCTAAACTCCATAACTCCACTTATCTTAATCGGATTTTGAAGTGGCATACCTCTAATTGCTTCTGGCGCAATTCTCTAAAAATCTGCATTCAAATTTAGAAATTTATTTTTTTGTTTAATTTTTTTGTCATTTTTTTGATGTGATGATGTTACAACTTCAAAAAAACTAAGAAATGTCCTAAGGCTGAAGTTCTAAACTCCATAACTCCACTTATCTTAATCGGATTTTGAAGTGGCATACCTCTAAATGTTTCTGGCGCAAGTCTCTAAAAATCTGCATTCAAATTTAGAAATTTATTTTTTTTCAATTTTTTTGTCATTTTTTTGATGTGATGATGTTACAACTTCAAAATAACTAAGAAATGTCCTAAGGCTGAAGTTCTAAACTCCATAACTCCACTTATCTTAATCGGATTTTGAAGTGGCATACCTCTAAGTGTTTCTGGCGCAAGTCTCTAAAAATCTGCATTCAAATTTAGAAATTTATTTTTTTTCAATTTTTTTGTCATTTTTTTGATGTGATGATGTTACAACTTCAAAAAAACTAAGAAATGTCCTAAGGCTGAAGTTCTAAACTCCATAACTCCACTTATCTTAATCGGATTTTGAAGTGGCATACCTCTAAATGTTTCTGGCGCAATTCTCTAAAAATCTGCATTCAAATTTAGAAATTTATTTTTTTTCAATTTGTTTGTCATTTTTTTGATGTGATGATGTTACAACTTCAAAAAAACTAAGAAATGTCCTAAGGCTGAAGTTCTAAACTCCATAACTCCACTTATCTTAATCGGATTTTGAAGTGGCATACCTCTAATTGCTTCTGGCGCAATTTTCTAAAAATCTGCATTCAAATTTAGAAATTTATTTTTTTTCAATTTTTTTGTCATTTTTTTGATGTGATGATGTTACAACTTCAAAAAAACTAAGAAATGTCCTAAGGCTGAAGTTCTAAACTCCATAACTCCACTTATCATAATCGGATTTTGAAGTGGCATACCTCTAATTGTTTCTGGCGCAATTCTCTAAAAATCTGCATTCAAATTTAGAAATTTATTTTTTTTTCAATTTTTTTGTCATTTTTTTGATGTGATGATGTTACAACTTCAAAAAAACTAAGAAATGTCCTAAGGCTGAAGTTCTAAACTCCATTACTCCACTTATCTTAATCGGATTTTGAAGTGGCATACCTCTAAATGTTTCTGGCGCAAGTCTCTAAAAATCTGCATTCAAATTTAGAAATTTATTTTTTTTCAATTTTTTTGTAATTTTTTTGATGTGATGATGTTACAACGTCAAAATAACTAAGAAATGTCCTAAGGCTGAAGTTCTAAACTCCATAACTCCACTTATCTTAATCGGATTTTGAAGTGGCATACCTCTAAATGTTTCTGGCGCAAGTCTCTAAAAATCTGCATTCAAATTTAGAAATTTATTTTTTTTCAATTTTTTTGTCATTTTTTTGATGTGATGATGTTACAACTTCAAAAAAACTAAGAAATGTCCTAAGGCTGAAGTTCTAAACTCCATAACTCCACTTATCTTAATCGGATTTTGAAGTGGCATACCTCTAAATGTTTCTGGCGCAAGTCTCTTAAAATCTGCATTCAAATTTAGAAATTTATTTTTTTTCAATTTTGTTGTCATTTTTTTGATGTGATGATGTTACAACTTCAAAAAAACTAAGAAATGTCCTAAGGCTGAAGTTCTAAACTCCATAACTCCACTTATCTTAATCGGATTTTGAAGTGGCATACCTCTAAATGTTTCTGGCGCAAGTCTCTAAAAATCTGCATTCAAATTTAGAAATTTATTTTTTTTCAATTTTTTTGTCATTTTTTTGATGTGATGATGTTACAACTTCAAAAAAACTAAGAAATGTCCTAAGGCTGAAGTTCTAAACTCCATAACTCCACTTATCTTAATCGGATTTTGAAGTGGCATACCTCTAAATGTTTCTGGCGCAAGTCTCTAAAACTCTGCATTCAAATTTAGAAATTTTTTTTTTTTCAATTTTTTTGTAATTTTTTTGATGTGATGATGTTACAACTTCAAAATAACTAAGAAATGTCCTAAGGCTGAAGTTCTAAACTCCATAACTCCACTTATCTTAATCGGATTTTGAAGTGGCATACCTCTAAATGTTTCTGGCGCAAGTCTCTAAAAATCTGCATTCAAATTTAGAAATTTATTTTTTTTTCAATTTTTTTGTCATTTTTTTGATGTGATGATGTTACAACTTCAAAAAAACTAAGAAATGTCCTAAGGCTGAAGTTCTAAACTCCATAACTCCACTTATCTTAATCGGATTTTGAAGTGGCATACCTCTAATTGTTTCTGGCGCAATTCTCTAAAAATCTGCATTCAAATTTAGAAATTTATTTTGTTTCAATTTTTTTTGTCATTTCTTTGATGTGCTGATGTTACAACTTCAAAATAACTAAGAAATGTCCTAAGGCTGAAGTTCTAAACTCCATAACTCCACTTATCTTAATCGGATTTTGAAGTGGCATACCTCTAAATGTTTCTGGCGCAAGTCTCTAAAAATCTGCATTCAAATTTAGAAATTTATTTTTTTTCAATTTTTTTGTCATTTTTTTGATGTGATGATGTTACAACTTCAAAAAAACTAAGAAATGTCCTAAGGCTGAAGTTCTAAACTCCATAACTCCACTTATATTAATCGGATTTTGAAGTGGCATACCTCTAATTGTTTCTGGCGCAATTCTCTAAAAATCTGCATTCAAATATAGAAATGTTGCTTAATTTAATTTTTCTGTAATTATACCCGTTACTCGTAGAGTAAAAGGGTATACTATATTCGTAGAAAAGTATGTAACAGGCAGAAGGAAAAATTTCCGACCATTAAAAGGTATTTAAATTCTTGATCAGGATCAATAGCCAAGTCGATTTGGCCATGTCCGTCTGTCCGTTCGCCTGTCCGTATGAACGCCTCGATTTCAGGGACTACAACAGCTAGACGCAGCGCAAGTTAGTTTCCAAATGTTGTGGTATATTTTCACTTTTTTATATATCTTGTAAATTTTTATAGATTTGCAAAAAACTTTTTGCCACGCCCACACTTTATAAAAATTTAAAAGTTTTTTTTATTTTATTTTTTTTTTTGTTCCCCAATTTCTACCGATATTCCAGAATATGTTGAAATTTCTCGGTTGCACTTTCACTATCTGAGTAACGGGTATCTGATAGTCGGGGAATTAGACTATAGCATTCTATCTTTTTTTTTATCTGATTATTATTTATTGGAATGTATTTCAAAATCGGAAGGTCGCCGCACAATATCTTATTTTTTCTCCTTTCTCATTTCTGTAGTCGTTTCCTCTATTGAAAATTCTGGAGATAAATTAGGTTGTTGTTTGTTCTTCCACTCCTCTACGGTAAGATCACTCCACTGATTTATGCCCTTCTTAAAGGAAGTAGTTCCCAAATCGTATTGAGCATTGTGCTTTTGTATTGAATTCCAGTTGTCGCAAAATATATTTCGGCGTTTTTCGGTTTCTTTGTCATCTTGATATTTCGCCCCAAAGTCAATCTGTAATGTAATGTTAATTAGAGTACTAATTAAATTGCAAACCAAATATTACCAGAAACTTGTTCCATGCAGCCTGACATGTATTACTATCCTCGATATCCTTAGATATTTTTGTAGTGTTTTCAAGCTTAGAAAACTCTGGATTAAATTCAGGCTGTTGTTGGTTCTTCCACTCCTCTACGGTAAGATCGCTCCACTGATTTATGCCCTTCTTAAAGGAAAATTTTCCCAAATCGTATTGAAGATTGTGCTTTTGTATGGAATTCCAGTTGTCGCAAAATATATTTCGGCGTTGTTTGGCTTCATTATCATCTTCATATTTCCGCTTAAAGTCAATCTGCAATTGACAACTGCAACTTTAATCAAAATTCTTTAAACTCGCATCCATATCTTACCATAAAGTTCTTCCAAGCCGCCTGGCATGTGATATCATCATGGTCTATCTTGGACATAGATGTTATCTGTTCTTCCTTAGAAATCTCGGGAGCGGGACTCGGTTGATTCTCAAGGGCACGCTCAGTCGTCTTATCATACTGCACATTTTGCTCCAGGCTCGCCCTCCAGTTTCCACAAAATACATCGCGTCGTTTCTCGGCTTCATATGAATCTCTATGTTGCGATCTAAAGTCAATCTGTAATTCAGGCATGCATTGTAATTTGAAGTTGGCTTGAATACCTTAGCTGATCTTACCAAGAACTTTTCCCATGCATCCTGGCAATCGTCCCTCTCTTCCTTTGATGATTCTTTAGTGATTTCTGGCTTGAAGCTGGATCCTTTTTTCTGTAGCCGCTCCTCAAGGGAAAGATCACTGAACTGGTCGATACTCTCCCTAAAGCTGACAAATCCCATATCGTATAATATATTGTGGTCGCGAATTGTTCGCCAATTCCCGCAGAATACATAGCGTCGCTTTTCCAGGTCGCTGTCATTTTTGTAGTGCACATCAAAATCGACCTAGAGTATATAAATCATTTCCTCGAACAATCCATTCCTGGAATCATATAATCAAAGAGCTTACCAAGAACTTTTGCCATGCCATCTCGCATTCCTTCTCGAACTCAGATAAGCCAGAGGTAGGTCCAATTGTGGATGTCGATGAGTCAGTGGGGCTTTCCCCAGTAGTAACCTCAATCTCTGAATTGAGTTTTGGCGTTTCAGGTGATGTGCTCGCTGGTGCGCCCACAGCCACGCCCATCAAATACAGGATCATATACAGGATAAGAGCTGAGCTCATCTTGAAAACTTTTCTCGTACTGCGCTCTGGACTGCGAGAATCGCAAACTTTATAGGTGATACATATGTATGTACATGCATGTGTATGTATACAATTGCAAGTACTCACAACTCAGCTGCATTCAGAGAGCAACATAAATAAAAACCTCCAACGAGAACCGATAATCTGGTTTGCCTCTCTTTACTCTTAAAAATGGATCTTTCCAAAGAGTAAATGCATTTGCGTGACCTTGTCCACCCACTATATAAGAACTGCCATAATTGGTCTATGTTTTTTCGCTCAATATTGAATTAGATTAATTGGCAATTTAAGCCCTGTTTTTATTTGTATACCCATTACTCGACGGGCATTCTAGGTTCGTTGAAAAGTATGAAACGGCTGGTGTATAAGTGATTTTATTGAAAACGTTGCTAGTAACGCTTCCCAGGGTAATGGCCTTTACATACAATGCGCTGCAAGCAGCCTAATGGGTATACAATAGTCGTGGCACCCGGCGATAGGGCTATATCTTGTTTTATAGTAGATTTATTTTTAATTTAAGAGGGTGGACTGTTACATGTGCATTGCTATCCAGTGCTATACACTTTGCCCAATTGAAATTTATTAGTTTCCATAGCAAAGCCGATTAGTCTACGATCTATGTATATTCCCAGAATTTTCAAAAAACTCAAAAACGCAAAGTGATAAGGAACTTGTTTCATTTATTAACAAAAGAAACAAAGTTATAAATTCGTGGCTTATAATTGACTATACTACCTATATATATAACTGGTGTTCGCAGTTCTGGGCCT
Organism: Drosophila orena; assembly: GCA_005876975.1. Lineage (NCBI taxonomy): Eukaryota > Metazoa > Arthropoda > Insecta > Diptera > Drosophilidae > Drosophila > Drosophila orena. Next base: position 500,451 of record VCKV01000043.1, on the reverse strand, counting down.
ACAGAATGGGGTAGCTGCACTCGCTGGCGATGCCGCAGAATCCACCTGCATTCCGGATGAGGCGCATAAAGCCGCCCTCACCCCAATTCTGCGAGTACGAGTTCTTGATGATCCAGTAGTCGCGTCCGTTCTCCGATCCATATCCGACCACGGTGACCGAATGGTTCACCTCGCCCTGGTTGCACTCCTCGTCCTCGTAGATGCCACCGCCGTACTGCTCGAACGAAATGGTGTCCGCGTTCATGGAGCAGGCCAGTGGACCCAGCGTGGCAACCACCTCCTTCATCTTCTCCTCATCTCCCGGCGTAATGGTGGCATAGTCGCGGATCTTCACCAGACTCTCGCGCGGTGGTCGGCCGACGGTATCGTTCTGGCGGCACTTCATCTCCGTCTGCTGGTACGGATATTTGTTGGCCAGCGTTACGCCGTGATCGCGAATATACTCGAAACCGTACTCCTGGAAGCCACCGTCGCATCCCATGTTGCCATAGTCATCGGCACAGTCCACCAGATTCTGCTGCGACAGCGAGGCCAGCACTGCAGTCCGCCGGTAAATGTGACCCTCGAGGGATCCCGTTGTGGCGAACGACCAGCAGGCACCGCATCCCACACCCTGGAATCCGGGCGGCGTCACTCCTCCCTTCTCGCGCCAATCGAACGACTCCGGAAGATTGGCACTCGCCGGATTCCTGGCAGCCACAAAGTTGATATGGCCATTCGTGTATCTCCTGCAAGTTAAGAGTAGTATTAAGAGTAGCATATTAGTAATCGTTTGAAGATTGAAGATTAAATCCGTTTAGTAAAATCATAACTTGACTAACTATCATAAATAACATTGTGCCCTATATTGTCTCGATTATACGGTGGCAATGAACTATATAAATATCTTTTATTCATAACGTTCTCAGTAATAAATACAAACATATATGATGAAGCTTCAGCTTTGGCGTCCCATCATATAGTAGGTAATGAATTAGCTCAACATGGTAGGGTTTTGTTTGCTTCCACCCATTTGGCTTGTAGTTTTTGGCAAGCCACAAACCTATGGTCGAAGTTTCTTGATAAATTTATTACTTCTTAATTGGCATGACCGGCCAAAACGATTGGCACCTACGTAATATTACAAACTATGTAGATGATAGTGCCAAACCCGTTTGAAAGTTATAAGCTGGGTGATAATTCGTTGATGATCAAAGGAGACTGGCCCTGATTTCGAGATCTGCGTCAAAAGGTGCTACTTACTCGCCAAAATCGGAGACCTTGGAGCCCAGCAAGGAGGATATCTCCTTTCTGGTCATGTCGGCCAGCATATTCACGCCCAGCCGGAATCCGGAGACGCCGCTGTCGGCATTCTTGTTGCTCAGCGAGATCAGCGACATCTTGGCCGCGAAGATGCTCTCGCGATAGAGCCGCTCCTCATCCGAGTACACCTTACCCGTCTGCCGGAGGTAGTCGTCGAAGTTTTGCACATCGCAGAGCTTGGGGAACGGCTGCAGTTGCTGCAATGACACAGCACCCAGCATGGCCAGTCCCAGCGCCATCTGCAGCCACATTGGTGAGCACATCCGCATCTGGAACGGTGGACAGCAGAGAGAGAGTGGAAAGCGTTAGGTAACCACTTGGCCAACACATAGTTACACCATGCCCATCCCGCAACCCCTTTCCATGCCATATCTGTCAACGTTAATCGCTGGCCAACTTGGCCCGACCATTCACCTCCAATCGAGGCAGCCTGCCATGCAGATTATGGCGTTTCTTATTGCTCTGCAACTCATAAGAGGAATTTATTAATTTATAAACATATTCACAAATTTGCACGATTTGGAAACAGGCGACATGTGTGGAACAACTGAATTCATTTAATTCACTCGATTGCAAAATATTCATCCAGTTTATAGCTTTTAGTAAATATTCAGTGGAGTGTCCTCATGTATCATGAATTTAAATGTACTTTCTGCAACTCTTAAGAGGAATCTATTAATTTATAAACATATTCACAAATTTGCAGCATTTTGAAACAGGCGACATGTGTGGTACAACTGAATCATTCGTTGACTCGATTTCAAAATATTCATCCAGTTTATAGCTTTTACTGAATATTCAATGGAGTGTCCTCATGCAACATTAATTTGCATTCATTAATGGTGTGTTAAGAAATTATATTTGCATTTATTTTATCTCCTTATTGAGTTAATTAATTGCATGCAATTTTGCGGGGAAAGCGAAAAAAATTACAAACTAATAAGTTTTGTGTTTAACCGGCATGTTTTTGAAACAACTAAACCATTAAATGATCACTTATGCAGAAATCTGCATGGTTTTTAAGCTAAATAAAAAATAATAAAATGAAAAGAAAAATTTTGTAAAAATGTGGGCGTGACAGTTTTAGGCGTGACGGGTTGTGGGCGTTAGAGAGGGCGTGGCTACATCTTTTAACAAATTTGCGCTGCGTCTGCATGCCTAATCTCAACTTCCTAGGTTCTATAGTTCCTGTGATCTCGACGTTCATACGGACGGACAGACAGACGGACGGACAGACGAACGGACAGACAGACCGGCTATTGATCCTGATCAAGAATATATATACTTTATACGGTCGGAAGCGCTTTCTTCTCCCTGTTACATACTTTTCAACGAATCTAGTATGCCCTTTTACTGTACGAATAACGGGTATTGAAAGTATTATTATTGTTTATTTTTGTATCCCGCTGACCATCTGCATCTGTCAGCCATCACGTTAATGGGTAATTAATCAATCACTGGCTTTAGTCGTGTCTTAATATCTCAACTTTATGCGATCTAGCCAGGCTTAATTGACTTTTCAAACTAGCAGAGCATTCGATGTTCGTTTTTCCGGTCTGGTTTTGCGAATTCGAATTCGATCGCCGATAACACGTGAATAATTACTGGTTGAATAAGCTCATTTGCATGTGCTTAGCATAGTTACATTGGTGCAAGCTATTCGATTTGGATGAGTTTCGACATGTGAATTTTTTCGCGGCTTCGCCTCTTTTTTTATTTCCCAAGCCCAATTTCGCTTCACCCAAGGCCCAATAAAATCAAAATCAAATCTAGATTTAGATTGGGCAACCGCTGGCTAAGATTTCACTTTCGTTGCCATTAATACTGATCACATGCTGTGCCTGGTGAAAGGCGATGGATTCCCCTTGCTGTAACCAAATTCCAACTCGAGTGTACGTTGTAATTGCAATTGCAGTTCTCTTGTCTTCAGCGATGCTTTATGAATCGGATACGCACACGCACAACACAATACGAGTATAGTGAAGAGCTCGACTTAATCACCTTTTATGAGTATCTGGGATAAATGTTCGAACACCTTCCGCGTTCACAAATCTATTCGAAGATGCTGACTCGAAGACTCGATGACTCGAAGACCGGCGAGATTATAAGCGGCGTTCGACCTGCACACCTCGGTTTTATAGGGTCTGGAGCTGGAACGTTGGACATCTGGCCAAAACTGGATGGGCCACCACCGATTTGAAACATTTTGAAAACCGAAAAGCATATTCATATACATTTCGACTGGCATCTGGTTTACGGCCCTATAGCTGCCTCCATTTTATGCATGCTTGGTAATTGTCTATTGCCCAATATGTTGGTGGCTATAACAACGCATATTAACTCATTTGAAAGAAAAGAGAAATTAGTCAAACATGTTTTTAAGCAGTTCGTAATTAATGAGATCGATCTCAAAGCTTCCACGCATTGCACTATTAGTTGCAGCGCCTATAAGTTACAAATTTCTTTTGTTTTTCCGACAAGCTAGTTTTCTTTTTGTTATTACATTGTAAATAAGTCCTATGAATTATTAAATTAAAGAACGATATATATGTGTATGAATAGGAATGTTGGTTTTGGCTTTAAATTCCTATTAATTGAAATGAAACCATGAGAAGATTAGTAAGAAATTTGCAGATATTCAAGGTGATCCCGCATATGCCGGTCTGCCGCGATGGAAATTAGCAATCAACTCATTTAGCACTTGGTTTGCAGCAATTTGGCGAAGTCATCAAACGGCGTATCTATCTATCTATCTATCTTTCTATCTACGTATCTATCTGTCAACGGTGTTGCAACCAAAAGACAGCGCAAAAGACAAAACCCCATAATAGACGATAAGTTGGCCTTAGTGAGAGGCGTTTACGATGCTCCATGGGCATGGGCTTGAATGTTTCTTAACTGGGCCAGTGGGGACTTCGAATTAACAGAGATACGAGAACCCACCGAATCGCAGCGATACGAAACGGGGCATTTGACAAGTTTATTGGGCAAATAAAGCGCACCTCGACTTTTCCATCTAACAGGGGCTTATCGAGAAGACCCACCCAGAATATGGATACTACGAGTACTACGAGTACTACGACTACTACGAGTACCACTATAACATTCGAGTGCTGTGGGCTAAGTGCGAATTCAAGGCCTCGTAGAAATCTATTTGCACTTTTCTTGCGAAAGTAAGTCGCTATGGTAAAGTTCTATTTGCGTTTGCAATCAGAAGGAGAGTTGCCGGTGCCTATAAAAGATCGTTCCCTGGTTCTTGCGGCATTAGTTGGTGTCGATTTCGTTTTTCGTCATGTTCAAGTTGCTGCTTTGCTGCCTTCTACTAACCACAAACCGTGGATGGGCCTTTAATCATGGCCAAGATCTAGTGGACTTTCAAACTTACGAGGTATGTAGGCCATCATCATTCTGGAGCCAATCTTGTGACCTAGTACAAGAATATATACTTGGTGTTTCATATCTTTCATCTTATTGCACTGAAAGGGATTGCAAGTAAAGAAAAGACATCATTAGTCTTAAAATTCCACTCTTTCTGTTCTGTGCAGGAGAACTTCAACAAAACGTATGCCTCGACCTCGGCTCGCAACTTCGCCAACTACTACTTCATCTACAACCGCAACCAAGTGGCCCAGCACAATGCCCAGGCCGATAGGAATCGCACCACCTCCCGCGAGGCAGTGAATCAATTCTCGGACATCCGGCTGATCCAGTTCGCAGCCCTGCTGCCCAAGGCCGTCAGCACGGTGACCTCGGCGGCCAGTGATCCGCCCACCAGTCAGGCGGCAGCCGCCACCTTTGACATCATCACGGACTTCGGACTCACCGTTGCGGTGGAGGATCAGGGCGTGAACTGCAGCAGCAGCTGGGCCTATGCCACCGCCAAGGCCGTGGAGATCATGAACGCCGTGCAGACGGCCAATCCGCTGCCCTCGTCGTTGTCCGCCCAGCAGCTGCTGGACTGTGCGGGCATGGGCACCGGATGCAGCACCCAGACGCCCCTGGCTGCCCTCAACTATCTCACCCAGCTGACGGATGCGTATCTGTATCCGGAGTTGGACTATCCGAATACCAATGCCCTGAAAACGCCGGGAATGTGCCAGCCCCCAACATCCGTGGCGGTGGGCGTGAAATTGGCCAGCTATTCCACGGTGGCCGACAACGATGATGCCGCCGTAATGCGTTACGTGTCGAATGGATTCCCCGTCATAGTGGAATACAATCCGGCGACCTTTGGATTCATGCAGTACTCCAGTGGCGTCTTCGTGCAGGAGCCGAGGGCCCTGACCAACGCAAAGAGCTCGCAGTTCCTGGTGGTCGTGGGCTACGATCACGACGTGGACTCCAATCTGGACTACTGGCGCTGCCTGAACTCCTTCGGCGAGACGTGGGGCGAGCAGGGTTACATCCGGATCGTGCGCAGGTCCAACCAGCCCATTGCCAAGAGTGCCGTCTTTCCCAGCGAGCTTGCCTAAGAGAGATTCTCCGGTCCGACCGTTTTTCCAGTTAATAAATTTAGGGTTTATGTATAAACTTTGATATATTGTTTTCCTTACGAATGCCCTTGGTGCAGTGAGTAAGTTTTATGATAGTTTATAGTTTTCAAGCAATGCTAAAGAACCATCTATCTACTGCCTGCCCAAAGGAAGTTGGATCCAAATAGATAGAGATTTAGGGAATATCTCAAGTAAAGCTATGATAATCCATCGATATTTTGACTATATATAGACAGTAATCTAATACCAAATCCCCCGTCTCATACCGAAAAGTATCGTTTGGTTTTTGTTGTGAAAGCTTACAGCTTTTTTGTCTCCATTTATTGAATTTACCATTTTATTTAGTTTATTTATTGATTTTTCATCTACAAGCGGAGCTTTACAGACTTAAATGCTAAAAATTAACAAGTTCACTTTATTTTCTTTTCTTGTTTTTTTTTTCGCATCTTTTATCTGCTTATGGATTTTATACTATTATCTCTGCAGTGTTTTTTCTGTTATGTTTCGGTTTCTCTGGCATAATAAATAAGTTTCCCATTTTGTTGCTATCCGTGTTGCTGTGATATAAAAACGAAAAGAAATGATATAGATATATATAATATTTAGGTATTATATTTATGGTTATAGAATATTCGACTCAGCCAGCGCAGACAAAAGCTTTGTTTTTGGTGTGTGTTCTTTCTGTAGATTTCTTACGCTTAGTTCATAAATTTTTTAAGTTTCAGTAACTTGTTTGAAAACGTTTTATTATAAATACTTCTCGTTATCATATTTCAATTGCATTAAATAATTTGAAATATATGTATGTATGTACGTTGTGTTTGCATTTTGTTTTAGTTTAGTTTTTAGTTTATACTTTTGGTTTAGAATGTCTTCCCGTCTTCTTGTCTTCTTGTGAAGCAAAGCTCAATGATATGATTCACGCTGAAAGGTGATTTAACGACTTTTTATTATTTCAATAATTTTGCAGTTTATAAAGTTTGCGTGATCCTGTGTTTCATTTTGTTTTTGTTTTCGTTTTTTTTTTTGTTATTTTTTTTTGGATGTGCTTGAGTTGCAATAGTTTTGTTTGGGTACTTCCGTGGAAAATCGCTTCAGATGCAGAACAAAATCGAAATTATCCATCATAATCGGTTTAGTTGTAGAACCTTAAGTACTGCGACTAGTTAATGGGGTATTGATTTTAAATTTTTCCTTCTCTTTCCTCTCGCCTTTTAATTATTTTCTTATTTTTCGACTATTACGATACAACGGCTAGTGTTTGTTATCATTTTATAAATTAAAATTAGTTAGGTTTATCTACATATGCTCTCGCTTCTCTCTGTTTTTATCTTATTATCTTTCCATATAATTCTTAATAATATTTAACTAAATAAATATAATGTTATATAATTTATGCAATTTTTCATGTATATATATATATATATATATATGTATATATATATCTTTGTTTTTTGTTTTCTACACAAAATGATGTGTTTGTAACTGGTTTTTATATGTTGGCTAGTGTTTCTGTTTATTAATATCTTGCAATGCTTTGTGTTGACTGTACCACTGTTTTGTGTTAGAATTGTATTGGGGACACAAATCAAAATGTTTATGCACTTTCCGTCTAAAGTATTAGGAAGATTTATGTATATCAGCCATGCTAGCAGCTCCACTTCCGCCAGAATTTCGTGGAAATCCGTTGAAAGTGTTTCTTAGGGATCATGGCTGTATAGTATGGTTTAGTTTTCATGAAGCTTATGATGGACAAACTTTATTATTCCCTCCTCGTATTTTGTATTTGATGGATTGGATTCTCCTTTGGTTTCATTTATTTACTCTGTATAAATTTCAATGCTATTCTTATAATTTTCTCGTTACGAAAATTGATTTTCTGCTTTCAAATGAGTTATGAATACAAATTATTGCAACTTCTTTGCCGTAAAGATAGGTGTTCATCCTTAGAACTTGCACTAATCGGTTTCATATAGGGTTTGCCTTTGAGGATGCCCTTCCCCATTTATTTTCCTCAATTACACAAAACTGTTCAATTGCTAAGTATGGAGCCTAGTACTCCGAACAAAAGCTTAACAACGAAATGATAGCATGGATTTCCTTACCAGAGGTGGTTGATAGAATCCCCATATAAACCTGACACAAAATAATCAAATAATCCTCTTTACTGCAAAGAATTTCTCGCAAAGATAGATGTTCATCTTTAAAATTTGCACTTACAGGTTTCTTGAAGGGCAAGCCTTTAAAGATTCACCCAGTTATAAACTAAAATTTAAATATTAGTAAAAACAAAAGAGAGAGGAGTTTTCATAAATAAATCCGCAAAGATTGAGTAAGAAAACCCTTTATCGCTCGATCTCATGCAAAAAGGTATTCCTACGTCGCTGATTTTGAGTTATTTTGGGTTACGACTTACGTAGTAGATCATGGATCTGCATTTCTTACTAAGGACTTTTTTTTTAGGGTCGACGGTTGAATTTTTTAGGCGGAGACATTTACTGGCAGTTTTTCTGTATTTTAAAATTAATTTCGAACAAAGGCTTAATAAGGTTCTTTTATTACTGCCCCCAAAAGTGTGTGTTACCATTTTCGATTTAATCCTGTTGCTTTATATAATGCATGCGAACATATAAGTTAGGTTAATTTCCGTATTATTCTCATTAGTTTTACGCTTACGAACACATTAAATGATATATGTTAAAGTAAATTATGCAACTAAATGAGCATCAACTGCAGAACTGAATCGAAAAACCACTAAAAACAAACTCGAAAACGATAAGTACAGGTGTACGCAGTGAAATGCTAGTTCGAGCCCAATTTACGAGCTCTGGAATCGTATTGTGTGCCTCGAGTTCAGCAGGAGCGCCAATCCGGCAGCCAGGATGAGGGGCAGCATCATCCACTGGCCAGCATTCGAGTTGGCTCCGTTGCACAGATCCTTGGTGCAGGAGCAGTAGATGGCGGCCACGTCGTGGGTTCCCGAGCGTCTCACGCACTTGTTGTCGGTGTTCTCGTCTGGGATGTATCCGCATCCTCGCACGATCCGGGTCTTCCCGTAAACTATGGAGCAAGTCTGGCATTAGTTAATGACTTTTGGGGCTACCATGTGGAACCTACTCTTTTGCACGGTTTTGCGGCACAGGGTGGGCTTGTACTTGTCCTTCAGGTGCTCCAGCGGCTCCTGTTTGCTGCAGTTCACCTCGCCAATGGAGTACGGCTCGAAGGGATCGCCGCAGCGGGGATCGAACTCGCTGTTGCAGTCGTAGCACATCAGGGCAGTGGTCACTGCAAAGATTAGTTATTTATTAGTAAAATAACAGGTAGTGCTACTAATATAATGTATATTAACTAACAAGTTTATATTAACTAACATCTGACAACCTTTAAGATTAACGTAAGATTTTGATGAAAGCTTCATCTGCATATTGTCTATCTATCGTCACTTTTATCTACATTGTGTAATCCTATTAATGTATCTCTAAGTTGGCTTAAACCATTTTGTTTGGAGATGACGTTTAAAAGCTTGAATTTACATATGCACATATTAAGGCTAAAATGGGATTAGAAACGATTAAATTTTGCATTTTGTGAACTTAAACGATTCAATACTTATATATTCATTCGAGCATTTATAATTGCTTTGAATATGAACAAATGCGATAATAGATCTTAAAATCTAGAGCCAAAATATGATGGGTATCTGTTAGTTTACTCCGTAAATCCTATGTAAATATCCAACTTGACATTTATGTATGGCACACCATATAGCGCATTTGTATAAAGCCAAATGTCAGGGCTTCGAGCTGCGTCAGTGTGTGCGTGCGTGTGTGTGTGTGTGTGTGCGTGCTGCACATACGCATGTGTGTGTGTGTATGTTTTTTTTTTTGCACTGCATAAACTTTTGGGCTTTGGCTTACCTTGTATGCAGCAGAGCACGCCTAACAACAACATCGTCTTCTCCATGAATGGCGACATTTCGTATGAATTTGCTTGGATTTTAATTAGTTTTGCTTGCGTTTTAAGTTGATGCTTCCACTTTTTCTCTGCCCGGCGGCTGGAGCAACAATTTGTTTCTCTGGCGAATTCCCTTTCGTTGGACAATTTGCGCACTGAATCGCTGCTACATCAGCATATTAGCCTAAACAAAAGGAATTTGTATAAGTTAAGCAGTCATTTGTGCGCATTTCCTAATAACCCGATGACGTTCGCCGATTTTGTTGTATCAAAGGCGACTGCAATGAAAAGTGAAAATCGCCGTCGCGAAAATAAATCCAAAAGGAGAGAAGAGGCAAAGCGCAAGAGGCAAAAACAGAAAGTGGGACGCAGCGGAAAGAAGGAGGAAGAGGAGATGCATTTTGGAAGGAAGCGATGAGGGGGGGTAAAAGGGACGGCAAGGCGACGGCGCAATGCAACTAGAGTGTTTCCCCCTCCCCTCTCTCGCACCATCACCCCGCTCCCTGAACAACAAGCACTCGCTCGCTCTCTTTCTCGCTCACCGATGACGCGCGCCCTCTAGCGACCCAATTAGTGAGCTAGTGGATCCCATGTGGAACGCATTCGAACGACGCGCTACTTGCTCGCTGTTGTTGTTTTCCAATTTTCACCCATGTTTTTTGTTTTTGTTTTTTGTTTTTTTTTTATATTGTTTCTTCTTGTCTTGGGATCGACTGTCCATTTAATTGGATTGCAATGATTGCTCGAATGCAGCTACAGCTGCAGCCCCGCCCCCTCTTTTCCGCCCACCTGCCAATTGATTTTCCCACCCAGCAGTGGCAGTTTTTCCCATTTTTTCCGGATGGTGGGTAATTGCTAACGGTACTCGGTAGCTAGGTAACAAACTACCAATACGTACCGCCCATCCAAAAACCCCACCTTCGCATAATCTGCCCCCCACCCCCCTCCCCCACTACCACCGGGGGGCTTTTAATAGTTTAGCCCACGTTTGCGATTTGTGGCCAAGTGGTTTCACTGGGCTTTCCATCCCCATTTCCCATTTTCCTCCGATTCCTCCGTTCAATCTATTTTCCTTTTCCTTTTTTTATTGAAAAGGCTTTGTTGGGGCTTTGCTCACGGGATTGTCCTCAAATCTGATAAGAATGTTTAACAATGCTACTACTCCTTATATAGGCATTTAAAAGTATTAAGTAAAATGTATTTAACTAACTAGTTAAAATATTTAAGGCTTTAAGAGCATTAAGTGTGTAACTCATATCTTTTTGCCTGGAAGCCGTATTGAACTTATTAATAAAATTGCTAATAATATCTATAATATTCTAAAGTTTTCTATATTGTTCAATGTTTTCGATCTCAGGCACATTGAGAAACTTTATCACAATGAGCAGTTTAAATTACCGAATTTGTTTACTACTCAAAGAGCTCATTGAACTCCCCTATAGCTTAACTACTTCCAAATATTGATCGAGTCTAAGTGGACCCAAAATTACCCCCTTTAGAAAACATTTTGAAACCCCTCTTGGACCCCATTTTCGACCCCCTTTTAGGCCCCCCCTTTTGGACGCCCGCTGTGACTTCACTTTGGATTTAAACAGCCAATTTCCTGGCCACTCAAGTAATTACATTGTCATCCCATTTCCGGGACTGCCTGCAGTTGCGTTGGCCATTTGGGCCCCGAGCCCCCAGCCCCAAGCCCCAAGCCCCAAGCCACAACCCCCAACACCGCTGCCAAGCCCCTTCCTTCGCCCCATGGGCACGTAATCGGGAAAAGTGCAATGCACTGAAGCCATAGGTTCTAGATTCTAGAGCACTGCAGTTGGGAGCCCACTCCAACAATATTCGGCGGCAGTCGCAGTGAGCAGGGTACTGAATATTACGCATACGCCCCGTGCTGGCCAGCAAGATTTGGGTTTCTGGCACACGAACACAGGTATCCATCCGGCTGAGGATACACAGCCGTGCATGCAAGACGTCTGAGCGCCGAGCGAACGAGGAGCCAATCAATATGGTAGCCATGGGGCCGTTGTCATGTCGGCCACTCAATCCCAACAGAATGGCTGATTCTGGTTGTTGGTCAACTGGAAACTGGGAACTGGGAACTGGCAAGTGACGGGCCAGGAACAGGAAGAGTTCCAATCGGCAGGCCATATTTGATATCCATATGTGCATATATATGATGATGATATATGGTGGGTGGCTTGATTGAGTGGGCCTGGATTCATGTTAGTCGCCCATCATCAGCAGTCGTTGTTCGGCTGCATTTCGCATTTCACATTTCACATTCCGCAGGACATGCAACACCCTGCCTCTTCCGCCCCCGGAAAATTCAATAACTGACCCAGTTCAGGTGCTGTTCTAGCCCACTTTTCAGCCACCACCCTCCCAATTCCCCTTCCCCTTCTGTCGATAGTTTTTCCTCCTATTTCCAACTGTCCGTTCGTCTCCGTCTTTTGGCATTTCCTGTGGGAAATGTTTTGAGTTCCCATCCTGCGGCTGGGGGCCTTTGCTTCAGCTGGTTCTTTTTGTTGTTATGTAAGAGCCCAGACAATTGGCAGAAGCACGAATCTGGCATATCGATTTAGCCATTAAAAAAATGGAACGAGCTACCCAACAAAAAAAAAAAAAGAAAAAACAACAACGCGAGCGGAACAAGTGGCATGGGAAAATTACTCAGGTGGCACAGGTAAATTCAAATGGGGAGGGGGAAGGGGGCTTGGGTCTGCACTTTTGTTGTGTAACGCCTTTTGAAGACCTCGAGGATTAGGCGATTCAGGGATCCAGGGATGCGGGGCTGCTTGCTGGCTTATGAACTTGGCCAGCAGCTAATTAGCCCGCTTAGGTTTAGGTATATTGTGCTGCTTATCTGGCTTATATCCGCAACTATTCAGTTTTATTGGCGCACTATCTTCTACTGACGGTCCATTTGCGCTGGCAACTTGTTTTGTAATCACTTATGCACTGTGTTTCTGCTTCACTTTGAAGTCACTTTTCACTTTTACTTGGGCAGTTATATAATGCAATGCTCCAGGACCCCCACGTGTGTTTTCAATAGTTTTCCGCAAAGTTTCCCTTTCGACGCAATTTTCTTTTCTTTTCCATTTATTTACGTAAGAGTGGAGACATTCGCTATTTTCCTGGCTCTCGAACTATTTCAAGCTGATGACACCGAAGTGGAAATGAAAGGGCCCCCGAATGAAAAGCGAAAAGAAAAGCGGATGCCAGAGAAAAAGGGCTCAGAAAATGGGTGGTGGGGAGTGGGTGGGCTGTGGGTAGTGGGTAGTGGGTGGAAACGGGTGGATAGTTGCGGGCGAAGGGTTCTCGGGGGTGGGCGGATTTAAGTGCGATTCCAGTGCAAATTCTCTCGCAAGGACGAAGCACAAAGTCAAAGCGGCCGAGTGCGAAAGAGAGGGAGATTGAATGAGAGAGAGAGAGAGAGAGAGAAAGAGAGAGCCAGTCACCCTGAGAACGAGCGAAAGAGAGGGGGCGCGAGCGCCCTTTTGAGAAAAACCAAGCGAAAAAAGTTAAATCGATAGCGAACCGCGCCACTGAAGCGGGATTATCTAACACGGCTTACAGTCCGTTTCGCCCAGAATCGCGACTTTTCGCCACTTTGCACTGGTCTCTAGTTTTTCCAGCTACCTTTCCGGTCTCAAAAAACACTCGAATTCGTACTTGAAATGCTCGATTTGTGATGCCAAGGGCCTCCTTTTATTTGCTGTGGACTTGGATGCGGTCACGCGACGCGGTAGATGCAACCCCAAACACGGTGAAATTCTTTCTGAGCGCTCCGCCAAATCCGCAGCTGTCCGCAGGCCGGCGAGATTTCCGCCGAAGCGTTTCTCTAGAGAGGGAGAATTCCCCGCGAGAGAGACTGCGCACTGAACACCCTGGCAATTCTCACGTTTTATACAATTATTTTTTATTCCGCGATAATTTTAAAGTATTTTAAAGAATTTTTGAAATTACTGATTGAGTATTAGTTTCCTAAAGCACCTGAAGAACATCTTAAAAATAAGTTCATGTTATAAGTTTCACAATATTTTTACTTGGCACTTAAAGTGCTTCTACAAAATAAAAAACATTTTTAATATAATGTTTACATTTCTAGTATCGTAAAATTGCAGTTTCAAATGAGTACTATTGCTTATAATATTGTTCTCAGATTGTTCAAAACGAACACAAATTATTCCGTAACCCAAAACACAACGATTTTGAATAATTTTCCAATTTAGGTCTACATTACAAAATTATATAATAGTGACTACTTCTTCACAGCATATAGAGCAACTGTAAGTGCTCGTCCTAAAGCTTGATTTTAATAAAAAATTCCATAACACGCATGATTCGTAAACAAACTTACAAACTATGGCTATTGTTGGGTTTCCCCAACTAAATTTGAACTATATCTGGATTAAAACTTATTTTATTGACATGTCCGTCGCTAAATTTGTACAGTAACCTTAATATAAGATATTTATTTTACACAACGACTTAAGAACGAAATCCTGAACAGCGATACCATTTTCTAATGATTTATGACCCCAGTTGAGTTTTCAGCCCTTGATGCAATTCGTTATTTCGGTCCAGAAGGCCTGCACCTCGGGATCCTGCATAATAATGCGCTTCTTAACGTTCAGGACCATGTTTAGAACGTCGGCGTTTTTGCAGCCATCCCGTCTCGCGGACTTGCCATCCGGTGCCTCCGGGGAAAAGCCTTCCGTTTCCTGGTCATCCAAGGCATCCGCCTCGCCCGCCGGACTGCCCAATGACCCCACTGAAGAATATCAATGTATTGGGGGGAATCTCTTGCCAAATCGAGTTAAATACCTTTCTTGCACTTGGTCGCCTCTGTTTTCGGTTTGTCTGTGCGCTTTTGGTAGGGTTTTCTCGGTTTTGGAACATCTTTCGCTTTGCTGCGTTTGGCATTCGCATCAGTGGGCAAAAGTTCGGGGCTCTCGGTGGGATTATCCGCATCCTGCTGCAGGCGCCGCTTGACGTGCAGATTCAGGCGCTCCTTGATGTTTTGCTGCTCCACTTTCACCTGCACATTAGTGCATTCCGCCATGTTATTGCGTTTTGAAAATAATAACAATTTCCAAAACAGTCGACCAGTGTGACCCCTAAGTATTTCTTAAGAAAAATAATCAGTTGTGTAAAATGCAACTTTCTCACTTATGTTTGATTGTTCATAATAACTTCTAACGATTTAAATGGCCTTGGTATTGGATGCTGAATCTTTGAGGTAGCCGTGGGAAAAAAAAGATCAGTGTAATTTAGAAAGTAAAGCAATTTTCTAACTAATAATTATAAACTCTTTATAATTACATCTTGCGGCAGTGTGAACACAAGTGGATTGAGTCTCTGCTCGCTTATATCCGAGCCTCACACCCCAGGGATGCATTCGCGACTATAGTATTTTCCAGCGACGCCATGTTGGATTGTGAACAACAGTTAACAGCAGCAAACGAGAAAGCAGCTCGCAGCGTAGAAAAATTAAGAAATAACGCCGTAAAAGTGAGCCCAACCGACCGAAAACATACGAAAAGTGTGAATTAAAGGACAATCCAGCGATAAATCATTAATTGAGCATTGAGTAAGCGCGAAAAGTACGCGAAATCGAAGTTTTGCAAAACGTTCGCAATACGCGTCGCCATTGGTGTGAGCGAGAGCTTGCCTGTGTGTGCGTGCGTGTGGGTGCGTGTGTGTGTGCTCTGTAGGAGAGGGTGAGAGCGCCTGTGTGTGTTTGCGTGCGTGCGTGTGTGTGAGCGAGCGAGCGAGCGGCCCCTATGAAAAGCAACAACAACAACGCCAGCAAAGGACCCACAACAACAACAAGCACAGCGTTTTAATATCCAAATAATGAGTGTCGCTGCAATGACTATGGACGATCAAAGACCCTTGATGAACAGTTACGACAAAATGCCCCCGACCAAATACGAGCAAAATCTAAATATCATAAACAGCAGCCAAAATAGTGGGGCCAGTGGCGGCCCCGCCTCCCCAACGCCCTCCGGCTTAGAGGACACAACGTCGTCGTCGTCGCACCACCATCATCATCACCATCCGCATCCGCACCATCATCACCATCAGGAGCAGCAGCAGCAGCAGCAACATCAGCAACAACACTTGCAGCAGCAGCAGCAGCAGCAACAACAGCAGCAGCAGCAACACGCAGCAGCTGTTGCAGAGGCTGTTGCAGCCGCCGAACAGCGACAGCGCTTGCTCGAAGGTATTTTGCACATTTTGGTACACTGCTATCTGATCAGAGATCTATCTGATCTATATAACACCCCCTATATACATACATACTCGTTTCGAATACGAAAAGAAAGAAAAAACCACGATCCAAAGTGTTGACTCTGTGTAAATTGTATAAATAATGCAAGAAAACCAACAAGTAAACGTAGTTATTTAGTTTATTTTTGCCCCCCTCCCCACTCCATTTGGGTTTTTTGTGTCATTTGAATTTGTTTATGAAAAACACTCGGAAAAGAACTCAACGTATATTATGTGAATCGAATCGAAGCGAACACTCTTTGCAACGAACATTCTTTCAGCGGCGTTTTGGTTAATTTTTAAGTTATTTTTTTAAACACCACCTCGAGAAAACCGTTAATGTAGTGCAAGTGCGTTCTAAGGACAATAAATATAATAATCCATAATACCTAAATATATGAACTAAGTTGAAAGGCAACTGAAGCCTTAAGTTATCAAGTGCTTACAAAGTGTTGTGCAACAGAACTATCTAAAATATGAGTTAAATAATCATTAATTCCATGAGTATCGTAACCAATTATAACCAGTAAGCTGCGCTAAGCTTTAATATTAAAAGTAATCGCTCTTAACTAAAAAGTAATAACATGAATAACGAAGAAGATAAGGTTTTCCAATTAATTTTAAGATTTTATATAATCTTAAAGAGAAAACCGGGTTGATAATAACATCAATTGAATATATAATATATACATATCAAGTAATAATAGCAAAGAATCCCAATCGAAGATTTTCCTCGTTTTTCGTCGCCTTTGCGGTGTACAGTTTTCGTTTTGCGTCCACTTTTCGTTTGCCTACGTGCCCGCAGAATAAGAAGAAGCAGAGAAGTGGAGAGGAGAAGAAGAGAAGAGAGCCAACGTGTCTGCGCCCCCTGCCCCGCCCCCTGGATCCATCTCTCTCTTTCTCTCTCCTCACACCCGCTCTCGCTCCTTTTTGTCGCGCCTAAATAATAAGCATATTAAATAATCTACTAAATATGTGACAGTGCATAACCAAAGTGAAAATAAAGTCTAAATTGTTTGTCTGTTGAAATTGTGCCGAAGAAGTGAACGTCAAAAAAAAAAAGTAAAAAAAAAAAAAACATTGCCTCGTGTGTTCAACAAATACAAATGTTTAAATAAATGGCGCCAAAATACGGCAAACATGCATGTGTGTGTGTGTGTGTGTGTGTGTGTGTGAATATTCGCACTTGATAAGTTTACTTAATTGATTTTTAAACTCTTAATTGGTCGCCAATCACTCAATTTACACGCAATGTGGGACACACACACAAGCACACATTTGTTTGCCTCCGGCAAATAGTATATATAAATACAAAAATAATTGCTCGGCTAAGTAAATACAAATACGAAGTAATATACATACGTGTTTGCACAACAAATACAACAAAAAATACAGCAAAGTCAATAAACTTTTTGTATGGCAAAAGAGTGTTCGAAAATGCCGCAAAAAAGAGAAGGGGAAAAGCTTTTGAAAACCATGCATACATACGTATATACATGCATAGGCATACGAAAAAGCTTCCGAAAGCCCATTGTGTGTGCGTCGAGTTTTTTGCAAGTGTTTTTCAAAAATATTTTCAGTTTTGCCACAAAAAAATATGTATACCAATCAGTCGTCGTTGTTTTCCACAGTGTTTGCAAGTTCGAAAATGCCGCGAAGATTCAAATTCAATTGCCAATCAAGTTCGATGCAAATGCAAATGCATAAGCAAATGCAAGAAATCAAAATGCAAATAATGGCAGGTGTTCAAGTTATTCAAGTGCCAATGATAATGCCAGAGATAACGAAGAAATCGAAATCGAAATCAAAGCCGAAATCGATACCGACATCGATATCGTGTCCAAGTTCAAGTGGTTCAAGTTGTGACCCTCGCATCGAATCAAAATCAATATCAATATCATTATCAGCCAGAGATTGACGACGGGATGCGGCCTTTTCCACCGACTATGTCACGAACTTACACGAATGATTGCAACGCATTGGTATGATTTCGTATTAAGTTCCACCTAAAAAAAAACAAACACTTTGCCTTGCCCATTAAGAACTTGTAAAATATATATGTATATATAGTACGATATTGTTATATCTCGTGTGCGAACCAAAAAAAATCAGTGGCTCCCTCAGCTTGGAACGCCCGTCCTCAGATCCCAATAGCTAATCCTCCCTATCCTTCGATTCACAGATGAGATCGAGAATCTCAAGCTGGAACAGGTTCGCATGGGTCAGCAATGCGCGGACGCCCAGCGACGCGAGAAGATCCTCATGCGACGGCTGGCCAACAAGGAGCAGGAATTCCAGGACTATGTGGTGGGTATTCGCCTCGCTCCACACAAGTTCCTCAAATACTAATGCAGTTCCTCTCATCCCCTTCAGAGCCAAATTGCCGAGTACAAGGCCCAACAGGCGCCAACTGCCCTGGCCTTGCGCACTGCCCTGCTCGATCCTGCGGTCAATCTCCTGTTCGAGCGGCTCAAGAAGGAGCTGAAGGCCACCAAGGCCAAGCTGGAGGAGACCCAGAACGAGCTGTCCGCCTGGAAGTTCACGCCGGACTCCAACACCGGCAAGCGCCTGATGGCCAAGTGCCGTCTGCTCTACCAGGAGAACGAGGAGCTGGGCAAGATGACTTCCAACGGCAGACTGGCGAAGCTGGAGACCGAGCTGGCCATGCAGAAGAGCTTCAGCGAAGAGGTCAAGAAATCGCAATCGGGTAGGTTAAACCTCAACTAGGATTGGGATCGGAACTCATAGATAAATAATAAAATAATAGCTAATATAAATTTCTTCACCCTTTAGAGTTGGACGACTTCTTGCAGGAGCTGGACGAGGATGTGGAGGGCATGCAGAGCACCATTCTCTTTCTGCAGCAAGAACTAAAGACCACACGCGATCGCATACAAACGCTTGAGAAGGAGAACGCCCAGTTGAAACAGCTTGGCACCAAGGATGAGGTTGTGGCTCCAACGGCTGCCACCAACGGTGGCACTAACAACACGATGTCCAAGCTGGAGACCATTCATGAGGACGCTTGCATGGCGAATAACCCAACGAACCCGGACTGTTACAATGGCAATACTAACAACGAACAGATCGCAGCCGTGCCACAGATACCACCAGCGGATGATTGCAGCAATATGAATGGAAATGCAGCGCGATTAGCCCGCAAGCGAAACTACCAAGAGGAGGAGACCCCTCCAACGGTTGTGGTGGTGCCGACGCCCACCCCAGTAGGAAATAACGTCCAGGAAGCACCGCCAATTAGGGAAGTTACCGCCCCACGAACTCTGCCGCCCAAAAAGTCCAAGCTGCGAGGCATTACTACGCGTCGTGACTCACAGCTGGCGGATGATCATCAGCACGTGACGACGCCAGTGGTTGTGCCGATGATCCTGGACAACGCCGTCACCGGAATGGCCAGCGAAGAGGCTGCTGCCGCTGCGGCGGCTAATATCAGCAATACTGAAACGGGATTGCCAGTGGTAGTCCCAGTTGACGGCGCCGGTGATCCAGCTGCTTTGGCGGCACCGGGCCGCATCCTGACCCGTCGTCGATCCGTCCGCATGCAGCAAAACGGCAGCGGAGCAGTCGACTACTCCACCTAAGCGCTGGCGAGCCTTTTTCCAAAAAGGGTGCACTCCTTATGAGTCGTCATATTGATCGTTAATTCCTGACGTTTACTTTTGTGAATTGAGATTTCAAAACAGAGAGAGACTTCATTTTTTAATTCTAACCTATGTATTAGATTCTTTAATTTTTTACACATTGTCTTGTAAAATACGTTTATTATTTCGTTTCCATGCGGCGTAGGCATACATAATTCGCGAATTATTTAGAAGTCACTGCTATACATACGAAATACATTATGTAGAACTGTGTACCACTTCAGCACATACACGTATATCTACAATAATGATCGAGCTAAATGATTATGCTACAACTGATACACTATTTATGTTTTTAAGCCACTGCATCTACTGAAAAGCTGCGAAGAAAGCGTGGTCAAAAAAAAGATTGTCATTTAGCAAAATTAGGTTTTAATTATCAACTTAAGGCATTTTTGTAATACTATGAAAGTTGTGTAAAATAATATAAACTTGTGTTAAAATAAATTGTTAAGCATAACAAATATTTCAAAAAACCAGAGTCCCTCCTTTCACTCGCCGCCCAGCAAAAAACACTCGCCGAGATCTTGATTTTCGAAATTATTTTGTGTTTATTATCAGTTTCTTCTTTTAGCACATTAGACAAATGGTTTTACTTGTATTTGATTGAATTCGAAATATGTTTATGTATGTAGTACAATTGTGGCTGCCAGCGAATGTGTTTGTTTCTTTTGTTTCGTTCGTTTGTGAGGAGAGTTTAAACTTGAGATCGGGCTAAATGTTCTGGTGAGGAGGCCTGCAAGCTTGGTATAGTTTGATATTTGCTTTACCCTACTTTCAATCGAAATGTACAAAATGAATATAGATAGGGAGTGAAACAACCTGCGAGAGGGCGAACGGATATTCCGATTTCCAGATGGTCGCATCTGGAGTTCCATATTAAATAGTTAATAACAAATTCTAGGCAGTTCGAATGGCACAAGTTGATTACACTACCATGGGGACATGTGGGGCTAAAGCTTAGCGATTTCGGCTCCGATCGGAGGAGAGTTTGTCTAGATGTACGTACGATAGTTTTTCATGGTAAATTTCAACTAGTCAATGTTTAAGTGTAGTATTATTAATAATTTAGCCGCTAGATGCTGCTGCGTTTACTCAATCGTCTCTGACCTCGGCTCAGTTCTGTGGCTCGTATCAAGTAGTTAGTAATAAAAAGTATTTCTCATATATGTAGGTACTTGTGGGTAATGCTAGGTATCGTCATCATCAGTGTATATATAAAAACAATGCATTTAGATCGGTATTTCTCTTTTGTCTTTTCATTTTTCATTTTCCATTTTCATTTTCGCTTCGTAACTTGTTTCCTTTGGTTGTTCTTGAGTGGCATACAACATCTTTGAACGAATGTCTATAAAAAGTATGTCGTTTTCCAAGGCTCCGAGGCTGAACTTTCGGTTAGTTTTTCTCCGGGCTAGGCTAAGCAAATATACAAAAGCTACTTAAATTAGTTAGCATGTACAGTACCGGGCGTACTCGTAGGTATATATCGTATTATCGTATGTGTGTGTATATATAATTAAATGGTTCCATTATTCGCCTTTACCGATAGGTTTCTTGATCCGTTCTTTAAACATAAACTCGTAGCTAGGTGTTACTTACAAATGTGGCCTTCTTACATTAGGACTAACTCTCACACATGCACATGCACACGCACACACAAATGCACACAAGCTTCATACGTACACTCACTCGCACACACACACACACACACACACACACACACACACATAACCATGGGCAGTAGTCGGCATTGGGTACAGTGTGTGCCATAAGTTGTGTCGCCTGGATGACAGCGCTTTGCATTCAGCTTACTTGAAGGTTGCAAGTCGTTTAAGGCCGTTGTTGGAATTTCAGTTATACAATATATATATATATATGTTCATATGTTTATGCAGTAAATATACTTTTGTCCTGTCTATTGGAAGGTCTACACTAAGCCCTGCGCCCAGTCCGTCATAGGCGGCACACACTGTCCGCGTTCGCTGATGCGCATCCGTTTCCGGTTTCGGATACGGATACGGATACGGATACGAATACGAATACGAATACGAGTACGAATACGAATACTCGTATTTAGCTACTTAACAACTAATTTGGAAAAGTTTCTCTAGGTGACCAAAAATATTGAACTGCGCTCAAGCGTTAGAGTAAAAAATGTACCACCACCTCCTGGATTGCCCTTCGTATATAATACAAAAACATATTGCCTAGATCTAAGCTAAACCCATCGGCCGCCGTTACAGCCAGCGACTCAGTATGTGGCAGAGGAGCAGCAGCCCCAGGTTCGCGTACACGGAGCAGGCCTTTCCGCACAGCTTGATGCCGCTCTCCTGCAATGGGAATGGGAAAGTGAATTAGGTCAGGTGGTCGGTCAAGGGCATTGACTAACAAATATGTCGCCTGCAACTGGGGAAGGTTCCTTCAGAGGATTCTGATTAAAGGCTATTAAATAATTATAGCAAACCTGGTAAAGTATGCGTACTAAATACAAGTATGTAGCTGTGGTAAAAATAGATTTTTAATTTTGTGGGGTTCAGTGGAACCTTCCCCCGCCACTGCCCAAGTTGATTGCCTGTATTCAAGGAGCCCCAAGGACCCCGAAGGACTTACGTTCGCGTGCCGGCTGATGCAGCTGTGGGGTCGCATGCGATTGAACTCCCGAGCCTGCTTGTAGCAGGCCAGCGAATCGTTGACCGACAGATGGTAGTCGATCGGCTGCGGATTGACCGTGAGGACGACGGAGCCGTCCCTGGGACAGAGCTGGTCGATGACCAGCAGGATGAGGTTGCTGAACGGGATGGGCAGGACGACAAATGGCCGCTCACATGCATGGGCTGTCATATTGTAGACAACGTTGTCCTTCTCGTTAAACAGCGTGTACAGTTCGCGCTTCATGTCGCACGGCTTTAGCCGGGTGCGATGGAGCGTCAAGTAGCGCAGCCAGAGGTCATCGTCCTTCTTCCCATGCCCGTTGCCGTTGCGGGCATGGTGCTCCGGATGCGGCTCCGGCGGCGGTGGCTCCGTGTCGTTGGAGTCGCCATACATGTCCGCATAGTGGCTGGACACTCCGGGCGCCCACTGCAACAGTTGTACAATATACCACAGCGCCGTATGCAGCAGCCATTTGCCCACGCGCAGCAGATGGAACAGCGGCTACAAGAGAAGCGTCATTAGAATGCGATGTGGGATAAATTGGGATAAATAAACTAGGCTTGACACTTGTGATCTATGCGATCCAGTTAACCATTCCTACCGATAGCAGCATGCTGGAGGCGTTGTTATCGTTCTTGGACTCGAAGCACACAGCCTGGTAATCGTAGACGGTGACCTGTGTGTAGACACTCTCCTCCAGCAGACGCTTCATTATCGCTCCGTTCACCTCGCCAAAGAATCGACCCGTCTCGTGGACCCTCGTCGAAATGATCACATAGCCATTGTTGTCCAGTATATAGCAGTCTTTGTCATCCACGGCACAGGCCTACAAATGTACATATACCCATTATAAGTAAGCTTCCTAATGTACGATGATAGTCTAACCCACATTGCCGGTGATGTTGTGGAAGAGTTTGTAGAGCGCCGAGTGCTGAAACTGGAAGCCCACAACAGCCGCCGGTGCAGTCTTGCCGCCCTCATTGTGGAAGACGGCATGACTGGCGGTCACCAGGATCTCTGAGTTGCTTTCTGCAGTTGGGAAGTCCAGTGTGATGATAGTGTTAGCCCGTACGATGATGTACATCTCAACTTACCACCCGCATCGAAGGGCACGGAGTAAACGAAGCTCTCCTCCCGCACAAAATGTTGGTCCACGGCGCGTTTGTACCAAATCTCATCGATGGCCCGCGTGTTATTTTGGCTAAAAGTCTCGCTGCATGTGGAACTCCCATTAGCATAGGTTCCTGTCAAAAGCGCATGGGGGTTGCCCCGACTCACCCGACTCCGGATTCTTCGGCGGCATTCGAGTGGAACTCATGCCAGCGGGTGAGACCACTGTGGGTGGCCAAAAAGGCGACGGTGACGCCAAAACGCTGCTTGAATTCGTTTCTGTGCAAACAGATGCATTAGGTTAGCAAAGCCGGACAACTTAATGTGGCAAATAGCAATGAGTTGGACTTAGCCTAGTTAACAGGACTGAGTATTGAAGTAAATTGATTGTGGTTACCTTGGCAGCAAACCCATTAGAACAGCTATTGGGCTTGATGCGCTTGTGCTAGATTTGTTTGAATGGTTTGGTATTTCATAATGGAGAGGCAAATATGTTTTGTGGTATCACGTTGCGGAGATATTCAAGAGTTCAAATACATATTTAGTAAAGTAGAGTTGTATTAGAGTGGTGGGTGCAAAAATTCAATATGAGAAAGACATTCAGCGACAGCGACAAGGACGACACAAAGAATCGGTATAAAGTGCAAATAAAAGTGAGAAAAGAAGGGCGTACACAGAAATAAAAAACGGTTAATATGTGCTGCATTTCCGGTGCGTAAGCTCGAGTGCATGGCGTTGACTGTACTGAAGGTGTCTGACGAGTCAAGCCTAGCATTGGCTCAAGGCCAATCCCCAAGATCCTCGCTCCCCGCCACTTACCCCTTGTCGTCCTTGGAGTTGAAGCTGGTGTTGTTGGAGAACCACCCGGTCACCCGGGCATCGAAGACCAGGGCCTGCA
Organism: Drosophila orena; assembly: GCA_005876975.1. Taxonomy (NCBI): domain Eukaryota; kingdom Metazoa; phylum Arthropoda; class Insecta; order Diptera; family Drosophilidae; genus Drosophila; species Drosophila orena. Next base: position 476,107 of record VCKV01000043.1, on the reverse strand, counting down.
TCAGCTGCCGATCGCCTGAAAATCAAATGGACAGCGTCAACGGAATCCCAAATGAGCGGGCAACATGGTTAGATAGTGGTTGCAGTGGCATTACTGGCTCTAGTTCTTCAACCATTATTGCAAACATTTGGCAAACATTTGATGTGGGCATAGTGTTTGGATAATACATAAACAATGAGAGAGTCCTCTGTGACATGCAACGATTTGAGTGCAAATTCCGCAGCTAACTACAGAAACTACTTGCTAATTCAAATTATAACTTATAGAAGTAATGGAGGTTTCTTAGTGGCCCAATCAATTTGGTGTTGCCCTTTAAATCTTTAAATCTGCAAGCCTCCATTTCGATCCAAAGCTGCGATCGATGTTTAACTATAAGAGGAATGCTGAAGACCTCACTCATTCACATTCGCACGTGAATTTGGATCTAGAGTTTTGAAGATGAGCTGGGGGATCAGACTACAGTTAACGGGCATTTCCGCCGGATGTGCAGGTGCGTAGGTCGGAAATGAGAAACGGTGCTAGTGAGTGCGACTGAGTGTGATTAATTGGTGGATTAATTTTCGTGGGTGCACAACTGTGGCTAAGATGACTTTTGATATTCGTTACTCACAATAGTAGCTTTCTTTTTCATTGATTGATGGATAACGGCCGGTTGATGAGTTGTTAGCTGTGAATTTGCATGAACATTGAAATCGCAATCGTAATTTTCGCACATCGAACACAAAAACGCATAACAGAGTCTGGGAAAGCGGCGGCTTATCGAAGCGATCGATTCGAGTACGAGTTCGAGTACGAGTACGAGTATCGGAAATGGATCTAACCGGAAGTGGATGTGTGGGCTACTATATACTTACAGAACATGGCGGCCGCGTGCTCCGGGGGCATTGCACTCCGACTTCCCGGCCATCGCCAGCCAGGCTCAGACATACGCTCGAGAAAGTACAGCAGTTCGATCTCTGGCGTTTTGAATGTCCTGTTGCTGTGCTTGCAAAATAGCCTGGAAACATCATATGACCTTATTGGCCTGAGCACAACTTCATTAGATTGCTGTCAGCTCACCAATCGGGATGTATCTTCCACCGCTTGCCACTGAAAACGCTGCGCAAGTTGGTGCCCTTTATGCTTATGCGATGGATCTCCTGGTCAGCTCGGATGTCCATGTGACTCACGCCGTATTGCTCCGGATAGGAAATTACCAGAGTAAAGGGGGTCTTCTTGATGGCCGTCCAGTAGTATTGTCGCTTTATGCGTGCCACCCGTTTCTGTAGATTATATAAGAACATACATCAGAATAGAACTAATATAACTTAATAGGTATAACTCTTACCATATCATCGAAATGATTTTTGACCAGCATCCATTTGCTGCCTGTCGATTGATTGATTATAGAATCTCTTATCTGTTGAGTAGGGAATACAACGTATGTTATTGAAAAACTTTGAGGCAGTCTTCAAGGAGGCTTACCGTCATCAGCACTGGATTAAAGTCTCTGGCGGGTCGATCGTCATCCAATAGCTCGACTTCAATCATGTCAACGCTATTGTATGCTGGCTTTAATATGTAGCCTTGGAACTAAAATTGAAAAGGATCGAAATTGAAAAGATTATTCCAAACCTTTTATGCCAAGCATTTCGATGGGATGGCACTTACAACTGGACGAAAGTCTGGATGGAATAGTACATAACCATTGTTGGTTACTATAAACGCATAGCCATTCACGCCGAGCTAAGGATAGATATGGATTAAATGGGATATATTTATTTGTATGATCATAGTAATCCCAACTTACCGCGAACGGCGACAGCAGCTTTTTGATTTCATTGATGGGCACATCCGTGCCGGCCACGCCCAATATATTCGCAATCCTTGTCTGTGCGTGAGAAGTTTTGAGATATATATTTAGAGAGGTGTCGGGTCAAGTGAGTGAAAACGAAACATATACACAAGTTGGACTTTAAATTTTACAAGTACAGAGAATGGTAGTTAATTTTTGGTTTTGCATGTTAATCAAATACTGGAAAATGAATTTGAAATTTGAATTCGATAAATGGCATTGCTAGTACAAAACGCCTTAAGGCATCTCAAAGTAAAATACAAAGATGTAAATCAAAAACGGAAACAATGTCGAATGCAAATATGAGAAGCATCGTTACTACGCAAGAACTTACGAGTACAGTCAAGAAAGTCGATTTCAAAGATTTGTATATTATTATTGTTTTTTTTTTTTTTTTTTTGCATTTTGTTTTCTTGTATTGATGTTTACAAAGAATTTAGTTAAGCGTTTTTCTGTTTTCAGCGGCTAATTACATGGCTAGCAGAGTAGTACTAAGAGCGTATGAGAGCGTTGAGTTTTGGGAGGCAGTGTAAAACAAAATGTTGAACTAAAAACTTGGTTAAGATCAGAAGAAGGTTCGCAGAACCGTTAAACAATATGGACAGAGAGTGTAATTTACAATATTCGTTTGAAAAATTGGGTTTTCGGGGGAGGTTGTGAACTGAAAATGTGTGAAAGAAGCTGTTTACACGTGTGGAGGGGCCTTCTTCGCAAAGAAGTACAGTTGTGCTTGTGTTTGTTTGCGTTGTTGGTGTCTCGGTGTTCGGCAGTGTGTACATTTTCACAGTTTTTATACCCTTCACAATATCATTTTGGGTGGTGGCTGGAAATCTACAAGATACCAAATGCCGAAGAGATAAAGAGCTACAGGAGTTAAGGACATACAAGGAGTTCGATCAGCGATCGTTCAGTTTTGAAGTGTCCGTTCAGCGAAGCTTTACACACACAGTTACAGAGAGAGAAAAAGTGCCGGAGAGTTCTTAGTCTAGATTGCAGATTGCAGAAATAAATCATTCGGGTTAGTACCAAGCACTTGATCGGACTGGCTAATTAAATCATAATCATATTGCATCGTAGCTGGAGGAGGGGTTTTGGTGGCATGGATAATAGGCAGTACAAAAAAACGTAGGAAAATTAGGGTATCAAATTTTCTCAGTGCTCAATGAAATCAGGTGGAAATCAAAAGGCAACAAACAATTTCGATCAAGTCACGCATGCGGCTTAGACAAACGAAAGTGGAAAATTTAGGATGAGCTTTTGCATTAGATTTTGCTGTTGGTTTTGGTTTTGAATTTTGATTTAGATACAATTTACTCACAACTTGAAGGTTTATTTTCGCAGCCGGATTTATATCGGTCGTTAGATTAATGAGCTGTGAATTCGTATTTGTAGTATTTAATAAATCAATTTCTAGGAACGAAAGCAACTTAAGTAGGGTTATTCTAGGGGCGGGTGGACTTGGAGGCGTGGCGGTGTCGGTGGGCGGAAAGCGCAGCAGCGGGGTGCTTCTCATTATCCTGCCATCCTATCTGATCTGGGCCCTACCATCTACAATGTACAATGTACCAATGTACATATATCCTGTCCAGCAGAAGGGTATAAAAACTCCAGCGGAATGGGGTCCTCTCGCTTGGGAGGCTCAGAGATGTGTCTTGGGTTTATATTTATATTTATAAGTTGATCTGTTGTGGTTGTTCTTGTGTGCTCTATAGGTCCTCAGCAGTAGCCTAGGATTACTCCGATTTTGGTTGCTTTTGGCTTTAGTCAATGATTGTACTTACTAAACATCAATGGGTTCTAACATTTATTTGTTAGGGGAGCGGGTGGGGTTTTATTTTTTTTTTGAATTTCAAAATTTTTGGAGAGGGCGGGACTACCAATTAGCACTATATTAATACAGAGTCTAGACGATCGCGGCTCAACCCAATCTTTCTTGGTTAAAACAACAAATGGAAAATTCTACTACTCAAAATGCTAGATAAAATGTTCTATTTATACGTTAAGTAATCAACTAGGCATAGCTATAATTCGATAATTGTTTATAATAAGTATCATAATATTACGAGTACGGTTATATAAAGAAAATCAATATCTATATATCGATAAGTACTGGACCAATTCGAATTGATTTCGTTATTACATGAGAATACTTTTGGATTTGGTTTCGATTTTGCGGGTTGAACCCAGTACGTGGTCAACTATAATGTCAAAAGGTTGCTAAAGAATGCCATGGTCCTAGACCATATTAGCTAGATTTATATTTATATACGAGTTATAGTATAGTTAGTTATATTAATATATTCGGTTAAATATGGATTAGGTATGCATGTATGTAGCGCAAAGTATAACAAATCGTTTACTTTATTTGATATATATGTATATATATATATATACGGATAATGTATATACGAGTATATAGGTAGAGCTCAATACGAAATGCAATTAATTGGCGTATATAAAACTTCAATCAAGGGCAGTAAATACGTTATACGCAAAAATTTCGTTCGAAATTTATTAAGTTTGATTTTGATTGTTATTTGTTAGAATTTGGCATTATAGTTTGTACCTCACGTGTTTGCAATTCCCAGAGTGCTTCATTTATTAAAACTTCTTCGGTGATATTCTGTGGTATAGTTGTGTATAGTTTGGTAGTAGTAGTAGGTAGTTGTGTTTTATATATATATATAACGCATAAATTATTAATACAGTAGTAGTAGTAGTAGTAGTATAAAGTGAGTTGTTACATAGATAGGTTCAGATTGGATTGCTGTATTTCGATTTCTTGCTTCGATCGTAATGAGTTTGGGGGCAAAATGAATTCGGCGCTGCTTCGGCGGCTGCTGATTCTGATTTCAGTGTTATTTCTCTCATTTCCGCTAAGAATTTGGCAGTGCTAACTCGCTTGATTCGGCTTGATTCGATAGGCCTCCCCCGCGCCAGGGGATTCGATCGACTTTTGGTCAGTTTCACTTACCGCATTCTCGCGACGATCGTAGATGGGCATCGATACGGTGGTCATAAACTGGTACATATTCGAGTCCACTGGCTGGTTCCAGGTCTGTTCAAGAAAAATGTATATACATTTATAAGCTATATGGCAAAATAAGACATTCCACTTGGCTGAAGGACTTCTTAATGCACTTAATTGTTTGTGAACTCATGATGCAGATCGGAACTCACCTCCTTCATCCTTCTGTACTTCCGGACGGTGCATTTCGCTGGGCTCCAGCATCCGGTCCTGCACCTGCCAAGTACTCGAGGACATCGGCCTTCTGGTACTCGCACTGGCTGATGTCCCACAGATGGTCGGATAGCTTCGTGTCCTACGCACATAAGAGGGGTATTTTTTTTGGGGAAAAAGCATTGCTAACCGATAAGAGGTAGGGGGGGTGGAGGTAATGACTGGCACCCCTTGCTTTGGGGACACTACCCACCTCGATGTCCGCATAGACCTGCGACCAGATCACCGGATGATCGTGCCTGCCCAGGACGAGCGGCCTGGCCATAACCGGTATGTAATTCAGGACCATCTCGCGCACCTCGGCGGTTTCGCTGAGGTGGACGTAGTAGCCCTGATTCTCGCACGCCATCCACCGTATATCATCCCAATTGGCCACCTCCTTGCCAATGAGGTAGGTGAACACACGGACCGGCTTGTACGGCGGGTCCCGCCAATTGTGCAACTCGAAGACCTCGCGATTGTTCTCCGGCGCCCCGTCGCCAATGATCATGATCGCCTGATTGCACTGCGCCCCGCGCGAACTCAACTTGGTCTCTTCCAATAGCTCGAATGCCTTTGTCAATGCAGCGGTATAATTGGCGATCGATTTGGGTCTAAACAGATCAATCCCTTCTTTCAGTTCGCGTATGTTGCCCAGATTGGCCTGGATATGATGAAGTATCGGATGTGTTTTTGTGGGATTTCGATAGTTGGTTGGTTGGTTGGTTGGTTGATTGGTTGGTGTTTTGTATTCGTATTCGGTGGCATCAATTGAGTGTGTTGTTTTTTTGAGATTTCGGATTTGGTGGTGATGTTCGTAATTTTTTTTTTGTGGGGATAGAAGAAATCAAATATGCGTTAAATCAAGAGAAATTTAATAAACATAAACAGAATCGATATATACTTGAATCAGTGTGTCTTCGAAACATGGGACGACTGGGCTCACTTCCTTATCAAAGGTGAAGATGTTCACAAAGTCATTTGTACCTAATGTATCGAGTATCGTATTGACAACATGCTTTGCGATATCTAGCCTCTGTCCCAACATTGAACCGGATCCATCCATCAGGATAACAATATCCTTCGGACTCGTCGCCGCCTCCATGTACCAGGAGCGTAATCGGCAATCGTATAGATCGACCGGTACGTCCTTTCGCCACTTCGATGCAGGGAATTGACGCATAAAGCCAGTCGAACTGCCAAAGAATTGCCACGACAATGTCGGATCGTTTTTGTAATTGTCACGGAATATCTGATCCAAATTCTCCGACCACTGAATTGCTTTAATCACATCCGGTGCTGTGTCATGTAATCGCGTGTCAATTGTATGTGGATTTTGTGTTTGGTTTTGTTTTCAGGTTGTGTCGAAAGAAACGGGAAGAATTTTGCAAGAAACACGATTAGTACTCCTCATCTGCTGACGTGTGCACTTAATCCTAGCTCTAATTTAACGGGCTCGGGTATTTTGTTTGTTATTTGTTATTGTTCATTTTTTTAGGTATGTGTTCTGGTGGCACAAGTTGGTTGTTATACGGTTTTTGGCAAGCATTCCGCGTGTGTCGGAGCATTCGCTATTGTATTTGTATAGCAAAATTTGAGCATTCCCTGGCGCAAAACGCGAGCGCGCCGCCAACGTTCGCATTGCACCGCCTGCGGCCGAATGGGATCGCCAAAGGTCAAGGTCGCCGGCTCATTAGGTACGGTGGGTGGGCCGGGCGGCACAATGCGCTGCTTGGCGCGTGCACGCGTTCCTCGCACGCATTGACGCAAGCAGTTTGGAAATCGGAAAGAAATGATTAGGGAGGCGCAGCTTACGGCTTGATATCATCTTTTTTATGTTACGATGTAAAGCTTATATGGCATACAAAAAAAAAAAAGAATACAACTAATTTTACGGTCAAGCGAGCTAGAAAAAAGCTAAGGAGCGAGTGAGCGAGTTGATAGAGAGCGAGCTAGCTAGAGGCGGTATCAAGGCTCTACTTTTTGGCAGCTAGACAGAGACAAAGAGTGTTTCGTTGGTTTTAGGCTCGTGTTAGATTTGAAAGCATTAAATGCAACCCTGGTGATCGAGTCTGGAGCTTTCGTGTAATCCAGGGAACTTTTATCGCAAGGGTACGATATCAAAACTACAATCAAAATTGTTTCATTGCCCTTCCATTTATATGATCTTGTATGATAAGTTTAGTAAGATAGTTTTCAAGATTATTAAGTTTTCTAACTGAGCTGACTTCAGAAAAATCTGAAACCGATATTAATGTTGACATTAACGCTTTAATAAAAACTTTTGTATCCTTTATCTGGTTGTAAATGATCCCTAAAAGTTATAAGTCCCCAAACTCGATCGCATAGCAATTAGTAACAGGGTCGTTGGATAAAAACAACACACAAAGGCGGCAAAATCAGTTACAATTACACAGAGCAAAAGAGAGAGAAATACAGAGAGAGAGAGAGACAGGTGTAGAGCGGAGAAAAGAGATATACGGATTATATTGATGATAATCATTCCAAACCTCGATCGAACACATTGACTGGCACGTGGACCGAGCTGACGCTGAAGTTGACCGGGGTGTTGTGGAATTCCGGACGCGGTTCCAGCACCACCACCTTCGGCTGGACGTAGATCAGCGGCTCGCCTATATCCTTATCCATGTCGGGAGCCGGGGTGGGTATGGGCGGCACAGGATCGCCGGGCTCCAGCATCTCCTTGGCACTGTAATAGGAGAACATCTTGTCCGCCATGTCGTTCTGATGCGACAACGCCGTGTTCTCAGCCGTGTCCATGATTCGCTAGGAATGATACCGTTTATTAAGAGGATTTCCTAGTCTATTAGTGCGTCGATTTACTTACCCTCACTGCACTGACTTTAAGGTCCATCATCATTTCGATTTCCTTGGCCATCGAATCGACGATAGAGGCGCCGTTGCGCGAAACGACCTTTGCATCCTTGAAACTCTGTTCGAAAACCAACCACATTTGTTAATCGAATGTTAGGGGAAAAATCGGAATATTCCACCAACCCATTGCCATCCCATAAGTACGTGAGCCCAGGAATTATAAGCGGAACCACCCTGCTAAGCATGCTTAGAGGCCCCCGAGGGCCTATAGACAAACCCATTCACATGCATACACGTATGTAATATAATATTATAAGCAGTTGGCACAAGTACGGCTACAACTCGTAGGGCAGAAACATTTAATTTGTAAATCCGTTTGTGCTGCCTAAAAATAAATTACCAGCTGTGCCGGACAGCAAACTGGCCTCATATGGCCTATTTGGATACCCTACCTTAGAAAAAACCAGCATATATCAAGGATTTTGTATAATATCTAAGCTATTGCAATTGTTTTCTTTATAAAGTGATAGCCTATCAATAGGTAATACAAGTTGCAAATTGAAAACATAAGCTAATACTAAAGTAACTGACACAAGCCATAAATACGCGATTGACCTACTGACCCCATTGCTTACTCCCTGCCACAATGAAGACAATAATTTATATTTAGAAATTATGATAGTATTCTTATGGTGCATCAAACATTTAATTAAGGACCAATTTAATAGATTTTTCGAGAGCATTGGGTCTTCGACCTACTGCCACACAATTTCCCATCTGGCTGGTGCTTTACAATTTTTATAATTGCCGCTCGGGCGGCCTTTAACCCAAATTCGGAGCCGAAGTCTCAGCCTCAGAGAGACGTCAACAAGGAGCGCACAAAAACAGAACCGAAAACAAACACACACGCTCACACACACACACGCAAATAGCGGGGTGGCGGAAAATGGGGGGAGTGGAATGTGGGGAAAACGGAGCGGCGGAAAAATCAATAAAATGCTCTCGGCAGCTCAGCTCACCTCTTGCACCTCCTTGCGCCTGGTGATGAAATCGCCCAGATGAAACAGCTCCATGCCCAATTTGTCGGCCCACGAATGAACGCTGAATGTGGAAAATGTTGGCGTTAATTACGGCGGATAATCGGGAAAATGCCCTGGAAATTGGAAAATGGTGGGGGAAAAACTCACAGATTGTAGTTGATGTTCTCGGCTGGCTGCAGATTGACGCACGGTGCCAAACAGACCAAGACGGAGAGCAGGCCCAAGCAGAGGCGCCACCAGGCCAGGAGACGGGACCAGGCCATGATTGAGCCGCGCTATCCTCGGAGTCCAATGATCTACTAACTGCTGATGATGGAGGTCGATCCAGCGGGAGCGCGACATAAATACCAGGCGATGCGATTTTCTTAGCCTACTTTGCAGCTGCACTCACACACTAGCACACCAGCACACTCACACACTCACAGGCACGCACGCACCACGTTTGCACCACATATCCCGTTAGCTCGGTTTTGGACACCTGCCCTGGCCATCCGGTAGCATACCACCCGCGTCTTCACTGGATCCCTTCAGATGCTACACAAATCTGGCCGTCACTCAAGCACTGTACATTGTATTTGCCGAGTTTTTCCCAAAATTAATTTATAGAATTTTCCACAGTTTTCTCGCGCGACCCAGCACTTTTCCGTGTGTGTGTGTTGTTGGCCAGCGAAAACTTTTCTCTCTACACTGTCGTGGCCGTTTTGACGTTTCTTTGACGTTTCTGGGCCAGCTTAAAGCTCTTGCGCCCAACATCCCTTGGCCGGAAAGGGACAACCCTCTAGTCACCCTTTCGGCCATTCGCCGCACTCTTCTGGGCGCCCAGTGCGCCTGCCCTGACATTTGGCGATTCTGCGCCCGGCACTTGTTTACCTCGTCGCGGGTGCCACAGGTGTTTGTTTACCTGCCACCGCGCCTGCGCCTCCACCATGTTGACGTGCGTGTCCTTCCAGCTAGGCGAGCATCTGTTGCTCCAGCTGGCGTACGGTGACAGTTGGCCGGAGCAGGAGCTTTCCAGCTGGGCGGACTTAGCGCGCGAGGAGCCAAGGAACACGTTGGCCAAACCTCGGATTCGAATCCACTTGCCAAAGTGCACAACAGGTGGCGTTTTAAGGATATTCACATTTATGCTTTCGTTGATATACTTTCTCTCTTAATCTTGAATATTAACGAATGTTATGGAAAATGCATTTCTTTTAGCTGTCTCTAGATACTTAGGAAATAATATTACATTATAAGTCTTACTATACAGTTTAAATACATTTATTTGTTTAGTTATCTCACGTAAGCTGCGACACCGCAATATGCTAACCATTTTTAAACAAGAAATACGTGAAAAGTTGTACTTAGGGCTTTTTTTCACATACCCAAAGGAATGGAAAATCTTAATTTTGTCACTTGTAACTTTTAAGTTTTAGGGCTTGGGATAGGGCTTACGCTAAAGCCCTAGCAACTCCATTCCGTTTGAATATCGTAAAGCTCGAGACTAAGCCGTAGTGCGGGAAATCAAACACCAGTGGTCGCTTTAGTTTATCAATACTTTTTATTGGTATATCGTAAGGCTTACACGTTTCGCAAGATATGTGACCCCAGCTGACCCAGTCGAAGCAGCACCCAACGCCTAGTACTTGTACCCACCGGCACCGCCAGCACCACCAGCACCGCCGCCGCCGCCGCCACCACGAGCTCCTGGCTGAGGACCCTGCGGGTACGTGGCCTCACCCTCGTAGCTCACGTCCGCGTGGTAGCCCGTCTTCCAGTCGGCGGTGTAGCGGACGATCTGGGTCCTTCCGTCGGGCATCTGGACGCGGTACTCGCCGGTCACCACGTCGCCATCACTGGACGCCTTGTGCGCATAGTCGTTGGCGGTCTCCGGATCCTGGACGGCGTACGCGAAGTCGTACGGCATGCCGGGCACATGGACATGGTCCTGCATTTGGATGAAAGCATGATCGATCAGTAACATGAAAAGGTATTTATCAAGTACTAGTACTTAAGTTTGGAAATAAAAATATTACTGAACCGTAATAAAATAAAAACTGCTAGTTTGACACAGTTTTTGTAGAGGAACACATCTACATGAACTTAAATCTTAATGGCTATATAACCAATGTTATGATGTTGCTTCTAGCAATCACAATTAAACTTTGTATCTCTGCGATGCCTAGCTGATCTTTGATCTTACATTTATTGCCTGAGTGAACATTATGTTGATCATCAAATTGGAATAAAACTTTATCGATGCAAAATGCATTACGATGGTTCATTGCGCAGTGATCTCTGATCTTTTGCCTCATAGATTACGATATACTCACATCGGCTGGCTGGCCAGGAATGTTGCGGGGAGTGCCGGGAGGTGCTGGTGGCCGGGGTCCAGGTGCCGCTGGTCTTCCAGGTGGGCCGGGCTTCTGTGGAGTTACAGGCAAAAGTTTAGCAAACGGAGAAGTCAAAAATGAATCAGGAAATCCTTCCAAATGTGGTGCAAATACTACTCATTACTTCACTAACCAACTCATTTTGTGCCTGTCGTATTGATTTATAGATGATGCAATATTTATTGTTAGCTTAGGAAGACTTGAACTGCTGAACTTCGCGTTATGGAAGGAAGTTCACCTGTATTGTGTTATTTTCGCAACGATCTGCCGCTCGGTTGGCAGATCCCAAAAGGTTAACTTCCATTCATTTTCAACTGCCAAAGCCACAGCCCTTCACCGACCGATTCGAAATGTTGCCATCATTTTGGGCCGACATTCAGCAGCATGACGTGCCGCATTTATTGAGTTGAGCCACAGCACTCCGGGTGATAAATGCGGCGACAAATCTCGACTGGCTCCAACTGGAGTTGGCTGCCTCGGCATCTGCAACTGCTGGCCTGTGACTGCAACTGCTCCCAGAATGATGGCCGTAATTAGTCCGTTGACTGGGATTCAATTTGAGGCGGTTGGCCAGGCCATTCCGCCAGATAGCCAGATGCACACACATACCCACTTACCCACTTACCCACATACCCACATACCCTTATAGCTAGATAATTCAGATTGCAGCTATACTCACGAATGGGGTCTTGGGTTCCGAGTAGTCGTAGCCGTTCTTGGTGGGCGGGAGGTACGCGTTGGAGCCTGGGGCGATCTGGGCGTAGGCGTAGGCACTGATGGCAGCGAGGGATAAGCTCTGCAAGACAATCGAGTGGGATTCAATTTAGTTAGCTTAACTACACATGGCATAAACCTGGCTTAACAGTTAACTAGTTGGCGCAAACAAATTCTGAGTTAATTCAATGTGGTTTAAAAGGGTCAGGAAGTTTATGTTTTTATCTCTTGGCTTTCGGTTGCAGTGTTGTTATCTATAACTTTGTATAAATGCAATTTCTGTGCACTGATTTTTGCCAGTGTAAGAGCCGGCCATTTGGTGCGACATTATATCAGTGACTTAAAGGTTAAATTAAGAGGGCGAACTGAAAAGTGAACGGTTGCAAATGGATGTAGAAGCCCCCGATAAGATCGCGACTGACATTCAGCCATGTCGGAGCAGGTGCATCAGCATCTGCATCCCAAGCAGAAGCAGAAGAAGAAGCAGAAGAAGAGGAAGCCGGAGCAAAAGAGGCGGCAATTTATTTAGAACGTGCCCCATAGGCGTTTGCTCATCGCCCGCAAAAGGGCAGCAAATGGCGGAGGTTAGTGGCGATCTGCCGCCGATTCCGCGATGCTGCTCTTTAAACACGGCTAATTGACACATGCACATGGTGGTGGCCAGCGATGTTGGACGTTGGTTGCTGGTGACGGCAGCCCGTCGACGCATCCACATGTCAGATTGCAGCCATCCATCAGTTAGTTGGCCGACAGCCGCCGGTCAACCAGTTGCCATAACCACTTGGCCGGGCCAATCCGCGGGGCTACTGCCTGTCATCTAATGTCTCGCTTGTGTGTGCTTTTTTGCTGCCAACTTTTCAATTTACATATGTACATACATGCATGCTGCAACGGATTGCGGAAATGCTGCATTGCCACTAAATTATCCACTGCCAGCGGAACATACATACGTGTGTACTAGTAGTGAATATTCTGTGCGGCCAAGCTTGGGGCATTGATCATTATTATCAGTATCATTAGCGATACAGGTGGGAACTGCTTTACATTGTTTGCTGATTAGTTGTGTGTGCATATTGCTAAATTGCGCATACGACGTGTTGGCCGAACGTGTAACTCCAGCCACATGGGAGCATATTTGGTCAAGGAAAGCGGGATTCCGCTTTGCACGAGGCTTTCCCATGGATAGACTCAATCGCGATGGGGAATCAAATTTCAAAATATTATACAAAAACTTAATTAATTTCCCATGTACCGATTTTTGTATTCATGTGCGCTTATATTTATATTAATACACATTACTCATTGCATTTCCAGCTCACCTTCTGAAGTATTTTATAATCGATTCACTTTCTACACATGATAAATTTCATATGAATGCTAATAAAATCGTATGGCTGGCATCTCGTCCATTATAATTTAAGTAATAAATATACAAAAAAATTGCCTTGAATTTAAGTTTTCATATTCAGTTTCCATATATTAATCCCAACATATTTTTCTATACATAGTTTTAAGTACTCCTACTTATGCCGCGTAATATGCATTCAATTTTCCCATATATTTAATGAGGCATATCGGGCAATTTCCACCGGCATTTTACACATTTTGCTCACCCATCAAATGAGTTGAAATTTAAATTAATTAACTCCACTAAAGTTTCCGCAATTACCGCGCTGGGTGGTCCTAACCTTCAGGTTCTTCAAGTACAAAACTCGAGGCGGCAACACAAAAAGACACAAAAACCTGGCCAATAAGCATGTCAACGGCAATTGTCCATGTAAAACAAATGTAATTATCTCTAGCCGGCCCAGCAAATACACGAGAAAAACCACTGTCGACTTCAATAAAATAACGGCAAATAATTTGCGTGTTAATTAAATAAAAGAGGCAAGAGAGCCGCAAAATAAATTGCAGCAACTTGTCGACAGCCGAAATTTAACGGGCCAGAGGGAGATGGAGTGGCCAAAAATTGCAGATAGCCAAGTTGCAACAAATGGCGCTGCCAAAGTTGGCAGAAGGGGAGGATCGAGGCAGCAGTCTGGCTGAAAGATTGAGACAATCAGGCAACGAATCTGCTGGTTATTTAAGATCGCAACGGTGGGCTTTGTGGATAAAACCGCAGACAAACATTTTTATTAATTTAAGAAAAATCCTTTAAGTAAAATAGGCGGTTTTTGGGGCAAATAAGGAGGTGTTATTAAAGCATATGCTTCAATTCGTTCTTTAGTTATTATTTTAAAGGATAAAACCTTAAAATAAGTATTATGTACATTTTTCTTTCAATTTGTTTTGGCTTGGAATCTCTCAAAATCTTAACTTCCCCATCAAACCAAAGAACTATCAAATGTCTTATATGCGCCATGAGTATTCGGTCTCATTTGGTGTTGGCAACCGTGACTATGGCATCTTCAACCTTTATGTGGTCCAAGTTCTGTTCCCATTGCTGGAGAATGCTCATTAGACGCGAAGGTTTTCTTGCGTTGCCATGGTTTGTGGCTTTCCCAACCGCCATGGTTGGTGGCCAGCAGCACCTTGACTCCGTGGAGAGGCAGGCATTGATCTTGCCCCGCTGGTGGCGCTACCAAAAACGGCGCTCTATGATTAAGATTTTTGTTGGCCAAGTGCCCGCACTTTTATTTTATTGCTCATCGCGCGCAGGTACGTATGTATCTTATGAATCCAAATTCAAATTCAAATCCAGTTCAAAAATCTAAAGGCACGAGCCGGCTCGCATTGAAGCATCATTAATCGTGCACAATCCAATCCAATAAATTAACAATTGTTTGCTTTGTCCGGCTTATTATTAAATGGCCATTATGCTGCCGTTGGCCGAGTTGTTAATTACAGCAATGAGCTCTTTGCGAGTTATTGAGTTTGTTTTATTAAATCAACAAGTTTTGTTCAAGCGCTTCCATAATTAATCATAGCACATAGCAGTGTATACATGTATTGTGTGAGGAAGTCCGTGGAAAAGTCCACACAAATGTGTGGATGTACCTCACTTCTAGACAGATTGTTGTGTCCGCCCACTGGTCACTCATCAAGTTGATGGAACATCAAGTGAATATTGTTTAAATTCATTATGCTGCTACCTACATATATACTCGTACTATATACCATAATGCCGCTCTAAAGAAGTTGTAGATTTAGCACCATAAAGCTTATAGGTCAAAGCGGCTCTGGCTCAGCTTCGCATACCACAGCCAAGTAATAATTGTGCAAATCCTCACATTTGATCACGACCCAGTTTACAAAGTCGGATGCCGAATTACAGCGATCCGCTCAGATGTATTTATTTATGACAATCGTCTTTGGAACGCGGCTTAAATGGCAAACTCGAGTGTCTGGAGCTGAGCGCAGTTGATTTATGGGCGGTTAGCATTTAATATGCTTAAGCCGATTGCATCGGATAGCAACAGTTTATGGTGGGCAATAAAAATGTTTACGCCAAAATGTCTTCATAAAAATCCAGATGTACGGATATGCCGCTGCAGTTGTATTAATTTAATTGATTTAATTGCTCGCCCTGTCTGGGAAAGAAGTTTAAATGTTGATTTCAGATGTGGCACTAATGGCATTTTGTTCGTTATGTTTGTTCGGGCTGTTATTAAGTCGTCATCCGGGAATGGAGGCATATAGATCTCACAGCAGTTGCATCATTTTGGAGCGGCGGCACCCTAGACAACTCCAGCAGCATTCTGCAACGCCCACTCGTGGGTCGATGATGAGGTTTGGCTTCCTACTTATGGATGCGCCATGTTGTCTTAATTTATGGAATTTTTGCACATTTTTTTTTTTTTTTTTTGTTGTGCCGTATCTCACCGCAGCTGCTTCCCAGCAATTACCGGAGTAACACAACCGAAAAAAGTCCCCTACATAGATGTTAGATTAACATGCACTTGCAACACACGACACGACTCCGCGTCGCGACTCGTTCAGTAGAACAACAAACATTTGGTTGACCTTTTCATCGCCATCTACATCTGCATCGCTTTGGCTGCTTTGTTGCATGTTGCATGTTGCGGTGCGGTTTTTTGTTTTCTTATACCAAGTTGCGCGCCCCCTCTTTTGGGGCATTGAAATGCAAATTTGGCAAAATAAAAGTTAATGGGCCAAGTGAATGGCAGGCGGCGGCGGCGGGAGAAGAGAGCTTGCAATGGGAAATGACTTTTATTGCAGCTTGCAGTTCGCCGCTTGAGTCTTTTGTTGCAACTTGCAACTTGCTCGCCAGTCAGCTCAGTCAGACGATTTCAATCAGCTCTTTTCGCTTTCCTTGTGCAACTTGGAGCCCATGTTCCCAGCTGTTTGCCACAGAGTCACGTGCCCGCTGGATACAAGGACAATGCCAAAGATCAAAGGTTGGCCAGCTTGTCTCACGACTGGAGTCTCCTCGGGGACTCATCTGTGATAAGTCAATTTCTTTTTCGCCTGCTCATCGGCATGCATCTTCTACACCACATTAACCCTATTTAACCCGAATTAAAGAACACACTTCAATGCACTAAAGCCGCCAGCTGGGCCATAAAGATATTAACCTTTCAAATACACAAAAACCAGGCAAGAAAAACTTATAAATTATATGCTACGATCGAATACTTCAAGTAGTTGTTTACGACCAACTATGCATTTGCAAGTTGTTCATGTGCAATTACTTAAAATGTTATAAAAAACGTTGTGGGAGCCTTTTGTCTCATAAAAACTGAGGTAAGTATCCACAATGTGGTATTATAGTTGAATGATGGATTAAATTAGTTTTTTGTGTCTGGTGTACAACAAAAAAGGCAAATCGAGTGAAAATGATGTGCTTTATTAAAGCCGAAAATGCAGCTACCAAAATTGTTGTCCAACGAAAAGTAAACAAGTACAACTTTTTCTTTTGTGTGACTGAGAATAGTTTCTACGCCATTTAAATGCTAGAATTTCGGTTAAAAGCCGAGTGAACTAATTTTCCAATTGCCAGCTGTTGTAGACCCACAAGAACGCCGACGAAATAACACTTGCAGCCAGAATAGTGCAATTAAAAATGCCTCGCCCAAGGGAAACGGGAGAAGTGCCTCTTATCCACATTGCGCATACGCCACGTTGGACGCTCTGGTTTTGGTTGGGCAATTAGCGAATACAGAGGCGGCGGCTGGGCTTTTGTAATCAGCTGAAATTTCGATTTAATTAGATTACCACACACACACACACACACAAAGGCGCAGATGCTTGGCTGGCTACCATTTCCCTACAGAAGCCAGCCCCTCCCCTTCCACTGTTGAAAATAGCCGTGCCACATACACGTACATACACGTACATACACGTATATGCTGCTGCTGCACTTGCCGCTTGCTCAAGCGTCATTAATTTTTTGCCATTTGGGTTTTCTTCGGTTGGATTTTTTTTGCCCCGGTATTCGAGCCATTGCCAAAGACAATAAAACCGCACAAAGATGCAGCAAATATCGGTGAAGCCGCAAAATTGCACAGTTCCAAGGCAGAAGAATGGGCCTGAGCGCCCATCCGACGACCCCCGGGCTCAATTACCTAAGCACGGATCAGCTTTGAGGCAATGCCAATCGGCATCAAGCGAAATCTGGCAAATCTGGCAAATCTGCCAAATTATTTCAATTAAAATTGAATTTGTAATGCAAGGGTAGAGCCTGTCCGAGATGACGAATGGGGGAATACGCTGCTCTAAACTGAATTTTAACCAAATAATAATAATGAGCTTGAAGGTTGAAATATTGAGATGGAATGTGGTGCAACTTCTAATGATATAATGATATCTGAAGATATATTTTTCTGACAGTTTTTGCTTAGCCTTAATGTAATTCTATGAAAATATTCTGCTCACGAATTGTTGCAAATAATTTGTTAAATTTTACCACCAATAGCGAATAGCCCGACAAAATGCAAATGGCCCTTTGGAATACCCTCAACATATCCATCATTCATTGGGCAATCGCTTACACTCGAATCGTCAGCTCGTCAGCACTGCGGCGACGAGCCAATGAAAGACTTTTGGCCAGACATGCGATATATTGGCCATAATCAGGCGGCTCTAATCACAATCGGAGGCAGCATTGACCCGTGGCTGCATTCACAATTCCCCATTCGCTGCGGCCGGCGAATGCAACAATTTAGCATTTGCAGAATGCAGAATGCAGAATGCAGCATGTGGAATGCGGAATGCAGAATTCAGAATGCAGAATGCAGAATGCAGAATTTGCAGCTTCGACTTTCGGCTTTTGCCAGCTCATCATCATCAGCGTCGGACTCAAATATCAAACTGTGAATATTTTAGGTTTGTCATTTGAAATTCAAAAGCGTGCCCAACTGAATGGCAGTCAATGCTGGCTCCCTATCGCCTGCAATCGTTTCTCGGATTCTTTGCCACCAGCTCTGCCATTTTCGCGTGCGAAAATGAGCAGCTGGAATCATGGCCATTAATATGCAGCAGCAGTTGGGCATTACTTGCTGGTGTGGGTGCACGACGTATTCCTACTCTGTACTCTGCACTCTGTACTCTGTAGTTGGCTAGCTGGGCAGCTGGGCAGTTGGGTCTTCCGGCTGAAATTAACATGTAAAACATGCTCGCCCCAATGTTCTCGAAAGCCCGTGCACTCGACTGGCCCGTGGCCATTTGTCTATCGAGTGTCTGCCTCTTTGGTGGGCGGAGGTGGAAGTGGTGGTGGTTGTGCTCCTGGTTTTTATTTTCGGCTTGCTTCGGTTTCGTGTCTGCTGTTTTTCGCCTCGCTCGGACCAAAACATGAATGGCAAACAAAAAAATGGAGAAGACGGCTTTGGGGAAATGGGGAATCGCTGGTGAAAAGTCAAAAAGTTACAAGCGGCAAATTACACGCGTCTGGCTGGAGTTCTTCACTCTTCACTCTTCACTCTGCCCTCAAACTCTATTCCTTTGCTATCGCCTGCTCTACCTTTTGGAAGTTATCTGCTTGGCCGGCCAGACGCACCGGAGATGGAGGAGTGCACTGGGCGAAAAGCCAGCCCAATTCAAGATTCAAGATCAATCTTATTTTACTTTAAGAGACATTATCTGAAATGTATCAATTTCAGTTTGGCCTCAAGCATTGCATGTATTTAATTCATGTTAATTATTAGGTAAGCTCACCCATAAATCACGATTAATATCACGATTTAATATTCAAAATTCATTCCATAAATACATATTATTTAACCAATTACATTTTATTAAAATGTAGATTAAATCTACTCTGAAAATCTTCATACAAAATAATCGCTTTGATTGCAATTTGTTATCTCACTCATCCCTAAAACTTTTGGTTTTTGAAGAAAAGCATGTGGAATCTTTTTCAACTTCTTGATTGTAGCTTTTTTTCCTCTGTGCTTGGATGGATTCCAGACAGTGTGGTCTTCTGTCTGGACCTGCATTGCATCCAAGTGTCGCGGCAACAATTTAACACGCCCCAGTTACAAAAAATAAAGGAAATAAGGGAAATAAGGGAGCAGCCAGCGAAACTCGCGTCTGTTTTATTTTGTTGCCTGCTTAAGGGCGTCGTCCCAAAACGCAACTCAAAATGCTTCAACAATGGCGAACAAGTGAAAGTATTTCGGATTTTACAAGTGTGCTCTTGATTGCGGGTTAGCTCCTGCTCTTCCCGGAAAAGTATTCAATACTGTAATTTCACAATAAAGCTGTGAGTATATGGAGAATTCACCTGGCAAAAATTGCAGAAAGGTTTTTGGTTCACTTAGGTATTGCTTACTTGCTGAATTCTTTTCAAGTAAATTTGCTGCCTATTTGAAAGAAGTTATATAAATATTTTTAGAAAACTATAAAGTATATTTTGCAGCAATGTGTTGCAAATTGGAAGAACAATTTAGCAGGAGCTAGGAAAAGTTTAGCTACGAAATAAAATCAAGTTGCAGAACTACAAATGTATTTGGAAGGGAGCGGAAAGGTTTGCCATTTTCTTCAGATGATGCCTACATAATATATGTAGAAAATATGTATTACCAACATGTGTGCCCCGCCCTCCTACCTTTTAGCCCTCTGCTCCACTCGAGTGTTTAGTTGGGAACAATCAGGGAGTATGGCTTAGACTTGGGGCGTATTTTACGTGGCACTTGGCAGACGCAGATGTTGCCAAATATTGAATGCGTATCCATGGAGGAGTACATGCGGGTATATATTAACCAGAGCGGAGTGGAGCACTTAAGTGTCTTTGATTATTTGCAATTTGTTCGATTCGGCGGGGTTACTGTGTCCCCTTCGCCACTTGACTTTCGTGTACGAGTGACTTGGATTTTGATTACGATGATGATGATGATGATGATGATGAGAGGCAGGCTCTGTGGCAGACGTGTGGCAAGTTATGCAATCATTTTCGTTGCCATTGACGGCAAGTGTTGCCAAAAAGAAAGAGCAGTAGAAATAAGGGAAAGCAAACAGTTTGCCAGGCACTTGAAACAACCAGTTTGATGGGTAGTTTCCTTCAGTTTTCCTGGCAAATCTCATTTAAAGTTCCCCCAAAAGCCGCAGCAGAAAAATGACATTGTAGACGAAAAAGGACACTGAGTGACCACGGGTCGTTTTTTCCTGCCAGCGATAAACAAATTTGACATATAACAAGCTTAGCTTGCTGGCCTTTCCACACACACACACACAGACACATAGTTTCTATTTAGCCAAAGGACACGCCTGCGAAATCTCATATGATTTGTTTGGCCAACTGATTTATGTAGGCTTAGCTTCCTTTTTTTTGCCAACCCAGAAATGCATGTCCTTGTTTTATGTACGTATTAATACTCACAAGCAGGACGAACGACTTGAAGGACATCATATTGTTAGTTGAGTTTCGATTTTACGTTCACAGACGATGGCAAAAAGTAGTGTATCCACAAACGCCGCTGGCTGAAGTTGAAATTGAAATTGAATTGAGTTGAATTGAATTGAATTGAGTTGAATTGAATTTATTAGAGTTGTCAATTATTTAATTTATATCATTCGAGTTGATCGAGTGTCTGCTGGGTTTTTATGATTATTGCACACTATTTCATTTGCAGTCCTTCGCTTGCCACGCTAGTTGCATTAACTCTTACTTTCACCGGGCGGGGGGTGGGGTAGGTTAATTTTATCGCAGGTGCAATTTCTCAACTATGGGCCTCCGTTCAAGAGGAGATTGCTTTATGCCTTTGGGGTACGGCTAGATTGATTTCCTAGACAACCGCACGAAGTACACGAACGTTTTGAATTAGGTTAGACAATGGAGATGCGCTTGCTTTTTATAATAAACGCTCGAGACGCTGGCAGCGATGTCGACGGCGACGGCGACTGCGGCAGCGGCGGCAGCAGCGGCGTTCGCGTTGCCAACTGCACCTAAAAGTAACGAAAAAGCGGTTTGAACAATTGAGGCAAGTCTAGCGCCTAACTTCTAGATCATCTGCCGCCGCCGTGGAGCCAAGAGCATCAGGGGCCTCTCAGAATGGCCCGAAGAGAGCGGAGCGATGCTCTCTCCCCGTTTTGGCCAAGTGTTGAGGTGGTGAAAAATGTTGCAGATCATCGCCGTGGCACGATCATTACGATCATTACGATCACTACGATCATTACGATCATTACGATCATTACGATCATTACGATCATTACGCTGATGGGTAACGAGATGATAAATGAGTGGCTGGCACGATGATGATGAAGCTGGGGCGGATGTATAACAAGAGGAGTTGGGTTGCCAGTTGGGGAGCCTGCAACGCCCCAAATGACTTCATTAAATACTCGGCCAAATTTGATATTTAAGCCAAGTTTTTATGAAGTCTGGCCCCTCGGGCGCTGCAGTTGCCATCGAGACGATACGAAAATGTCACTGGGAATGTCAGATGATAGGTTTCGCTTCAGCCTCCAAAGATACAGTCGCCCTTTTTGTTACTTCTTTGACATAGATATATATATGTTTATTTGAGCTTTTTGTTTTTTTTTTTGTGTTTTTGCCATTTGGCTTTTGGGAAAGCAGCAGAACATAGAATAAGTTTGGTGAGAAGTACGTGATGCGGTTGCCCGAAGAAAATTGCACAAGCTGCACAAACGTGTTCATGTGGCGTCCCAATTTCCCGCAGCACCTCTGCCAAAATGCAATCTATGACGTGAGGCTCATGCCAAAGATCCGTAACCGAAGCCCCAAAACTCATCCATTGGCCATTGCACAAGGCTGGCGGACGTGTCGAGGGCCTTTGGGCCAACTTCCTCCTTCCAGCCAACTTCATGGCTCCTTTTCTTCCGTCAGGCATCAAGCCCCCCATCCCATAACCAATTAACCTTGAATGTATCTCGCTGCTCCGTACGAGCCGAGATTAAATAACAATTAAAAGCAGTCCACGAGTGTTTCCGATGACTGATTTCAGTGTTTCTTCGCATTTTTATTGACCACTTGCGCGGGGTGATGATGTGTGCGTGCGTGCGATATTAAAATTAGATATTGAAATTATTACTTTTATTATGGGGAGCAACCAATCGAAAATAGCTACACTTACAATCAGCTCGTCTTGTGGGCAGTGATGCCAAAAATCTCACGTACATATAGGTACCAGTAATGGCAATGGAAATGATATATTTTATTTTTTACCAGTACCATGACATTCGGTGTACCTAACTTGGCCTACAAAATGTGGTACCTCCAGCAGCGCCGCTTACACCTGCTGCCAATCTCCGATGGACCGCTGTGAAAAGTAATTGAACAACTTTTGGTTACTTTTAACTTTAGATTTCCGTGACACTTGAGCTGCGTATGTGTGTGTGTGTGTGTGGCTCTTCTTCGCGCGAAGGCGAACGTACTGTCAAAACGATGTCTTAACAACATAATACCCGCCGACAATCGGGGCCAACTGGCAACTGCCAACTGGCAAGTGGTCCGATTGTTCGGATTGCTGGGATTGTTCCCTCTATATCGCACACACTGGGGCCAAATTGAAATTTCTTTGAGCCGCTCTCGAAATCAAGTGCAATTGGTGGTAGCTGCGATTACGAAAGGATTTCGACTTCAAATGTAATTAGAGCAGTGTGATGGGGCGTATTTGATATTATATAATGGCGACCAAGTGCAGGCGCCCGTGTTGAAAATTCCCTTTTGATTTGTTCAACAATAACTTGACATCAATTGGGCAACTTTTGTTTCGCTGTCATTGCCTTGGCAGCTGTTGCCGCCGTTGCAGTTTCGGTTTCTTCAGCTATTCGATCATTTTTCAAAGCGTCCAAAGTAATAAAGTTTTGCAAATTTCCCGCTTAATTCATCAAGTGGACACTCGAGGGCCCCAAAGCGAAACGGAAGCAAAACTTAGTCAAACATTTCGTGGGCTTCAATGGCCATTTGTGCACAGCTTATTCCATTTTTTGTTTTACGTTTCTGTCGCCCAGCTGTTGACATTTTAAAGTTTATTGAATTGTTGCAGGCAAGTGGAAGGCGAAACAAAAAAAAATTAACATTTAAAAGAACGGACTCAAATTCTTCGGCAGAAGCATTTAAGATGGTTTTTTCCTCGAATTTGTTTTGCCCAATTCGTGCAACATTCAGGCGAATCACCTGTTGATGCTTGTTGCACGTTGTTGTTGCTGCTGCTGCTGCTGCTGCTGCTGCTCTTAGTGTTGCATTTGCTGTAGAACCAAAATAAATTCCAATACCCCCAGCCAGGCGCACCTTTTTCAAGCTAAAAATGAGTGAATTAGAATAGCCAACTATGTAATTGCCGCATTTTATTGCCACCAGCATTGGATGTTGCTGCTGCAGAAGTTGTTGCAGTTGCTGCTGCGATCGCTGGCTTTGTTATTGTTGTCGCGACCATTGTTGCATCTAAGCGGAGTGTTTTTGTTGCTGCGGCAACTGTTGCTGTTGCTGTATTCACATCACTTGCTGCCGCCGTGGCCCTCTGAATTTGGTGTGAGAAGTGGTCGAAAAGGCGGCGATCTTTGTTTTATTTTCCAGTTTTGAGTCCAGACGAATGATTTGCATTTTTTTCGGCGCGGAGGCGCGTTTTTTACCATTTGCTATTTATAGACTAAATGTCTTGGACTTCTGATGAAACAAATGGAGTTTCCGAAAGACTCGCGGTGAAGGCGCATCAAATGTCGTCCGATTCGCTTGGCATTTCCCCATGATCTTCGATTTTATCAGTGGCATTCAAAGCACAGGTAGAATTCAAATAAAAGTAATTTTTTGTTCTTCCCTTACTCGTATTAATTTCTGCTGTGCTCATTAAAAACTTATAGTGTAATGATCGCTTGAAAGTTGCTAACGGCTTCTTTGATTGCTTTCATTATGGCCATCTCCTTGCGGCACTTGCTTCTTTCCTTCTGATTCGATTTGATCTCTTTGCCGGAGTTTCCTGTTGATTGCGCTCATTATTCCAGCGAGCAACTGTGATAAGTTTTTCCCGCGATGTTGCTGGAGCTGCTGCTCCTGCAACAATCTTGGGGCTAAAGTCGGGCTTGCCCTGTCACTTGCCACACTTGCCACCATTTTTCTTAATGGAAATTTTCATGCTCTTGGCTTTTCCTTAGACAAATTAAGCGAATTTTTTCTGCGTTCACACCTTCCCTAACTTATGCATCCTCATTGTCATCGTCATCTTCTGCACTTGCGTTCATTGCACCCTCAAAAAAAAAAAAGAAATATAAGAACAGAAGAAACAGAAAAAACATAAAAGCTGGGAAAAGCAGAATGAATTTGAGGCAGGAAAAAGTTGTGGAAAACTTTGCACCTAACATAAATCACATCTCAGACCAAGTCATCCGCCCCTTGTGTGTGGGTGCATTTGCATATTCCAATTTTGCATTTAATCAATTTACACCCACCCACCCAACAACCCACACGCAAAAACGCTGCGTTACAATGGAGGATGGCAACTCTGGCAGCTAGACAATTACCAACATTCCCTGACATCGCCTGCCTGCTCGCATCATTTATCCTTGTTAATTTTTATTTAGTCAGCCGAAGGAGGCAAAAATCCCTCAGCTCCAGCTCCAGCTCCAGCTCCAGCTTCAGCTTCAGTTTCCCTCTGTGTTACATCCAGAGATCTTGAGCGATTGAGCCGTAACCTGCGTTGACTTGTTTACGTGTTTTCTCCGCAGCACGGATACAAAAGCTCAACAACAGATACGGATTCATTCCGGCAACTCTGTGGGTGGGTGGCACCTGCAGTCCATTCGGCATCTGACTGACTGCAGCAGACGGCGAACAAGTTAAGCGGAAACGGGGCACAGAGTACGAAGGACGAAGGGCGAAGGGCGAAGGACGAAGGACGCAGGACATCGGAACCAGGACGAACCTGATTGAGACACATGTCCAACGTGCAGTGACATTAACTTGTAGTCAATTAAATGCGCCCTGAATCAGGTTAATCAATTGAATCCATTGCCTGGAACTTTTTAAAGGTACGTTTCCCCAAAGGAGTCTGTATTCAATTCACTTAAATGTGCAAGCTTTAAGGGATTTACAATGAAATACCAAAAGGAAAGTCAAATTATATATTATATATTATGAATTCAAGATATAAAATATTTTATGGAAATTGTAACAAAAATAGCTATCACAACGCAATTTTTGGTATGAAATCAAGCATGCATATGTACTATATATTCTCATTTAAAGTGAGGCACTTCATGGAAATTCAGGAAATTGCCAAATTGCGTTAATATGCGGATCCGCTTGCCAAATTTTCACACATTTTGATCAGCAGCAGATAAATGCCACCCGGATATATATCAAATGCAGTGGGCGATGAATTTTGGCCAAGTTTTTGGCAGGGCATTAGCCACGCCCCCGAGTTGCTTATCAATTGCAATGTGAGCCCACCGAAGTTGGCTCCATAACTTGCTGGTGCAAAAAATAGAAAAAATAGAAGGAAAAAACAGAAGAAAAGCGGCGGGAAATCCAAGGCATTTAACTTGCAATGACAGACCCCACAGCCCCCGGCAAGCGACTAATGGTCAAAACTTATCGTCAAACTTAAATGGGATTTTATTATCGTCGCCGAAAACTTCAACTTCGCTGCTCCTTTGCCGTTTTTCACTTTTTTTTATATATATTTTTTTGTTGGTTTCACATGCAGCCTGAGAATGGGCTTGGTCTCAGGGTTTTCGAGTTGCGAGGGCGTGGATTATGGGTTTTCTACCATTTTTTATGCCACGCCTAATGCGCTGATTTATATATAATGCCATAATTATAATGCACTCGGTTCTCATGGATTGCCCCACCGAACTCATACCGCAACTTTTGAGGTCAGCCCACATAAATCTTGTCAAAATTGTGCATTCTTCTATATTTTTGTTTTAATTAACTCGCGAATTGCTTAATTACCGAGAGAAGAATACAAGCCAAGAGACCTTACAAAAAATTGCCCACAAAACTCATAAGAAGTGCATTGCGCTGAGTGACGTGTGCATCTCTTGGCCTGGTCGCGTTGCCAATTAATGTCAATCAAGAGTTGGTAAGATACGAACACGAGTACCAACTTGGGCAGCCCGTTCAAGCTCCAAAAATACGTAAAGAGGAGAACGTATGGTTTTGAAAGCAGAAAACAAATCATCTTCATACTTTTTAATGTCAAAACAATTAAACTATCGGAAATTAAAAACGCCAAAAAGATCATGTTCCAAGTGGCTGGTGTCACAGTGGGAACAAAAAGGTGCCGGATTCAATATACTGCCACTCCTCCTCCAAAGACTTAATTAGAAATTCTTTAATGGATTTTTTTGCAAAGCTTCATGCATTATTCAGCAGACGGGAGCATGAGCATTTGCTAGTTTTTCCAATGAAACGAAACCATAAATATTTGCCAGTTTTTCCGCTCCATGTGAAGACTTATTCGCCCCACTGTTTTGGGCCAGCCACTTAAATTAGTTAATGAGCTCTGCATGAGTTCGTCATGAGAAGCCGAGAAACCTTAGGTACAAAAGCAAAAGAAACGCAAAGATGCAAGAATTCAAAACCAAAGGCGCTTGCTGCCAGCAGAACAAAAACAGAGAATAATGCCAAAAGCAATTTCAGGGTGCGGAGTCGGAAAGTGGCAAACAAATTGGCCAAGACAGAAACAAGCCAGCAACAGAAGTAAGCGACTCTGAAATTTGTTTCTACAATTGTTGGCAACATTGAACTTTAAATGGTAGCAGAGCCACATGTGATTGCGATTCTCGATCTGTGGTATTTCCCCTTCGTTTATTTGATTTTTTTCTGGCTTCATACATATTTCTGTATCTGCGATGACATCGAAACTGGAAGCCATTGGCCCGGACTTTCGGGCCAAGTACGTCACGGCGATGATGGTGCTGATGATGCCGATGATGCCGACGATGATGGTGCATAAAAGCCAATGCGATCGATCGATTTTCCAAGCAGGCAAATTAATAAAGCCACAATTTTTGGAGTACAAGCAGTACAAATCGTCAAGAGCAGCCAGCAGAAACACCTTGACCTTCGCCGATGATAAATGGTTAAAAACGGATGGGCGAAGATCGCAAGAAGAAATTTGCTACAATTTTAATTAAGGCCAACAAGACTTGGACTACTTGGATCAAAAAGTGCCTGCACTCGGAGAAATACTGTGTGTTCATTGAATGTGCGCTGCTCACCTTTGGCTAGAATTGTGCATCAGCTAATTTGTGTTTTAAATAGAAATTACCCAAATAAAAATGCTACTCACCTGGCCAGCAATGGCAAAGGAACTGGCTTGTAAAATCCATTAGTAATGTATGGCCTGCCGCACTTCGGAATTCATAAAAACGGCAATATAAATTAAATGGACTTCGGTAATAATACATACGTGTATTCAAGCAAAGGCTCTTCAAGGCCGACGGTCCCAAAAACTAATTTAAATTGTTTATTATTTCGAGTGTGCGAAACAAAAACCAATTTCATAAAAGGCCAGGCGGAAGTGAAAGGTCACCGGCAAGGCTGGAATAATTGCACAGGTTGTGCGTTAAACGCACAATAACGAGCATTTAAAAGTCAATTATGGAAGAAAAGGCGATTGGAGCACGCTGGCGCATCTGCCAATTGAATACTATTCGATTATATTATACTCGAATGCTCGCCTCGAATCGAGGCGCCTTGCTGAA
Organism: Drosophila orena; assembly: GCA_005876975.1. NCBI lineage: Eukaryota > Metazoa > Arthropoda > Insecta > Diptera > Drosophilidae > Drosophila > Drosophila orena. Next base: position 448,027 of record VCKV01000043.1, on the reverse strand, counting down.
AGTTGCTCAATTTGTCAGAGACCTCCGTTCACGCAGGCTGTCAGTAATTTATTGATTTCACTTTATTGCACATCGATTAAACACATTGGCTGGCATTGTTTGCATGCACTGTTGCACCGCTGCACTATTGCACTATTGCACCATTGCACTGACTCCCTAATTGCAAATACATTTTTCATGGGCTTAAACTAATTTGAGCAGTGCTCGAGCAACCGCAAATGAGGTGGAAGTCACATAATATCTATGATAGCATTTGAGCAAGAACGGAAAATGCCGAATGTCACTATTTGGTATTTAGTTGAACAATGAAACAATCAGTGGCCATTTTCATTGAAGTGCAATTGGACTTAAAGAATGCTTGGAATTCCAAAAATCGCCACGCCTGTAAAAAGTTTCCTTAGAAAGAGTTAACAGCTTGGATTCTTACATTTAAGGGATAGCATTTTGAAAAATTACAATCTTTTGAACATTTATGAAATCATAGTGAACCAATGCAGTTTTCTGCTTATTTGGTAATGAAGTAATTCACTTAAAATTATCATAAACTTATTTTAAAATGTAACTTGAATGGTTTTGAGCAACTTGCATTATGCTGGCTAGCAAATTGTTTCGCATAACCTGCGAGAGTATTTAGCCAAGCTAAGAGCTTTAGCCAATTCAATGAGTTAATGAGTAAGGCTGCTTTTACAACTAAATAGCCTTCAAGTAACAAATATTTCCTAGTGTCCTATTGCACATGCACTTATGTGGAAGTGAACCTTATGGATAACCTAGCTTATATTGCACATTGGGCCCGTCGCAGACCGGATTCAATGCTTCGTCGTGGCGCCCTCGAAGCTGACATCCGCATGGAAGCCCGTGTCGTCGGCGTGGTAGATGACGTTCTGGATCCTTCCGTCCGGCAAGAGGATGTGGTACTGGCCGCGTGTCACGCCGTGGAGATCACGATTCTGCTTGTGGCCAAAATCGTTGCCGGTATGGAAATCACGTATGCGATAACCGAACGCATACTTTGAGGCATACTGCTGCAGCTGCAACGAAAGCGGGAGGAGGGGTACCGGAATCGGGGGATTAGTTATGTATTTGCATAGATTGTTCACTAAACCGATAAGTAGAATTCAGCCAAGGGGGCGGTATCCACGATATGCACATTCCACACTGTTGCAATTGGGGAATTCGTGCGCATGCTGAAAAGTATGCGATGCAAAATGCATTAAGTACACTGTCATGTACAGTGAAGACTGGGCGCGACAACTGGAAGAAGCGCCGTGACAACTGTAGCTAACGTAACAGCGAGCATATAAGACTATTTTGTGATTGAAAGCTCTTGCACACTGCGTTATTCTGGGCATATCAAGCAATCTGATGCCGTTTGTTACTCTTAAAATATTGATCTAAAAATATTGGTATATATTTATATATATTATATTTGATATATTAAGTTGAAAGTCTAAATAGAGCAAAAAAAATAATATATTTTCTAGCTTGGAATATTTTTAGATAAGATAGAAAACTTTTTATGAGTTTATAAAGAACAAATAAGATGTTATTGAAGTATACAAAATATTCTGTTTTGCTCGGTAAGATAGGGTATTAGATACCTTTGCCTAGAAGGGTATTCGCAGTGCCCAACTATCGTCAATTGGGTGCAAAAGCAGAATTGGGTCTTGGCAGATTTCGGTAGCTGGAGCTGGAGCTGGAGCTGGAGCTGGTGATGATTGGGATGTGGACGCGGAGTGGGGGACACGAGGTGGTCTGTCACTCGCACGGCTCGGTTTGTTATGCATGCGATTGTAAATTGTATCGTAATGAAATTTGCAACAATATACGAGACCAGTCCCCGAGATCCCCTATCGAACCCCCTCAAAATCTGTGGCATTCTGTATGCAGAAGAGCTGTCGTTTTGTTGTGTCCTGAACAATTTTGGCTTGCCTTTTTATTGTAAGTATTTCGCATTTCAGCCAGATGAAAATAAAATAAGCAAGCGGATGTGTGTTCGCGGGTGCGAGTGTGAGTGTGTGTGTGAGTGTGGGTGTGAGTGTAAATGCGACTGTGAGTGTGCGTTTCCGTTTCCGCTCATTCAAATGTTTTGGGGATCCTGAAAGCCAACGACAATTGTTGCCAACTTTCGCTACATGTTTTGGGCTGCCTCTGCGGTTTTTATGGCCTGGCTCAAGAATTGTGCGCTTGAGGGGGGGCGTGGCAAACTTTTTGATATGTTAATGAGTTGTAAATTAAGTTTAATTAAGTTACATTGTTGACTAGATTTTACTTACTGATGGAAATGTTATTCCGTGTGGCAGAACAAAAGTTTCCCCGGCTTTGCCAAGTGCTTAGACCTAGCGAGATTGCTTTCTTTTGATCGCAAGCCTGATTGACATCTGTTTTGGGGAGTTTTCGGCGATTAAAGGACTCTATTTGATTGCATTCCCCCACCACCTTGCTCATAACTTTAACGCCACAAACATAATTAATACATTTTTTTTACATTCACCAGCAATTTGCCAACATTTGCACTCAGCTTCATCTCCGGATGAAAGGCAACAAAAAAATTTCCGCGATGGTAGGAGCTTCATTAGGAACAGGGAACAATGTTCATAGATATCTAGGGTGTAGCGTAAAAATACAAATTCTGCGCCACAGCGGTTGGGTATGTAAATTTGAGGATACAGTCCAGACGAGATATAGTATATACTGATATAACACTGTCCTGCGAGGCTGTGCAATTTGGAATTTCATTACCAGTTGGCTTGATTAAAGTGAACACACATAATTACAATGCAGATGAAACATGTTTGGTTGGGGTAGCGATGGTGGATGGTGTGGTGTAATGGGCAAGTTTTAGCCTGGAAAAAATGGATAAAAGCCAGCCAAGTGGAATTCGAATCAGATCACGTGCCATATTGAACTGGACCCTTTTTCCGATGACGTGGGCAATTTTTTTGTGCACCCCATCTCCATCAGATTGCGATGGATGGATAAATAGATAGATGGCTGGCCGAATATGACAAAAGTGCCTCTGTGAGCCAAGTTTATAGCAGCCGGATTCCATGGACACTTTTTTGCATTTAACACGTTTCCACTGGCGCTGGCTTTTAGCGAATTGTGCAGCGAAGTCGAGTGCGAAATGCAATTGCTGGCCAAAATACGTGAGTTCGTTTAGTTGCGCTTAGAGTGAGCGATCGGATGGCCGAGGTATGTCCAAATTGACATGCCGAGCAGCTCCAACTTTCTTTCGTCGCAAAAAGCAATAAGCCATTGGTAATTTAATGCGCACTTTCGGGCCACCGCCCAGTTTTCAGTGCCACCTCCACTGCCTTTTGGCCAGAAAGCAGAATGCTTTGACATCGGACATCCAAGGCGTTGGCTGACTTTTATTTCTTTTAATTTGCATGTAATCAGCATTGTTATTTCCCACCCCCTTGCCACTTTTCCCCGCGGCTTTGTCATCTCATCTGCGCTCATTAAAATGTTTTTGCCTTTTGTTTGTCCTGCGGCATTGGCCTGGCCTTAACCTTCCCTAGCCCCAGCCACTGCCCTTGCGGTTAACCCTTGCTGCCCCAGGGGGGTCGGATGTTCATTATCTGTGGGCGTGGCTGGAATCATTGTGTGACTGGATTTTATTGTGATTTTCCACCTAATTCGATTTGTTGTTTGCCTGTCAGGTTTTTGCGGTTGAAACATCAAGAAAAGTTGACCATCTGACTGACAATTATTATGCCCTCGGGGTGTCAATGAAAAATAATGATGTCGTGGTCCCAAATTGTGGGGGAGAATCGAGTAACTACCTCATAAATTATTAAAAAAATCAAAAATCATGAAAATCCTTAGTCCAATTTCCTTTAAAGATGAGTTTTTGCCATATAAACATTCATATCTGAATAAATCCACCAATCATATCCAACAGTTTGTTTTTAACCCTCAATAATAAATGAAACCTAAGAAATTCTCTTATTTAAAGCGAAAGGAAGATTCCAACGAAGGTTTTTTCCAAATTGTAGGTCTTCCAAAGGCGTCGGGATAAATTATATGATACCATTAGATTTTACGGTATTAAGCTTCCACATGACTCCAGTCTGCTGAGACCACACTTAATCTCGTTCTTAGCCATTCAAATCGTTGCGTTAGCTACCCTCTTCAATTAGCTCATGATTTGCACTCAGCCGGAAAGGATTCCTCCGTGCTCCTTGCTCCAGCTCCAGCTCCAGCACCAGCTCCTGCTCCTGCACCAGCTCCAGCTCCATCCCCAGCAGTGCCATAACACTAATCCTTGTTGGGTAACTAAGGCCGCCCAGGATTCTAGCCACGCCCTGATTTACCCCCCCCCCCCCCCCCAACCGATTTCAATGACCGATGCCTGTGGCCCCAGTGTGTTGCGTTTATTATTCACACAATTCGCTTAAGCGCTGCAAACACCTCGTACCGAAGCCCGAAAACCTCAAGGGACACTGCCAGAGATTGGGAGTCTGGGCAGCGGAGGAGGGCATGGGACATGGGCATCCGGATCAGGAGAATGTGGCAGTGGCAGTGGCAGTGGCGGTGGCAGTGGCTGTTGCAGCTGCATGCTCATTTAAAATTGAACAAGAGCCGGAGAGCGGAGGAGGATGGTCAGCACAACCGAGTCGGGCCAAATCGCATTTAAATGGAAATAAATGTTGTGTCCAAACAATTTACAAAAACCAATTTTACAATGTAATGCGTTCGGAGCTGCTTCAATGCCATGTGCCAAGTGGGTGGGATCTGGTATACGGAAATCTGGGATCCGGGCTACGGCGTCCATCGAGCCGGAGAGGAGAGCCAGAGAATGGGAGTGTGAAAATCCCCCATCAAGTGGAACGTGTTCAACAGCGTTCGTCAGGCAAATGGATGTCCTGGGCTCGTTGATGCCACACGGCAGCCATTGACACAATTGCCACAGCCTTCCGACGACGATGAAACTTTTTGGCCACGCAATTATGACCACCGCTGCAGCTGGAGATTCCAAAAAACCGGTGAGTGACGGAGATGGACGGAGTGTGAGAGCACAGGACGATGATTAGACCTCCAGCGGAAAGTGTTGTATAATTTTCCGTAGAGTGCCGGAAAATGTTGGGAAAATTTTTAAATGCAACCACCATGCAGCCACCCACAGTTTTTATGGCTCGCTTGTTAGCAATTTTCATTTTTCGAGCTGTGGCGTCTCTAACCAAAATTGAGTTATCAGTTTGTTGGCTCTACTCTTGGGCTGATTGCGTGACAGCTGCTGCTCCTGGAACTCCTGCTGCCAGCCCACTCCTGCTGCATCCTTGTTATCCCACAGAATCGAAACGGACCTGCTGGAGCGGCAGCTGAAAAAAAAAATTCCCTCTAACGAAATGGCAGAGCAGCAAGAAAAATGTCAAACTACGTGATTTTTATGCGAATGTGACTGTCAATACGTTGCAAACATCATTGGAATAGGAATAGCACTCCGAATACGAATACGAAGAGGATGGAGCTGGCTACATGTAGTTCCTTGCCCTCCTGGAGGGCTGGAATATTAGCTGTCCTTGTGGTTGTGGCTGCAGTCGGATGGCTGTGGTTTATTATGGCTGGCGAATGAAGTGAAGCTAATTTAAAGTCAACCATGGGGTCAGAGATGCCGAGGCTGCAGGCCAAGGGAAATCGACACCAATTTCGGATGCCTTGTTTAACGCACGGCGCTATCCCCTGTAAGTTTCTTTAAAAGAAACACACTCAAACACACACTGGCAGCCCATCAATTGCAGGACAAAGGCACTCGGAGCACATTAGCAACACATGCCAAGGGGATTTTCCGGGGGAGCCAACCTTTTTGAGGGGTAATGTAAGAACCCTTTTGTCGAGTGATTCGAACCGAACCTATAATCCCGAAACATATGTTGAGGGGGCTCCATTAAATAAAACTTAAACTTAAATCCCTGGCAACCTCTTTTCAACACTTGCAAAAATATGTTATGCCCCCCAAAATTGGCAGCAAAAGGAATAGGGCCAAGGAAAACAGGCAACAGCAAAAGGGTTGAAATAAAAATGAAATTAAAATATGTGAGTGGGAACCAGAAAATATTGCACCTGCAGATGGCAAGCACGCACACAAACAAGCGCAAGGATAATACAGTGGAACGTGGATAACATGGAGCGATAACAAAAGCTTTTGAATACATAAAATGTTTGTTTAATTAAATGATTAAGCTATAAGGACAAATAAAACATATTTTCTCCAAATCGAGTCAGAAAAACAAAGCAAAACAATAATGTTAGCAATAACGCCATTTTATCCTTAAGAGTTGTAGGCTTTTCAGGCTCTAGAGTATGGTCATGTTAGGGAGATTTCCCTGTATAGCGCTTGAGAGACTGAGTGACGACCATTACCGACCATTTCGACCACAATAAAATGACAAATGCCCGAAAAATCTGACCATGTTCGCACACGTTAGAAGGAGCGGCAGATGCCGTCAAACAAGTCCCATGACGGGCATTGCAACGGCATGTTGGCCCAGCCACCACCTCATGCTCCTGCTGCTCCCGCCGCTCCTGCTCCTCCTTTTGGCCACTCCATCTGGCCGATAGCGGCCTAACCTCCACCCAAAACCTGAGCCTAACAAGTGTCGTTTGCCTGTCAGAGACGGACGGACAGAACGGACGGACAGAACGGACAGACCAGGAGCAGGACAATGTCTGGGCTTCCCCTTGCTGCTGGCCCATCATCATGGCCATCATGGCCATCATGACCATCATGACCATCAGGCGGCGTTTTTGGGGCTTTACAACCAGACCGAGCGACCGACGGGCAATGGGGCTTAGTCCGATGACGACAAGTCCAACCACTCGGACAGGGACAAGGCGAAAGCCTATTAAAAATCATGCTAAACGGCAGTAAAACAATGTGTGTGTTTCGGCACCAGCTCCCAGTTTTGCTGGCCAGCTGGGAGTCCTTTGCTCTCTGGGAGCTGCTGCACCCTGCTGGCCAGGCACCCGACCTAATGCGCATTAACGCCAAAGTCGAGATCCCAAATCGGAGATCCGAGTGGAGCCAGCAGATATCCCCTTCCCCCCCCCCCCCCCCCCACACCAAACATTGCAATTCGGTGACGCCAATAAATAAAATGTAATCAGCTTTTCACCCACCCAACTGTCGGCGATTGAGAGTCTAATAAAAGTGCTGCTCGCAGCAAAATAAAATTCAGCTCGAAAACAATTTTAAGTAGATTGGCAGTGCGACAGAACGGAGTTAGGGAATGGCAATGCAAGTTGACTGGAAAGTGGTCCTTTTGGCCTCTTTGTGGCAATTGCATTTTGTATGCTGCACGTTAACACTCCACTCAGATGAAAAGCTTTTTGATGGTTCGCGTATTTTGCTTGAAAGTTGTTTGCAACTGCGTTGCAAGTTAATATTGTGTACATATAAAAGCTGTTTATGTGCACTTGAAGTTAGAAAAACAATCTTTTCAAGAATCCAATGTAAGCTACTTTTAATTATGATATAAAGCGACCTGAAGTCCTTTCACGTATAGTCATATAGCCTACTTAGATTGCTTGAATATTTTTGAGTCACGTACTCCTTGAAATTCCACTGACAGTTGGTTTCCCAAATAGTTGAACCCCAATATGCTTAGTATCATTTTATTAGTACGCCGGTAGAGAACAGATCGTTTTTAAAAAAGTCCCCAGAAAAATTTGTCGTTTTTTTTTTCTTCAAAATAGTTGATACTTTTTCTTAACCTTTTTCGTTTCGGAATTTTCGAGCAAATTTCGAGTGTGGAACTAGACGGACTTATTTTAATCGCCCAAAATTTTTGTAGTATTACTTGCGTTCGAAGGGGATTTTTTGAAAGTCCTAGACCGATTCTCGAAGCAACATTATATAACCAAGCAGAACTAAGCCGCCAGGATGAACAAGCTTCGTCAGTTCCACTGCTCGTTGAAAAGCGCGTGTGTCCTGTGCAAACCACATGTCCTGTCCAGTGTGGGCGTGCGATTCTCCTGCGGCGACGGCAAGACGATGGCGAAGGGCGTGGTCGTTGGCCTCTATCAGAAGGAGGGCGACAAGGATCCCAAGCTGACGCCCGCCGGCCAGAAGATTGACCAGCGCGTGCAAGGCAAGCTGATGAAGGCGATCTGCGAAACGAAGTTGGACGGGCGACTGGGTCGCGGCAAGGTGTTCAACAACATAGACACCGAATTCGCAGCCGTGGCCGTGGTGGGTGTGGGCCTGGAGGGCATCGGCTTCAACGAACTGGAGATGCTGGACGAGGGCATGGAGTTCGTGCGCGTGGCCGCCGGCGTAGGTGCGAGATCCCTGCAGCGGCAGGGAATCACCAACGTCCTGGTCGACGGCATGGACTATGCAGAGCAGGCGGCAGAGGGTTCCCAACTGGCCGTGTGGCGTTTCCCCGACAACCTGTCCAAGCAGAACATGCCAATGGTGCCCACCTTGGAGCTCTTCGAGTCACCGGATCACGAGGGCTGGACGCGGGGCATCTTCAAGGCGGAGGCCCAGAATCTGGCGAGACGTTTAAGTGATGCCCCCGCCAACTGCATGACGCCCACCATGTTCGCCCAGGCCGCCGTGGACGCCCTATGTCCATGCGGCATCACCGTGGAGGTGCGCACCATGGACTGGATCGAGGCCCAGCGGCTGAATGCCTTCCTGATGATCGCCAAGGGCAGCTGTGAGCCGCCCGTGCTCCTAGAGCTGAGCTACTGCGGCACGGCGCCCGATGACAAGCCCATTCTGTTTGTGGGCAAGGGCATCACCTTCAACTCTGGTGCCCTGAACCTGCGCAAATGCAAAGGCATGGATGAGTACCGGGGCAGCATGTCCGCCGCCGCCTGCTGCGTGGCCATGATGCGCTGCATCGCCGCCCTGTCGCTGCCCATCAATGTGACCTGCATTATCCCACTGTGCGAGAACATGCCCTCTGGAATGTCTGCGAAGCCTGGCGATGTGGTCACCCTGCTCAATGGCAAATCGATGGCCATACGGGATCTGGACAAGGCTGGTGTGGTAGTGCTATCGGATCCCCTGCTCTACGGACAGAAGACCTACCTGCCCAGGCTGGTGGTGGACATTGCCACCCTAAACACGGGTGTGAAGAAGGCCTTTGGTGGTGGCGCCACTGGCATCTGGTCCAACTCTCACTACATTTGGAAGCAGTTCCAGCGGGCCGGCTCCATTTCCGGTGACCGTGTGTGGCGTCTGCCACTCTGGCAGTACTACAGGCGCCAGGTCACTGACGAGCGAGCCTTCGATCTGAGCAACAACGGACGAGGATTGGCCAGCTCATGTCTGGCGGCGGCCATCCTCCACGAGCTGGTGCCCTGCGTTGACTGGGCGCATCTGGACACCCGCGGGACTGGACTGCTGTCCAAGTATGGACTGGTGCCCTACCTAACCAAAAGGCGCATGACCGGACGACCCACCCGCACCCTTGTTCAGTTCGTCTACCAAATGGCCTGTCCGGAGATGAAATGATCCCTTAGGCGGTTCTGTTGCCGTGTGATCAGTGCAGTGATCAGTGGCCGATTCATATTCGACCAAGTGTTATATTTTGTTTGATATTTTCAAGTAAATCAAAGATTTTCGGCGTGAATTTCGCTCTTTTCTTGCTAGCATGGTATACAGAGTTTGGTTGGTATAGCTTCTATTAAAAGGGAACTGGCGATAAATTCAATCTTCCAGCCATTGCTTTAGTTCGATTTTAATACGAGTATCGATGTCTTTGCTGGTCTTAAACCCGCTATTTCACCTGCTGTACTTTCTTTCCATTTCCCCCAACTCAGGTGTGTCTGCTGACTCGGTACACACGGCGCTCTGCTCATTTCGCATTTCCAGGACACTTTTCGTGGCCTTTTGCCTGGCTGCGCACAAAGACGCACCATTGGCCGGGACTTTGCCTTCTGGTTCGCCAAGGAAATACAGATAAATTAAATTCAGGAAACCCCAAGCTGCGCGAAAGTTTTTCCGCCAGTGAAAGAAAATGTTAATTCCGAGACGCGTGTGGAAATGGAGTGGAGTGGACTGCAGTGGAGTGGAGTGGAGTGGAGAGCTTTTTCCTGGCACACGCTTCAAGTGCTTGAGGTTGGCCAAATGAATATATACCGTATCAGCCGCCATATATCTATATCAATTGGTCCAGACAGCGCCCCAAAATGTCGGGCCAACACACATACACTTGGAAAATATAATAGGAAAATATAATATTATATAATAATTCACTGCATTAAGTGAGATACATGAACTAGGTGTAAAGTGATACCATTCACAAGGTAATCTTAAAATATGTAGTTGTATCCATTAGGAACTTGTCTCTAGCTTAGCTAAACCAAATGCGAGTGACCTTTTTGATCTGACAAGATTATAATAGAGTTATATACCAACATGTAATTCCTTTATTTAAAATTACATATTTCAACTGTATAACGATACATGTTTCAGTATCAATTCCATATAAAATGAAAATATTAATTCAATCGAAATGCACAGATTAGTTTTTCCCAGTGCACTTGCAGGCTGCAGTCGATGGGATAGCACTATATAGTAATGAAAGACGAAGTCGTTTGCATTGCTTTTGTGGCTGTGTTGCCAGGTACCAGACGATGGATGGGCGGGGGCGGGGGAAGGGGCTGGGTTGAACTGAGGAGGGAGACTGGCTAACGACATTGAAAATGCTTGTCGAACTTGAAAATTATTCGATTAAGTGCATTACCGGCGAGACATGGATCGGCAATCAAACTGAATTGCACACAGAGCGGCAGGCCGGGGGGTAAGATGGGCTTAAAAGGCTGTAAGGACGAGGAGGCGGAGGAGGCGGAGGAGGAGGAGGAGGAGGAGCACGTGGTGCAAGGAATCCTTGTGGAGGAAAGCCTTGTGCTGCAGGGGACTCCATTGTTGTGACTGCCGCAGTGTCGTGCACTGGAGTGTCTATCCGTCTGGCACCGTGTTTGTTTGTGGCCGCCCCAGCTCGTCTTATTTATGCTGATTGTGTTTTTGCCTATGCCAATGCCAATCAATGGGGCACGCTTTTGGGAGAGCGCTAAGCCTTTGTTGAGCGCCCCAAGGTATGCTTTAATTTAATGCATTCGGGGGATTACCCGGCGTCGTTACAGTGGAACTTCCGCATGGCGAACCACTGATTTGCTAGGCAAATGTGTTGAGCAGGGGTGGGCTTATAAAATTCCAAATTGTTATACAATCGGGATAAATTGTGTGGCTCTTAGACTTTCTTTTGCATAATATAATATGATTAATGTATATATTAATTGCCTAGCATGTCCTACAACAAGATAAACAATTCCGAACTAGAAAGCTGTAGTAGTTGGGAATGGTCAATTGCACTCATCTAAATTTACAATCCGCACTCACCGACTTGTCCTCATCGCTGTGCACAAAGTGCAGACCATTCACGCCCTTGTCCGAGTCCAGTTCCGCCGGAAGGACAGTGGCCACAAGTCCGTGGGGTTGCTGCTGGTGGTGGTGCGGCTGGTGCGGGAGCAGGAGCTGGTGATGCAGCTGCGTGGCCACCGTGGGATGATGCACCACATGCTCCACTGTGGTCACCGGCTCCTCCACATTGGCCACACCTTCGTACCCGTTGGATAGGCCATGTCCGTGGGTGTAGTCGATGTAGGAACTCGGAGTGGGCAGCTTGGAGGCCGCGCTACTTGGCACGGCGGGCAGCTCTTTGACATCGTTGTTGCCAGGTTCGATGATGGGCACATACTGCTTGGTCTTGGCCATTCCAATCAATCGACCCGGCTGCACTTCCAATGATCCGTGCTCCAGGAGGGTTTTAAGAGTGGGTGCCGGCGATGCGCCTTGTCCGGGATGGAAGAGAATCGGAGCTGTGCTGTCCTGCGGGCGATCCACCAGCTGCTTGCCCTGCCTCTGCAGCTTGGCCTGCATCTCCTTGGCCAGGAGGTAGGTTAGGCCATGGATCTGATCGTCCGGAGACTTGCCAATAAGCGTCGACAGTTGCTGGAACTCGGGCAGCTGCTTGTAGTGCTCATTGATGCCGTCCGGCTGGGCATGGTACTCGACTTTGATCAGGGGAGAAGCCTCTGGCTGGAGCTCGTAGGAGTTGTAGGTCTCCTGGGGCTTCCCATAGATGGCGGGAGCTTCCGCCAGCAGAGGATCTGGCTTGGAGGGTCTAAATTGAGGCACAACCACTTCCACACTCTGCGTGGGCGGGGGTGCCAGCTCTGCGGTGTAGGTGTGATGCACTTCCTCCACTGCCACTGTGGGAGCAGGCGCCTCCTGAACCACAATGGGCTGGGCTATTGTGGGAGCAACTGCAGCATAGTGTGGCTTGTACACATAACGCAGTTGCTCTACCACAGGAACTGGCTGGATGTGCACTTGGACGGGAGCTGGAGCTGCCGCTGGTTCTGCAGGTTTGTTGATGTACTTTACATAGTTAGCCAGGGGCTTACCTCCATATGACACGGACTTGGCTTTGTAGTGTTCGTAATCGGATTTCTGTGCAGGAAGATACTTGACGTACGCCTTGCCACCCAAACCATCTTTCATCAGCTGGCTAATGACCTTCTGAACTTCGTGGGGCAAGGTGCTCAGCGACTTCTTGGTCTTCATATGTCCAGAACTGATGGGAGCCTCCTTGTAGACATACATGCGTTTGGTTTCCGCCGTGGCTTCGCCAGTGAGGATATCATTGTCCTCCAGCCGAGACGTGGGTGTGGTTAGCTGCTGCGGAGCTTGTGTCTTATTCCTCTGGGTTTCCATGGTCAGCAGAGTGGGTGCTGTTTCAGTTGCCAACTGTTTACCCGATCTTTGGGGCATGGCCTTGGCATCCGCCAACTCAAACTTGATCATCTGCGGCGCTGAGCGCTTGGAGCGCTTTGTCTTGCGAATCCTCACCTGGATGGGCTGCCTCCTGGCCACTTGGGGCTTAGCCTGGCGATAGTCAGTCGATCTGGTGGCCTGACTCTGAAGGTCCAGGGAGCGGGCCTTCTTGATCAGCTGAGCTGTGATGGCATCGGGCTCCCTAGCATCTGTTTCTTCAAAAGGGATCATTTGAACTTTAAAATCCGCCGGCTGCTGGGCTCCCACAACGGACCGTCTCTGACGACGTGGTTTTCGGGACTTGGCTTTTGTGGCCTTGGTGGCACCAACTGCAGGAGTGGGCTCCTGTGTGGTACTGACTGGATTCGCGGCAGTGGGACTTTCCTTCAGGGCTCTGGCGTGATATTGTCGCAGGATTTGCTTTAGCTCCGGACTTGGCTCCACGGCATCCGCCAGTTCGAATCGCAGCATTCTGGGTGCCGTGGGCAGTTGGCGTTGGTTGTCGCGCTTGATCCTGGAGTGGGCTTGGGTCACCCTTTTTGGTGACTGATCCTCCACCTGCTCATTGTATTGATTGAAGGCTGCCAAGTAGGTGTCACCCGTGGGATTGTCAATGTGCCGCATGCTGCGGGAGTTGCGCTGATCAAAGTAACGCTGCATGTCCTGTGAGAAAGCGAATCAAGTTCCAGTTAAATAGTTAAGGGACTTAACGCCTAATTACTCACCTCATATGTGGAAAAAGTCTCTAAGGATGGTAGATGCTGCCAGGTATCTGTAGCTTGACCTAAAGCTACGATCGTGGTCAGGATCAGTAGCTGTAAAATAGAATAAATCATATAAAAAATATGAATATAATATGAATATGAATATGAATATAAATTCAAAGCTTATTTATGAAGCCAAGATAAGGTTGTATATACTATCTTTTGTTTGGCCGACTTGATCAATTTTATTTGCCATTTCGTTGCGGCCTGAGCATAAACAATAATTTACGACCATCTGCGAGGGTTGAACCAACTTTGGTTTACATACGAGTATACGCCCGCCCAGACCCATAAATAATCCGAATATGTCCAGCCGTCCGTCCACCTGCCTTTTGGTCGTCTGCCCACTTTCACTTTCCACCAATCCCCATTTGGACGGAAACAGGCGCTTCAACGGCCAGTGGAACCTGGCCCGAACCCAGCTCGATTCTCAGCTGCATCTTGGTAAGATACAAATGAAGAGAAAGAAATATCGGATGAATAAACAAATGAAACTAGTTTAGCACGCGCTCCTCGCCGTCCAAGTTCGGTGTTCGCCTGGCCACCACTTTCACGTCAACAGGTTGAACTTGGCTTTTATGGCCATTAAACTCATTGATGTGCGATTTCAATTGCTTGCTGCTTGCTGCTTGCTGGCACTCTCGTTTTACGTAAGACCAATTATGGCTGTCGAATTGGTTTCGGCCAGTGATGCAATTCGATCAGCTGTATTATTAACTTACATTTCGCGATGGATTGCGATAAGCGAGTGGCTAAGCTATTGCACTGGCTAAGCGGCAGGAACAACAGGAACTACAGGAACTAAATCATGTGTTAAAATACCTTAAGCCTCATAAATGGCTAGTAGTAGTGTAGCTCCCCCGGGGATAGCTTAACTAAGCCCATCGAGCCAAAACCCAAATGAACTGTCAACGGTCGTTAAAAATGCAGCCGCGTAAACATTTAACGGCCGTTAAAACTGCGCCTGAGTGAATTTTTATGGAGTTAGCAACATCGTTTTTAGCCAACGATGCCACGCCCCCCAGCGCCCCATTTGGACCCTACTGTGGCGCACCACGCCCCCCTCCTTCTGCGCCTAGTAACCTGAAAACAGCAATGCATTTTCCAAACACACCAGTATATACGTGTATGTATGTATGCGAGTATAGATGTGTAAAGGGGTAAAATGCTCAACCTCAGGCCACACAGTTGAGCTGCATAAAATTGTATGTGCTTTCTATTTAACACTTTTTATTTTCAGGGGGTGGGTGGGTGGCTGGCTTTATTTTCCCGCCCGGAAAAAGTGTCTTTTCATTTCAGATGGGACACGCGCTAGATTCGTTTGGAAATTCAATGGAAAGGAGCGATAAAAATTGTTGCTATTTGCGTTCGTTGCTCGTTTCAGTTTGCTCAGTCGGATTTTATGGCCTTAGAAGTGCTGCGAAAACTAGTTAACAATTCCTTTACGATCCGCTAAGAGCGGCAAAAGGAGCGCAGCTACTGCTTCGTCCATCTGCATGGCATTTTAAAAGTTTTCGTTTGTTTTGACATTAGTTTGGAAATTGAAACTGTAATATTTGCAGCGCAGGCTAAAGTTTGATTAAATTACGTTTTTAGCATTTGGCTTTCTAGTTTTACAGCTGTTTACAAGTTGTATTTATTGTACTGGCAGTTTAAAAGTGCTGAACTGGCTTTTATTTGCTGTCGGTTTACTTTACAACACAAATAAGCAATAACAAAACTCAGCTTCGGCTCATCGAGGTGCTAAACTTGTAAAAGCAATTCAATTAATTTAGATCATCTTCTTGTTTCTCAGTTACAAGGAAATCCAATTGTACGTAATCTCAGTGGACAAACAGAAGGTGTTTTTTGCATCAGCACACAATTAGTTGCAGGAAATCCCTTTATTTTGCGAAAATTGAATTTGGATTAATATATTGCTGTAACGGGTATCTTATAGTCTAGTCTCTCTTGCTTCATTTGATTAAGTTTGGACATTTTTACGTTTTCAATTATTTAGAAGTATAATTTTTCTTTGCAGCGCTGTGTCTTTAACACAATCAATACAGCCACATTTCCTCTGGACTTTATTGTTCTCGTTCGCTTTCTTCCATGTCGAGCAGGTTGCTTCATTAAATGGTTTCTGTAATTGCTGTTTGGCCACAAGTTTGTTTAATTGTTGGCTGCAATATGCGCTTACGGCATCGTCTCTTGTTGTATGCAACAAGCCGGAAAAACGTGGCACCCAGACGAGTGGAGTGAAGAGGAGTGGAGTGGGGTGGGCCAAGACCCAGGCCAAGACCAAGTTCCAGACCAAGACCAAGACCAAGACCAAGACCGAGTTGAGACACCAGAAGAAATGGGAGCAGGCAAAATGCACAGCTTGGGCTAATTGTTAAATGTGGCAGTGAGCAGTGGGTGGCGGGGACGTGGAACGTGGGCTGGTAACCAACTGCAGTGGCCGTGGCAGTTAGAACCAGTTTGGTCTTTTTCCCTGGCCAAAACCCAGCGGCAAAGTCAAGTTCAATGCACATAAAAGACTTTACGGGTCTAGAAAGTGGTGGTGGGGGTATGAGTAGCAGTACGAGTACGAGTACTTCCTGGGCCACAAGGAAACTTGGCTCAAAAGAAATGCCAGCAATGGCCGCAAACTGTTTTTTTCTTCCATCCACTTAAATTGCAAATTTCCAGTTTCGATTGCAGTTGGATATGGATTCCGATTGCGATTCGGTTAGATAACCACTGTGGCGGGCCTTCATAAAGACAGGGGGGTCATAAAAGCCAGCGCGTTTTGGCCAAAAAGCGCGGAAAATCAATGCCAGTTGCGTAACGAATTTTTAAGCAAAGATAGCTTGAAATACGACTTATGATTTTAATGGCTGGTAATTAAACGAAGGCTTTCCTGGCTAATTGAAGTTCAAGTGCAATGAAAATAAATTGCCTGCAAAATGTGCGTGCCCGGAAAAAGAACGGCGCCATATGCGATGGCAGGGATCGTCCATTTCCCGGCCAGAAAATGAAAATCGCTGCATCGCAGGCCGACGCTTTTCCCAGGCACCCGCCCAGAAATTTCGCCCGAAGACTCTCCACTGGCGCTTGTTGTTTTCACGCCTCGATGGCCCTTGCAGTTGTCGGTTATTTATATTAAAATTGCAGAATGATGAACCCGACCCCGTGTACTTGCCATTAAGGTGGGGATGCCACCGCCGCAGATAGCCATTTCCATTTTCCTTGAGAGCGCTGGATGTCGGCGGAAGTTCGGGCAAATGAGGCGTCAAGTTGCACGTTGCACTTTTCGCGTTTCCACAAAAGTGGCAGCTCAATTTGTAATTGTTGTTTAAATTTCTGTTATTCTCTCACGCTGTTTTTCCCCGTCTTGGTATTTTAAATACAAATTGTAAATGAGTTTGTTCAGCGTTGAACCTTATTGTTTGTCCGACCTGGAAAAGTATGCGTTCAGTTTGGTTAACTATCACAGAAGCTAATTGCGAAAAGTGCTTTTCAAACTCTCCCATTAACTGTTTAATTTATTGCTATGTTGTCAATTATCATGTGAATTATCATTAATAACAAATTAGACAACAAAACTTCCTCTTATAGTTAGCGATTTAATGTTATTCTGTGTAAGTTGTGTAAGTCTAATCATTAAGCCACAAATATCCTATGTTTAAAAACAAAATGAAGTTGTTTATGACTTATTCAAGTTAAATAGGAAATATTTCTGCTCTTTCTGATTTAACTGCTCTATACCAAAAATGAAATGACGTATTTCAGCAAGGACATTTTTGAGATATTTAACAATCCTTTCACAGACCAGATCATAAAATCAAAATAAAATCACTGTGTAAGTACTCGTTTTTGAATTTCGTCCTTAAATGTGTCACTTTTGCCATTCAGTAAAATGTTCATGCAATAGCTTGATATTCAACTTGATGCGTTTATATTTATTTAATTTAATTTATTATACGGCATATTATATTCTTGTTAATCGGCACTTTGGTTAAATGTAATGCAGGTCCTTTAGATTTTTTGCAAAATGATTTTCTCATATCCTTTGCGGAGAAAAGCAAACTTTGACTATATTCATTCAACTTTGTCTTTGAGCTTTGTTTAAACTTGCTCGTCGCAGTCCTCGTTCGTTTCTCATTTATTTAATGCGACTTTTAATTTGAGTTTTCGTTTCGTTTCGCTTCGCTTTGGCTTTGCTCTGTTTACTTTTGTTTGGGCTGGAAAAACTGTGGAGGAAAACCGCACGCTTGCGCGCTGCTGTTGCAACTGTGCCTCGAATTTTCGCGCCACTTGAGTTTTGTGTGTGTTCGGGGCCGCGCAGTTTTCACGGAGACGGCCGGTTTGTTGTTGCCTCGCTCTTCGCTTCGCTTTTCCCATTTTCCCATTTTCCCATTTCTCCATTTTCCCACTCCTTTGCCAGCCAAAAAGACTCGGCCAAGTCTGGCGCACTGCTGTTGCATTTTCCATATTTTGTCTCCTCTTTTTTTTGTGGATTTTCGTGCATGTGAGGGGCATAATAAGCTGCTGATTAAATTTGCAACGCTCAGAAGGAAGTCGAATTCGGAATTTATTCGGGGAAATTGATTTGCATTGCAAATCTGTGGGGATAAATGGAAATTAGAGTAGTGTTGCTATACCAACGACTATTTTACCTGTATACTCGTATGTGTTGAAATGTTTTGTATAAACTATTCTAATTTATTAGATTTCTCATTTAGGTGTCTTTAAGTTTTGTAAAGATTTTTACTATTGAATATTTTTGCAACAGAGCATTGCTTTTTCGACTTTTTCAAATGGAAAACCCCACCATCACTCGCTTGATATTTGTCTTTTAGCTGGCTGCATTTCGAGCTGCTGTTTTGGCCATGGCTTTGGCCAAGGCGTTAGCCAACTTTTGACCATCAACATTGCCACAATATTTGCTGTTGCTCTGCTGATGACAACAAAATGTACAAGTTTTCCTCTCATCTGTGTGCATTTTTCTTTATTTTTTACGAGGGCTCCGTGTGCGTGCGACTGGGGATAAAGCTGAGCTCAGTGCCGTCATGGTTGTATAATTAATTTATTAATGGCAACAAGTGAAATGCACTGCCACGCATTTCCTATAAGGCTTGGCCCCAGCCTGATTATGTGATTTATAGGAAGAACCTATCCCGCATGGAGGGCCAAGTGTGGCGAAGTGGGACGAACCGAGGGGGGTGAAAGTTCAACTGCAGCTATTATGCAACAGGCAACCGCGAGTCACGCACGCGCTGCCGCAAATGAAGTAGCTGACAAATTATCTTTATTTTATTTCATTTCATTTTATTGCAGCCCATGGTGGGACTTTAAAGCGGCTTGGAGTGGTGCCGAGGTCGGACTATCTGCTGGAGTGCATCCAAACCTGGGCCAGATGCTGAGCGGATTGGGGATTTTCGGCTATGATTGGTGGTTGCCACGAGGGAGGTGGTGCCAAGGCGGCTCTTGGCACTTTCACATTTGTTTTTGTGCTGGTGTTGAAATTGAGTTATTAGAGGAGAGCCATGTAAGCGGCCAGGGGCGTATACTTGATATTTGAGCAAGGGATATATGGCTTTATAGCTTACAACTTACTAATGAATGTCCAGTATTTATCAGTTTAACTTAATCTTTTCTTATACATGGTGAGAGCTTTCGTCATCACTCTCTTAACCCCTTCGCGACATCTATTAATTCCACAACTCTGGCACGTTCCTCGGGCAATGTGCCAACCTCCTACCGAAAGCCACATAATTGCTGTAATCGCGGTGGAGATTTGCAATCTCGTAATAAATTCAGACACCGAAGATGCGCCAGAAGTCGGAGGAGCCCCTCCCTCCGGCCGGAAGCCCCCATGTGGCCACCAGATGCGTCGCCAGTTGCAGCTGCAATAGGCGGAAATCTCACACAGAAAGTTGCATTGCGGATGCAGTCATCGTCATCGTCGCCGTCGCCGTCGTCTCGATTTCGATCTCCTCCAGACTTCGGCTGCATTTGTGCGGAAGTTTAACCAACTAACAAAGTGACTTCGAGCCCGAATCAGGGGCAACAATTGCTGGCCAAATGTGTGGATCTGTTGACGCTTCCAGCCGCTCATCCCGGTCAACTGGTTGATCCAATCGGTGCATCGATGCTCCAGTTTTGACAATGGCCATGCCCGCCACTTAATTGCCATTAAAATAGTTTCGCTTAAAACTTGGACAGTTGGTCATTTGGTTTTGAGGAAATGACTGCACTGCTGGTGATCGGATTGCATCGAACATTTTAATTGACTCGCTGCCAGCTTCCTTCATTCGCCAGATCAGGATCTTCCTGCTCCCTGCTGGTCTCCTGCCGCTGCCTTAATTGTCCGACACTTCCCGTTTTCGTGGTTTTGCTTCCCATCAACCCATCCTCCAGTCACCGCCATCTATCCTGGCCATACCATACCACACCATACCAGCCGTGTGCCAGGCCAAACCGACTAGACCAGGCCGAAATCTAATTACGCCATCGCCAGCCAGAAAGCCAACGAGCGCAGCAAATTGACAACACAATAAACAGGAGGCCAAAGGGGGAGCAGGTGTTCCGAGTGGGATGGCTGGGATGGCTGGGATACTGGGTTTTGTGGGAGTGCAGTTGGGGCAGCTCGGAGGTTTCGGGTGTCACACATGTGCGACAGTTTCTGATTTATGAACACAATTTCCACTTTGACAATGAGCGAGTTCTCCAACTCTCTAGCACTTCGCCGATAGCTCCACAGAGACAAAAATAAGTAAATACGTAATTAGGCTCAACCCACAATCTGTGATTTTTTTAAGACTTAAAATTTGAAAGAGTATTGAGGGAAATATGAGGAGTTTTTACTTCCATGACTTTCCAACTTCTTATTTAAGTAAATTTTAAATAATATAAGAAAGGAGTTATAATAGGAGTATTTGCCATATCCAAGCGTAGTTTTTCCCAGTGCAGCTTCCAAGCAGATGAGCCGCTGCCCCTTCTCGCCGAGCTGAACTCATGTCCGGGCTGAAACTGGGCTCCTGCTTAGGAAGTTGCTATCTGGGAGCGACAATTCCTACCGAAACTGTTAGTTTATGAGCGGGAATGCCAGTCAAGAGCCCCACATCCACGTTGGTCTAGGTGAATTATGTTAATTGAGATTCGGTGGCTGATAGTCCGGGCAGGAGCTGCAGCTGGGTCCCGCCTCAATTGAGCTGCCTTTAAGACATTGACCAGGCCGGCCACCAAGACTGGCCGTATTTCAGGGCTTATCTGGCCTGAGATGCACATAAAAATCGAGAGCCAGTCGGACGGCGATAAGAAGGCCAGAAAGAGTTGTCCTGCCAAATGCAAAATGGGCAATGGGCAATGGGTAATGGGAAATTGGTAATCTGTGGACTTGGTTCGATTGGGCCAGGCCCAAATGCATAAATTCTCGTAGTCGAAGGATTTCTTTATTGCCGAAACTATATGTTTGCAGCTAAAGGCTTTCGTTAGGCTTTCGGCAAGAATAACCCAAATAACTGCGATGAATTTTATTTGTATTTCCCCCATTTTCCTGTTAATGACTCTGTTCGAAGCATTTTCAGGGGTTTTCAATCAAAACCCAAATGGAGATGAGCTGGAAGACGAGAGTCGAGCGAGAGACCAAATACGAACCGTACGAAGTCAACTGAAAACTCATTTAAGGCTCCATTTCACAATGGGAAAATGGTACTGGGGAAATGGGAAGAAGGGAAGGAGGGGGGCTTTTTCTATCCATGACAATGTCGGAGAATGGAGAATCGTTTGAACATTGCCTCTTCGAGACAATTTGCCACTTTAATTGCCGCAATTTTTTGCCCATTTTTAAGTCAAATTCACTCGAGTTGGCTTGCAACCGTCCTTTCCTCTTGCCGCACTCTGTTGTTATCGTTGTTGTTATTGCTGTTGTGGTCGAAGTTGGCCAAAAGGGTGTCATTTGTGTGTGTGTTTGTGTTGGCCTCATGTGTCGTTTCATTATTGTCTGTGTCCTCCGGTTCGCACTAAAATGCTTGGTAATTGCAAACAATTTGATATTAAGTACGATTTCTAATTGCTCGAATGATTGCTTTTCAGAAATCACAGGCACAAAATGAAAACTACGAGATTTTATGGCAAATATTTAACAACAATTCATGATTTAATGGTCCAAATTGTCACTTGCTTGTTAGGTACATTAATAACTTTATTTATTCTTCGGGCGAAGTCTACACTGCATGGGCAAATCCTCTCCAAGTTGGCTGGAAATTAATTAGCCAATGGCCAAATGATAAATATAGAGTGGCCCCGTGGCTAATCAAATGCGGATACAATAAACCAAAATCACTCAGTGGCCACTGACCATATAATTAATTAAACTTTTATCATCACTAGTCACTTGGGGTAGATTGGAACGAAACCCAGTTGAGCTGGGCCATTTAATTTGCTTTAATGGCCAATCCCTGTTTCATGCGACGGGGATTCTGGAGGCGGTCCAGGAACGAGCACCCGAATCCGAATCCGTATCCGTATCCGAATCCCAATCCCGAAATCTTTTAATGCCGCACACAAAATGGCAGCCGCAAAACGACAAAACTAAAATATCACTCATACGCCACCGACCACTCCACCCAGCCCCCACCCCCTTTTTGGCCTGGCCCAAAGCAGATTTATGCGCGTGCTGCATTCCATCTCCATCTCCATCTCCCAGAGAGATGTCCTTCGCCCGGCTCCTAATCTAAATCTGCATGTCAACTCGAAGACCGCATAAATCACGAAATAATCCCAAAGTAAAATACCGAATCCAAATGGCCAGCTGCCTTCGTACCGCCCACCCGCCCCCTTGCTATCGGATGTGGGCGTGGTTGGGCGCCGGAGGGCGTGGCAAGTGTTTTGGGCTCACATTAACTTCAATTGTCTTTTGTCTGCGACCACGCCTACAATTTGGCCGGCGTTCTTGTAAATTCGCCCCGACAACTCGGGGAATGGGCCTCAAAATGTGATTTTGGCTTCTATTTGTGGGTACTTCAGACCTTCCACCCCCTACCTCCTACCTCCTACCTCCTACCTCCTACCTCCACCTAGCTTCATTGCGATCGGCGTTGAATTGTAATCCAAGTGAATCACATGCAATTTTATTTAAAATTGTTAAATCGCCGCTTCCTACTCTCACCATCGATGTGGTAAAACATGGTGGCATATACTCTGTTTGGGGGCAAGGAGCTACAGACTTTTGTGGATAGACAGATAATATTATTTTTAAGGTTTCTGGCCCTTTTTCTTTTTTTGCGGAAATCTTGTACCTGTAGAAAGCCAAATTCATTTATTTTAGGATACACGCAATTTTCGCTACACCTTTTTCATTAGCGTTAGGTGAGCAAATAAAGTGGATTTTTACACAAGCTTTCAATAGTAAGTTCTGTGTCTTTTAGACTTTACATTAAATGGGAATTTTGTATAAGCAAGACTTTGTTTATAAATTTTATAATAATTTTTAAACTTAAGTTACAAATTTCACACAGCTAAAGCCGAAATAAATGTTACATTTAGTTATAATTAATATAAATTCAAATGTCAAGTTTTTTAAGCTAGGTTTGGTTCTAATCTTCAATCATCTTTCTATAGAAGCTTGATTGAAAAATCTCTGTTGCTATAGAGTGATATATAGATGCCCGGTTATTTCAAGATTGCATCCCCAAATTATAGTGTATTTAACTGTCTACAATGTCGCAATTTGTCATTGGTTGACTGGAGTGAGAACGGTTCGCAGTGATTTTCTTTATCGTTTGCGGTCCTCGGGCATTGTACAATGTGCCTTCTGTCGCCTGGGCGGGATTTTGGTTCTGGTTCTGGGCTCGGGCCTGGAAATGAATCTGAATCTGAATCTGAATGTGAGTCTGGATCTGGGCTAGGATTTGGGACGAGCCCAAGCGGGCAAACCCACCGCCAATGCAGCTAATGCTGATTTCATTTGTTGTGCTCTCTGCTGGCAGGGTGGCAAATATTGTAAATGAGACTGCGACAAAATCATCAGACAAAGGCGGCAATGGAAACAAAGCCCTGCGCTCCCTACACACGAATAAATATCCGTATGTATATATTGTAAAAAGCTGTTAACGAGACCCAGAAAAGGGGGCACAAAAAAGGTATACGGCCTGAAAAACAAAGGGACCCACAAAAGACAAAAAGAGACAGCAAGTGGGGGGCTGGGTGATCAACCCCCCTTTCAGCCTCAATTGAAATAATTAAGTGTCAAAATGGCGCCCACTCACATGGAGTGGGGACCGGGAATTGGGCGGAAATGGAAATGATTTTTCGTGAAAAGCGCTTGGCAGAAGTAAAGCCGGGCTTTTCCTGGCATCCTGGCATCCTGGCACCAGCGCTATTTGGCGACGCAAAGTGTAAACAGTTTAAAGCAATTGCTGGCCCGGAGTGGAGCTGAAGTTCTGGCCGGGATTAGGGGAGCACTGCACTTGACACGCCCGACTTGAGAAGGGTCGTTAAATACTTAACTATTGCGTGAGTCGTTTGGGGTTTTCGGTGCACAAAGAAGATTATTCTGGTAATGAGAATCCAGATAATGCCATCCGAGGAAGTTGCGGAGTTGGGGGAAATTAAGTTAGGATTTAAGTCGCACAGAAATGGTAAAGTGAATTAGTGGCAGTGATGCTGCTTCTAAGTTTTCCGCACAGATGGGTTCTACTAGCTGAGTTTAATGTAAATACTATGTATTGAATTTAGGGGATATCTAGGACATCTTTTGATTAATGGATTAGTGGCTAGGATTCTGGATAGGTTGACTAAAGAAAAGAAAAAGAAAATTGAATGTTGATTCCATAAAATAGTTTTTAAACAATCTTAGAAGCTTATTGGCTTTTTTCGACGTTTTTAAATGTTCTGCGCACTTTTCAGTGGCATCTTCCTTGTGCATGAGCACAATTATTCAATATCTCATCTGAACAGCATCTTTGGCCGAGATTTCGCAATCTAAATAATTTGCCACAAGCAAACAAGCACTCCACTCCACTCTTATGGTACAAAATAAACACTTGGACGTAGCCCCCCTTGCCTCAGTCGAACATGAAAACTTTGCCAATATACTGACAGCAGTTCCAGTTGCCAGTTTGCCGTTTGCAGTTTGCAGTTCACAGTTTGCAGTTTTCAGCTTTCAGCTTTCAGTGGGGAACGGCGTTCCCGGAAACTAATACCCCTCCCTGGGTCCAAACAACCTGTGCTGACCGCACGCATGCTAAAAGTGTGGTCGTACCACCACCCAATAGGTGGAGTGTTGGTGGTTCGTGGTGCTCCGGTGACTTTGTGGCCCCGCAAAAAGTTCCGGGCCGGAGTTTTGTTGTTGTCGGCCGTTGTTTTTGACAGAAAATTGCTGGAAAACCTGTGCGGAGAATCTCCTGCTGCGAGCCAAGAAGCTAACAAGCCAAGAAGCCAAGGAGAACCAAGGAGAACCAAGGAACCAGCAGCAGAAGCTGAAGCAGAACCACTTCTCTGGTCCGCAACGCAGTTATGCAATCACAAAGTTGCTGCCATCGTCTTTGCCACTGATTGAAATTCCTTGGCCAGCTTTACGTTGGCCGCCTATAATCATTTTCAGCATCATCCCGGCAAAAGGGGATCACAACTTGAACCAGTATAGTTTGCAGCCCAGTTGTGATTATTATTATTATTATTATCAAAATCAGAAGCCCGCCTGCATCGCAGCTGGATGTCCGTCATCTGAAACCAATATTGTCTGTGGCCAGAGATATGTATCTTGAGCTTCATATTATACCCTTAAGATATGTACACATATTAGGTTTTAGTTATGGCTGAATCATGTGTACGTCTTTGTATGTAAATATTCTTACGGAAATCAGAATATTTCTGCAACTATTTAAAAAAATGTATTTATTTTTCTTTAATACGAGTATATCCCTTTACAGCTTTAGACGCATATGCTTGCAAGGGTATCAATGTTTCTACTCTCTCAAAAAACCCACAAACCTTGCTCTAATTATTGTTGCTGCTGCCAATACAATAAAGTCTGCTGCTCCTGAGCTTTCTCCCACAGACTTGCCAATATTTTGCTTCTGCATTTATATCAGCATTGCAATTGAGGTTTTTGATTAGTTTTTACTTCCTCATTGCAATGGGGAGCCATTGATTGCGTATTCTTATTGTTGCCGAGCGGAGATATGGCTCGGAATGAAATCTTCTCCCTTTTAATATCTCCAGGATGTGCTGTATCCGCTTCAATGCCAGATTAGGGTGGAAAAAGCCATGATAATAAGCAGGGCAACGCATAGGGGGCACTCGCTGGAAGGTATTTGGTGTATATTAATAGGGCAAAGTAAACTTTTAAATTAAATTGAATGGTAACAAAAATACTCAATACGTATTGTAAAATACATAATATATATTTTATTTATCTGACATTTAGCAAATCGGTACATGCATTTTGTAAAAATGACTGTAATCTTGCTACATGTTTACATTCGATGCAGTTTTTTGTGTAGAATACTTTTGGGCCTTTCATTGCTTAACAGCTCTTCGAGATCTGTTAACAAATCCATGTTTATTTTGCAAACATTCGCATGCAAGAAAGCCTTATTTGATTTCCCATTTCGGCCATTGTTCTGGAACCGCCAGAACTTCTCGCTTTTCCTCAAGCCTTAGATATTCCCTGCTTAGTTTTCCCAATGCCCCAAAGTTATGACTGTTTGGCTTGCAAGTACGTGCTGGCAACTTGCTCATTTTTCTGATTGAATAGATTTTCAGCTGGTTTCCTGTTTGTTTGCGGTCGTCGCCTTTTAAGTGCTAGATTCAACTTTCTTTTTGTTGGCCTGCCATCGGCACGTTGAAATCCCAGTCTAGACGAACTGGGGGCGCAAATATTTGCCAGTCCTTTACCTGTACCGATTTGCTGGTTTTAAGGGGATTGATTTGCCAACCGCAGGTATTTCCGCCCATTAGCGGGTTAAGCGACATGGAAACTAACCCTTGTCAAGCGAAGAATGCGTTTATAACCAGGGTTTCAGCATAAGGCTTAGGGGAATTTGAATTTTTTAGTAATATGGCGGGGCAAATTAAGCAAGCGGTTCTAGCAAAGTAAATATAACAGGCATACCATTTATTTTCGGGGAGTCCCTTGCACTTCTCTGTGCAATTCCAATGTCATTCATTCGTTCCTGCGGCTTTTTTCTCCAGTTCCGCCAGAGTTTCCTCGAATGCAACCCCTTTATCTCGACTTATCTTTGTGTGCTTTTGACACTTTTGCGTTCATTTTTGTGTGACAAGTTTTCTGTGGTTCAGTGGGGCCACTTTACGGCATGTCAGCTTCATCTGCACCACCCACTACCCCCTACCCCTCACCCCCTACTATATCTTTTTATGGGGGCCAAGGGGCGGCGGCCTATTTCACACTTTTATAGAAAATTTTTGCCAATTGTCTGGCGACGTTTTTTCTGATTTTTTTTTGTGTATGTCTGAGTTCAGCTGAGTTCGGGTTTCCCCGCTCGTTGCGGAAGTTTGCGCAATTTCCAAAGCGGAAATGCAATTTTCGGTTCAGCTGCATTTGTCTCGCAGTGCCACGCCCCTGCCCGCGGTCCGCCGCCAACTTGGGCGGCTTGCCAACACATCGTATATCAAATGCAGAGTTGGCAGCCCCTGACAATGACATGCAGCGAGCAAACGTTCAGCCATTCCAAGCCCGACAAGGCCGACAGCTTTTTGGGGACATTCGGCGGGGAGGGGTGGTGGCTGATCACCCAATAGGTGGAGCCTTCGAAAGCCGCCAAAAGGAAGAAAACAAAAAAATATTGGACAAACTCCTGAAAATACCCGAAATGGGCCGCTGTTGTAGCGTGTGTCACGCCTTTTGTGGCCAGAACGGAGCATATATTTCACACGCTTTTTGCTCGTTTTGCTCGTTTTGCGCCAAAGCTCTTTGTGCCGAAAGTACTTTTATTTATTTGCATATAAATTATTCAATTGTTCCCTGGCTTATCTTTCTTGTCGGCTGGCTTCGGTTTCGTTCTGTGACCCAAGCCCGTTTTACCCCGCAGCGGGGAGTCTATCAAAGAATGCATTTGCAATTGCATTCGGAATTGATTTTTGATATCTGTGGGCGTGGCACTGAACAATTTTTGATTTACGATACTGCATTTGGCTCAAGTGGGCCAGAATGTGCAATTGGCAGTGCAATTGGCATAGCTTAAAGTGAGTTCGATTTGCTGTTGGTTAATTTGCAGTTAGGCATTTTGCTGAGCGCACTTATTTCAGATTTATGGGGGGAGAAATTTAAATAAACTTTTTCTCAATAATTTCGTATATCTACATTATATTTTAGGTTTCGATTGGAGTTCATTTATAGTCTACTTATTTTTACACTTCTTAAATGTAATTTAATTCGAACGATACCGATACCATGATCATGATCTACATAATACAGTTTTAGTGAGTTCTTGAAATTCCGATTGCCAATCGAGTTTTGGTTTCCGTTTCCGTTCGACACGTGTGCTAAACTGTTTGTCGCCACGCCCCTTCCCACCGCCCTCCAAATGTCAAATGTCAACTGCAGCCTCGCAGTTCGCAATTCGCAGTTCGCAGTTCGCAGTTAGCAAAAAAAACGTGCTCTTCGAGTGGCTGTGCAAACATTTGCAAGACTGTTATTTCTCGCCTTCCGAAAACACGCTTCAATAACATTCAAAACTCGAAACGTGCGAGGCCTTGGCTTGTCACCGAAGAATACTCGTATCTCCTAATATCTGCTGGGCGCTACATGTGTTGTAAATTTATGAGCTGTCATATAAATCTTTGCACTCGGGCACCCTTATGCGATACGTGTGCGCCCCGAATCGGAGGGGCGTGGCGCCTGCTGGGGGGCTGATAAGAAATGGGAGATTCTGGAGGAACCCTTTTTTCGCTCATAAATGGGGGGCATTTTTCATTTGCATGCACGTTACTTGAGGAAATTCATAATTTTTATGCCAGACGTAGGCCCTCCTAATTGGGTACAGTCTCGTCACCGACCTAATGCCAGGGTTGTCACTGTCATTTGTTTAATTAATATGGCCCCCAAGCTAAGTATTTGCTTGCCGACTGCCACATGTGCACTTTTCTTTGGGGCTTGTCGGCAATTTGCAAAGTGCTGCGTGGTCTGAGCTCTTTCCCCTTTACAAATCCAAGAAGTAGCACTTTAAAGTAAAAGATAAAATGTGTAGATTGATAGGTATATGTGTAGCTTGTATTCAATTGCACAATTTCATAGATACTTTGAATGTTTTATAATGTTAAAATAATTTTATTAAATGCTTTGCTTTAAATACATTATATAAATAGACAATATTTACTATAGCATTATATTTTGGCACGCTTTTTCTCCGCTCTCCCTGCTTCAATTGCAACTTCACTGCGTCTCCGATTGTTCGGCCTGCTTGAGGGGATTCCCCTTGTCGTCGATCTCCATGGACGGCACCAGAGGGGGCTTGAATCCGTACTCCAGTTGAAGATTGCGCCCGAAGTCGGGACTGCGCTTCAGGGAGTGTCCGTTGCGCCATCGCTGGAACTCATCGAACTCGCTGGTGAGCGGGGAATCCCCCACGACAGAGTTGCCAGATGTCGTCGCTGGAACGGGCCCAATGTAGGACTTAACCATTTGGGCGGGAGCCGAGGCCGCGGCGGTGGCCAAGTCGGCGGGCAGGGTATTATAGATGTAGCGGGATCCCTGCAACCAGGGTGAGCCCTGTGGCGGCGGTGGAGGTCTTAGGTCGAATCTCATATCAGCCAAGCTGAAGGTGGCGACCTTGGGCGCCTCTCCCCTCACGGGTTTCACCGGCTGCTTAATGGCCGCCACCGGTTTGCTCAGCTTGACCGCTTTGGGGGATTGGGGGACGGGGGTTTTGGCTGTGAGCTGTGGCAGCAACTTCTTTAGCATCCGGGTGTAGTAGTTCTGCAGCACCTTCGGCGGAATGTGGGCAACGGAGTGGGACCAGGGCGTCAGGGAATTGGGGTGCGAGTAGTGGGGAAATGAGAGTGAGGAGTGTCCCGGCGGCATGGGCATGTGAATGGCCACGGGCACATGTATCGGAATTGCCATAGGGCGGTCCACAAACTTCTCCACAATCTTCTCCACATGCACGGGCTTCTCCACAATGCGCTCCACCTCCACGGGCACATGCTTCTCGACGATCTTCTCCACCACCCTCTCCACGGGATAGGGAACGGGATGCTCGACAATGGTCTCCACTGGATAGGGTCGATCCACGTAGTGCTCCACGTGGACAGGCACGGGCACAGGTTGTGGAACGGCATAGGGTATGGGTATGTGCTTCTCCACCACCTGTTTGACATGATGATCGTGGTCTTCATGTTTTTCCACATGATATGGTTGCAGGTGGGAGTGGTCATGATGCTCCAAGTGACCTTGATGCTCTAGCTGAGGCTCATGATGGACTATGTGATGATCTTGATGAATCTGTTGCTCCTGGTGTTGCTCTGGTTGCGTATAAACTGGACCTGGGTGAACCGTTTGTTCATTAGGTCCTGGAGCTGTCTTTCCGGAATGATCTGTATCCAAATGGATGGAGGCATGTGAGATGGCCACCTCCTGGGGCGAACTATCGTACTCCACGTGAATGGGATTTTTAGCCAGAGATGCATAACTCTTGGAAGGATCAGGTGCCTGCGACAGGTGATTCTGCAGATATGGCTGATGGTAAATGGTCTCGTGCTGTTCCACCAATCTTCCATCCTTCTCCGTGATTAGCTTATTGTGGATGTTTACGGACTTCTGAACCTCCACAAAGGTGTAAGGGCTGGACTTCTTTGGAGCTGGAGCCGGGGCCGGGGCCGGAGCATGTTGGATGTTGTGCTGGGAGGGTTCGGCATGAGCCTCTGCCACGTAGTTATGGGGAGGCGGGTGATTAACCGTGATCTGGACTCCTGGCTCAAGTGGCGTATGCGCAATGGGTGGTGTCGGCGAGGAATGGGGTGGACTTGGAGTGTTCAAGGTGACAAACACCAGACTGTTTGGGGTGGCGGAAACGGGCGTGGGACCTCCATATCCAGAATACTGCTGGACATCCGGCGAGGGCGAGGATATGGCCTTGGTGTGCAGCAACTCCGACTGCTGCTGCGGCTTTCTCTGCTCTTGTGGAATCACCTGGCTGAGCTCCTGTTGGTAGGTCAACTGGGCAGCAGGCTTCACAAACTGGCCGGCGTAGTCTCCATCCTTCGGTGTCCGTGGATTCGGGCGCTGGGGAGGATTCTGCACCTCGTAGTGGAAACTGCCCTTCGGAAGGGGCCCGTCTCCACTGCCCGAGACAATGGGATTGAAGCTCTTGAGGAATTGCCGTGAGGGTGCCTCTTGACGTGGATGATGCTGCTGGAACCGCTGCTCACTGTGCGCCTGGAAGTGATCCAACGCCTGCTGCGGCGGCTGCGACTGGGGCTCCTTGGGTGCCTGGAAATATGTGTAATATGCGTATTATTATCATTTAGGATTCACCAACGTTTCACCAATCCTACCTTTGCCTCTGCCTGCTGAGGTTTTCCCAGTGGTCCGTCGTGCACAATGTGCACATTGATCTCCTGATCCTGGCCGGGACCCTTTTGGTTGGCATAACTCTCGATGCCATTGAAAGTTGGAGCTGGCACTCGCTGCTGGTAGGCCTCCCTGCCCACGTGGCGTGTCTCCGCAATCTGGTTATCATTGATCTCCTGTCCCTCTTCCAGTTCCGCATCGTGTTCGCCCAGGATCACAATTGGAGAACTTTCTGCCGCCACCAGAGTCTCGTTGTCATCGCCCTCCGGTTGGAGTAGCAGACTGGGCAGCACCGGAGCCGCCACAGCAGCTCGATTGATCCTGAGCAGCTCATCTCGGGAAATGTGGTTACTGCCGTCTCGGAATCCCGGATCCCTAATCTGCTCCACCACGATCTCCGTGTGTCCAGGTCCCAATTCCCGGCGGTATTCCTTCGTCACGGTGGTTTGGTAACTGTAGTAGGTGGCATTCGGGGCTGGTGGCTCCGTTTGCTTTTCAGTGCTGACTGCCTCCGTGCTGCTGACCAAATCCACCACTGTGGGGCGTACCACCGCCTTGTTCGTGGTCGTGGACGTCGTGGTGGATGACTCCGTGTTGCCACTAAATCGGAAAATGTCCGAGAATCCCTTGGGGAACAGATTGGACAGCACCTCGTTCACCGTTTCCGTGCGTGAGCGAGTCACTGTCTGCTCAATGGGTCTTTGTCGACGCACCACTTCCACTGGCAGCTCATCATTGATATCAAACTGGATGTAGCCATGTCCATTGGTGGGACTGTCCGAATCTTTGGGAGGCAGTACAGTGGGCAGAAAGCCTGGAACACTGGAAATGACATCCAAACTATGTTTAAGATTTGTTTTTTTCAAGCCCTCTTACATTTTCCCTTTGATTGTTCACTTACCCGACGAACTCTGCTTCTGTTCCTATTTCTACAGTCGACGCTTCCCGTTCCCGTTCCCGTTCCCGCTTCAGTTCCCTCTCCAGATCCAGATCCGCCCGCACTTCGTCGGCCAAGCTTGGACCTTCGATGACCTCGCGGATGAGTGGCCCGGCTGGCTGCTTATTAGGCTGTCAAAAGCGACGCTCATTGCCTGTCAAAATCTTTCACTAAACTCGAACTTACCTCCTTGCCGCTGCCGTCACTCAGGGCTTCAGTGGCCGCTGCCTCCGCCGTGAAATTCTGGGGGAGATCGGCTGAGGATGAGGCTGTTGCTGTTGCTATTGCTGAGGAAGGGGGTGTTGATGAGGATGTGAGGGATGTGAGGGCTGTGATGGGGGGCTCATCCGAGAGGACCGGCTGGACGATGATGCCCACGAGACAGCAGAGCGTGGCTGCCGCCGTTAGCAGATGTCGTTGGTGGCGGTGGGGCCACATGGAGCTATTACGGAAATGGCCAAAAGCAGAAAGAGTTAGCTGGAAGTTGTTGGGCTTTTCGGCGTGCGCATAGTGATAGTGGTGTGGTGTGAATAACCCCGTTGACCACGACAAATACCAAGCGACAAATGGAGGAGTCGTCAAGCCTGTTTGGGCCCGTTCCAAAGGCCATCCAAGTGGAGGCTCCACGGCACTCCACTCCACTTCACTCCAGCCAAGCCACTCGAATCCACTGCACTCCACAGCACTCCACTCCTGACTACTATGACCACTCACTTGTCGGGCTGTTTGATTTTAACCGATACGTCGCTGAATGATGATTTTTCCTAAGTGGCTGCCAAGGCACTTTGGCGCTTCTCTTGCCCGTTTGCTTTTAAAGAGATTTTCCCTAAAACGTTCGTCGTTTTTCCAGCCAAGTTGTTGAACTTGGCGCTGCGTTTGCGCTTGGGGCTTATGTCATTGCTACTGGCAACGTAATGAATTATTAATTATCCCCCCCCCCCCTCCCCTTCCAGCCACAATGCTCAACAACCCCCCCCCCCCCCCTACAGCGCTCTACCCCTTTGGAACCACGCATTTAATTTGGAAAATTGAAATTGATGGCGTTTAAAATGGTTCGTACGGGTTTTCACATAGTTTGGCCACTGCGCCTGTATTTTGATAGGCATTAAATATGCATGCCAAAACATATTTCACCTGCAATATTCATGGCTAAGTGGCCCGTGGCGTTTTTGGAGCCGGTCCGGACTGCCTTGTTGGCCAAATAACACAAGAAAGTGGAGCTTTCTGTAGGGAAATTGTGGCTTTAATTGGGCATGGATAACGATCTGAGCGGAGCTATCAAATGGGAGACATTTCGTATGCATACACGTACACGTACGAGTATGTACACATACATATGTAGGTGCCTAAGTCCTTTCGATTGCTCTGAGGTCTTCACCGAACTCAGCCATACAAGTCCTTCGCCTGCCATTAAATCACAAACAAATTGCGTTCGTTACTAACTCAATTTGCACATTGAAATTATTCTTGCTGCACGCCCGCAGAGGAAATGCATTATAATTTGCGCAGCTAAATGGGCATTTAAAATATTCCGCATTTTATTTTGCATTTACCTGCATCCATTAAGTACTGCGCGATTAAATTTATATTCGTGTTTTGTCGTAGGTTTCGTATGCGGCCAAATGCAATGAAAACACTCAATTATTTATATTGATTGCCGCACAATTAAAACGCACTTATAATCACTTTTCTATTCGATTAAAACAATTGTAATTCTCTGCGCTCGCCACTGGCACAAAGTCTATTATTTTTCCATATATTTTCCGTTTTGGAGGGAAATCGAACTCGCTGCAATATCGCCTCTCAGGTGCTCTCCTCATGCGACCCTGTCAGTTGCGCGTGCGCGTTGCGAATGAAAGTGAAACCGTGGGGCACTCAGCATTTCGTTTTCTTTTCATCGTCGTGGGCTGCTTGCTGCAAGTTGCTGTCGTCGCCGATGTTGCTGCTGCAACTGATGTTGCTGCTGCTGCTGCTGCTGCTGCTGCTGCTGCTGTTGCTGTTGCTGCTGCTGCTGCGATCCTTAAACTGTAGCATAAAACTTGTCCATCCAGCGATTGCGCAAGCGCCGCTGTCTTTTTTACTCCTTCACGGCAATGACAATTTGGTTTTTATGGCTTTCTACAACGGCAGCATTGACCCTGCCGAAAAAATATATACAAACAAACAAAAAAAAAAAACACAAAAAACAAAAAACAAAATAAGAAACAGGTAAGCGCGGAAAAATGTTTAAAACTGGTTTGCGGCCTGCAAATGCCAAAGGCATGTGGCCAAATCCGCTGTGAAAGCCCTTGTCATGGCCTAAACGCCCTTTGCCACCTGTTTCAGCTCGCTGACATAAATATCTTGCCGCACTTCCTTGCCCCATAACACCTGCAATGCAATTATCACATTCAGTTTACACCTGTCGGTTCGATCACCTTCGAACGCATTGTTTTCATACGCTTTTCCCGCGATTTTCCACCGGCGTGTTTTCATTAATTTTTAATGAGTCGCCATTCGTTGCTGTTGTTAGTGTTGTTGCTGTTGTTGCAGTTGTTGCAGTTGTTGCTGTGGAGCGTTTGACGTTTTCGGCTGATTGATTAATGTGGATGCGGTTTTGCGGGCGGCGGTGGGGCTGTTTTTTATTTCTGTCTGATTTATTAAAATGCGTCTTTTTTATTTATGCTTTGGTAATTCATTTTATTTATTGCATATTTAATGATATCGTTTTTCTTTTGTTTTTATACCCGTCAATCGTAGAGTAAAAGGGTATACTAGATTCGTTTAAAGTATGTAACAGGCAAAAGGAAGCGTCGTCAACCATAAAAAGTATATATATTCTTGATCAGGATCAATAGCCGAGTCGGTGTGGCATACTCTAAATGTTTCTGGCGCAATTCGCTAAAAATCTGCATTCAAATTTAGAAATTTATTTTTTTTCATTTTTTTTGTAATTTTTTTGATGTGATGATGTTACAACTTCAAAAAAACTAAGAAATGTCCTAAGGCTGAAGTTCTAAACTCCATAACTCCACTTATCTTAATCGGATTTTGAAGTGGCATACCTCTAAATGTTTCTGGCGCAATTCTCTAAAAATCTGCATTCAAATTTAGAAATTTATTTTTTTTCAATTTTTTTGTAATTTTTTTGATGTGATGATGTTACAACTTCAAAAAAACTAAGAAATGTCCTAAGGCTGAAGTTCTAAACTCCATAACTCCACTTATCTTAATCGGATTTTGAAGTGGCATACCTCAAAATGTTTCTGGAGCAATTCTTTAAAAATCTGCATTCAAATTTAGAAATTTATTTTTTTTCAATTTTTTTGTAATTTTTTTGATGTGATGATGTTACAACTTCAAAAAACTAAGAAATGTCCTAAGGCTGAAGTTCTAAACTCCATAACTCCACTTATCTTAATCGGATTTTGAAGTGGCATACCTCTAAATGTTTCTGGCGCAATTCCCTAAAAATCTGCATTCAAATTTAGAAATTTATTTTTTTTCAATTTTTTTGTAATTTTTTTGATGTTACAACTTTAAAAAAACTAAGAAATGTCCTAAGGCTGAAGTTCTAAACTCCATAACTCCACTTATCTTAATCGGATTTTGAAGTGGCATACCTCTAAATGTTTCTGGCGCAATTCTCTAAAAATTTGCATTCAAATTTAGAAATTTATTTTTTTTCAATTTTTTTGTAATTTTTTTGATGTGATGATGTTACAACTTCAAAAAACTAAGAAATGTCCTATGGCTGAAGTTCTAAACTCCATAACTCCACTTATCTTAATCGGATTTTGAAGTGGCATACCTCTAAATGTTTCTGGCGCAATTCTCTAAAAATCTGCATTCAAATTTAGAAATTTATTTTTTTTCAATTTTTTTGTAATTTTTTTGATGTGATGATGTTACAACTTCAAAAAACTAAGAAATGTCCTAAGGCTGAAGTTCTAAACTCCATAACTCCACTTATCTTAATCGGATTTTGAAGTGGCATACCTCTAAATGTTTCTGGCACAATTCTCTAAAAATCTGCATTCAAATTTAGAAATTTATTTTTTTTCAATTTTTTTGTAATTTTTTTGTAATTTTTTTGATGTTACAACTTCAAAAAACTAAGAAATGTCCTAAGGCTGAAGTTCTAAACTCCATAACTCCACTTATCTTAATCGGTTTTTGAAGTGGCATACCTCTAAATGTTTCTGGCGCAATTCTCTAAAAATCTGCATTTAAATTTAGAAATTTATTTTTTTTCAATTTTTTTGTAATATTTTTGATGTTACAACTTCAAAAAAACTAAGAAATGTCCTAAGGCTGAAGTTCTAAACTCCATAACTCCACTTATCTTAATCGGATTTTGAAGTGGCATACCTCTAAATGTTTCTGGCGCAATTCTCTAAAAATCTGCATTCAAATTTAGAAATTTATTTTTTTTCAATTTTTTTGTAATTTTTTTGATGTAATGATGTTACAACTTCAGAAAACTAAGAAATGTCCTATGGCTGAAGTTCTAAACTCCATAACTCCACTTATCTTAATCGGATTTTGAAGTGGCATACCTCTAAATGTTTCTGGCGCAATTCTCTAAAAATCTGCATTCAAATTAAGAAATTTATTTTTTTTCAATTTTTTTTGTAATTTTTTTAATGTGATGATGTTACAACTTCAAAAAAACTAAGAAATGTCCTAAGGCTGAAGTTCTAAACTCCATAACTCCACTTATCTTAATCGAATTTTGAAGTGTCATACCTCTAAATGTTCCTGGCGCAATTCTCTAAAAATCTGCATTCAAATTTAGAAATTTATTTTTTTTCAATTTTTTTGATGTTACAACTTCAAAAACTAAGAAATGTCCTATGGCTGAAGTTCTAAACTCCATAACTCCACTTATCTTAATCGGATTTTGAAGTGGCATACCTCTAAATGTTTCTGGCGCAATTCTCTAAAAATCTGCATTCAAATTTAGAAATTTATTTTTTTTCAATTTTTTTGTAATTTTTTTGATGTGATGATGTTACAACTTCAAAAAACTAAGAAATGTCCTAAGGCTGAAGTTCTAAACTCCATAACTCCACTTATCTTAATCGGATTTTGAAGTGGCATACATCTAAATGTTTCTGGCGCAATTCTCTAAAAATCTGCATTCAAATTTAGAAATTTATTTTTTTTCAATTTTTTTGATGTTACAACTTCAAAAACTAAGAAATGTCCTATGGCTGAAGTTCTAAACACCATAACTCCACTTATCTTAATCGGATTTTGAAGTGGCATACCTCTAAATGTTTCTGGCGCAATTCTCTAAAAATCTGCATTCAAATTTAGAAATTTATTTCTTTTCAATTTTTTTTGTAATTTTTTTGATGTGATGATGTTACAACTTCAAAAAACTAAGAAATGTCCTAAGGCTGAAGTTCTAAACTCCATAACTCCACTTATCTTAATCGGATTTTGAAGTGGCATACCTCTAAATGTTTCTGGCGCAATTCTCTAAAAATCTGCATTCAAATTTAGAAATTTATTTTTTTTCAATTTTTTTGATGTTACAACTTCAAAAACTAAGAAATGTCCTATGGCTGAAGTTCTAAACTCCATAACTCCACTTATCTTAATCGGATTTTGAAGTGGCATACCTCTAAATGTTTCTGGCACAATTCTCTAAAAATCTGCATTCAAATTTAGAAATTTATTTTTTTTCAATTTTTTTGTAATTTTTTTGTAATTTTTTTGATGTTACAACTTCAAAAAACTAAGAAATGTCCTAAGGCTGAAGTTCTAAACTCCATAACTCCACTTATCTTAATCGGTTTTTGAAGTGGCATACCTCTAAATGTTTCTGGCGCAATTCTCTAAAAATCTGCATTTAAATTTAGAAATTTATTTTTTTTCAATTTTTTTGTAATATTTTTGATGTTACAACTTCAAAAAAACTAAGAAATGTCCTAAGGCTGAAGTTCTAAACTCCATAACTCCACTTATCTTAATCGGATTTTGAAGTGGCATACCTCTAAATGTTTCTGGCGCAATTCTCTAAAAATCTGCATTCAAATTTAGAAATTTATTTTTTTTCAATTTTTTTGTAATTTTTTTGATGTAATGATGTTACAACTTCAGAAAACTAAGAAATGTCCTATGGCTGAAGTTCTAAACTCCATAACTCCACTTATCTTAATCGGATTTTGAAGTGGCATACCTCTAAATGTTTCTGGCGCAATTCTCTAAAAATCTGCATTCAAATTAAGAAATTTATTTTTTTTCAATTTTTTTTGTAATTTTTTTAATGTGATGATGTTACAACTTCAAAAAAACTAAGAAATGTCCTAAGGCTGAAGTTCTAAACTCCATAACTCCACTTATCTTAATCGAATTTTGAAGTGTCATACCTCTAAATGTTCCTGGCGCAATTCTCTAAAAATCTGCATTCAAATTTAGAAATTTATTTTTTTTCAATTTTTTTGATGTTACAACTTCAAAAACTAAGAAATGTCCTATGGCTGAAGTTCTAAACTCCATAACTCCACTTATCTTAATCGGATTTTGAAGTGGCATACCTCTAAATGTTTCTGGCGCAATTCTCTAAAAATCTGCATTCAAATTTAGAAATTTATTTTTTTTCAATTTTTTTGTAATTTTTTTGATGTGATGATGTTACAACTTCAAAAAACTAAGAAATGTCCTAAGGCTGAAGTTCTAAACTCCATAACTCCACTTATCTTAATCGGATTTTGAAGTGGCATACATCTAAATGTTTCTGGCGCAATTCTCTAAAAATCTGCATTCAAATTTAGAAATTTATTTTTTTTCAATTTTTTTGATGTTACAACTTCAAAAACTAAGAAATGTCCTATGGCTGAAGTTCTAAACACCATAACTCCACTTATCTTAATCGGATTTTGAAGTGGCATACCTCTAAATGTTTCTGGCGCAATTCTCTAAAAATCTGCATTCAAATTTAGAAATTTATTTCTTTTCAATTTTTTTTGTAATTTTTTTGATGTGATGATGTTACAACTTCAAAAAACTAAGAAATGTCCTAAGGCTGAAGTTCTAAACTCCATAACTCCACTTATCTTAATCGGATTTTGAAGTGGCATACCTCTAAATGTTTCTGGCGCAATTCTCTAAAAATCTGCATTCAAATTTAGAAATTTATTTTTTTTCAATTTTTTTGATGTTACAACTTCAAAAACTAAGAAATGTCCTATGGCTGAAGTTCTAAACTCCATAACTCCACTTATCTTAATCGGATTTTGAAGTGGCATACCTCTAAATGTTTCTGGCGCAATTCTCTAAAAATCTGCATTCAAATTTAGAAATTTATTTTTTTTCAATTTTTTTGTAATTTTTTTGATGTGATGATGTTACAACTTCAAAAAACTAAGAAATGTCCTATGGCTGAAGTTCTAAACTCCATAACTCCACTTATCTTAATCGGATTTTGAAGTGGCATACCTCTAAATGTTTCTGGCGCAATTCTCTAAAAATCTGCATTCAAATTTAGAAATTTATTTTTTTTCAATTTTTTTGTAATTTTTTTGATGTAATGATGTTACAACTTCAAAAAACTAAGAAATGTCCTATGGCTGAAGTTCTAAACTCCATAACTCCACTTATCTTAATCGGATTTTGAAGTGGCATACCTCTAAATGTT
Source organism: Drosophila orena (assembly GCA_005876975.1). NCBI lineage: Eukaryota > Metazoa > Arthropoda > Insecta > Diptera > Drosophilidae > Drosophila > Drosophila orena. Next base: position 408,400 of record VCKV01000043.1, on the reverse strand, counting down.
TCTGGCGCAATTCTCTAAAAATCTGCATTCAAATTTAGAAATTTATTTTTTTTCAATTTTTTTGTAATTTTTTTGATGTGATGATGTTACAACTTCAACAAAAACTAAGAAATGTTCTAAGGCTGAAGTTGTAAACTCCATAACTCCACTTACTTTAATCGGATTTTGAGGTTGCATACCTCTGGTTTCTGGCGCAATTCTCTAAAAATGTCTAACTTTTTTATATATCTTGTAATATTCTATATATTTGCAAAAAAATTTTTGCCTCGCCCACACTTTTAAAAAATTTAAAGATTTTTTGCATTTGATAATTTTTTGCCGAATTTCTACCGATATTCCAGAAAATGTTGAAATTTCTCGTTTGCACTTCCACTAGCATTCAGCTAGGTACTCACCGGGTATCTGATAGTCGGGGAACTCGACTATAGCCATTTATCTTGTTTTTTTTTTCTTTTTTGTGCGCGCTTTGAAGATTTTTATTTTAATGGGGAAATTATGTCAGTCGAGGAATTGGATGAGTTTAAATGGTCATTTGAACACATGATTTAATTTTTGAATGGCAACCATTACAGTAACGTTTCAATCCGGGTTAAAAACTAGGTGTTTTTCACATCAGTTTAGTATTAACTGAATTTTGTATTATTGATTTGTCATGCAACAAAAACATTTGAGGCTTTGCATAAAATGCACCAAGTATTACTTTTTTAGGATGGTAAAATAACTACCAAACCAAATGTGGGGAAAGTGGTAGTTCTGGCAAAGCTAATGCCTCCATTATACGAATATATATTTCCAGCGATCATTTTGGTGTGATTAATGCCAAATATAATCGGTTAACTTCTTTATCTGCGTGCATCTCATTAAAGACATGTTGCATGCCCCATGCACACACATCTGACTTTCACCCATGAGGCTGGAGTGGAGAACTGGAAACTGTAACTTGTAGCAGAGATCACCATTTCGGTTGGCATTTCCTCCGGCCTTTTCCGCACCAAATCGCACCAAACCCCAGCGACAATTATGATGAAAAGCCAGGGGGAAAGATTGCATAAGCCAAAAGTGCGGGAAAATGCGAGCCATAAATTGCCGTGGCCAGCAACTACTGACTTGGCCAATTTTCGCCGGATCAGCATTTCGGTAAAATTGTAACAGAAGTCACCTGAAGTCGACTTCCTTCCGCCCAAGAAAAACTTGCCGCTGCAGCCTTAACAAATCCAACGAAGACTCTGAAATGCCTTGACCGCAAACGAAATGGGACAATAAAATATGTGCAACAAAAAATAAAAAAAACAAAAAAAAAAAGAAGGAAATCGCTGAAATGGCGGAAAAATCTATTAAAAGCAATTCGCTTAATTTCGTTACCGGAGCGGCATTGCTCATATTTACTTATTGTACTTCCCCCCAGAAAAACTCAGTCAGCCGGAAAAGGCAGTGGGATGGAGGTGAATGGGGGCGTGGCAGTCGGCTAATTAAGTGCGCAGGGCAAATGAAATATAAGAGAGGAAAAAAGGTAATTACAATAAATGGGGAGTAGAGTCGGTCTTCATCCTCAGACCAAAAGCCAATTTCATGCAACAATCAATCAAAAACAATTTTTAATTTTGCGTTAACAATTTTCAGGCTGATCTGTTTTTTTCTTTCATGCTTTTCCACGCTTTTGGCCGCCTTGTTGGCATCGTTGTTGTTGTTTCTCGCGTCCATTTTAACTGTGTGAAGTAAATTGGAAAATAAAGTTAAAATTAAAATGCATTAATTGAACTGTGAAATTTCATGGAAGCGCATTGGGTGGCGAATTATTGCCGCCCATCGAAGTGCAATGAAAACGATTTTAATTGTCAGCATTTTAAGCGCGCTTAAAGTCGTCAGCGATAACTTGGCATGAATGGCAAAGGGAATATGAACGATTGCTTAATCGCTGGCTAAAAGGTATTACTTTTATAAAATTCTTTGTTAACTTAAATACGAGTCGAACCATACAGAGCGCAAAGCTCTCGAGATCTCAACATTACGAACAAACAAACGGACGGACAAACAAACAAACGGACGGACAAACGGACATGACTGGATCGACACGGCTAGTAATCGGATCGGAATCGCTTCTTTCTGCCTGTTTTATTGATTCCATGTATGGTAACATGTATACACATCCCCAGGCTTATGAACTATAGGTGTTGCAGAGTCATTTACGCTTCCCCTAAAGCTTAATTAGGAGATTTCTCCAGGCACTTCGATGTGAAAACCCACTTATCAGGCCATCGGGACATAAACTTATCACTCAACTCGCCTATTTTGCGACTGCAATAAGCTCGCCATTTTATGGTCACAGTCGGGCTGTGGATTTTGGTTCCTCAACGCTATGGCGTCTATCATAAGCAAATTGAAATATGTGTGTGCTCCACCAAAAAAGGGGTGGAGGCTCCAATTGCCAGTTTGGCCAGCCGGTTTTTGGGTGTTCGCATTTGGCTTCGGCCGTGCGAGCACAACAATTAAAACGAAATGCGCACAGTAATGCCAATTGGCGATTGCGGATATCTGCAACCATGTCCACTGAGAGGGGACTACGAAGTGGGTCCGGGGTATACGTACACACGTATGTATACCCATTAGTTGGAGCACCTTTCGCTGTGGCGCGTGCGTCGACATTGGCCACAGATTCACCATCACCATCACCAGCGCCACAATAACATTGCCCCTGCAAGCATTACAAGTTTATTCCACTCGATCAGTGTTCGGGAATTTTGATTGATAAATTACACTGCAAGAATAGTGGTGGCGAAACCGCCACTTATCGGCGCCAGCGATTGGGTGTAATTGCAGGAAAAGCTTGCCACAGGTTGATTTAATCTAGGGTTTGCACATATTTGCTTCAAAGTACAGAGCAAACTGGTACTACTTAAATATTTTAACTAATCAAAGTCAACAATGTACCTTAAGTTTATGGAATCATTTTTAACGACATTTTTTGATTTAGAAATAAACTAAAAAAAATGGGAAAGAAAGCGAAAACATTTAGTATTCGGAGAACGCGTACAGCATATACCATCTGGAATTAGCTTCTTTCGGTGCCTGCGTGTTAATGCAACCATTAGCCTCACTGTACCGTACGCCCCCGCTTGTTGTAATCTCGCTGGCGCCCCGGCAGATCGAAGGCATTTCACTGTCATTAGCGCCAGAAACCGGCCTGGTTATCGGCAATTGCTGCTTTTTGCTGTTGGCAAACAGGTTGCCCGACTCTTTAGGCCAAAAAGTGTAGCAGCCCGATCCGCAGTGTGGCCATTACAAATCCTGCGGTGTCGATGTACTTTTGATTTCCAACTAATAAACGAGAGCCCCGCTCACTGCTGTTTTGGCCACATCAACCGGCGGTGGTCGTGGTGACAACGCAACTCTGGGCTTGGATTTGGTTATGTGTATGGGTATGGGTATGGGTATGGGTATGGGTATGGGTATGGGTATGGGATTGGGGATTCGGTTTGGGCCAATGCACCAAACCGACCGAAAGCATAAACCGGAATCTCCTTGCACAAAACAAGCAGAGCCTGCGGTCACCCAAAAGCTGCATTCGGTTGGCCTTTCCCTTTCGTTGGCCTCTGATTGATAATGATGCAACTGCGAACTGCCACTGGAACTGCAACACAAGCTGCCACACAAGCTGCCACTGCATCATGCCAAATATCATTGGCATTCCATTGAGGTCGCGATTCAGCTTGCCAATGCGATTCGTGCACTCACTCACAAGGGAAACACAAATGTTTGGTCGGGGTGTGCGGAATGGAAAGTATTCTTGGGGCTCCACTAGTTTACTGTTTTTCCCGGAACAGTCTTTGGGGAAATAATTAGCCAAGGCTAGTCGAATTGCGCTGCTATAAAAAATAGATATAAAAAATCTTATTGAAATGCTTGAATCTCTGAACACTGGTATGCCATAAGTAGTTATTTTACGCGAAAAGAAAATCCTACTCTTTTTAAGTGCTAACAATTAAGCAAATTATACATACGCTTTAAACTTTGATGGCCATATAAGAAATTGATGGTGTAACTTAACTTTTTTATGCCATTTCCATCAAAGAGTATCTGCCATGTCGACTGATGGGGGTTTTTCCTTAACGGATTTCCACATTGCAGCTTAATGACGGGCGTTTCTGGCTGCTGATTGATTGGCTGAGTTTTCCCCGCTTTTCGGGGCCCTTGGATTGGACCACCTCCACCACCATCACCCAGTTAAAGTAATTTACGTTTTGTTGCATTTCTCTGCTTTTAAATTTTATTCCATGTTCATTTTCATTTCTGTGTGGTGTGGTGTGTCGTGTGTGTGGTGTTTGTTTGTTTGTTTGTTTGCTTGTTCGTTTGTCTTGTTTGCTTTCTGTTTGCCGCTCCCCTTGCCATTCATTTTTATCTGCATTTTCATTTGCATTCTGCTCGGCTTGTGTTTTACTTTATGCTAAATTGGCTATTTTCTTTTGTTGCTTTGTCACTTAAACTTGTAAATTTCCTCGGCAGGCTGCCCAGCCCCGATCTTCCGACCTTTCGACCCTCCGACCTCCGACCTCCGGACCATCCTGACCTTCCTGCCCCCTCAACCTGGCCAATTGCCCTGCGAAGTTGGCTTAAACGTAACAGTTTTGCCGGCCAGCTGGCCCGCCTGTTGCCAAGAATGCGGAGTTATTGCGTTGCTGGGCAGTGAACGGGGTCGCTTAAGAGTTAGTTTTTGATTCTGTTGTATGGGGGGTATCATCCTTCTATCATCCGCTCGTAGATGGCTTAATTTGTGGCCAGATCGCCGAGGCTGCGTTTACGGCTAAAAGTGTTTTGTTGGTGGTGGTTGCTTACATTTCTCTTGGGCCTATGTCTTATATATGTAAACCGATTCTGCTTATTGTAACACGTATTGTTGTATCTCGTATTTGCATTTGTATTTGTATTTGTATTTGTAATCGTAATTGTATGGGTTAATAGTGTCCCCCCTCGACCGCACTATCCAAACATTTTGCACTACAGATGAACATTCTGTCTCTCATATCGCAATTATCGTAATTACTCATTGGTTTAAAATTAATTTGCCACATTCGGTTTGTGTTGCACTTAGGGGCTAGTATTTTCTTTAGTCATACATATATGTTGGTTTGTTTGTTTGTTTGCTTGTTGGCTTTGTTTATAAATTATACTTTGTAAATACTACCAACACAATGAATCATAAATACATTTTGCTTAGTAATTCACTTGTTTAGTAATTTATTAGTTAGTTAACATGACGACGTGTTTGCTTGCTTTGGTATTACAGTTTCGCAATTTTCAGCTGACAATGAACCCAAGGAGCGAAAAAAATGACTCTTTCTAAATCACTAAACTGAACTATACATAGGGTACACACATACACCACTCCTCTTCATATCTTCGTATCTTCATATCTTCATATCCTCGTATTAATAATTAATTAAACCTCAATTTAAACTTATCATCATCTTACAATGCTCTCCTCCGCTCTTTGTCAGAATTCTTGGAACTCTGCAAATGTAATTTTGCTGTGGCTTAAATTGGCGTTAGGTTCTTCTAAGTATTTCTGGTTTTTACACTGATCGCTTAGCCTACCGATATACATATATATATCTGTATGTATATATATATATATTTGTATGTATTGCGCATAGGATATAGAATAATCTGAAGCTTAGATCGACTAAGAAATAAATTACAAAAGCTTGGGCTTTGTACAACAAATTCTGTGGCAAGCAAACGATCCCGATCTCGATTTCAATTTCGATTTCGCTGGCACATTAAACTGATCCTTAAACTGAAATATTTTACAATAGCTGATAATTAATGTTTTCAGTGGCTGTGTGTTGCTTTATTTTACATACATTATTGTTTAGTTTACTCGTGGAACCGCTACATATTATATGATATTTTAGTCGCTTTAGTTTGGCGTTCGAACAACATTTAACACTTTTCATATCATATTTTGTATTTTATTTGCCTTTACGTTTTGGTTTGAGCAATTCTCTACTTGAACATTTATTTACAAATATCGCTTATGTGGAGGGTCTGTCATTTGTTTTGGGACTATATAAATATGCTTACGTTTGTGTTATAAAAATATTCGTAGTAAATGAAAACGTTCGTGAATTCGTTTTTGGTCCTTTCAAACGATTGGAAACTGATAAGGAAATGATAAGGTGCGGTTTAATGCCGAATAAAACCCAATTCGTTTAGGTTAAAACTCTTTTGATCATACGCTTAATTTGATTTCCCAAAATATCTTACAGTTTCTTTGCTCGGGGCAAACTTTTCAAATGGAAGGAATTTGTTCGTGCCTGGTAAGTATTACTTCGTCTCTGACTTCTTCATGTACAATTTTAAACTATAGGTTCTCCTCCTCGTGCTTTTAGTTCTAAACATCCTCAAAATATTTAACAAAATCAGTCGCTTTCTCGAGATCTCTTCCTCGTCGAAAAGGAACTTAAAGTATTCGCAATAATCAACTTTATAACAATGTTTTTCTCCAAAGAATTGTAAACTTTTCCTTACGACTTCTGGCTTTGGCATTTAAGTTAAGCGCACACTCATACACATTGACATACAGCGATAGGGTTACAGTTACAGTTACAGTTACCATTACAGTTACAGTTACAGTTACAGTTACAGCTAGGGGTACAGCTAGGGGTTAGAGTAAAAATATTCGAATTGCTTAGGGTTAAAGAGTCGGTTCCTTTTGGGGGATCTAGAAAAGTGGGTTTCTTTTTGGGATACTGATGGCCTGGGCTCTTAGACTAGGGCAATTTGGATGCTTGGCTAAATCGGTTACAGATACACATACATATGTATTGCTATATAGAGTAGTAGTTGTGTAGCATAGTTCACGTGGTAATGTCGAGTAACTGGGTAAATCCATACATTTGCTTAGCCATAGGGGGTTAGATTACATAGAACAATCGGTGTAGTAAAGGCGTCAGTCACTCCCAAAGAAATCATTCAATCAACTTTCACTCTCACAGGGTCCCATCTACATCTAGTGGCTGTTTCTAGTTGCCAAGGCTAAAACCAGGGCCAACATCACCGCCCACCAGCCACGCCCATCGGCGGAACTGGCATTGAAGACGGGAAAGTGGATCTGCTCCGGGCGGTTGAGCTCCTCCTCCTCATCGTCGTCGATGGAGTTCGACAGCTGGCGGTGCCGCTTGGTGAAGTTCACGTTGAAGATCGCCTCCGCAACGCCACCTGGCGTGGAAACTATGAAGTAGAAGGTCCTTGGAACCCTTTCGTGCATGCTGACGTAGGTGAGTCTCGCCTCCTTGCAGAAGGGCGTGGGCAGATCCTGCGAATGAAGGAAAGTCCATTACACCTTCATCAGGGATTACACCTGCACCACCACCACATCACTCACCTTCACCGCATAGGCCAGCACCGTACTGCCGTACTGATTTCCGGGCGTGAAGACACGATCTCCGTGCAACCATCGAGCGGCATGAGCCGGCGGATTGGCGCAGAACTCCACGTTGAGGTGCAGCGGTGATCCCGGATAGGCAACGGGCGTGGCATTCAATGCCATGACTGTGGGAGCGCCTAGGAATATAAGAAATAGCGAAATTATTTATATTATTATTATCCAAGCACTTAAAATAAATTCCAAGTCCTAATCTTGAAATAGATGAAGAAGGATTTTATCCAGCAACTGATCAGCGGACATGAGAACGAAGCGGATTAGCAAAGCAGCAGAATCGCTCTTGGAAACTTTAGTGATTTTGCCCCCCAGTTGGAGCATCCTTGGCTCGTTAGCCAGTTCCATGGAACTTTTTGCACCGAGATTCCCCAAGGAAACTTCTGTAAGCCTTCTACGTCGCACTTCACACATGCTAAGCCAATTCCGGCGCAACTGTACGCCGTTGCCAAGTTTGTTTCGCCTCGCATCAGCTGCAATTAAAGCCATGGCGAAAAGTTTACGGCCACCGTTACCACCACCAATGCCATCAGCATTGCCGTAGCCATCGCCACTAATTAAAAGCGTATCACCCGACAAATGTGCCACTTACTGGCACAGAAGCTCGACAAGGACAAGGAGATGCACCTCTGGAAAAGTAAACGCTTGGCTGGGGGCTGGGAGTGGGAAAAATCAAAATAAATAGAGAACAACATGTCGTGGGGCCAAAGGAAAAGTTGGCCCAAGAACGCCAAAACTTCATTAAAAAGTTTGCGCCAAAGCGAATTTGGTGGAACTTATGTGGGCCGTGTGCCCACAGTAGGGATTATCTCTGTGAGATTCCAAAGCCTCACGATGTTGGCCAACACTGCGACAATCCAATTAGACACATGGGCCAACCCATTCCATTCTGGCCACCTCGTCCGTTGTTCCACAGCATATTTAATTATCGTGAGGCTCGAAATTTTGCAATTTTCCTCATCATCGCCAAGAGACAGAGACCTATTGAATGGAGTGGGCCTGGAGTAGGGTTGCCAAATAAACTTGTGAAGCAATGGCGAGCCGGGCAAACAAAATGGTCGAAAGTGTTAAGTGCAAATGAGTGTCAGGTTGGGCGGAAGAGGCAGAAGGCAGCAGGCAGCAGGCAGACACAAACAAAAACAAATCGAAGAACTCCGTTCGACACTCGCAAATTTATAACCAGAAAAACCCCCATTTTTGCCAGGGTCCTGGGCGACTAACTGTAAAATCAATTAAAACAAGTGCGCCAGGGTTGTGTCTGCCTGCCAAATTATGCGTTCAACGCCATTTTGCCGAGTTCTGCTCAGCCCCGACCCCATCCTTTTCCCCGAGGAAAAAGTGTAATTTATTTGACAGCCAAAAATGATTTTTGCATGAGGCTCTTACCCGGCCTTAGCATCCCATTCACAGGGCTCTCAAAGAGATTTAAATCCTATTTTGATTTGCAGCCGGTGAACCGTGTGCAAGCATTTTACCCCAAAGCCCAGGTGGATGCTTGTCGACTGTGCCCCCAAGGTCAGTGCTTTGGTCATTGGTGCGACTTTTAATTTGATTTCCACTCGGTCCACCCGGGGGCGCCAAATAGAAATGAGTTTCGTATTGCCCGTAGTTGGGGCGATGGCAATCGCATGAAAATGCTTTGCATCTATTCGTTATAAATAATATGGCTTCCCAGACAATCCCTGCGTGAAATACCATTAATATCGCAGAAAAAGCGGCTGGAAAATACTCAATTTATAGAGTAGAACCAAGCCAATGAAAAACAATTACATGGTCGAAAACAAGGCGCCGTTTTTCACCCTCTCTGGCTCCAGTAGCTATGGTAGCTATGGTGGCTGTGAAATTCTCAACAATTACGGGAACAGGACCATATGGGGACCCAGAAAGACCAGCTCCTTTTCGTGTCACATGCACGGACATTGGATGGCGATGAAAAGTCCGAAGGCGATGAAAACGGCACTGGAACTTGGGGCACATCTCCTACCAAAGTTTCTCCTGATGGATACTTCTTGATCCTACTCTTCTCTTCATCAGATTACGGATTATGGCAATATAGTACTAAAGTGCATGCCAGTACTATAAGAATACTTTAAAGTGGACAAGGACTTTATTACACTATTTTATGCCCAACTGCAGGGTTTGTTTGTTATGTTACTTGCAATCCTCTCCTCTGCACTAAACTTTAAAAATGGGAATCAAGACTCGCTGGGCTGTGGACCCAAATTGAATGTGTAGCAGAGCTACCCGAAAAACTTTATTGCTTATTCTTCATATTCGGACGAGCCAACAAGTGATTGCCGTTCACGAGTGAATACGAAAACTCAATTATTGTTTCGGTTCTTATTATTTATTTTCGTGCTTTCGAGAGCACTTTCCAGCACTGTCTGGTGCCCAAAGAATGCAAAATGACGGCGAAAAAGAAGGACAACAGCTTTCAGCGAGGCGCAATCAATGGAGTGAGGTCCTGAGCTCCAAAAAGCAGCTGCCACTCCTCAACCAAAGTGTTGTAAAGCGTTTGACCCCCCCCCCCCCCTCGTTGTTGCAGTTGCTGTTGCCTCACCTCTTTGCAAAGTTTTCGCACAAAAGGCAACTACGAAAAATTAAGTTAGCTTTTTCGGGCAACGGGAATTGAGTAATTTTCAGCCGTAAAACTTTATTATGTTGGACTGCAGGACTTCGCTGCGCCTGCTCCCCTTTAGCATTGCCATTGTTGTTGCAACAATTGTAGAACATGCAAAGTTGCTGTTATTGTTTAAATATTTATTTTCAGCTGTTGCAGCTGTAAATGCTGGCAGGCAAAGTTGTCTAGTGCCCGAAAGTGGGCAAAAACATGCAAATTTCATTGGGCCAACGTGCAAAGAGGAACAGAACCGCCAAAGCAACTCTTTGGGCAATGGACCAACGCAACGTGTAATTACATTAGGCCAGCCAAAATTGGCAACACTTTTAAGCGGTCTCAAACGCACAGAGAGAACCTATTCCGAAAAGTGGCTTCTAACTGGCGGGATAGCAGTATACTAGTATAAACAATAAAAAACTCATAAATGTATGTTTTATCTAAGGGAGTGCCAACGAAAAATCCATAAAGTATGCAAGATTATCATTAGCTTTCTTTATGCCACACTTTGAGACAATTAAGTAATTAGCTGTGTATGTATATAATTATAATTCAAGAACAACCATGACCTGTACTTCAGTTAATTTACAGTTGTAAATTAAGAGCCTCTGCAAAATAGCGCTTTCTCCCTGGGTATCATTTTAATGGGCAGTTGTGAGTGCCAAAATGCCAAAGAGATGGCATAACGGCTCAGATTAGAGCCGGCAATTACAGGTGAGCGGCGCCAGAAGACCCAAACAGCTTGGCAAACATGCCCCCGGGGGCCAGGAATCCTGCGACTCCTCCGGAATCCTCCGACTCCTCCAACTCCTCCAACTCCTCCGACTCCACCTTTAAATCCGGCCCAGAGTCCGGCAAATGGTATTAGCTATGCAGGGCTCCACGGGAAGAGGACGAGTGCCCAGATAACAGCAATCCGACAGGCAGCAAGTGAAAATAACAATCATAATATTCAATTATGCAATGGTTGCCCGAGGAGCAACAGCACGGCCACTGAAACTGGACGGGGATCCAAGGCGGACTGGAAGAGCAGGGTAGCAGGGTAGCTGGGTAGCAGGGAAGCCAACTGGTTCGTTCCATGTACTGCGCCTGAATAATTAATAAACATTGTGTGCACTTAATGCAAAAAGCTGCAAATAAAATTACCAACTGCCCCGACTCGGTTGTGTGCTGAAAATCATTGAAATCGCTGGGCGTTGAAGAAACAAAACAAACCGAGGACCGAGGACCGAGGCTCAAATTGAAACTACGTGACCGGGCTGAGCAATCAAGAAGGGATTAGCGGGCTGTTCCCGCTTTTAGTTTGCCATTTGTCACTTGCCAATGGCCAATTTCCAATTGCAGAGGGCGCACCTTTGGGCGCTTTTAATTGAATTTATTGTCGACGAGGTGGTTGCTGAATTATTGATCGCCGCGATGACAAGTTAACCCAGTGAAGGATGCGACTTGCGACCGGGTCCAAGGCTTCTTGGCATTTATCTTAAGTTTGGCAACTTCTCGGCCCGGCCTAAGCTGCTCAAAAATTAATGAGGGCACTGGGCGAAACAGCCGTGTCGCCTGTACTTGGCCAAAAGGTTGCCAAACTTTGCCAAGTAATCTTGTGTTCGGTGGTTTGCTGCGGTCTTAAGAGTCGAAGCACGCGTTTTACTGGCAGATCCTAGGACTAGGACTCACCTCTTGGCATTGTGGGGATTTTCAATGGAATCGAAAATCTGCTTGCGCAGAGAAAGAAAAGAGTCTGTACTCGTAATGGGAAGAAGTATCTGATGCGTCTTATTTACTGACTGATAATCAAGTTTTGATTATTTTTTGCCGTGTACGAATGAGCATGCTCATGTGTTCGAGAGCACCCATACTACACACCTGTAATATACTTTACTTTTCCTAATTGAAATCCCTTCAAGTATGTCGACTTCAAAGTCAATTGCTCGGGGACAACTGGAACTGGTCTGAAAAGCCAAAAGCGGAGAACTGGGCCATTAGCAGTGACCAAACAAACTTTGATGCTGCGATGACCTCTAAGTGGCGAAAGGACCTGGACCTGGCCGGACCGAGATCTAGACAGAGATTGATATACTCGGTATGGTGGAGGTAAAGTGCAGCTCTGGTTATGCCAGGGCTATCTCTTTTTTCGCAGTCCCCATTCAGACCCGGTGTGTGTGTGTGCTCATCCACACACTCGTGTAAATATCTGTAACCCAAATCTTGAAAATTTACAAAGCGCGCTTCTATGGCTGGCGATGTTGTCAACACAAATTAAGCCAGCATGTAAAGCTGAATGAGATGGGATGGGATGGGGCTGGGATGGGGTTGGGAGCTGGAGCTGGAGCCCCTCTAACCCCGCCGTAGTTTACGTATTTAAATATGCTCTTTCACTTTCAATATCAAATGAGTGGCTGGTTGGCAACTTTTGCCTGGCAGCAAGATTGCAACTTGCAGATACACGGATACGTAGATACGTAGATACGTAGATACTTTTGGCCGGGACCGGCAAAGTTTGCCAAATACGTAGAGACGTGTGTGCGCATAGAACCGAACTTTGGATGAACAGCCTCGGCTTCGTATGAAACAGCAACCCAATTTGAGACAGTTCGCCCCTGCCCCTCCCTTTTCCATCCCCCCCTCCCCCTGCAGCTATTGCAAATTGCACAAGTTGCCAAAAATCGCTTCACATGTGCCACTTAAAGTTTTCGGTTTTTGGCCCGACTCTGTCCTGCAGCGTGCCAAGTTGCAAGTTGGCAGGACTGCACCGCCCACCTTCAGTCGGCCCGCCCTATTTTCCAGGCTACCTGCCACTTGTAAATTTAATAAATTTTTGCATTTTTGTTTGCCGACGTTGGGCCGTGAAAGTGAGATGTCAGAAAACTTTTAAGTGATGTTGGTAAACACACAGAATTATGGTTGAGCAGGATGAAAGTGAAGTCTGCGCAATGGCAAAGTTTAATGGAATCGAACGTTCATTTTGGCTTGATACTCGTATGCACAACTTTTTGCCAAATGCCAGTGTCTGCAAGTCTTGGTATACAGAAAATCTATAGATTATTAAGTCGTCACTGAGTTGCACGACTTATGCATTTACTAAATGCGAAAGGTAATGCTTGAAACATAACCCATCATCTTTGTGAAAATCAAAACGGATTGCTGGATTTTTCAGGTCACAAATGCAGAGTGCAAGCAGAACCTGCGTTTTGTGATAAGCCAGATGAAAAACTATATGCAGTTTCGGAAAATGTGCAGCCAAGTGCTTTTTCTAGTCAGCAAGCTTTTAGGCCAAATTATGTCCCTTTTGCCCAAAGTCATCCAGCATATTTCGAAAATTCCAACTAGTGCGAGTTGGGTTTTTGCAATTGGACGTTCATTTTCGATTGTCAATCGGAGCGGGCCCAGGATCTGGTGGTCGGAGGTTAAGGGCTTAGGCAGTTAAGTGACCCCAGGGTGGTGGTCCCTTCCCCCACCCCTTCCACCCCCTGGAAAACCAACCGCACCTGGCGCCAGGACCTCTCAGATTCGCTCGGTTATTTACGTAGGCGCCTGATAAAATTGCGTGTCCAGTGCGGCGTACGGTGGCAATGTTTGCGGTTACGGCGAATGCCAACCAGACACGCCCCACGCCCCCCGCCCCCGCCCCCAAATGGGTGTGCATGGCGGGGCTGTGGGTGTGTGTGGGTGTGCGTGGGTGTATGAGTCTGGCAGGCCTATGCTTTATCGCCTGACATTTGACATTTTTATTAGCTTTGTGGCGACGGCGTTTAATTACTTTGCACGCTGCGCACAATGTCCGACATTTTTATATGCACTTCCTGCCCAGCGAAATGCAATTAAAATATGCATTTGAGTTATAATACCAGGGCCATTGACCCGGCCCCCCAAAAAACAGTCCGGCGTGGACAGCTCATTATCCTTTGAAATCCGGATGGGTGCCCATCCCATATACCACACACACACTCGCACTTATTTCGACAGCAGTAATGAGGCATTTAAATCCAACTTTCTGCTCAGCCCATTAAGACTGCACTTCACCCCTCTCCCTCTCCCAATCCCAATCCCAGTTCCCAATCCCAATCCCAGTTCCAATCCCAATCCCAGTTCCACTCCCAATCCAGGTGGGGGGTGACATCGTTGTAGAGCAACTGGAACTCGAACTCAGCAGCCCACTTATTAGTTTGGTGCAAAACCAGCAAATGTGGCTGCCGCTGGGCACAATTGGTGGCTGGTGTTCCCGAAAGGGGTTGACAAGCCAAACCAAACCAATTCAAACCAAGGCAATCCAATGCAAGCCATAACAAAGCCAAACAAAACAAAGCCAGCCAGCCAATCTCCTCCTGCTGGCACCACTCGACGTCTTGTGGCGCGGAATTTGCATGCTCAAGTGCGGAAATCAAATGCATTTTGCTAATATTTTTACAGGCCAAGTGCGAATTGGTCAAGTGGCGGGAATTAGTCTAGATTTCGGCCCCTCAAAGGTCACACAGAATGCTGTCAGATTGTTTTACTGCTCGCATCCGGTGGATTTGGCTGGGTTGCCTGGCAGTGGGTGGTGGGTCCACTGGTCCACTGGCGACATTGCCACGTCTGGTGGCGTCTATTTGCACAACTTTTTCAGCTCATTTCCGCTGCAGCTGGAGACAGACGGAAAGCCCCACAAAAGTTGCACAGCAGTGCTGTCAACTACCAATTTAAAACCAGGCAAAGTAAGCCAAGGTACACATCATATTAAAATCATATTAAATAAAACAATATGTAATTAACACTGAAATTCACTTGAACTATTGTACTCTTTAAAGCTTTAAAGCTTTTTTAATGCAGCTTTGTAAATATGTAAGCCATTCCTTTTTTTAAGTTTAAATAAGATTTTTTTATGAGCAGAAACCATTTTTTTTTTATAATTTCTGTATAATTTTAGCTGTACCAAAGGTTCTGGAAAAATATGTGTTTACTTATCAGTGGTTCTGTTAAAAATTCGAGACATAAGTTAAGCAAAATTATAAACAGTCTTATCAAATAGCCAGATCTGACCAGAATGGGACAAAATGGGCAGATCTGATGATGCCATCCCGCTCGTGGCTCGTCTGTCCCACTCGCTCGCGCTTGTGGAAATGGCCAAAAATGATTTCTGCAACTGTCTGAAAAGTTTTTGCATGCTGCCTTGGCAGCCATTTTTTAGCTTTCCGGGGTGTTTTTGATGACAAGTTTCTGACTTCATATTTTAACTAACGACTCCAGACAGCCACCCGCACAGAGAAATTGGAAAAGAGCCGGCAACACACATATGCAAAATTATAATTTAGTCAACAATTTTTTAGCTCGCACTGTACGTATCTGTGTGTGTGTGCGTGTGTGCGTATGTGTGCTTGGATGTGTGTGTTTTGTAGGAAAATTGAAGCGTAAAAATTAATGCTTGAGTGCGCTCTGTGCAAAAGACAACACACCGAAAAGGACACAAAACTGTTGACAACATGGCGCAAGGACGACTGTAATGAGTGCGGAAAAGTTCCAAAATTGCATTCGGGCAAATGTTTTGCTTTGGCTTTTCAGGGAAAACTATTTCGAATGCCACATCCCCGCTTGTGAGCAGGAAACTGAGACATTTGGCCTGCTCATAATTAGAAAAAGTTGGGTATATTTACCCAGCAAATCAATCGGAAATCGAAGTGCAGGCACTGAGTTTCCAACAAATTGCCGCACTGAAATCAAATTATTTCCAAATCCCAAAACGTACTTCAAAGACGTACTTTCAGACAGTGGTTAAACTATTTACCAATCTGTGAGAGTTTCCCCTGGGATTCCCCAGGCGAAGACTTTGAAGTTTTTAATTCGTTTCAACCCCACTGGCAAATTCATTTCGAAAACGTTTATCTAATGCTCAAGATCGTTTTGTATTTCCATTTTTTTTTTTTCTTTTTGGGGGGGAGGTGGGCCGAGAAGCATTTAACATGCAATTTAGCGCAGCTGCTGTGAAAATTCCGGCTGCCTTTAAAATCTTCGTCGCAGGGCGCAGTAAATTGCCATTTAAATGAGGCACAAATGAAAAGCGAAGGGGGCGCAAAAAATTCTTTCGCATATTTTATGAAAAGGGCCCGCAAGAAACAAAAAAAAAAAAATGAGAATAAAAATTGCCAACCCCGAACTCCAAACCTAATGAGTAGAAACAAAGCAATATTTGCTGGCGAACGCGGCAAATTCCGAAAGCAAATTTGCCAAGAAGAAAAATTACGCATGGAAAATGGAAAAATGCGAAAATATTTCCTGCTCGTGCGTTGATCAAAAGCGAGCAACATGCATATTACAAATTAGCATGCATAAAACAGGGCCAAGACTGGAATGGCGGAATGGCCAGAAATGGAGGGCTGAAACTCGAGTGGGCCAGGACATAAAGCAATATTTATGTTCTCGTATCGCTTGAGGGGAGTCGCGATGAGTTGGGCCGCCTTTCTTGGTCTAAATTAAGCGTGGAATATGCGTGGAAAAGCTTTTATTAAAACAGGCCGAACTTGGCACTCATTGTGCCTCAGCCGTCGCCTGCGTAGCTGGTTCCTTGGATCCCTGGGCTCGTAATGAAAATTCCGCAAATAATCATTACGAGGGTGGTTGCCATTATGCCGGGAAAATGGATAGGGAGGTGACAAAATGGATGTATGGATCTTGGATGCAGCTAAGCTTTTTCGAAGCATTTCATTAAATTTGTGAAAGTGTCACATTTAGACCGATGACTATAAATGCTACAGTAAACAAGAATGTTACATTATTGAAAAATATAATACTATTACTTAGTAAGGAATGTACTAAATGCACCGCTTTAAGTCCATTTATATGGATATTCCTTATTAAAATCTACTTTGCCGCAACTTTTCGCTGCATTTGTTTAAATTACTTAAAATTGTGCTGGCGAGATGGCAGAGTCTACTACTGAGCTACTTTTGCCAACTGCCAGTTAACATATGCATAGCTTGCCACGCCCCCGCCGCCCTAGCACACACACACACACACACACACTGTCAACAAGAAAACGCCCACATAAAGTTAACGACAGCGAACGAGGGCAAAAAGAAACCGAAAAAAGATGGCGAAATTGTGAGGGAAAATTGTTATTTAATTTGTGTGAGTGCTGAACATTTTTGCAGCTGCTGTTGCTCAAGTTCTTGCTGCAAAACTTTTTGCCCAGCACACGCACTAAACTTTAACACAAGCATAAATTTGGGCGCACACAGATACTCGATGCGCGCGTTAGTGTGTGTGTGCGTGTGTGTGTGTGGGTAAGTAAGTGCACTTTGCATTGGGGCCGCCGCGAATCCTTTGGCTTTCTTCAAAATTCATATGCACATTTATTTTACTCACAGCCCGCTCCTCAAGTAGCTGCATATGCAAGTAGGTGCAGCAGCTCCTTTGCTTATTTGTTGCATAATTTCCGCCCACCAGCAGCTACCAGCTTTTTTCTTGGCTTAAACGAAGCGTGAAGGCAACACGGGCTGCAATTTTAAGTCACGAGTTCATTACGAGAGCCCAGGAAACAAAGGGGCCACAAAACTTTCATATGCATAATGAAGATCCCCTCCCGCCCCCCCACAGACAGACAGCCTGCCGCTCGGACTAATCAAAAATGTCAACGAAGCAAATGATTGAGGCCATAGTAATCCCTTTGTCATCGCTTTTTGGCCTTCTCCATTTGACTTGGTAATTACGGACAGGTAATCAGTGCAGCTGGCGGTTTGAGGGGCGATTATAAGGTTCTATCGTTATTGCTTGGCTGCTTCAAATGAAACTCAATGGCCCTTCGATATTTCCTCACTCTCTTTGCTGCATTGATGCATCTTGCAGATGCTGTGTTTCAGCACTATGAATGCCCTATTACTTCTTGGTGAATTTCAGAATGAGTAAGCCATCTGAAAGTTTTCAGTTCGGGTTATTAATTGTCTAAATGCTATCACTACTGGATTGCTTGCTTTATTTCGTAGTTTAAATATAATAAAACAATATTAATACAAGTCACTTCCCTTGTATTTTACCCCAAAATCTATCTAACCCCCTCATATTCACATCCAGGAATACATACAAAAATGTCCAACTTGCAAAGTGAGAACGATTGGAGATGTTATGACCAGAAATACAACTGTGACCAGTGGACATCATAAATGACAATCGAGATACACATTTTTTCGGTGCTCCTTTCTTTGGAAAGAACTGCGAAACTTTGCAGACAGTCGAGGACAACTTTTCCGGAGTTGGTCTTTGTATTTTGTTTAATTTTACAAGCAAACACAAATAGTGCAAGTAACTAAGGCATCTCATGGTATCCTGGCACACACACACACACACACGCACACACACACACACACACACGCACACACAACTCCTAACAGAGGAGTATTTTCTTCGCTCTTTGCTGCTGGGCTGTGAATTTAATCTATTGTATGGCGTCTCCTCTGCCTTCAATTTTTCTCTCTCCCTCGCCGGGTTCCTCCATTATCCTGTCGACTTTGACTGGAAGCCTGGGTATCCTTTTGCCGTCTGCCACTTGATAAATATGACTATTTCACGCTCCCACCCACCGACGAAACCCATTCACCTGCCCACTCCGCTCGGTTGTTTATTTGCGTTAAGTGTTAGCTGCGACGCTTGTCCCAACTCGGAGTCCCTACTACCAGTTCACCCCAGTTTTCCACCTGCCTGGCTGCCTGGCTGCCTGGCTGCCTGGTATTTTGTTTATCTAGCACTCAATTTCGCAGTTTTAATGACAAACTGTCTTACCTTGAAATTGCATGCGGGAGCATTATAAGTGTCTCCATTTCGTGTAGAACACCGACCATCCACACCACCCACCACCCACTTCTGGGTTCTGGCTTCTGGCTACTGGGTACTGGGATCTGGATTCTCGAGGAGCAAGGACATTGTTTGATTGCTTGGCTTCGCTCGTCCGGAGATCTGGGAGCCACTGTGTGGAGCTGAGCTGTGAGCTGTTTCATGTTTGGATTGCACTCGAGGGTAAGCCAGGTCCTCAACTCATCCTGCTCCTGGCAGACCCACCCCTTTCACCCCCACCCACCCCCTTCCGACCACTTGGCAAGTTTTATTGTCTCAATGTCCACTTGGCTTTCGCCTCAAGACAACTTAATGCGCTTTGCTGGGGCGGAGTAGACAAGTGGACAAGTGGAGCAGTGGAGGTGGTGCGAAGTCAAAGCTAACGCATTTTCCTTAATTTCCGGCAGCATGATTTCCAATTTTTCTTTCAAATTCCCCAGCACTCGTGTCGTATACTTAATAAAACCGGCAAGACCGGCAAGAGACTGAAGGAAGTGCGCAAGCTGATTGGAATTGCCTTTCGCAATGTCATCAATCATGCGTCGTTTTCCACACGCCCAGGCAAAGATTTTGACAAGTGTCAATGCGACAAGAGAGCGAGCGATAAGCCCGACTATAAAGGAGCTGAGGAAAAGCGGCGAAGAGGAGTGGAGAGTGGAGGAGTGCAGGAGTTGAGGAGACTGGAAAAACTGTGGAAACTGGGGAAAAAGGACGAAATCGTTGGGGAAAATCACATGCAAAGTAAAATGTCGAACTTCTGACAGCAAGAAAATAAAACTTTTCATTTGTTTTCCCTGGCTCTGCCGTGTCCCGAAACTGCTGTCAAAGTTTTTAATGTTTTTAACTCCTCGCTGTCACCTGAGCAGCCACCCATTCGGAAAAACCACCCATCACCAGCCCACCCCATCCCCCACAAGAAGTCTGCGGAAACTGGGCCACACCCAATTTTCTGCTGCTTATACAACTTCGGATTCATCGATTGCGCTGCGGGGTTATCATAGGTGAATATCATAGCGAAGTGTGACTGACTCTCAGGTGACCACAATGTACATAAATTCCCAGACCAATTACTTCATAAACTTTATGGCTTTGCATTTAAATAATAAATGTACTTATGTGCAGCATGTGCAACATATTAATTGTGGTAATCCAACTGGCTCCTACTGCTATCGATTCTTCAACTCGAATATGAAATTATTGAACTCCCTTATGTCTACCCCAACAGATCAGCCGCGTTCCAAGGATTAGGTAGTAGTATCTATTGGATCACTCACCCTTCACGGAGACCGTGACGCTCTGCAGGACCTCCAGCTTCTTCTTGTTGGTGGGCGACTGGCCCACGCACTTGTACATGCCCGCATCCTGGTACATGACGTCCTTGAGCGAGAACTGGCCGGTGGGCTGGCTGCTGCCGTAGCCAAGGCCACGCAACCGGGCCGAAATGGGGTCCAAGTGCGACCAGCAGCCCAGGGAGCCTGGAACGAGGAGGAGACATGAAAGCCAGGCAATGATTTAATTAATTGACTTCCAAGGAACTCGACACGCAAGCTTTAATTTCTTTAATTGACGCGTCACTGCCACAGACACCGAGCCATTTGTCTATGCTAGCCATTTGGCCGAAAAGTGAGCAAAGTAAATTGCACGCATAATTAATTTCCAATTGCGCTAATTAATGAAGAGGCGCACAAAAGGCCACGACTCGTCGTTTCGATCGAACGAAAGTAAAGTGTAAAATGTAATTACAGCCCAGACGCATTTATCATTCTAAATGGGCCACGAATTCGGCAGTTTTTCGCCAGGCAGACGCCTCCAGCAAAAAGCCCGCCAACTTCCTTTGAAGTTTGTGGCCAACGGGAATTTGAAAGTGGCTAGTATACAGCTAACGCTTACCTTGAGGACACTGCAGGGTTACCGCTCCGCCCAGCTGCACTTCCAGCTGGCCCTTGTTGGGATTGTGCGAGGCAGCTGCCACGGAAACATCCTGATCATCCGGCTCGGAGGTCACATCCACCGAATCAACTGCAAAGATAAAGGACGCAAGGCAGAAGCCGTCAGTTAGGGCTGCAAACTCCCGGCCACATGTGGCCTAAGGTAAACTCCAGGTACACGGGAAATAAAAGTGGTCAACTGAGTAGCAATACATTTTACAAGTATCCGAGCGTACAAGTACCAGTATCCTTAAACTATAAGTTATAAGTTATAAGCTCACTACCCTTTACTCTTAAAATTAGTATAACTTTTCTGAACGGAAAAACAGCGTAAAGGCAGAAAAAGTCCTTGAATTGTTCATAAAAAACGTGGTAATTTTGTGGCCGTGCAAATCCGAGGGCTGTTGGCAATTGTCAAATGTGACAATATTTCAATGACAGAGCCAGCAACAAATTGCTGACGCGCTGCGAACACCTGAGTCACTCCGCAATGAGTTGTCACTTCCGTTTTGATGGCAACTAAGAGTGAAAATCGCTGCTCAGCTAGCTGGAAAATTGCCTGAGCTGCAATCTTCGTTGCCGCAAATTCATAAATACATATATTTTATGCTCGTTTCCGGCGGGTGGAGCATTGGGGTTGTGGGCTTGTGGGCTTGTGGGCTTGTGGGGTAGTGGGGTTCAGAAGCCATAACGATGCTCCATTCTAATTTCCAAGGCGGGCTGGAGCACATACTCGCATATTTTTCACTTTCCTTGCCTGCACGATGGCTTTAAGTTTCAGGGCGTCCTTTGTGGGGCGTACTTTATGACGCTATTCATATTACGGTATAAATAACAATTTGCCCTGACATGTGCCCAAAAGTATGCGGCCAGGTAGCGAGTCCTTTGTCTGCCACCGGATATCATAACAATAAGTTGCCAAGTGGCGACCTGGCGGAGGAAAAAAGCAAAAACGATGATGGGGACAATGGCGGCGGATCCTGACGAGAAACCCTGGGAATTGTGCCTTCAAATGCGACAAATTAGCAGACTCAAAAGTGAGCCGCGCAATCAACAGAAACTACTAATTACTGGGCGACCTCGAGCCGCACTAATCGAAGGGGAAACCCCAAAGTTGCGCGAGTCCTGCGAACTGAGATTTTCCAAGGACCCTTGCGAATCGAAAGTGTGTGTGAGTGAGTGTGTGAGTGAGTGAGAGACAATTAATTGTAAGCTCCTTTCGCCGGCAGAGACCCTTCGTCGCATGTCAATCAACCCTGCAGGAGCGGGGATTTTATTGCTGACAATGGCAAAAGTCCTCCCCTCGCAGGACGAAGGGCGTGTTACTTAGTCAAAATCACGTAGTTATAAAATTTTTTATTGCCCAACACAAAGGCGAACAAGGGCGGCGTCGCTCAAATTGACAACTTCAATGGCCAGCAGGGGATCGGGCAGTACGAGTCCTGATACACTCGTACTCTGGCCTGGCCCGAAATAAGAACCCTCTGTACTCTGTACTCTGTACTCTGTACTCCGTCTCGATACCCCAGCGAAAATGTCTAATGAGCTCAGCCCGTCTCGACTCGACTGACAGACATTTGTCATTTGGCCAAAGCTGCAGGCGTGTTTCCAGGCGATGCGATAAGAAAAGTACGAGTATCTATAACAGTGAGTTAGCGGAGTGAAAAATTACTAAAATGATACATTAACTTAAAGCTGCTACAGCTAGACAATAAATACATGAATAAATAAATTAATATGTATTGTGTTTTGGCCCATTATACCTATTCAATTTTTACAGTGAAGCATCCTTTTATACGGATGACAAAGGAGTAAGTAACAGTATGGGTGCAGACTGTCAAAGGAGCATTATTAAATGAAACACTTAGACGCTCCCACTCTCAAAGTACTCGGCTTAGAAATCAATTCCCTTCTCCCTCGCCGCAGAAAATGAAACTCTTTCAATATTTTTCCCAAGTTTTTCCACACACACACACACACACACACACGCACGCTCGCATTCATAATTTAGGCACTTGTTTCACGCATATTTTACTGAATGGCCATTCATAAAAGCGCCCAACCACTTCCATTTTGGGGAAAAGCAGCAAAGGAAAACAAATAAACAGGGGCAAACAAATGGGCATCGAGTACCGCCCATATGGCGACACTGAAGGAGATTGAGAGAGAGAAAGGTCCTTGGTGAAGATGGGGGAGAAAGTGATTCTGGCCGACCATCTTTTGGATGCGGGGCACACTCGAATAAATCCCAACTCATAACAACGGCAAATATGAAGGGCAAACAGTAAACACTAATGCAAACAAGGGGAATCAATATGCCGGGCCCAGACCGAGGCGCTTTCCCGATTCTGGCCACCAATCATTAATCATAACGCATCATCATCAGCCATGTTGGCGTTTCGCCTTCAAGAACTCTGCCTGAACTCTGGTGGATGGCTGGATCGCTGGATGGGTGGATGCCTGGATGGGTGGATGAATGGGTGGCCTGTCACTTTCAGAGATCCCATGAGAAGTGCCGAGTCCCTTACCGTATAGAGTGTATTGATGTGTCGACACATCCCGTCCCCTGTCCAAAGTGTGAATATGACGGACCGGCGTGATCCATAAATCCTTCAACAAACTGCAAAGTTTCACTCTCGATGGGGGAATGCCATAGGTGGGTGGGAAATTAAATTCCACCCACTAAAGGGTACTTTGCACACTCTTTTTTCGCTTGCAATTTTCATTAGCACTCCTGCCCCGCGCCGAAGATTAATTTGCATTTTTTCCGCTGGCTCTTCATCTTCGCAGTTAGTCATGAATATGAAGGAGGCCGACGAGATGCAGCATCATCATCATCATCATCGGCATCGGCATCAGCATCAGCATCAGCATCAGCATCGTGGAATACAATCAGCTTAACTTACAAGCTGCATAAACAGCCAGCGGAAGCGGCTGAGAGTAAACTCTCGGGCTGCTGTGATTGCATTTGTGTCTTGGTTATAAATTTTAATTTTCCCCCACCCACCAGCAGCCCGTGGAATTTACAGGACTTTCAGCGAACACGCGATTAATTTGCAATGAGTTGAAATTGAAGATGATTGCAGTGGATGCAAGAAAACAGGCGAATTTCAGATGCCGGAACACAAGAGGTTCATTTGATGGCCAGGGGTCCATGCAAATTGGTGGGGGGGGCGAAGGCACTGGGACTTGCTCCATCATATCCATAAAAGATAATCTCTCGACAAATTTCCGTTTATGTCGGAGAAAACTTTGCGGCCATAAAAAATACTTTACGGCAAGACATTTGTACGCAACGAGTTTTTAATATTTGCTCAAGTTGTCCAGAAGCAAAGGCGCCCAGCCGAAATGAGTTTCGATTTCATCTGGGGCAGGGACAAATAAAATTTTATTGAAAATCTTCTCGCCGAAGGACGAGCGACCCTCAAACACATACCGAAACATAATCGCTGGCTATAAAAACAAAGGCGCAGCAAGCAAAAAAAAAAAACCAAAAAAAAACTAATAATCGTGCGCGCCGATAAACACAGAAATTCAAGTTGGCCAAAGGACATGGGGCCACTCGCCAGGATAAGGGCGAAATAAACAATCAAGTTAAACCGCGATAACCAGCATGACAAAGGATAATGGATAACATGGCTAACATGGCTAACATGGCCCAGGACTCTGGAAATCGGCGCAGTTGGGGCGTAAGAAATGGCTGGCCATCGAAATGCTTACGACAGCGTGTAGAATTCGATTTTATTGTAATTCGCCTTCGTTTCGACACGGCTCGAATGTCCTGCATCCACTGGGACTCGTTTGGCTGCTGCCTCAAAGGATGTGGGCCTGCTGTTTGTCACTTCTCCCGAGTGGTTGACAATGTGGCAGACTCCTTGTGGTCCTGGTGGTGCATTTTCTTAACAGTTGGCTGGGCAAATTAGTTCACTGCGAGGAGAATGCAATTTGCACATGGATTTCGGTGGCTGGCTTAGCCGCAAAAGTGACCCTGGGGAATTGGGTGATTTGGGAGCTGATTTCAATTGTCCTGGGAGTCCACCTAGGCCACTCTCCAGTTATAACTGGTTAATGAATGTTTTGGTATAGCCTACGAATGTATCAAACTATTCGGGATCACTAATCTTATTGCGCTACTAAACATAAGCGCTGTTTCCACACTTAATCCTTAAAATCCTCATGTTGCTGCGCAAAGTCAAAGTAATAAGCCCACTATTAAAAGCGGCTTCTAATTCGCTTCCACACACACACACACACACACTTGCTATGTGAGTTTGTGAAGGACCTGTTTGCCATATAAACTGCTCAAGTTGGGAAACTTTCACTAATTGCACATTGTTCGAGCAAACGGCGTGCAAGGCTCTCGACATTAATTAGCCCCAATGAGAACTTTAACTCATTAATGAGGCTGGCAAACAGAACTTTGGTCAATGGCCGTGGCTTATGTGATACCTGAACGTGGCCCACTTGAAGGACGAGGCCGAGAGCGCGAAGGACCTTGGGGTCCTTCCGGCCAACCGCCGTCACGCTCGTCGCTCCTGTTGACGTACGTGTCAAATTAGCGACGTTTTAACAAGCTCACCGTGTCCGGTGTCCCGACTTCCGAGTTCCGAGCTCCGAACTCCGAGCTCAGAGCTCAGAGCTGTGAGCCCCTCCAATGGGGATATGCCGGAGTCGAAGCCTCCATTCTCCAGACGGGCGAATCAATCACGCGAAAGTGGCCGGCGCAGAAAAGTTTGAGCAACTGCGTCAAATTGCCTACTTTTGTGGGCCCTCCGCATTCCACAGTCCGCATCCTGCCCCTGCGTTTTCCCATTTTCCCAGTTTTTTCCGCGTTCGGTTGGGCAACGCTGATTGCTTTTTCATTGCAGTTTGTCAGCGTTGTCCTCGTTGTTGTCGACAGCGAAGTTTTCCTTTGCTCTCCAGCTACCTGTACTCTCCGCCCTTCCCCGCCATTTTCCACCTCAATGGCAGAGGATTCGGAGGAGGAAACATATCGTCAGCAATTAAGCCCGCATTCAAACGTCTGTCTGGGATTTGGGAATCTGGTGCCACGTAGCTTCCCTCACTTAAATGCGATTTATCAGTTTTTCCCCTCTTTTTTTTAATATTTTTTGGTTGCTTTTTCCAGCGACTTAAATTTGTGGCATCCTCTGGCGGCTGGCTGCCTCAAAAATCCTCCTCGGCCGCCATTTATCATGGGTCTAGCAGCTGTTTTATAGTTTATGACAGGCAAGTCGTGTCTGTGTTACTGCCATATCTTATGTCTTATAGGTACACATACTCGTATATAGGGATGGATGGAACGCCTGTTGTCACAAATGGGGTTTGGATGCCAGTTGGATTTGCCATTTCGTTCGAGTTCGATAAAACGTTTTACAAATTGATTTATGTGCTTAACATGTTGCCAGCTCAGCGTCTCTCACAATTAGATTTCGCTGGAAAATGCAGAGGAAAAGTTTTCCTTTGCCAGTTTTTCCCTGGCGCTCCCCATCAATCATCGATAATGTCGATGGGGCGGCCGTCTCCGTCACTTCTTGGCCTTTTCGGGCCGCACATTTTCATTTTTTTTTCAATTTTTTTTTGTTTGTTTTATTAATAACGCATTTGTTTTCCCATAATGAGCAGCGACAGGCGGCTGTCAGGAGTGGCGCAAAAATCTCTCCCTGGAGAGGATGGGAATGGAACACCAGCCTGATCCCTGCGTTGGCACAAAAAAGTGGCAACACTTTGTCAAGTTGTTATTACCAATATTTTATTCCTCTAGTTCGGCTTCTCCCTTTGCGGCCATGATGGATGGGCGGGTTCTCGAGAAGATGGATTTCGGCAGCACGAAGTGCAATTTTTCGATTCCTTGAGAGCTGCTCCGTTTTCGCCATCGCCATCGATTGCAATTGGCCGCCTAATGAGGCTGCAAATGAGTTTTCCAGTTTTCTCCAGTTATATAATTCGATTGGGCGGCTTGATGGCGGCTTTTAGGCCGCCGCCTGTCAGAGGCGCAAATTCAATAAAAATATTTACCAGCATTAACATGCGCTGAGCGCATAAAGTGCTCTCTGCCCCAAACCCTTGGCAAATAAAAAGGACCAAAATCCCAACCCGCAAACGAGAAAATATTGACAGCAAAATGGCGCGTAAGCATAAATAGTCAAGGAAAAGCGAGGCGGTGACAGCCACCCACTCCCAATGCCAATGCCAATGCCAATGCCAGTGCCAATGCCACTGCCATTGCCAATGAAATTTGCCACATTTTGCATATGACAGAGGGTGGCGACACAAGGCCGCAAGGCCGCAAGGCGCCTCGCAAAGTGGCAGGAACATCCCCGAAAAATCACACCGAATATTGTCCTCAGCTGGGCGCCATGTGCGAGTGTCGTAAAATGTTTGCCGATTTCAGTTCATCGTTTTTTTTTTTTTCGTGTTCTTTGCCTGTAATTTTACAGGCACAAACTAATGGGCAAAATATTATCACGCGCAATTTTTAAGGCAATTTCACGCATACGCGGTCTAATTTACGATTTCGTTGGCTTCACGGGGCTGCGGCGGGGATACTTACATCGCACACTGAGGTAATAGCCAATCGAGGAGTACTGAAAGTTGAGGTGCCGGGACGTGCACTTGTACCAGCCGGAATGTTCACGCCTTATCGATGTGAAGTTGAGGAAACCATCGCCCGTTTGCGGCACCTGCAATGATCGAGAAGTGGCAAATCAGAGAGTGTTGGCACTGGCAAATGGGAAATGGGAAATGGGAAATGGGAAAAGGGGAAATGTGGGGAGTGGGGAGTGGGGAGTGGGGAGTGGGAAATGGGAAATGAGTTTGGCTCGTTATGCGTAAACAATTTTTGGTAATTAAGGTAAGGCAAATAGTTTCGCACAAGTTTCTCGGCCTGCACGAAAATCCATTTAAAACTTGCTCCTCAGCCAAAAATCACACAAAAGGCCGAACTCCGGTGGGCGGCCTACGAATGCACGAGGCCCCCACGCACCTTACACTGAAAATAAATGCGCTTGATGTGGGATAATACATAAAATGCGGTTGGTAAATGAAGAGCTACAACTTACTTGAAACTAGAATTTTTCACTTGAACCTTGCTATCTTTAGTTTACTTTAGGTTTAAGTTTAAGTTTATACTATAAGGTGGATATATTTAGGAACTGGTCAACTTTAGTAACAAGAATTAAATTGAATTCCAATTTGAGTTTAGTTGATTATTTTAAAACAAGTATTTAACTTATAGTCCGACTCGAAAGTGAGAAACCAGCTTTAGCTCCTACGAATGGAGCCTAGATAGAGTGCCGGTCTTTCCCCGTGCATCCATTCCTGGAGGCCAACTTACCGGCGTGTCACCATCGTCCTTCTGCCAGCGGGGCGTGCTGGGGGGATTGGAGTCCACGTCGCACTTGAGGCTAACTTCGATGCCCTCGCGGAGCGGATAACCGAAGCCAGGTGTGCGGGATATGGCGAAGGAGGGCGTGTCTGCAAGGGGGACAGATGGTTATTTCGGGTTGACTTTGCTGCAGATTTTGGGAGCTATCAGCGACTAGACTGTGGCAACATCAACAAAATAGTTTTTTAATTAAAAAATGACTCAAAGGAAGGGGCACGAACTGGGGGCAAGAAAGGAAAACTTTTATAATTAAGCTAAATGCAAATGCTAGGCTCACTCAGAGAGTGCTCTCTGTATTGGGTGGAATAAGGTAAATAAGGATGAGTTAATTGTCACTTGAGTTGTGAGTGAATTTCGTATTTAACTTTCAAATTAAGAAACTCTTGCGACATGCAAAAAATACCTACAACAGTTTGATGCACTTAAATGCGTTGTAAATCTAATAATAAAACCCTTTAGTTTGGACACCTTCTATTGACACCTTCGCTAATTGACTTTGACTGATTCATTAAATGTCTATTTGGATTACCAGAGATCCACCTGTCAACTAATACGACTTTCGATTCGGATACAGTGGGTTTTACTTAGTTAGCGGCACTGCATTTATGCTACCACTTTTAGTGTTGCAGCCACAACTCGTTCAGGTTTGGCCAAAAGTAATTCGATATGCCATCCAAAATATAACTTCGATTTCAATCCCAAACTGCCAATCACAAATCCATTCAGTGCATGTCAAAAAGCCATCGACAAAATGTAAATGCGAATGTAAATGTAAATAATGGGATCGCCCCGTTCGGCAGACATGTGCACTTCTATTCAATGCATATTCATAGGCATAAATCAAATGTTTTTTAATTAGTGCTGGCCATTTGGCTGGCCTGGCCAGGCCAAAATATGCTCCATGCTATCGACATATCCAAATATACAGATATACAAAAATACAGATATACAAATTTCCAAATGGGCCTGCATTCATTTCAATCTTTTCAACTTTTTGGCGCACCAGTCGCCTTTGTGGCCTTTTGTAACTAATACAATTTGATTAGGCGCCTGGAATGGGTCTACAGATGCCAAGGGACAAATGAAATTTGTTTGTCGGTTGCTTGTTTGCCAAACTATTCAATTCGCTCCGCTTCAACTTCGGCTTTCTATCCAGCCAGTCGATATTGTGCGACCAGCGACCAGCAGACAGCAGACAGCCGTCAGTCGTCAGACATCATACATATTTATGAATGGGCTGGGAAATGTATACCCTACCCTGCCACCCAATGTGGAACCGTCCATCAACTGGTCCATCAATTTGTTGACCCAAAGTGCGCACCACACAGAGGCTGCCCAACTGGTTGGGCGTATTGTTTCCCAGGCAGAGTGACGGCAATTACTGCGTAAAATGTGTTTGAAACATACTGTCTGTTTGAAATATGCACACCAGCATCTTTGCAAATTGCTCAAATTGAAAGCAAAATATTGTCCTAAACAGCTCTAATTTAAATGGAAAACCTGAAGCCCGAAACTGGAAACCTTTGTGTCCTTCGCTTTAGTTTTTCCAGCTTAAATTGTTCGGCATTTCGTGGAGCCATGAGCCCTGTCCGTCGTGTCCTTGATTTGCCTGTCAACTGTCTGCATAAAAATGCGAAAATTAAACGTAGCAACCATTACAGATACAGATACAGATGCAGATACAGATACAGATACAGATACCGGTCCATATACAGATACGGATACAGATACAGATACATGCCAACTGGGATGTGGATACAAATGTCTATGGCCTGGGCCAAATGCTCTCATGTGTGTGCATTTTAATTTATACAAGCGCATACGAGAAAAGGGAGCGGGAATAATAAAAGGAAAAACAGGACGAATCAGGACGAACTTGTTCCTTCTTTTGTTGAACCCGGAAAACGTTGCGGTTGTTCTTGTTGCTGCCGTTATTATTGTTTGAGGCCTTGTGCTGTTGTTATTGCGGTTTTTGCAATTTTCATGCCTGGCCAAAGCCAAAGCCCACAAATACACATACAAACACACACACCCATACACCCACACACCTGCAGTGAAACATGAAGGACTGTGTGTGGCATGCAAATCCCGCACGGCTTTTCTATATTTTCCAATCATTTTCATGGGCTCTCCACTACCTGGGCATTTGTCAGGGCATTATGCGGCTTCACGGACATTAATAAAGCAAATAACTGTGGTCCTCCCCGGATTCTGGCGCTGATTGAGACCCTCCTCAGGACGAGGACGATGCCCCGATGCCCCGATGCCACGATGCCACGATGCCCATCAGCATCCGATGTCCTGGTGGTCAGAACGTGTGTGCGGCTTTTTGCTGCCAATTAGTGCTAGTCTCAATTGTCGCCTCACCATCTCATCTCATCCGATCCGATCCACCATTGGCATTGATTCCCAATTCCATGTCCGGCTGCGTCACTTTTGCGGTGTCCACAGGACTCCCATCTTTATTTCCCGGTTTTGTTGTGGCTGCCGGTGGCATGCATATTGTCCACCTCAATTGATCACGAAACGGACTTGGGCGTGTGTCCTTTAAAGTGATTCCATTGTTGGGCGGAGGGAATCATCTCGTCTGGAATTCGGTGCATGGATGTGATAAGCTAACTCAATGTTCATGGCATTCAAACCTGACCACACACATGTGGACCATTGAATTTGATGACTAACTCGCTCATCTTGTATAAATATATACAAATATTATGTAGGGCAACTGGAATGAGCTCAGACTCATCGATTCTGGCGATCTCTTATGCCGCAGTCCTTGTAAAAGATTTAAGTTTTAAGGCCAATAAGTAGGGACTACTGTGGATATGAACACGGCTGAGTCCTTCGTCCTTTGGCGCGACACCTTCTTATTTTTTAAGCTAATTGAAAGTCCAGAAATCCTCGCGGACCTCGACTTTCCATTAATTCCCATCCTTTTCCTACAGCCTTTGTTCCTTGCATTTCAATTGCACGTAGGCGTCCTTTTCTCAACTGTCGCGCTTTTCCTTGCATTTTCCCTCGCCCAGTTCCATTGCAATTTGATTGTGTTTTCCTTTTTTTTCTGCCTTTTCAATTAATATACTTTCACCTTGGCTTTCAGTTACCCCGCTGACTTTTCTCACTGCAGGTGCATAATAATTTTCCCTGTTGTTCATACTTGCCCCAACCAAACTCGCCCTCAGCCTGGAATTCTGGCCGTAGGTTTGTGGTGTGCGTTAACTTTGGCAATTTAACTTTTCAATCAACATTTGCTTTTTGGTTTTCACTTTTATTTACATCACTCCACTCTCGTTTTTGGTCCTCCTCAAGGTAATTAAACATGATGGGATACCCAAGCGCTCTGCTTGGCTTTTATGAAAAAGTTGTTGACCTTGGCATGATGGCTTACTAAAATCATTTGTTTTTCCTATTTGGGCCTTGTGAATTATTTAGTCTTGAATGGGAAATGGATTTGTGTGCAGTATGCCTGTATAGATTTTAGTTTGAATAAATAGTTCGCAGTCTAGAGAACGTATGGGGAAATGTATTTTATTTCAACCGAAGTGTGTGGAAATACTTTAATGGGCTGGTAAATTTTTAAACAAAAGCAGTCATTAAATGCAATAAAAATGTTAAATAAAAACTTGGGACAATCGTGAGCTTTGCAAGAGCAAGCTTTTAGAGCTGGTTGTTAGATAGTATCCGAACTTACATTGCACATCCAGGAGGAGGGAGGCGTTCTGGCGGATCTTCAGCGTGGGATGCTCCATGACGCACAGGATCCGGGCGTTATGATGGGCCCTATAGACCGCCGGTAATCGGGCTTCGCTCTTTGCGCCGCTGTTGATTTTGTAGCCATCCTTGTCGAGCTGCAGGGAAAGGGAACGGAAACGGGAACGGGAAGTCTGATAAAATTCCCATTCAAATTGTATGCTAAACACTGGCAAATTGGGCCAAATGACAGACGGCTATTCGGGCGGCCAATTAGTCAGGGCTGTTATCAGCGCGACATCATTAATTTAAATTAAGGTCCAAGGGCAAGGGCGCCCACCCACCAGCCACCCACCCAGCGGGCACCACCCACACGTCCGCCCGCTGCGGCATTGGCATGGAAATTGTGTTGGCACAGTTTTCAATCAATCATCGGGTGGGGGGGTCCGGCGTGGATGTGGGCTGGGTTTGTGACCAGCCGAACACGCAAATTTGTGGCATTTAGGGTCCGAGCGACAAACACTCTCTCCTCCACAAGACTCAGCCACTGTTTGTTAGTGTGTTAGTGAGTGTGCGACTGTGTGTGTTTGACAGGTGGCAGTGTGGGTGGAAAACGGCGTGTTAGAGTCCCACACACACACACACACACACGTTCAAGCGACTGAAGCTCTGCATTGCTCGACCAAAATGTCTGCTTTTCATTATGCTCGAGTGCAAGACAAACAAATTTTGGCACAACCGCAAACTGGGTTCAGTCAGTCGTCCAGAAGAGCCGTTGTTTGAGCCAGGAGCCGCCGCTGTTGGCCACACCTAATGTGTTTGCCGGCCGTCCGGCGATGCTGTGGTTTTTCCACTCCAGCTCCGACCAGCCATTACCAATCCCCCCACACGGACCACCTCCCCCCCCCGCCACTTGTCACTCATCGGGTTCAATGCATTGTGCTCCCCCAAACTTGCTCCAAACTCGCTCCCCCCTGCTCACCTTCTCGCCCTTGATCTCCTCCAGCTCCAGCACCTCGGCGGACACCTTCTGGGCATGCCGGTCCACGCCCGGACTGAGGAGCACCTCCCAGGTGAGCGTGGGCCGCGGGTTGCCGCCCTCGCTGACGCAGGCCAGGTTCAGCTCCGAGTTCTCCTTCACGGGCACGAACAGGTTGCTGGCGTCCAGGCGGCGGGAGTCGATCAGCAAATAAGGCGGCTTGGGTCGATCTAAAGGTGGGATGGAAAGTGGGAAAAATGTCAATTAAATCGTATCTCTTTATTCTTACGTACTGAAAATATAGCTGCACATATATTTTAGTTGTCTATCCAAAAGCAAACCCGGTAAATTTAGTTTTATTTAAGATGTTGAACAGGATTTTAAATGTATTAATAATGAAAGGGATTCTGTATAAAAATGGTAGCACTTTCGTTGTGATCTTTTAAAACACAGCCTAACATTTACTTTTAATATACGTGTATTTATTAATAACATTACTAAGACAATGCTAAAGGCTATGTTTAAGAATGTAAATAATTATTTCTGCCTTTTAAAATATTGCATGTAAGCTTCTTGTTAAGCTAGTGTTAATGATCGTTCTTTGAGAACTGCATTCCATTAAATTTAAACGTGGCGCCATTTAGCATTGTGAGAACATGACCTTATCTTAATTTCATGACCGCTTTCTGCTTTCGGTGACGATGCCATGGCCATAAAAGCGAGCGTTTTGCCAGGCGCCACGTCAAGCCATTTCTGAGTTGGCCTCTTCCCCGGCTAATTTGGCAAATGGAACGAGGACCCCCCCCCCCCCTCCCCAATATTTGTCTAAGCTGTTTGGGCCAAGTCGTGACTGGCACAGATGCAGCAGGATGCTGGAGGATGCTGGAGGATACTCACCCAGGACGACCAGCTTGACGGGTCGGGCATTCTCCGTGTAGCGCCTCGTGTTCTCCGCCTCGCACTGCCACTTGCCGTCGTCCTCGAGCATGACGTTGGTGATGGTTAGGGCGCCATTAGCCTCCTTGATGAAGCGATAGTCGGTGACGCGGGCGGTGCGGTCCATGGCGTGGACCACCTGGAAAATGCAGCAGACGATGGGCGGATAAATTTGGTGCGGCGTTAAAGCTAATGTCATTGGCGGAATTATGCAAAGCGCCTTTTGGAAACTTTTAATGCGGCGCTCTCCGCATTAAATGGCCGTAAATTCAGCCATTTAATGCAATTCGCCCCTCAGCTCGCCACTTGGCGGGCGAAACAATTGCATTTAATGTTTTCATATCCATTTATTTACACTTGGGCTTCGCTGGAATTTTATTACATTTCGCTTCAAACACAATACTCGTAATGACAATTAAATGAGGACGATGGACCGACCAGCCAGCACCTCCGCCCATGTGCTATCCACTGGTAATGTGGCAACAATGAACTGGCGGCTTAAAAACTGTTACCAATAGTTGTTGGCCAACTGGCTGCCTGGCTGGCTGTCTGTCTTTCTGCCTGTCTGTCTGTCTGTCTGGCGGCGGGCTTAATGCAAACGGAAATTTATGTGCGCATTCAAATGCTTCAGCCGCATAGCGCGAATAAAAATTATGAAGAATACAAAAACACAAAAATTTATATGCATATATGTGTAATAAATATATGTGGAAATGTTTCGCGCGCTTAATGCGTTTAAGTGCCAATTAAATGTCGGGCCAAAAGGAGCGCCATAAATGAAACACCATTTTAATTGCATTTGCGAAGAGATTAACTTTTGGGCTCGGATTAAGGCGGTCCGAAACCAACTGGACTGTCTGAGGCGCATTAAATCACACAGCTACACCACACTCCCAACTCTACAGGGTATCTAAAGTATTCTTGGTTATCAAATCAGCAACATAATGACTTTTATTTTAGTTCTACGTGCAAGATAAACATTAGCTTATAGGTATTTAGTGGGATCAACTACCACTGGTTACAGTTAATGGAGCTATCAGCCATGTATTTTAGTTTTAAGCAACATTAAATTATAAAAGCAGAACCGAAAAAAAAACACCAAAAAGCGAAGGATGCAAAAATCGTAAAAAATCTGTAAACAGAATATTTGTATGGTGCACATCCGGTTCCGTTTGTGCGTTTCGCCAGTTTTTGTTACAGCTTACGAATCGTTTGGTGTGTATATTTTTCAAATGCAGTGCAAATATTTATGCGTATATGAATTTCGCTTCCCAAAAGTGGCAATCCCCCCCGCAAACCACTCCCCCCATCCCCCCTCAACCGAATCGATGTGTGCGTGAGGCGACTTCCGGCGCGCATTTGCCGCAGTCGCCGCAACGGCCATTTGCAGAAAATTTATTAACCAACGGCGCATTTGACTGGCAACTGGCAAAATGGCAAACTGGCAAACTGGCAAAATGGCATTGGCCAACTGGCGAACTGGCGAATGGCAAAGGGGAAACTGAATTTTGCGTGCCTGTGCAGCGGGGCATTCAGCTGGAAATTTATGAGGTCGATGGCGATCCGAGGCTTTTTGGCATCCACTGCATCCACTTCCACTCCAACTGGCGTCCATAGTCCACAGTCCACTGTCCACTGTCCAGAGTCCAGTGTTCAGTGTCCACTGTCCAGTGTCCAGTGTCCGCTGACCAGGCCTTTGGCACCTGGTCGTGTTGGATTTTTCTGGCTTGGCAGCATGGCCGCCGGACAAAAGCGTTAAATGAGCGTGGCAAATCCTTGTTTACAGCGGCGAGCGTTTGGGCCGGATTACACGCTCGATTGTTTCGGGCCTCCCATTGTTGGCATCGCCGGCTTCGCTGGCGATCCTCTGGCTGGGATTTCAGTGCTGTTTTCGGGTAATTATGAATGCAGACGCTTTTGTTATTCCAGGGCGCAGGAGCGGGCGGGCTGTGTGTGTTGTCAGCTGCGTCGATTCGCATAAATTGCTGAATATTTTCAAGTAACACACACGCATAACTTTGCATAATTTGTGGCCACGTTATCGGTGGACAGTTGAGGGTTCTGTAATTCTCTAATTGCATTGTTGGCAAACTTTTCGGCGATTCGACGATTTACATTTAATTTTTAGCTGCCAACTGCTTTGCATGAATAATGCATGGACATTTATATTGTGCATTTTTCGTCATTATAATACCCGTTACTCGTAGAGTAAAAGGGTATGCTAGATTCGTTGAAACGTATGTAACAGGCAGAACGTGAATATGCATAAGTGTATATTCTTGATCAGGATCAATAGCCGAGTTGATCTGGCCATTTCCGCCTCTCTGTCCGCCTGTCCGTATGAAAGCCTCGATCTCAGGAACTACAAAACGCCCACTCTAACGCTCGCACTGTTAAAAAATGTTTAAGTAATTTTCCATTTTATTATTTTTCCCTCAATTTCTATCGATATTCCAGAAAATATTGAAATTGCACTTCCACTAGCTGAGTAACTGAGGTATCTGATAGTCGGGAAACTCGACTATAGCATTCTATCGTGTTTTTAGCTGTAGCATGTAGCACTCCTTCCATTCCATTTAATGGAAAATATAATAAATGACGCTTTTTTTTTGGGGGTACACACTTCATTGAGATTCGTTCACAATTAGCTTCATTCTGATGCCGCTGCTGCTGCAGAATGGGACTTTCCTTCAGCTGCAACCATTCCAAACAGACACTTATTTCCTCCGAGCAAGGAACTGCATCCCAAGGAGCAGGGCGAAATGGCTACTTATATCTATCACTGGCTCGGAATTGCAAAAATCTTGTCAGCCAACATTGCTCACTGACTGTCGCGCTATCTGGGCCCCATCCCATGCTGTTCTCGTCCTGATCCTTCCTTCCCGACCCCCAGCCACTAACTTGAAATTGCTTTCGGCAAATATATTAGCCTCTTGATAATTTTCAACAATAAATTCCTTGGCACTCACACAAGCAGACTCGCGAAGTGGGAGGCAGAGGTCCTGTATCCTGGCATCCTGGCATCCTCGCATCCAGGCATCCTGGCATCCTGGATGGGATGAACTCCTTTAGCTGTTATTCCCGCTCGGGGACTCTAATGCATTGTGCAACGCTCTAGAAAGTACAACAAAAGTCGCTCATGTTGCAAGCTGTCAGTGCAACACTTGTCGCATGTCATTGCCGCAGTTGCAATGCAATGGGGTTTGCAGCTGGAGGAGGAGCAGTTCAAATGGGGAAAGTCAATGGGCACACGGAGCTACTGGGGATAATCACGAGATATATATGTATTCCTGCAGGCCAGGCAACTTAAAGCCTTGGCTCCTATTCAACTTGCCACACGTTGCTGCGGGCTTTCTTCTGTACGCCGCCTTGAGGTAATTCTGTATCATTTATTATCGGTTTCTTCTTGCTCTTTACTTACTTACAGCTCTTTTGTAAGTCTTCAGTTTATTTGCCGTAAGTTGTTTTGTATCAATAATACTTAACTCTGCTCTATTTTTTTAGTCTTAAAGCAGCTTTCTTGGTATTTTACAGATCAGTTTCTTATTTATATGAAACTATCTTTGCGATTCTATGAGTTCTTTAAGAAGCTCAGAGTTGATACACAAAGTTTTATATTTATATATTTACATAGATATGTTTACTGAGTTACCATTAATTACTAAGTTACCATTCATTGCAGGGGGACTTTTTGTAAAGGAAAGGACATTCAGGTGACGGTGTACTGACTTTCAGTAATGACTCCCTTCCTGCAACACACTCTCACACATTGTTGCCGCATCACTGTTGTAATTGCCGCAGCCTGCTCGTTACTGTTGCTCCACCTCCCACTCCAGGATGCCCCATCCTCATCCTCATCCGCATCCACATCCGCGTCCTCGTGCTCCTCTTCTTTGGCGCTTACACATGGCTGGCTTTTGTTTTAACACAACTAATACAATTGCACCGCTGGGAAATGTGCTGCGATGGCAGACGAGATACACTGAATGCGATGGATGCGAGATCCTGCTGCTTCTGCTCCTGCTGCTCCTGCTGCTCCTGCTGCATTGGCGTTGATTTTATTTGCCATCGGAGCACTCAGCGTCGGCAGGAACAGCCGTCGACCAGCGTCGACATTGTAACTAACTTAATAAACTTGTCAAAGGTACAAAGCAGGCGGCGTGTTAGCAACTTAAGCCCCGCTTTCCCGGCTTTTCCACTTTCCCCACTAAGTGGCGAATGCCACCGCATTGTCGCTCATTTTCATTTGGGATTTCTGAGGCTGACTGATTAATTTGTCGGCTTGATGTGATTTACGCTCTCCGTTGCACTTGCAACTTCTAGGCTTCAGGACTCCGGGACTCCGGGGAACCGGGGAACCGGGGAACCGGAGTGGCCACCAGCCACTAGCCCATTAATGCTGCGTCTTAAGTTCGCCCCTAATTGACTAATGGCGGCTTATCGGTGCGAGGCTGGCCGGGATTCAGGCCAGCCAAGCGGGTTTGTTGACCTTAAACCTGAGAGCAGGGCCATAAATAAGCTTGCCAGGGCCACAAAGTGTGCAACAAGGCGGCTGCTGCCATAAAACTCCTATTTCCGTTGACTCTGTTGCCTGTTGGCTAAGGTTTATGTCTGGCAATTGTCGCAGGGTGAAAAATATGGCACTATAAAGCCAACAAATTGCCTGGGAAGACAACGCGGTTAGGGATACCCTGTACGTGTGCCCTCTCGCAAGGATGTGGCACATTTCTCGCCAAAAAGAAGAAGCCAGATACTGCAATACTGCAATACTGCAATACTGCATACTCGTATAATGCAAATGCAATCACAGCGCTGACGCGTCTGGGAATCCCGAGTTCAAGCTGCTGACAGGCAATTTAGTGGCTTCCAACGGAATATGGCATGCAAGTGCAAATAACAACAAGTAGGCAAACAATCGCAGCTTGCGGCTACAACAATGTTAGCCAGTTTTGCCCACAAGTATGCAACTCTTTGCCACCAGACACGCGTCGAGTAGCGAGTTGCGAGTTGCAGGCTTGCAGGTTGCATGGTTCAGAGTGCAGGATGCAGGATGCAGGATGCAGGATGCAGGATGCATGTTGCAAGTGCAGTGGCAGCCAGTAAACTGCCACAGACAACAGCAACACCAGCGGCAGCATCAACAACAAACAGCTCCGACACGAGTGCAAAGTGGCATTGCTGTTGCTGCTGCTGCTGCTGCTGCTGCTGCTGCTGCTGCTGCTGCCGTGTTAGTTGCAACTATTATTTGCCCATCAACAACTTGGCCTGCCAGCTTGTTGTATTTACACCTGCCCAGGAGTGTGCCTCGGTTATGGCCCACACATATTTGCAGCTACCAACTTTGCCCTGCAAGTGTTCATGGAGTGCGGATCAGTGCTGTCGATTTGTGGAGCTTGGAGTAGACCTGCTCCTGGTTGAGTGAATGCTGCTGCACTACGAAGGCTGATTCTGAAAAGTATGCCCAAGAATTCGCCTTTTGGCTATGGAATTTGTGGGTTTATTTCAAGATAAACGCAGGATTATCACAGTTAATTGAAGTAAGAGTAAACCGAAACCCGAATTCTATATTTGCAGTATTTGATTTGGGATCCTCTACTTCGTTTACTTCATGGTTCCGTGTACTATCTGCAACAATATTTGTTAGCAGCACTCTTGAAGATACCACTTGTGTTGCCACAATTTACCGTCCTCTCTCAGAAAGTATCTCCTGCAGGCACCAATATTTCTGGGCAAAAAGTGTATGGAAACATTCTTAGCACTCGGGCCAACTCTTATAATTGGATTACGCCGAGAGGTTTGTGCAACTGTTTGCGTTTGCAATTACAACTCAATAACTTTGGGCTTTGATGGCGGGTTAACTTTTACCTCGTGTTTTCAGTTGTATTTTGTTTTTTGTTTTTTGTTTTTCAATTTTTTTTTGTTATTTTGTGTTTGTGAGAACAAATTGCATAACAGCCATCATTTGTAGCCAAGTTGTGGGCGTTCTGGCATGGTAAAAACTCGTAATTAGAAGCCCTCGTTGCTGCATAATGAGGCAATCGAGCAAAAATGCGGCACTCGACAGAGGAGCTCTGTGTCGGGGCTTTTGACATCAGAAACTATCAAATAATAACGATTATCCTATTTGCATAATGCGGCAGTTAAGCGACAAAGGACCAGAGTCAGACACAGAGCAAAAGCCCTGCCACTCGAGACGTCTCGGCCAGAATAGGAATAAAGCCAGGAGGAGCCAGCCATCCAGCCATCCAGCCAGCCAGCCAACCAGCCAGATAGACAGATAGACACAGAGGGAAAAGACAAAGAATAAAGACGGGAAGTGGGCAAAAGAATGCAGAAGGCTAAGAATGCAATTAAAGTCAGCGCAAGTTGGCAGCTTCTGACAGCTGAGAGGCTCTTCGCAGCAGCTTAAGCTGTAAACGAGGGGTAAGCTCTGTGCCCAACTCACCTGGCCATTCTTGTACCACATGCTGGTGGCAATGTCCAGGTCCACCTCGCACATCAGCTTGATCTCGGAGTGCTGCTCCGCGTAGACGACGGACATTTCCTCCGCCTCGTACGGATTCGGAGGCACTGGTCGCAGGGGCAGGACTCTGGGCTCCAGCGGACCGTCGTCCTCCTCCTCCGCCTCCGCCTCGGCCTCCTCGCGGCTCTTGCGCGCGATTAGGTCACTGGTGCTGGTGCCACTGTCGAACTCCTCCACATCGTCGATGATGATCACCGGCTCCTTGGGCCTTGGCTGCATATCCTCCGGCGCCAAATGGAGCGTGGATCGCGGCCTTTTCGCCTTCGATTCACTGATGAGCGAGCTCCTGGTGGCCGCAGAGCCGGAGCTGTTGGCCTGGACTGTGGTGGCCACCGCGGTGGAGGTGGTCATTGAGCCTGCTGTGCGCAGAGCCGTGTCCAGCTCATCCTCCTCCGTCTCGCGGCGCTGCCTTTGCCTGGCCTCTTTGTGCTGCACAGCATGGTGGGCTTGGTGATGGGGCTTCAGCTGCGTCCGCCACCTGGCCCACTTGGCTTTGGCCTTTTGGCAGTTGTTGGCGCATTTAGCCGGCTTACCACCGCCGCGGTGGTCAACTACCTCGTCGGCCGGCTCCGCTGATATGCTGGGCCAACTGTGACTGCTGGAGCTGCTCCTGCTGATGACTTCTCGACGCTCGGAGGGCTTTGCCTTCTGCACGGACTTGGCGTTGATATTCTGTGGTTGTGTGTAGGTGGTACCTGCAATGGAGATCGATAAGTTAGTGAACACAGTGAACAAAATTGTATTGGTTTGTTCAAATTGATGAAAAAGTAGACGTTGAAACAGAAATATTCATGCAAATCCCTTGAAGGGTACATGTTTTGATATGACAATTAGTGAGCTGCATCCTTGTGTCAACAGGCAGATGAAAACTATCCGGATTTGGTGACTAGTGTACCTGGGTGCTCTGGCCTTTCTGGCTCCCAAAGGCGGCCGACGAAAAATGATTCAAGGACAACTTATGCTGAGTGGGAGTATCAATTACATTGCCTTGCCCCATGTAGAATGCATTCCGGACTCATGCATTTATGTAGGAATTTTCGGAGGCCAAGCGGCCAGAAGCATTGATTGAAAAGCTGAGCAAGGACTCGACCGATGCTCCAGCATCCTTTCGAAATGTTTTCCCTATGCATGCAAATCCTGGCCTAATCTCCTGTACTTTCAAAGCTATTTTCATGCCTAACTCTGTGCCCCACAGTTTGTTGCTCTTTGACAACTCTGCTTATTGCCTCCTTCAGATTCAGCCTCCGCTTTTCCGCCCCGCTCCTGCCACTCCCGTTGTCTTTCTGCTGGCTGGCACTCCTGTTGTTGTTGATAAATTTACACAAGTGTATGACAAGCTTTCAAATGGTAATTAATATTCATCTGAGACGTGCAACGCAGTGGAAGGTGGAGCCCGGGTGCGGCAAACTCCCTTAAGCCGAGAGTATTCTGTGTTCCCGTTCCTGTATTTTGCGATCGGAAAGTCAACTGTAGCCGGCAGCTATCGGCTACACTGAGAGCATTCACTATGCATTCACTATATTCACTATTTCGTTATTGCTGCCACAAAAAAGGTGTCTATGCAAGCGTTCATTAATTCCAAGCTTAAAAGCTAGGCTTTTCACTGCCTTAAACGTGGCAGCTCTGTAATAAATTTAGAACATAGAACATAGAAGAAAATGTTTTGAAAAGCGAAACGATGTTTTTCTTCTCGTGTGGAAGTGCCGGGCCAATGTCTGTGGCTAGCTGACAAAAGCAGATCTAGCCCCGGGAATAGTCTGTGAGCCCTTTCTTCGCCCTCTTCCTGACCCCCTTTCAACCCCCCTTTCGACCCCCCTTTCAACTTTCGCCCCACTCCCATGCATTTCCCATTGTCTGGCTGGCGCTTTTGTCTCCAGCCCTTTTCTCGTTTGCTGGGCGTTACTCATCTCTAACTGGGCTGCCGGCTGCCGGCTGCCTGTTGGCTTTGTGTTTGTAGCTAAATTAAAGTTGTCATTTTTCAAGTGAACGCACAAAAGTGTGCAATGCGCCTAATAAATTTCTGCCTGGC
This sequence comes from Drosophila orena, assembly GCA_005876975.1. Lineage (NCBI taxonomy): Eukaryota > Metazoa > Arthropoda > Insecta > Diptera > Drosophilidae > Drosophila > Drosophila orena. Next base: position 366,080 of record VCKV01000043.1, on the reverse strand, counting down.
ATATCCTGTTATTCGGCCAGCTCCCGCTCCCATAGGCATAACTAAGGGCGGCTCTGTGGGGGTTAGTTATGTACTAGTCGTAACTCTCTCACCCTCACCCTCACACACGCACACACACACACAGAGGAGCACACACATATGAGCGCTAAAATGTTTTCACAACAGCTTAAAAGTCGGCTACACTTTTGGCGAGTGTGTGTTTGTTTGCATGCAGCTGCAGTTGTTTGTGCTGTAACTTAAGTTGTAAATGAAGATTGCGTCGGAAATTGCACAGAACTGACGTTGGCTGGCTTCGTCTTCGGGCCACGCCCCGCCCACCTACAACCGCCCACTAGATGTGCGTGCAAATTTAATGAAGCTGCCACACACACACACTCGCACACCCACTTCTGCACTCACACTCTGGCAAACACTCGAGCATGCTCAAGCTTCCAGCTTTTCTGTGGCATACGCTGCACCGCATAAATTTCTGGGCAGGATCGGGCTGGGTAGGTCTGGAGCACTTGGAGTGGGTTGTTTGACAGTTGATAAAACGCCGGTTCTTGACAACAATCAAACGAGCCTTCCACACTCTGCTCATTAGCCGCCCGAGGCTGTTTAATTTGGCATCGAAAATAAGTTTAGGCACTTTATCGGATCATAAAAAGCTTACATTTGTTTTAGTGCACGTGTATGTGTGTTTGATAACTCAAAATGTATAAATATCGATTGGGCTTGTATGAACCTAATATGATGGCTTTAATATAAATCCCATTTCTGCACCCAATATTCACTTCGTTCGAATTGTGGTGGAAAACGTGCTTAAAAATGCACCCATAAATTAATTGCTTGCCTTGAGGCGATGTCAGCCGCTTAATTGCATTGTTTTTCAAACATTTTGCGGGATAATATTTGTTTTCGATTGCCCTCATAAATCAGGCAGTTTTACGCAATAATTGCAAATAATTTTGTGTAAAAATCGCTCCGCTTTCCAGGCCTTCGCACACATGACAATTATGGCAGTTCAATGGAGCATTACGTGCGGCCTTATCAATATGCAAAAAAGCCATGTTCTTTTATGGACTGACAAAGCGATGGAGCCATGGAGCCATGGAGCTATGGAGCTATGGAGCTATGGAGTTATGGAGTTATGGAGCTACGCGCCTAAGGGCGGAACGGACAATCAAGCGCTGACATAATTACGCGTTCGTACATCGGTCTATATGCATATATGTCGGTCCGATTACTGGCAGATCGGGTAGTGTGAGTGTGGATGGCTGTCACATTTTACTGGCAAAATTTTCATCGATTTTCACCGCTTTTTGCCCCCGCCGTACCCATGCATTTTTTCACGTTTGCCCGGGCAAACATGCAAATGACATCGAGTTGAGTTTCATTTGGTGGCAGTTGAGTTTTTTTTTGCACAATATCAACATTAATTTAATGCACTCCAATCCTCGTGTTTGTGTTGTCTTTAATAATATTATTTTTTCTGTAAATGGCAATCCGGCCAGCACGGCTAATTGAGAGGCAAAAGGGGCTTACTTTGTAGAATCATAAGTTGGATGCATTGTCCCCAGTCCGTTTCTAATTAAGTCCTGCTCTCATTGCAAATGCCTATTTGCATTCCAAGTGTTTACTTTTTCTAGTGACTTAGGCACTGGAAACAACTGAAAGGTTACTTTTGAAGTGGGAAAACCGAAATGCACTTGCAAATGTTGTCTAAGTACTTTTACTTTGGCTAACAACTTGGTAACAGCATAATGCAATAGCTAATTTATTTAGGGATTGATAGCTTTTTTTTCTCTCTGTAGGAGTTCCCTTTCCACTTGGCTTACAACCTCGCAACTTGCTCTGAATCACGGCCCAAACATTAAACAATAACTCGACGGGGCAGTCAATACCCTTACAGCACAGCTTAACTCGACTTGGTTCGCTTGCATTTTCCTCGGCTTTGCCTCCGTTTTCCCACAATTTCCACCACTGTCAACAGAACGCCCCTCGTTATGCAACACATGTGCACATGTGCGTGTGTGCATGAGAGAGTGAGCCTTGCACAGAGCGTTGATTAGGTTAATGTCCTTAAGGCATAAGAACAGCTGGCAATCTGCCGTCTCCATGACCAGGAGCACCCCTTTCCGCACCCTCAACCCGAATCCTGAGCAGCTTATGGCATTCCCATACCCACTCCGTGCCAGTGGGTGGTTGGGTGGTGCGGTGGTGCACTGGTGCACTGGTGCAACTTGCACCTGGTGAGACCAAAGAGGCGGCTCCAGCTTGCAGTCGCTTGCCTCGTGCATTGTTTAAGTTCCACAACGTCGACAACTTTGCCAACCGCCACTTAATGCAAGCGCCGAGTTCACAGGCAGTGGTCCTGGGCAACAGAGGGGCACGGGGGCAGGGAGCAGGGGGCAGGGGGCAGGGGGCGTGGCACGACTGCACTTTGCCTGGTATGCGGTGGCGGCTTTTGCGGCCAGCCAGCAAACAGCATGGGGCACAAGCATCAGAGGCATCGGAGCCATAGGAGCCATCGGAGGCATCGGAGGCATCGCAGGATCGGTGGCAACTGCATGGGTGAGTACTGTGCGCACACCCCCTCATTACTGCCATTGGCAACTAAAAGGCTTTTAATCGCTCCTGAACGGCCTCACCGAATTATTGTGCGAATCTAGATACTTGCCCGACTTATTCGATGCGAGCTTGTTGTCGAGAAATTCATTGACATCTTACCACATTCTGCTGGCTGGCTTCACTGAATTCGACGTGTTCCATGATATTAACGAGAATTGCTGAAGTAAGCATGTGGAGGCGCTCCAAGCTCCTTGGCTGCCTGAATGGATCAATTTGGCACTTAATTATAATGCACGCTGGCATTAATTGGAAAACTGTGTCTTGCCAGGACCTTGAGGAGCATTCATAGCCTGGCTTAGCCGTGATCCCAAGGAAACCGAGTCTGAAATGAATCCCCAAAACATTTTGCCAGCTTTTTGGGCTACGTGATGCTTTTTCGAGCCCTTTTTTTGGCTGAGCGAATGGCTGAGTAGCAGCCAAGTTTTTTACGATTATACATACATTTGCGACCTGCCGCACAAGTACACGTACATATGTGGCTATTAGAGGGTACTGCCACTTTATTGCACTGGCGGCATGCAGCCTCATTACACAAACACACACACGCACACACTTACACACTCATACTTATACGCACACACACACACAGACACACACACGCAAGCGGAAGGCGAGGACAATGTCGGCGACATTTACACAATGTCAACTATGAAGGCAGCACGGCAAGGCGGTGCAGTTGGCATCCTTTTGGCCAGGTGCGTTGCTCTGCTCTGCAATTGTGTCAAATTAATTGTCAACTGTTGTCGCTCCACTCTACTTGTGGCTCTCTCTTTCTAGCCGCCACACATGAACACATGAACACATGAACACACGAACACACGAACGGCATGCAGCATGTTGTGTGCTTTGTGTGGCTGTCTGTGTCGTCTGTTTGATAAATTGCATTTAATGGCTGCCGCCAATTAAGAGCAATTTTTGCTGCCGCTGCTGCTCCGCATTTCTGTTTTCCAGTCCAGTTTTTGCCAGTCCCGTCCAGCTTGTCCCCTTTTATTTTAGCCCTGTTTCGGTTCCAGCTCGGCTGCTGCTCGGCAGTTGCTTTCAATTTGGCCGGGTTGCACTTTTAAAGTGACACCAGAATCCGAGCCACATCCCGACTTGGCCTGCAAGCGAGCGGGCCTAATAGAAATTGATAGCTGCCTCAGGACCAGTGGATCTCCACAGTGCCCCAGTGCCCACTTTCCCACTCTCCCACTCTCCCACTCTCCCACCCAGTTGACCACGTTCGCCGGCCATATTTCTCACTTCAGCACGCGCAGCATTACAAAAATTAGATAAAACATTACTGCTCCTGGTATATTAAATGCAAGGAACTCGTTGCTCGGGTCATTTACTGTCCATAAAAAAAGGAAAGAGCCCCTATCTGCCCGTTTCCGCGCGGCCTTTTGCCGCTGCTATTTCTGCCATCACGACTTCTCTCGTATTATTTATGTCGCCAGGCGACTCTGCCAAAAAGGTCGGCACTTTGTTCCTTCATCCTTGGCGAGGCTTTATAGTTGAGGGCACTCCTTTTCCGCTAACTCGGGCACTGATGCTCTTGGATGCCCTTTTCTCTAATCGGAATTCCAAATAATCAATTTATTACTTTAATGAGAGCTTAGTATTTCATTTGTAGTATTTCATTTGTAGAATTTCATTTGTAGTATTTCATTTGTAGTATCTTATTTGTAGTATTTCATTTGTAGTATCTTATTTGTAGTATTTCATTTGTAGTCTTCAGTTAACTTTCTATAAGTTACATGTAGATATTGCTACGAATTTCCAAACGTTTTAAAATGTAACTTAGCAACTGTCTGCAGCTAAAATTGCAAATTACAAAAATATGCCTCTGCTTCAGTGGAAATTCTTAAAAATCTACGATTGTTTTTAAGCTAAACTGATGTACCATGTACCCTGTTTTGATCGAAAATTGTTCCTTCTGCAGTCGTAGCATTCGCACAGTCCGCCAGTGGAGACGCTGTCCTGGCGCCACTCGCCTCTGCTGGTCATTAGGCGTAGCATACTTAGCGGCTACGTGCTGTGACCAGCGCCAACCGCAAATTAAGTATACGCCGCGTTGCGCCAGCGCCTGGAAGTATGCTGCAGTTTCGCAGTGGCTGTGCAAACAAATGCTGAGACAACAAACAGCGAGTGGTGGCAAGCTATTGGTAGCTTGCTAGTCCGTCCGACCCAAAAGCAGCGGAGGGGCAGTCAAAATGCCAGCAATGTCCTGACGTTGTCTCTCTATGCGCGCAAGAAGTTCCATTTTGTTTGTGCCTCCTTTTGGCTGTTTGTTTGTTCACTCCTGCTCCTGTCGCTCCGCTTCTCTGTCCCCTGCACACCGCACCCCGCACCCCGCACCCCGCACCCCGCACCCCGCACCCCGCAACCCGCACCCCCTCCACCGAAAGAGCATGAATTAAGCGCCAAAAAATGTGCGCGGCACGTAAATAACTCCACAGAGTCGCGTTTTGGGCGTTTTTCGTAGCGAGGTGGCACGTGACCAAATTTCGATGGCAACTTTGTTTGGGGATGCGCTCCCGACTTTATCATGTTTTCATTTCGCGGCGTTGGCTTTTTAATTTGTGCACATTTGATGGTGGACAGGCGGGGGCGGAGCGCATTTCCTTTACTATTTTTTTTCACCTCCAGATGCGAGTGCAATTTTTTTCTGTCAGTGCTTTCGTGCCATTCGTTTTGCGCGGCTGCAGGAGCAAATTAATGCAAATAAAACGGCGAGACGTGCAATAAAATGTTGTTGTTTTTGTTAATTTTAGTTATTGCACAAGTCTGCAGCATAATTTATTTACTTGGGCTTTGACTTTGGCGCTTTCGGTTTGCCGACTATTTTTTCACCGTTTTGCCGTAGCTGTTTTTATGTGCCGTTGGGAAATGCGCAATTAAAATGATAATTTGCCACAGTGGCACCAGCAACAACAGCACCACCACCACCACTGTCGTTTTTTGGCTGCAACTGCATTTCGCACGTACAGTGAATTATAACCTGCCGCATAAAAGTATGCTATAATTTAGCGCTTAAATGATGCGTGCTCTGGTGGTCCATAGCTATGCATAGTTGTTGCCGCCGCACTTTCCCATTTCCCACTTTCCCTGCCGAAGCCTGGTTGACTTTATTGCATTCCTAGCACTCGACCATTTTTTTCTATGTGCTTTAATTAATTCGCCTGACCGCTGGCCCCCAGAAGAAGAGGAAGGGCGCCGAAGAAGAGGAGCTAAGCTGGGGGAAACAAAAAGGCAAATCTTATTAACTTTGGCAGACCCCCTCTTCCCCTCTTCCACACTGCTCCACTTGCACACAAATCCAATAAGACAGCTGGGGGAATGGGTCAGCTCGCAAAAAATTCGCATTCAATAAAAATCAATAATCAAAGGCGAGGGATGAGAATGTGAGCCCGCCTGATGAAGAAATGAAGAAATAGCCGTAATGCTTTGCTTATTACCTTCCAATTCATTAAACGTGCCGTCCAGCCGACCAACCACTTGAATCCTTCTTTCGGCCAGGATTTCCCTCCCCCCAAATGGTCAGCCCTTTTCACTTTCGCATCGATGTGGAAGTGAAAAAACTGCAAAGGTTTTTTAGCTTTTCCTGAGTGATTGAGGCAGCACACTGTGCGTGTGTGTGTGTGTGTGTGTGTTTTGATTGTCTCTACGGTTCACTGATTTTTTTTTGGCTCAGAGGATCGAGGTAAAAACAATGTAGATTACATACAGTCTCGTCAAATTTTGCTTAACTAATGTGACAGCAAATTGATTGTATACGTGTATGCTTTGAAAACTTACAAGAGCTAAATAATAATTTTCGCTACAATTGAAATAATTTGTTATTTGTATTGAGGCGTGAAACGCAACTATCTTATCGCTTTTCATTGTGCCAGTTAGTGTTGCCTATTTTCCGACCATGTCCTAAAGCTCGCATTTGAATCAATAAATCACTCGAGCTCCCAGTAATTCGTTAGCCCAAGCCCAAGAACATCCATTCAGAACTAAAACTAAGCCCAGACAACAATGCCCACGCAGACCCATCCAATTCCGATTTCCCTGCCAGGCACATTCAATCATTTTTACACCCTCCAGAGCCGGGTCCTATCAGGCGTAAATAATCAGAAACGTTGGCAAAATAATAAATACAAGTGTGTGTGTGTGTGTGTGGGTATTTTGTCTGGCGCTTGCTCGACTCCAATGGTTAGTTCTCTACTGACCAATCAGTTGGCATTAATGGCCGGGCCAGGCGAGGCACTTAGACTCACTTGAAGTGGCATGAAAAATGATGCAGCCGCTGGCCAACTTCCACCTTTTACCTTCCTCAAGCAACATGAAAATAAATATTAAATAATCATTTATTTTCACAAAAAAAGCGGTGTACGGCTTACTTTTTTCATTTATTGTTTGCTTTTATGTTTGTTTGCCTTCACTTACGCACACACACACACACGCACACACCTCCACCGCCGCACAACGGTGCGTATGCGCGTTATGCCATGAGAGGTGGAAACGCCTTCCTGCTTAACGCCTCAGTGCATCGGCTTTTGGGTGTGTTGGTTGGCCGAGGTGGAGGGTATGGCTCTGTGGCCCGGGAACGAGGTCAGCCTATATGGCCAGCGGCTAACTTGATGGTTTATTGTTCAAGGTGTTTAAGGGGCATTTATGTGATTTAATAAATAACATATCGCCTTTTCAATCTCCGTGTACATTATTGGTTATCTTTATGCACGATGCTAGGATTTTATTGATTTCATGCGATGATTCATATTACCCCTTTAACCTTAACTTTTACTTGCCTTTATAGCATTGACTTTCGTGCTTACCTATGTATCTATTTGAAAACAAAAAGCTGCTGCATTCCGCAGCAATCCTAACGCTGTCACTCGAAGCCGCAAAATGCGGAAAATTGTGCTAAATGTTATGCGAAAATGCACAAATTACCGGCAAGGCGAGTGCTGGAGCCGAGTAGCACCGAAAAGTAGGTGCTCGACAAAATAAATTTTAATAAACAGAGCGCATACATCAAACGACAGACAAACGCACACAGCTGCACGCTGCCACACACACTTGTGCACGTAATTGGCGGCAAAACAATTAGTAGCATTTTGCAGTTTACAGTTGCTGCACACACCATATAACGCTCTAAAATATTTTACACCAAGCTGCACGTGAGCTACACTACAAGCTAATAAGTAACGCAAGCTAAGATCTATAAATAAATCCCTGTGTAAAATGTATATACTTCCTATTTCAAATGTACTACTATAAGTGGAGTGGAGTGAGATTTAGATATTTTTTGAGAAGGAATGCAAAGTATGTTCTGCTAATAAGCGTTTGGTTTATCGAAGCCCTATGCCTTTTTTGCAAGTGTATGGGGCGGCAGGAGCTGCAACAAAGCTGACGAGCTGACTAAGTGGCAAATGTGATGAGCTTTTGGCCAGCAGCGCAGACAGACAGACAGACAGGCAGACAGACAGACAGTCTGAGCTGAGCTGAAGAACAGGTGGCAGGTGAGCTGGCAAGAGCCCGAAAAGCGTTGAAACTTTTGACACACTTGGCAATTGAAATGCATTTGAAGAGCAAAAAAGACCGCCCACTTTCCGTAATAAATTACGGTAATTTAGGGGAAGCGAGAGATACATCGGCATTAGCATACGTGCGCATATTGTTAAAGAGCGAAGCGAGTCGAGTCAAAGGAAGCTGGCAATATGTGTGTCGCAATTTCCGTTTGAAGTGCACTTCCTGTCAGCCTGCAAATGTCATGCCAAACTGTTAGTCGGAGGGACACTCGCAGGAAAACGCAACTTATAACCAAGAAGGTTACTACTTAAGCAGTGAGGAGTACTCACAGAAAGCTAAGCGATGTTTAGTTATTTTTAAAACTGCATCGAGCATTTTCTCTGAGTGCGTCAAGTTGCAGCTGCTCGTCAAGGTTGACTCGTTGATTGCCTGAACAAGTTCTGGTAAAAGGAAGGACTCAGCTCAGCTCTGGCTTAATGGAAAAGTCACTGGGAAGAATGAATGCACGTGTGGCCCACTTATAAAGTCAAATGATTAAAGCTTGTGAGATATTCCAGCGCTTTAGAAAATCGATATAAATATTCTGTCATAACCCATGGCAAAATAAATTTCAGAGTTTCCGCTTAATTTCGTGTGCTGGCATCCGTTCTCGGATTCAATTTTGTGGGGAAGTTGCAACAGCTGCTTGCAGTTCAAGAAAATCAAGAAAATCAAATTGAATAAAAAGTTTCTCTCTGGCCAAGTGGCCCCTGCGGGCGGAAGTGCCAAGAGTTGGACCACATGGCGAATGCTTGATATTTCGCTTTCGCAAAGCGAGATGACAGGCAGCAACTGGCCACTTGAAGTGCAACTGTTGCACATCAAACAGCCATCAAAATGTGCAAACATGATGGAGAGACATCCAAGTGGACACGCCGGCAATGCCAACGGAAAGATACTAGAAACTAGATACAGATTGCAACTGCGGCTGCAGTAGTCGAGCTGTTTTTCCGTTTTTCCGTTTTTTTTCCTCTTTTTTTGTTGTAGAACTTTGAAAAGGTTTGGCGGACTCGGTGCTCCAGTATATGAGGTATGTGTGTGTGTGTAAACCTGAGCACAATCAAGCACACAAACAGACCTCCAGTTCATATACGCCGTGCAGCCTGTCACTCGAGATTCGCCATGGGCAACGACTTGATCGGAACTAAGGGGTCCTTGTGCTGACAAAGGACGATGGGGGGTCACTGAAATTGATCAGCAGCGCCGACACTATTTGCCCACTTAACAGGCGTGTTTCCATTCTCCAGCCAACGGCTTCATTGCACCTTCAGCCGAAGCCAATCTCATTTCCATTAAATTGGCCTGCCCTGCGCACATGAATCTGCTCCGAATGCGAAAACATAATGGAAATAATTCGCCAAGGAAAGTAATAAAGTGTCAGCCTTGAAAGGGGGGCCGAGCAGACATGTGTACACAGGGAGAAATGATAGAGCATAGTATCCAATTTAAAGGTCATAATAATAATAAAATTGGTAAGATGGAGAGCGCTGATGAGTTTCAATTCCAATGTGCAGACAGCAAAGGGAATCAAAAGATGTCAGTTTTTGCTATATTTTTGCTAAAAAGTGAGATTGTTTTGCACAGTGCATACACTAAATGCATATGAACCTGGCTGTCTTGTGTGTGCGCCTGCATGTGTGCGTGTCTCAATGGCGCTTTATAGTTGTGCCGTTGGTCCTCGTATTTGTTTAGTCCGGCATTTTATTTTTACTGTTTATAAGCTGACAAAATTGTTTTTCCCATCTCCGGCAGCCAGTCCGCCGAGGGTCGTGTGCCGTAAACGGGCCAACGCTGCGGCTACGTAATAAAACGAGGGAGCCGCAAACAATAATTGGCCATGGCTCGTTTCGGGCTGGGAATTTTTTTGATGGCCTTGTCTTGTCACTGAGGCGAAATTAGTTGCCAGTTGGGTGGAACGATCGCCGAAGGCGGGCGAAACTCGCTTTTCCCCATTTCCCAACTGCCGGTTTTTCCTTGCACTGATGCGATTCCATGCAGTTGGGTGCGAATGCTCGTGCTGGCCAGCGATGATTCCATTTCCCCGCGGCCAGAATGGCTATGCGTGGTCGCATACTTCTCTGATTAAATTTGAAGTTATGCGCTCGCATCTCGTGTTCGCTTCGCTGGCTCTTTGCAAAAAGCATCGTGAATGGAAAATCTAGAAAGGCCATTTCATATCTATGTCAGTAAGCCATTCTTTACAATTTCCATTTTGCGCATTGTTTTCGATTTTTCTGGTCATCATGGTGCTTGAAAAAGGCTTTTTGTTAAGCTTCGCTCGCACTGCATGAAATATAAATCGGAAAAATGTGTCATACCATACATTTTTTCTCCTCTTCGCCATAATGCCATAAACTTAATTAGTGCTGAGCCGAATGAGCAATCAGATCATCGTGGCCATTCCCGCCGGTTTAATTAACACGCCAAAAGCCCGTAGACGTAAGGTGAGCCTTTCGGTTCATCTCGTTTTTTTTGTGCCGCATTCTTAACGCGTTAGCAGCGGAAAAATGGTAAATACGCCGGGAAAAGGCAAGGCCCCGCCAGTTGGCAATACCGTGACAATTTGCCGTGACAAATGCGGCCATAAACAAAAATGGCGACAACGATGCCACAGCCGCCAAGCCGCCAAGCCGCCAATCCGCCATTCAGACATTTTCTAGTGCAACGCCAGCGACAAAATGGCTGCCACAAGAGTCTGGATGAAAATTTCATTTCCCAGGCTGTGATGGCGATGGCAATGGCGATGGCGATGGCGATGGCGGCGACCTTTTACGGTATTTATCACACGCGAAACGAAACCCGTCTACAATGCCACCCGCTCGTTTTCGTTTTTGGTAATGAAATTTCGCTTTAGCAATTACGGGCATCCCCTTCGGGCCATACGAGTATATGCACATACATAAGGTATATAGGTACATATATAGTCGTGATAACTGGAGAATGCAGCCAGCTAATAGCTTTCGAGGCTAGCTGGTTGGCTGGATGGCTGGATGGCTGGAAGACTGGCTGACTGGCTGACTGGCTGACTGGGTGGATGCATAAATTATGATGGGAACACGAGGGGCTCCCCATTGCAGAAATCAATTTCAGGCTTCGGCGGCAAAACAAAGCGATGCTGGGGGAAAACAAAAAACAGAAAAAAATGAATGCAAGAAACGGCCGAGCGGAGGAAAACAGAAACAAAAATGTATGAAAATATTTTCATGCCTTGCAGCTAAAATGTTATTAAAGTCAATAACATAAAGCCGGGACAATTTCTTTGGCCATACTTTTTCCAGGGCGTGGGTGAAGAAACTTTGTCAAATAAAAATAGCTTACGAATAAAAACAACTCGGGGCGAAAAAATAAAAATCATCGGGACGCGGGGGCAGCGGGGGCAGCGGGACGAACCACTGACCAAGGCAATGTAATAAAAATAAATAATGGCTTTGACAAAAAATAAACGATGGCTGCGAGAAAGTTTGAATATTTATGAGTTTTTTATGTGCCAGCAAAGGAGGTGAGCCAAGAAAAACCGAGTTGTCGAGTGAAAGCGGTAACTTCACTTTGCTCACCAGTTCCAATAAATGGAAAATATAGAAATTAAAAATATTTTCCCGAACAATTTGAATTCATATAATTGACTTGTGCGGCGAAATCAGTTGGCTGCGCACTCCAAATCAAATTATCGAACCAAGCTGTTGTCATAGTCGGAGTTTGAATCGATAAAAGCATATAGTATTTTCACAAGCTGCAATTTAAGGTACAGTCAAACGAAATGGACCCCATACTGAAGACCCTCACCCAGACCATGACCGTGGAGGCCATAGCGACCATCAAGGCCAAGCGGTTGGCCATGAAGCAGGGCGTCTATGTGGCCGGCAAGCAGCGAAGGGCGCTGCAGCGGGAGAATGTCCGCCAGGAGGAGGACGTCCAGGCGGACCTGTGCAAGCGGGCCATGAAGCGCGAGCGGCCGTACCGCATCTTCGAGGAGCAGCTGCTGGGGGAGACGGAGATGACGACTGCCCAGGAGTATCTCCATCTCGTCTACAACTCGAAGATGCGTTGCATGCATTCCACGTTGCAGCATTCAACACCGATGGTCGTAAAGGAAGTGCCGGTGGTGTCCACCCAGCGGAAGGCCATGACAGTGCCGCTCAGGGAAAGGTCCAAATACAATCGCTATGGGCAGGAGATATTCCTTAAGGAACAGCAGGAGTTCGGCATCAATCCGCAGGGCAGCCACTTGGAGAAGGTCCCGATTTCACGTGCAAGTCCAAAAGACAATCCGCAGGGCAGCCGCTTGGAGAAGACCCCGAGCCACTTGGAGAAGGTCCCGATTTCACGTGCAAGTCCAAAAGACAATCCGCAGGGCAGCCGCTTGGAGAAGACCCCGAGCCACTTGGAGAAGGCCCCGATTTCACGTGCAAGTCCAAAAGACATTCCGCAGGGCAGCCGCTTGGAGAAGACCCAGAGCCACTTGGAGAAGACCCCGATTTCACGTGCAAGTCCAAAAGACATTCCGCAGGGCAGCCGCTTGGAGAAGACCCAGAGCCACTTGGAGAAGACCCCGATTTCACGTGCAAGTCCAAAAGACAATCCGCAGGGCAGGCGCTTGGAGAAGACCCCGAGCCACTTGGAGAAGGCCCCGATTTCACGTGCAAGTCCAAAAGACAATACGCAGGGCAGCCGCTTGGAGAAGACCCCGAGCCACTTGGAGAAGGCCCCGATTTCACGTGCAAGTCCAAAAGACAATCCGCAGGGCAGCCACTTGGAGAAGACCCCGATTTCACGTGCAAGTCCAAAAGACAATCCGCAGGGCAGCCACTTGGAGAAGACCCCGATTTCACGTAGAAGTCCAAAAGACAATCCGCAGGGCAGCCGCTTGGAGAAGACCCCGAGCCACTTGGAGAAGGCCCCGATTTCACGTGCAAGTCCAAAAGACAATCCGCAGGGCAGCCACTTGGAGAAGACCCCGATTTCACGTAGAAGTCCAAAAGACAATCCGCAGGGCAGCCGCTTGGAGAAGACCCCGACTTTACGTCCAAAGGGAAAGCAGCTAAAGAGGAGCAGTTCTTGGAGTGTCCCAAGCCATCCAACGGCCAAGAAAGCCAAACCTGGACGTATGCCCTCGAAGCTTTACTCCCGGATGCCCATTATTGTGGTTCCGGCTGCTCTGACCAGCATGATCACTCTGTATAATGCCAAGCAACTGCTCCAGGAGATGCGCTACGTGCCCGTGACAAAAGCCCGCCAGCTGCTGCCTCCTAACCAACATCTGGAGAAGGTCATAATCGAGCATCGATTCCAGGTGGGTAAAAGTAACTTATTAGCGAGATAAGCGCTTGAAATTCGACTAAATTTAACTTAACTAAGCAGGAGAGCTTAAACTCCTACTTACTTTACTGATGCAGTGGAGAATGAGGAATTTTCGCTAATAGTTATGGCTCGCTTATATAGAGCATATGCCTCTGGTATGGGTCGATAGAATTTCTAATAAGTGCATGCCTGGCCGGTGGATTAATTACCTTTATGAAATGCAAATTTCAGGGCGAGCTGGTGAGCTACCGGGTCATCGACAACGTGACCCGCCTGATCCCCGAGGAGTGGAAGCGCGTGGCCGCGGTGTTCGCCATGGGACCCCACTGGCAATTCAAGGGCTGGCCGCAGGGCGCCGACCCCGCCGCCATCTTCCACCAGGTGTGCGCCTTCCATCTGCACTTCAAGAACACGCCGGTGTGCAGGGAGCTGAGCAACATGCAGGTCCACCCACTGGGCCTGTCGCCCAACGAGCGGCACTCCGATTCCGCCATCATGATGCAGTTCTGGAACAAACTGGACCACCACATGGCCGTCCATGCCCATCAGTTTGCGTTTGTCAGGCAGAACTAGGGTGCTCGTGCTTACTTTCCCCCTGGCGCACACACACACACACACACACACACACACACACACACACACACACACACACACACACACACACACACACACACACAAACACACATACGTACACGAGTAGATGCCAGATAAGCAGGGAAATCAATAAGTGAAATTGAATAAGCCAGAACAAAGGACGAAGGACAAAGACCCACCACACATGCACACGCACACGCACAGGCACAGGCACACACACACACCCACTCACACACACACACACACACACACTCATGGGGCGATGCTGCGTTAATAAAAAGTGAGCGGGCGCATCACAGAAATATATCACGTTTGTATAAAAATCATATAAAAACGTTGCGAAAACTGCAAACTTGGCAAGAAAATTAAGAGCACAAACAAGTCGGAAAATGAGGAAAATTCGGATGGCAGGCGGGCCGGGAGCGGGAAGCGGGCAGCGGGAAAACTTGGCACGCGTGAGACAAAAGCTAAATGACACACAAAGGAGCAGTTGTGTGCGTGTGTGGGGCTGTACTTATGTAAGTCACTGTGCGTCCCACAAAACGTAAAGCTGTCAACGGCATTCGGAGTGATGGCGAAAACAGAAAACTGGGGGGGACGATAGAGCATGGGGCGCTATAAAAATCGCTGGGAAAATGACAATTTTTATGCACCTCACACACACACACACAGGCACATGTGTGTGTAATGAAATAAACTAAGTGCCAAGGCATTTGCATTTGGGTGTGGGCTACGAGATGAAGAAATTGGCAGGCATTACAGCCAAATGCACTAAGCGCTTTAACGGTGGATGTGGAAAATGCTTGGATGTTGAAGTCATTGATAAGACAATAAATGTAGTTTCACGAAGTTTGATGGGCTTATGCTGCCTTTCTTACATACAAACGCATACAAACACATTTATCTAAAAGAATGAGGAATAATTCACCAAGTGCCAGAATAATCCAATAATCCTGGACTTTGTCAGTGCTCGCAAAAAATGAAAATAAGTCTTTAATCTTCAAAACAATATAAATTGGTTGCTTCAGCCCACTGCCTGCAACTTTCTGTGTAAGTAGCTGCAGATTATTTACCAACTTACGCAACGCGGCCAAGAAAGCGGTAGGTCCTTTTCGTCCTTACCCAATGCCAATCGTTCTGCCTCTGTGAGCGTGGTCGTGTGTGGACAAATCGAGTTTCGCCACCAATATTCAATTTTATAAATTGAAGCAAAGTGAAAGCGAAGGAAGCAATGTGTAAAAGAAATTGAGTTCGTGCCAGCAAAATGTATTAAACTTACGTTTGGGAAAACTGAGTTTTCCACACGAGCTTGACGGAAGTTCGATTCAAACGATAACATTTCGGATTACACCATCGAGGGCACGAGATTGTGAAGCCTTGCATTTAAGGATATCTCTTAAGATGAAATCTGCCCTATATTAAACGCATCTGCTTGCTGCTAAAGTGGGCGTACAACTAATGCCAGGACAATAAATTTGCAAAATGGGTTGGCAATAAATTTGCGAAATTTGCATTCACAGAACCATTGCAATTGCCATCGACAAAGCCACCGAGTCTTCTCCGCCATTTCCCTCCAACGAATTGAACATAACTTAGCCCCAGTTGATAGTTGCTTTACTTTGCATCTCCAACTGATATAAATCCTGTGGCAGCGCTATTTTTCGGGATTAAGCACACATTTTTTGCAGTTCGCAGTCAACGAGCTGAAGCCAATATTAATGAATTGACCACTTAACAGATTCACTCCCCGAAAGAACTGAAAATTGAATCGATATCATCTGCTGGCATTACAGTTGGCTTACAACTGATTACACACTGACTCGCACAAGTTTATGTTCAAGTGTCCGTGCACCCACTCATGTGCCACGTATCTATATATACGTACATATGCACCTTTATTCATATATAAATTCTCCTACTTAGGGAAGGACAAAGTTTTTACTTCACACCCAAGCGAGATTCGAGAGTTGAGAGTTGAGAAGCGAGAAGCACTTTGAGCGCCCATAAATCCCTCGGTGGCTGTGAAAAAGAACAACAACAAGCAGTACTAAACTATGGCGAAAGTTTGCAGTTCAAATCAGTAAAAAGTCAACTTTAGCATCCGAAGAAGCCCAAGCAGGAGCAGGATGCCAGAAAGCCAGAAAGCCATGCCCCCCCAAGCGCGTTAGCCATATGGCAGGCGAAGCCAAGTGGGAAAATCAACGAAAACAACGAGGCGATCGCACAATCACACATGTCCACATGGCGATGACAGTGGGAAAAGCGCAGCGATGACAAGGACAACAAGGACGATGTCCGCCATCTTGTTTTGCCCAGTTCTGCCTTTGTGTTGGCCATTGCCTGTCAATTGACAGGCGGCGCTGAATGCATTTCCCATTTCCGTTTCCGCTGCACTTTGTTTTGCTGCCCTTTTTTTGGTAACCGAATGGAGTGAATGAGGAGGAGTGTATACAAATGAAGTTAAGCAAGCAAATGCAAGCAGATAAATCTGATTTAGAATTAATATGCAAGCCTTGAATTCTGTGCAAAGGAATTCCAAAAATGTAACCTCCAATGCATGGCTGACTTGTTGGGCGTAAATATTTCCCGGATATGTTGTGGAAATATAAATAAATTAATGAAATGAGATACTACTGTATGAGTATAAAGGAAAGGAATATCATATTATTGGCAAAGGAAAAAGGTAAAAGCTTGTTAATTGCAGGAAATATTATCCAAGTGGCTGGCTGGCACGTTGCCTTTATTTGCATTGCATGTGGCAGGTGGGGCAGTTTCCTAGTGGCAGTGGTAGTGGCACCACCCCCCACTCCCCCCACACACACACATCCATGCAAACATACGAGTACATCCGGCCGGGAAATCCGATTTCCATGGGTAAACGTGGCTGCTCAACGGCGGTCAGCGTTTGCCTTGGTGCGCCCAACTTTCCAACTTGTGCCAATCAAACAAGTTCAATAACGGTAATTAACAGTCCAACGCAAATGCAGTTGCACTTGCCACTGCAATACCAGTGGCAAAAAGGCGGTGGGTGGGTGGGTGGGTGTGGTGCACTGCCTGCAATTTGCGAAAAGTTCAAAGCTATTAGCATGTCGATGCCTCAACCTGAGCGGATGTCCATGTCGTCGTACCGACTGCCGTTTTCCAGCGCCAGAAGTTTTCCCACCCCCATACCCATCTCCCTGCCATCCCCATACCCATCTCCGCTTTTCCCGGCCTAATGGTGGTACTGCCCGCCATCAGTTAAAGGCTATTAGCCATGGTGTACTGGAATGGAATAGGAGGGAGAGCGGCTGTTGTGGGGCGGAAAACGGCGACAGGCAGTCAGTTTTGCCATTTAGCCCAGCACGCCGCCACTGTCCCACGGCAAATGGTCCACTAGGCATGCCAGTTTTGATTGAACCTGATGGACCCGCTAACTCTCTAATCAGATTTAATTGTGAATGATGCATAGGGCCACTCCCAGCAAATCGGTATTAATGAAAGGGGTGTGTGTTGTAGTGGGAGTTTGCTGGAAACTGCCGCAAAGGCCGATCAAATCTACTGGTACTTAAAGAGCTGAGCTCGAAAGACTTAAGGTTTAAAGATTTCCCTGCTTACTGCAAGCAGCGCATAGGGAAATACCGAAGTACTGAAGTATCGAAGATAATATCATATTTCACTAGATATTCAAATATTATTTCCTCATGCGCAGCAGCAAAGGCAAATCCCTACATACATACGTGTATGCTATACCCATAGTGGGTAGTGAGTACTCAAGGCTTAGAATATGAATCATCCGCAGAGCTCGCATAATGCACTTACCCAGGCCTTTGCCCATGCTTGGTCTAATAAACAGATAGTTGGCAATTGGCTGCTACTGGCTGTTGTTGCCAATGTGCCAGCGGATCTATCAATTTGTAGCATTTTCAGGCTCCCACACCCACGAACGGCATCCGTATTCACTTACGAGTGTGGCGATGCGCAGGGAGACCGTGAATCCGGCAACCTGATGGCTGGAATCGTGCTGAGGAAATGGCTGAAAAGTGGAGCACATCGCCATGGATCCCTGCACTTTTTCTCCTCCGCCTTTGAGGCTCCTGCTCCAGCTCCAGCTCCAGCTCCAGCTCCAACTCCGGCAGCCACTTTGGCCACAGAACTTGAACATGAGTGCAATCAAATGTATTACATTTTGTGCAACTTAAGCGTCGGCTGAAGTGCCGAAGACAGCTGGCGAAGGGAGTGCGGACAGGGGATATAGCCCATCCATATATATATATCGTATATATGTATATGCAACACTACTCCATATATATGTATATGCATTTCAGGGGAAAAGAGAGCTGGGCAGGGCAGGGATATATCCGCCTTTGGGTGCAATGATTTCCTGAAAAACTTGAGTCAAGGCTGAGTCTGGATGGAAAACTAAGCAGATGAGGTGGGCGGAGTGGGCGGAGTGGGCGGAGTGGTGCCGCAAAGCATGCAACATGCGCCATAAAAATGGGCCAAACAAGGAAATTGCTAGAAATGCATTTTGTGGCTTATGAGCCATGAAGGGAAAGGCGACAGGGAAAGCGGAGAGCGGCGAGCGGCGAGCGGCGAGCGGAGAGCTTGGAAAATCAATCGAGTTTGTTCGACAAATATCCGCTCAAATGGAAATTGACAGGAAAGCCACCGAAAGAAGGATATGCCTGAATGGTCGGGTAAGTGAATGGCAATTAGATGTCATCGCAGTTAAACGATCTTAAACCATGACAAATTCACAATGTTTGCTCAATTGGCCATAATGCCCTGATTGATGACAAGCTCAAATAGGCAAAGTGGGCGGACATGATATGATTATCTAACAATTTCCACTGCACTGTTTGCCAACTAATCAATGGAGAGTCGGAAAAGCGCGGCGATGCAACTGCCACTTCTTTGCCCCGGACTCAATCGGCTGCCATTGTCCTTGGCGTTTGTTAAACAACGCAAAAACTTGCTAAATTCTCCGCTCAAACAGTTGAAGCATGAAAAAATTTTCCACAGAGACACAAGAAGGAAAAGCCAGCAGCCGGTGGGTGGTGGGAAAATGGGAGGGTGAAAGGGTGGAAGGGCGACCGGGTGGCTGGCAAAAGTAAAGTAAAGCAAAGAACTTTATACCTAAAAGGGATTTATTTGATGACTTGTCTAACTCGTGCCCTTCACCCGGCCACGCCCACTTCCACGTCCACTCCCACTCCCACACCCACTCCGCCCCCCGCCAGACAGTCCCGGCATGACGTAGCACTTTTACAAATGAAGTTTTATAACTTTGCCTCCGTCTGATTTGTCAAAGAGCGAGAGAGACACGGCGCCCAAAAGTGAAATGCGACAAAATGGAATGAAATTAAATGCATTTTGAAAAATGATAAAGTTCTGCCCCACAAGGAAACGGGTTTTCCTTTGGTCTTCCCTTCAACTTTAAGCGACCTCCCACAAGTCGGTGGAAACAGAGCCATTCAATTTACTCCCAGTATCCATCCACATTTGCCAAAGGGTTGAACTTACCTGCAAGAAAGGAAAGAGGAAATAACAATTAGAAATTGTGAAGAGGATTACTTGGCAATATGCCACTCTAAAGCTAACTCAACATTAATTCTGGCAAATAGTCTATAAGCAAATCTAATAAACATTCAAATTAGCTCTTTATCCGATTTCAAAGATAATTTATTGACAATTCGTTGCAGTAATAACCCATCTAATGCTGGCTATTTAAAACCGCAATTAAGTTAAGCGCAACAAAGTGAATTCGCCAAATAGCAGACGATTATGCATATATATTTTTTGTAAATGCTCATCGCATTTCTTTGGCCAAAACGAATATAAAAACCTCGGCCCAGAGACAGATAATGATTAAAACTAACGCTGACATCGTTGTCCACAAGCTGTTGTAGCCACACAAAAGCGCCGAGAAAAAGGAAAAAACTAATTTGACAAAAGTTTTCGACCAACTGTCGAATCCCTGTGCATGTGTGTGTGCTCATATCCATGTGTGTGTGTGTGTGTGTGTGTGTCCTGTCTCCTGGTCGAAAACTGCAGCAGCAGTACAAACATTTGCTTTTCGCCGCCAGCTTCGACTATTTCACAAAAGCGCATAATAATTTTCCCAGGATATGAAAAAACTTTGAGTTGGCTCTTCCGTTCGCTCCACGACCTGCATGTGTGAGTGTGAGTGTGAGTGTAAGTCCGAGTGTGAGTGCGAGTGCGAATGTCCTGCGGCATGCCATTTGAATGCCACACTTTCCCCCCGTGCCGCCCGTGCCGCCCGTCCATTGTCCATTTTCCTCATTTCACCCCGCTGTTGTTATAGTAATTGGACAAGTCAGTGGCTAAAGTGGCGTCGGCAGCCAACTTGCCACCAAACAATTTTTGCAGTCAGGACGACACCGCTTTTATTAACAAATGCCAGCGTGTGTGCCGTGCTGAAATTTGCTAATTGCCACTGTTGCCTTCTCGCACTTGCCGCTTTCGCCGGTTATTAATTGTTTTTTTAATTAAAATATGTTGTTGTCCGAAATTACAATTACAATTTCTGCGAGGTACGCAGAGATAAAGCGCAGCGCAAAATGGCCAGAAGGAAATTAACACTTCCAGAGAAGAGACAGACGCACTGGAATGTTGCTATTAAAAGAATATATTATTTATCTAAGGCAGTGTTGTCTTGTAAAGAATTTCGCACCTTAGAGCCGCGACAACTTTCCAATAATACTTTTAAACCAAAAATTGTATAAATAATTCGGTAATAAACAGCTAAAAGGTAAGCTACCTTTACATAGGTTACTTTTAGGTATCCTTCTGTCAATTTATGACTTTCTATCCACAGCTGTAAGCCCTAAGTTATAATTTCTCCACCAGTCCAGCTCCATCAGTTGGCAGCACGATAATTCGCCGGCTTTATGTCGTAAAGTATCTTTTCGGGGTATCTAGTCGCAGCTCCCGCTGGGATAACCTTATCCTTTTTTGTAGCTTGGCGTAATGGGAGCAGACTCGCCATAGAAATTTCCCAGTCACGTAGATGGAGATGATGCAACCCACCTGCCCGCCCACAGGAGCTCTTGGCCAGGTCAATAGAGAGGGAGAGAGAGACTTGCTGGCAAGTGGGGTGCAGTGGGCTGAAGTGGGCGCATAACTCACGCTTTTCAGCGCCGCAGTGCACTCAGCTTTTCCCAGCCACCGTCTTTGCTCCTTTACTCCCCATTTCCAACTCGTGTTTAAGCCAATAATAAATTTCTGCAACAATTTCGTGCCAAAGCTGCAGTTTGTCAGCATTAGCTGGCCCGAAGCTGCCACTCCCTCGCGGGGAGCTTGCCCGCCCCATCGATATATTGGATATTGGATACTCAGGCTTTTGTGTGGCCCCAAGGCGACATAAATGTATTTATAATTAACCGAAATTCCGCCTACTCAGTGCCCATTGTGGAAGTTGAAATGTTACCGTATTGGCAGGGCGGGTAACAACTAAAAGTTGCGAGATTACAACTTTCTTTCTGTGTGTGCGCGTGTGTGTGCGTGTGTGTGTATGACAAAAGTTTCTGCTAGTCAAATCTTGGCATGTTAAGTTGTAGCCAACTTTTTGTAAACTCCAAGAAATCTTTGACGCAAAGGGTGGGCTTTCGCCCCATCACTCGGCGATTGTGTGTTTGCACAATTCCTTGTAAGTGTGTGTGTGTATTGCATTTAATTAATGCAATCAGACCCGAAATGCAGACTTAAGAAATAAGATGGAAATTCCACTTTGCAAACTGCGAGCATTGCCTTGATTTGTTAACGTATTGGTTAACTTTTTGAGAACTTTGGCTTTGTTCTTTACACTATATCACATGGCATTTAAATACGTGACATGGCTCCAATGACACTTCTTGCAAATACTGATGTACATGAAAACTATCTAGCTTAAGCCCCATAATATGATGGCTTAACATTTTCCTATCCTATTGTTATTCTTACAAGCATTTCTTCAATGTTTTCAATCAAACAACAAGTAGATTCCTCTCGAAAACAAATATGCGAAGGCTTAAAGGTCACCACAGCTCAAAATCGAAGTG
This sequence comes from Drosophila orena, assembly GCA_005876975.1. NCBI lineage: Eukaryota > Metazoa > Arthropoda > Insecta > Diptera > Drosophilidae > Drosophila > Drosophila orena. Next base: position 343,998 of record VCKV01000043.1, on the reverse strand, counting down.
GCATAACTATGGATAGCTAAGTACGTACTGTTTGTCTTGACTCGGAATAAATACCATTTCGCCATCGCCAGCCCACAACGAATTATCATAATACTGGCTTCAGGAGCAGCGCATATTCAGAGTACATCCGCCCACTTCTGGGCACCAGGACACGCCAGGACACCCGGGCCCATCATCCACATCCTCAACCACATGTAATCGCACATGAACACACATAATATTTACTGCTCTAATTAATAGTCACGTACACCGCCGGAGTGGGAGATCCTTTTGGGCTTGCGTTTGGTGGGATTGCCGTCGGATTTAATGAGCTCAAGGAAGGGGCTTTATGAGGACAAATGTTGGTCGTTTGCCACTTGAAGTGGCTGGTCAGCTCAAGGATTATGCTTTGATTTAATTTGGCTTGCGGGCATTTGGCAATGGATATACACGTAGTACGTACACTTGGCCAGGCCCAAAAAACACCAAGTTTATTATCCCTCCTGGACACGGCTTCTGTCGGTCTGACCGAACACTTTTCGCAGTGCTCTATTATCTTTGCCGGCCGCCAGCGAACCGAAAACAGCAAAACAGCAAAACAACGTGACTGCTGCATCCTCTCGATGGCCCAAATCCCACCATGGAATTTGGAAATTCCTGTCTGGACGGGATTTCCTACCCAAGCCGCGCGACGCATAAATGCATCCCACTGGCGGCCATCCGCCCGATTATGCATGTCCCCCCCCTTTTCATATTGACGATGTGCCGCCCAGCACAGCACAGCACAGCCCTCAAAATAAATCCCCCAAAAAATAGTTTTCGGTCCGGCAGGACAACTCAGTTGCATAGTTTTGCTCCTGCTTTGCAGCCGAGGCGGGTTCAGATTTTTCGGTTCCAGTCGGAGTTTGTTTTCCCAGGCAAATTTTTTCTTGCCAGCCAGGCTGCCATTTTGCCAATTGACTGCACCCATCTCTAGTGTCCAGTGTGTGTGTGTGTGGGAGTGTGTGTGTGAGTGAGAGGAAATCCTGGCGAGCCTTGCACTGAGCCGCCAGCGATTGCCATTTCGGTTCTAATCAATTTTTTTGATTGCCAAATGCAAAGTTGGCCGGTGGAGACTTACGCAACTTGTAGGCTTGGGTACCTACCTACAATACGAAAAGGCCGGCAAAAAATGGTGGAAAACAAGCCTGCCACAACAGGAAGATAGGTTTTGGTGGCATGGTGGCATGGTGGCATGGTGGCATGGAAATGAAATTGAATCGGAAAGATGAATTCGGCCACATGATGGGCGCCTTTCAATTGACTTTCGGCTGTGCAGAAGAATGGCGGATTAAATATATTTTTTCGCCTCGGGGCTATTTAAACGCACTTTGATTTAATTAACATACACATAGACGTGCACCCCCCTTCGATCTGATTTAATGCACGATATTCCACTTTATTTGTTTACACTCTTAATTTGCTACGCATTTTTGCTAATTTTCTTTGTTTGCTTTGGCCAGCTCAGCCTCATTTTAAATGCCAATGTTTTCTTGTGCGCTGTGTGTTTAATTGCAACTCATTAAGCATATTAATTAAATTGCCACATTTATGCAATAAAGCTGCGGTCATTCGCCAGTGGAGCGAGCAGTGCGGAAACTATATATAAAAAAAAAGGTATAATATAAATGTGCGCAAAAAGAGTTTGTCATATATTTCGATTCGCTGGAAAAAAAATTGTGCGCACACACAACGGCAGCAAATTAACATGGAACAACAAAGCTGGTCGGAAAAAAGGTTGAACAAATTTATTATTTGCATATTGCAAAAGCAGAACGCAGCTATAGTGACTAAATGCACAGTGTCGACTATAATATACCTCATTTTCAGCTGAGTTGACAAATCTGAATTAGCTATAAATCGTTTGATTGACCAGTTTTAGATTCTAACTGGCATTTTCTGTATGGCATTTTATGCATTTGTATAAATTCATTACTAACAGGGATTTTCGTAATGGGATTTACTTCTGATGCATGGGCTTATTGTTAATACCGCTGGGTTGATTTACATTAAGTAATGCGCCCAAAATTACTGGCCTATTAAAAATCACCTGACCACAATCAAATAAAAGGAAAGGCAGGCGAGCAAATGAAATAGTAAAAATTAAATTAAAAACCAGAAATGGAATTTAATTAGTTTGCACAGGGCATAAAATGAGGATTTATGCTATGGCATACACTAGGGCATTTATGAGTGCAGATTTATTAATCGCAGGACACATGTAAAAACCAGGATATCGGGACACGTGTTCTGCCACCTTAAATTCCTTTGGCAGCATTCGATGAGTGCACACATGCAATTAGAAAGCTGTCAAAGCCAACAAATGGCAGCATCCTGGCCCCCAAACCCATCGCCTTGTCATGCAAATTACAGCCGCCCAACTTGTCAGCCCGTTGACATTGAAAAGTTGCCACGAAGGCGGGCGGTATTACCTTTATTAGCGCAGTTCTCGGTGGCAAGAACGGCGGAGGATGTGTGTGCCACGTGTTGCTTACGCAATGCACAGGGGATGCTCGAATAGGGGTGTCCTTTGCCGGGGCCACAAGGCGATACAGTACGCTGCGAGTACTCGGGCAAGGTCCTTTGGCATTAGGCATTTAATTGAGTTGCACATCGTGCCGTGAAACGCCAGCACATTTAATGTGTGCGATTTTCCGGGCTTAGAGCGCAGATTTCAGTTTCTGGGCTATTTTCCAAGCTCGGAAAGCGTTTAAAGCCGTTCGAGCCGCCATAATCGAATTAGGAATGCTTCGGGGCTCAAAGGCAAGTGTCTGGTTAAATTAACGAATATTTAAAACCGCTTCAATTTGCCAATGCAAATACACAAAATGCAGCCTTAAAAAATATTAAACATTTTCTGCAAATACGAGCACGAGTATCTCTGTCTGGGCCCAGTGCTGTGTGCATTGCCTTGCCGGCGAAATTTATAGCTTATTTATATAACAATAAAAGCAGCGAACAATCACTGGCATAACAGCGCGGCAGACACAACATGAAAATGTCGCCACACGACGACTGTGGCAGCCGCGCGAAAAAAAAAGGGGGTGGAAAATGCTGCACAGGTGCGGGAAATTCGTATAAAATATTATGCATATCCATATGCATATGCATGTGCATTCCCTTTCGGTGTGAGCCCACAAATTAAACAAGACACAGCATAGTCTTTGTCTGGCTGCCGCCCCCAGTCACTCGCAGTCACTCGAAGTTTCTCTCAGTGTGGGGGCGTGTCTGGCGCCGCCTCCACCTGCTGTTGTGGTGTCCACCATTAAAAAAACGGCCGACAGCTTGCACAAACCAAAGGCAATGGGTAGACCAGTGCAGTGATTTTTTATTTATAGCCGGAAAATGGTCGAAGAGCGTTCGTTGACTTTCCCCCTCATCGATACCCAGAAAATTCCGGCAAATACCTCGTAAATTGTTAGCTTTAATAAACAAAACTATCTACAAGATGATGCCTAAAACGCATTTAGTTTAATTTAGTTGCAGGGCTTTTTTACACTGATATCGTCTGATTTGCAGCTTGAAATTGAAAGATGATTAAGTTATATTTCGAGCGAAAAATCGCATTCTAACAAGGTTGTTTGTTGGCAAAACACAAAAACACAAAGAATAGAAAATTCCATTCGCTTCCGCGGTAATAATATTTTATTGCCCACTGCCTGTTGACACGGCAAACAGCTGGAAAAAAAAAAAAAAAAATTGAAATTTGATGATTTATACATGCAGTCTAAATTCTGTGGAACGCTTTAATGGGTGGCATGCCACTGGTGTTTGCAGACTCTGCTGATTTCGCAACTTTTTGTGGTTCTCGGCAGCTTTGAGTCTGCTTTTGTCACATTTATTGCGATGGCTTGCATTGTTGGCATTTTGCAAATTAAACGGATTTCCGCCAAAGGCCATTTCCGCCCGACCCTGGCAAAAAGGCATTTCAAAGCGATTGCACTTTTTACCGCCGCCTCGATTCGTTCGATTCTGCTCGATTCTGCTCGATTCTGTTCGATTTTGTTCGATTTTGTTCGATTTTGTTCGATTTTGTTCGATTCCCCTTGTCGATTTTGTTGTCAGCTATTTTTTGTTTAGTGCCCGCTTTTTAGTGCTCTGACAAATGGTTTACTTCGTTTTTGCCCCGTTTCTGTGCTATTTGTTTTATGTTAATAAAGGCGGACAATAAATAAATGGCAAGTGCAGGGCATTTTTTCTCTGTTCACGATGTCTGAAGCTGCACCATTGTTATAGTTTCTATTATACCTCCTTTTTTTTCGAGCGCACTTTTATTTAAACATAAACTTTTTGCAATTCAGCACTGCGAACTTATTCATAACTCGATTACACGACTTGAATGTGATTATTGTTTCTGATTGGACACTGGCTGGTCACGTTTTAATTTGTGCTGCTTGTTAATTAGGCACATTAGACGCCAATGAACTGGAAATGGCAATTAGCTGTCAGCAATTGATTGGCCGTTTTGCAGATGTGTCAGCGAAAAAAAGAAACCAAATTGAAGTTGAATAAAATGTCAAATAATGGAATATGGAATAAATTTGATTATCACAAATTATGTATAAATTCCAGCATTCGCAGGGAAAGAATGCTTCCTATACAGACTTATATATATACTCGTATATTATATTCGCCAGTCAGAATCCCCACAATCGTTCACTTCTTATTCCAGCAATCGAATGCCAGAAACAAATTTAAATATCCCCGGACAGCTTAGGAAACTTTTTGTCTGACCTTCGGGAAAGGGAAACACCCAGCACCTGGCGACCATTCTCATTAACATATTGAATTTTAATATCATGTCGGTCGAATCCTGGATCCTGGATCCGGGATCCTGAAGCCTCAGATGCCTCAGAAACCACAGAAAACATCCCTCGAACGAGCCGCAAAATTCTAAACTACTTTCGTTTGGCATTTGCATTCCACGCTCGAAAGCCAAAAGAAATTACTGCGGCAAAGCCCAAATGGAAACGGGGAAATGGAAAATTCAGGGGAAGATCCATCTGCATATTTTTGTGCTGAGCTGCGCGAAGCATGATTAAATGGCCGCCAACGCTCTCAATAATGACGTCAAAAGTATTTGCATTCAAATTGCGATGAAAAGTTCGGGGGAAAAGCGAAAAAAAAAAATACAAAAAAAAATACAAAAAAAATTCTGAAATGTACTGATGAATTTCTGATTTCGGCCGGCGAAATTGATTTTTAACGAGGCATGTTTAAATGATTTATGAACAGCACCAAAAAAGTGATACGCTTGTTATAAATGCAGCCAGACAATCGGGACTTTGAAGTTCATTACGCACGGCAACGGGCTGAACAATAATTTAATTTATTCGCAAAGACAGCTAATACAGCGAGTTGTGCCAATAATTTATCGATATTTGGCAAAGCCACGCCCCCAACCGCTGGCCAACATAAATCTTGGAGGAACTGCACATAAATTCCGCTCGACAAGTGTCCAGTTAAACAGGCCACAAGGAAAACCGCGAGTGGGTGTTTCCCGGTTTGCCAGCGCATTCCTCCATTCACACTTAACGAAATTCCATATATCAAAGTACAGGAGAACACTTGCGATATTAAGGAAAGAAGTTCTTTCCATTCATGCTAGTCTTATTTGTTATATTTGTGTATACGTTGTCTATTTTTCATGGTACCATGTGTTCTGGCACTGCAAACTTTTTGTACGGTTACTTGAAATACCACTCGGTTTTTCTGAGTGCAGCCCCCAACCAAATGACACACATTTGAAAGCGCCCAAACTTGGCTCCACAATTTGTCACTGGGTCATTTTGCACATTAGAAATGAACTGGCAAAGGAAAAAAAAGCGAGTTTGGGGAGGTGGCAATGGTGGCAATGGCATCCCACTTTTTTTCGATTCTGTAAAATAATAAATCATGAGCACATAACACAGAAGCAGTCGGAAAAGTGGTTGAATGTCTGGCGCCGGAAAAGTTCTGTTTTTCTTCGAATGTCCAAGGACCTGCTGGCGCTTCTTCATTCGCTCTGCATTCGTTCTTCTGACACAGTTTTCAATTTGTGGCTCCGTTTTTTGGCACCCAGCAACGCTCTGAATAATTGCCCCAAAATAGCATAAATCAAAAGTGGCTCTAATTACGGCTGCAAGCCAGGTGATTAATTAGGGTGCAAAGGGCAGGTGCAACGCAGGGTGCATTTGCCGGGTTAATCATTTCATTTAAATATCATAATTCTCATTTAGCTGAGCGCTGAGCACTGCAGGCCACTGCTCTGTGCTCTGTGTTCAGTATTAAATATCCATTAGGTGGCCAGAGGTCCTGCGAACTGAACGACTGACTGACAGTCGGACTGTCGGGGTCGTAATTATACCGCTTTGGCCAGTGTGTGTGTGTGTGCCAGTGTGTGTGTGTTGCCAGTGTGTGTGTCCCAGTGTGTGTGTCCCAGTGTGTGTGTGCCAGTGTGCGTGTGTGTGTCTTGTGGCCAGAGTTAGCAGTGCGGAAATTGAATTTTAGGTAATTTCGTTGCATGTCATTAGGCGCAATTATGTAATAACAGACTGCAGCCAAGTGTTGATCGATGCACTGTTCCGAACCGAAGAACTTGTCCGTGTAGAGCAGCCCCAGCACCCCCACCCCCACCCCCACCCCCTCAAGCTCAAAGGCGCCACGCCTCAAGGCCCATCTAATATCCAAATGATAATTAAGCCGAGGTTGCAAGCCGAGTGGGTGGCAATTAGGGGCATGCCTGTGGTCAAGTTCAGTGAGGTTTGGCGTGTCATCTTTTTTGGCGCTCAAGTGGAAGGGCCTGGCTCTCAGTAGGCAAAACAATAAAGTCGCCATAAATGCCAGCCTTTGTCAAGACCTTTTATACTCAATTTATTATCTCTATCCTTTCCTACGAAACGAAACGAAACGAAACGAAACGAAATTAATTCAATAAAGTGTACTTTTGCGGCCAAGCGAAAAATCAGTGACCCATTTTGGAGTGACCTCAAATGAAATTGTTCGAACTTCCTTTGCACATTTCTCAACTTATTAATTTTCCATTAAATGTTACAAGCAATTAAGCCCGAACAAGCAAACCAAATCGAGGAGCCGGGCAAAAATTATCAACACGTTCCGCTTATTAACTGCCAGCAAAATGTGTACGAGACGAGTGTATTCATAGTATTCACACACAATGACACACAAATAGGGAAAATGCCCAGCATCCAGGACTGGAATCCTTTCGCAAATCTGTCGCAATTGTTTGAGTTATGTCCCCGGGCGGCAGGACGAGGATGAGATGAGAAGGGTCTGGCATCAGGGAAAATATTGCCGAAATATATATCCGGGCCGGGCGCTGAAAATCAAAAACATTTCAGTTCAAATACTTTGCGAGCTCCTGGAGTTTGGTGCGTAAATTTTACGCTTTCCTGCATTTGCCACAGACTTTCGGGCGAAGCAAGGATGTGTGTAAGGATTCACCATGATGTGCTCTTGTATTTGTGCTCTGATTTGGATTTATGCACGATGATATGCTTTAAGGCGGAAGCCGGCCAAGGAATAGGAATAGGAATAGGAATATAGCAAGTGGATTGTTCTATGTGCACGCTATATATGGTTATATGGTGGCTTAGAATTGGCGGTGTCCTGTCCTGGATCCCTGGCTCAGGACATTACGCCTCGAAAGTTGCCAGCAGCCAGCTGAGCCACTTGAAGCAATTTATGAAGCATTTTACTTACTTAGCTGCTGATTTACTCCCGCCTCGCTTTCGCCATGTATGCACGTCTGTGTATGAGTGTGTGTGTGTGTGTGTGTGTATCCTGCAAAGGACCTTCAGCCCAGCACATGTGTTTGCAATTTTTCTATGAATATGAAATAAGTCCCTCCTTCGCATGTGCGTAAATAAACAAACGGAGCAGCAAAAGCCGAGACACTAGTGCCAGTGCCAGTGCCACCGCCGGAATGCCAGCAAGGACTGCCAGCATTCGCATTCGAGTGCTGCGATCGAGTGTTTACCCAAGGCGTTTCCAGCTCCGAATGAAATACACAAGACGACGCACACTTTACGAGTGCGCCAGGCAGCTAACGAAATTTAATGTGTGTTTTATGCAAAATGGGATCTTAGAAGCCGGAAGAACGGCGCTGTACAGCCCCCCATAAATCCTCATCCGTTTCCTTAGCCCACAAATAACCATCAAGGTCGGGGCCACAGCGAAATTCGATCAATTGCCAGACAACAATGATGCTGTTTCTACACTACACCAGCAAAAATAAAGTGCATCTGCTTATGATTACAAAATATCTATCAGAAATTACATTTATTTACAGCCAATCCTCTGCTCTTTATAAATTCATTATAAATTGCGAAACATAGGCAAGCGTTGTTAGTAAAGTGATATTTACTCAACTATTTCCCTGAGTGTACTGCAAAGCGGGGGTGCCGGAGAATTAATCATAATTGCTCAAAGCCAAAGGGAGGATGCCAGGACTCTCGGTTCGTTAGGGCATCAGGAGCCGTCTGGGCTCGTGTTGCTGTCTATCCGATGATTTGCCAATTTCGTCTGGCGCTCTCTATTTGGCTTGTTTACATAAAAATATTGCCGGGATGAACACGACAGGCGATGATGACGACGTCGATGGCTGGGGCTTGAGGAGCACATAATGAGGCAGACAACGGTCCAGACGACCAAAATGGCTAAAAGTCGTGGAGCCAGACTTTCCTGGCTCTGCACTTTGTGCCGAATGCCGAATGCAAGTGGTGGAGTGATAGAAAAACTGCCAGACAAAGTGGCAAACAGAAGTAAATGCGTGACTTTCACTTTGATGTCGCAGCGAGGAGAAGGATATATGTACACCAGTACAGCAGACAAGTGTCGATTTGACCAAAGCCAGTTCTTCATTCCTGCAAAAAATCCTGCGCTGTTTGCATAGACAAGCGCACGTGCCATTTTCCGGGCATTTTCCCCCCTTTCAGCAGCTGCAAAAGCTGCAAAAGCTGCCAAGTAAGCAATCAGACTGGAGAACTCGAGTGTGATGCGATGTCCGAAAACAAGACATTAAGCGGCTCCATTCAAGGATATCTGCTCAAGGCGAAGAAAACTAGAAAAGGTGCAACCTGACCATGGCAAACAGAAATGCCACAGCCCGCTGCAGGCGAGCTCGAGTCAAATGCAGAAACTTCTGGGAAAAGTAGGAAGAGCCAGTCAGGTTGCAGGTGACACACCTGGAGGCGCTGCAGGACAAGATAGCGAGCCTGAGACATGGAAATTTTCGGGACAGTGGAACAGGCGGAAGGAGGCTTATCATTCCAAGTGAAATGAGTGCAACGGGCCGCAGGACATGTGAAGGGGGTGAGCAAAATCTCAGGCTGAGGTCCTGCCACTTGCACTTCGCCGCAGAGCAGACAACTGCAAGATAATGAAGCGTTAACTTAAAAGAAAAGTGAGCTGGGAAATATAGAAATGTTTGCCCAGACTTTGCGATAAAAGTTGCTCGGGCCAAATTGTGTGTAAATACTTAAAAAGTCGTTAGGATGGCCAAAAGAAGCGGTCAGAGACACTGCAAAGCGACGAAGGATGAGGATGGGCCGGCAGAAGGCAGAAAAGGCAGCCAAGTGGAAGGCTTTTAATGAGCAGTTGACGTCATCATCATTAAAAATGTGCAAGCTGCGATTGAGATGATTGATTGGGTTCTGTTTGCTCCTTTCAGCCGCCATTAAGTGCGCCTGAAGGCGCGCTGCCATAAATTTGCTTAATCAAACTATTTAGCCAGCCGCTGGATGTAGATGTCACGCATCGGAAGTCAAGCTGCTGCAGCTCCATTACGGTAACGGTTACGGGCACAAGGTCTCCCGGATTCCGGATTCCGGACTCAGGAGTCAGGACTCCGCGGAGGAGGACGCACACTGCGCCGTAACGAGCGCCTCACATGTGTTGCATGCTTTTAGGCGCTGCTCAGACGACACACATAATCCTAATTAATTGCCGGCATCGGCAACGGCATCAGCATCAGCATCGGCATCGGCATCGGCATCAGCATTCAGGCGGCAGGATCCATCCAGGAGCTGAGGCTCCATACCGGCCCCCATCCGCCGGGGAATACGCAGCGAATGCATTCTGGCAGGTGCATGTGAGCACTTCGTGCGCGCCATTTACCCACCGAGTGGTGGGGCGGCCCTGGGGGTGGTGCACTGAGAGAACGGGCCACCCAGAACGCACTTGCCACAATATTTCCCACACTTCAAGTAATTAGGGAAACTATTTCATTAGAGCAAGTAACACTGAATATATAGGTTGCCCAACTTGTGTGCTTTCCGAGGGAAGTAATATTCGTTGGCCTTTCCCTAAAGTCCAAGTAATGCCTTTCCAGTGTAGCTGTCAGTGTAGCTCCTCCGATCCCCGATACCCCTCGTTTCATGCCAGTGCGCCATTATTTCCTTTTGATTTGCTTTGGCTGCAAAAGCCGTGGCGTGTTGAATGGCGTTCTAGCGAGGGGCAAGCAACGCGTTTCATGCACTCGGCTGAGCTTTCGAGTTGCTTAACGCGTTTGATGTTTGCCAGGAGCTGTGGCAGCTACACATCCAACCCATGCCAATGGCCCTCCCTCGGTCCATAAAATTTAATGCATCCTGCGAGTGTGACAGCCTGGCGGGCCTACGAATCCCACATAATCCGCATGAGACATCGCCGGGCGGCGGTGTGCTGTAGCTTTTGAGCCAGCCAAGTGATGTGAAAACCCGTTGTCAGCGGCCGAGTTGTAATTGGGTTGCCTTCCCGAATGGAATTTAATTTCTGCATCTTTAAGAGCGCCGCGGCCGTGTTGATATTTGAAGACCCGGAAAGCTGCAATTGAGCTGCTGCCCGATCATCCCCAAAGGGAAACAGAGGGAAGAAAAATGGCAAAAGTTTTCCACTCCGGCTGGGGGGCCATTAAGCCAGCCACAATAATCGATGCCCAAGTCGAACATCGAAGACCAGCTCCTGGGCCTGGCTAATTTTCTTGTGTCGAGAGGGGAAAAGGCTTGGGAAACTGGAAAAAGGGACGACTATGCAACACAATTTTAATTAGTTTGGAAAAGTATTTTAATTTTTGCAATTTGAGTGCCAGAAGAGGAGAAATCTTGGGACCCACGTGCCCCGCGGCTGGCAACCCCAAAACTCAAAATTTTCAAATTCCTCTCTTTAATGATTATTAACATTATTAGTTGTAATGAGCGTCGTCAGCGCGTTTTAAAGTTCGCCATTGAGGCGTGGCAAAAGGCAACAGAAATTTGCGTGTTGCCGGCCATTCGTAAACCAAAAAAAAAAAAAAAAAAATATATATAAAAAAAATCACCAACTGGCGCGCCAAAAAAAAAATGAAAAACGCGCGGGCTAAACGCAAAGAAAGTTTAAAAAGTTGGAGAAAAATTTTCGCAATTATTTTTCTGTTTTAATGTAATAGTGCATTCAGGCTTTTTATAATTTTTCGTCCTTTTTGTTCGTTTCTTTCTACGCTTTCAAACAAAAAAGTTTGCTTAAACTATGTGGACTGGAATGGTTTTTGCCGGACGGAGTCTAGCGGTTGCGTCGGGCACGCCGGAAAGTATGCTTTGATTTTTAGCCCGTTCATTGCGTGGAATGCAGTGTTCGAATTGTTTGGTCCCTGGTTTTGTGTGGCCTTCCCTCGGCCATTTATATACACATACATATATATAAATATATATTTTATTTTTGGATATGCCAAAGTTTTCAAATTAAAGGCTCGGGCTTTGACCGAAAGTTTTGCGGCTGTGGGCGGCGGCTCTTTGCCAATGATTAGTGATTGAGTTTGGTTCTTGGACTTACGCAAAAGCAGGCGGGCACTTACCTAGAAAGAGAACGGAAAAAACGCCATAAAGTGTTAATTAAAGTTCGAATAACGAGGAATGTTTTGTTTCGTAAAAATTGCATGATGCTGAGACATTAAAGGATTCAGATTATCAGTATTCCCTGGGCAACTGAGAGTCTGTTTTGTGAGCATCCCGAACTTAATTACACACATCTCATTTGTCGCACACAAAAACCACTCCCCAAAAGCTTCGCATGGGACTCGGTCTGGTCGTCTGGGAAATGGAAAACCCAAAACGAGACGAGAGACGACACATGACATATTGCAGAAGCCGGAGAAGAAGGCAGGGGGCAGAAGGCAGAAGGCAGAAGGCAGAAGGATCCTGTGAGCCGTGCCCCCGGCACAGACTTTTGTTTATATGTCATAAAAATTACTCATACGTTAATAATTTAAACGGATGGCTGTTGATGATGGGTCACAGGCGTCTGCAAATTTGCTTTGGCCAGGACTAACTGCGAATCAATACGAAATGAAAACCAAATAAGCAACGTCCCTACGTCCCTACGTCCTTTCGTCCTTTCGTCCTGCCCATCCATGTCCCTGATCAAACACAAGGCCATCACCTCAAGCTGGTTGGCTTCGATGCCCGATAAGTTTCGCTATCATGTCGGCAAAATTCATAACCATGTCCATGACAGACATTGAGCATATTATCAGATGTCTGGGGGCTGGTGGCTCTGTGCGGTGGCAAATTCATTATTTCATCAATAAAACAACACAGCAATCAATATGGTGAGCTGTCCATTTTGTTTGCTTTGGCAATTCGGCCCGAGCGATACTCGTAGATAAATAGACGGCCTATGTGTGCAATCCATATATTTATTCATGATGTTATATTAGAAAGCGGCTTTAACATTTGCATTTCTAGGTCTTGTGAGGGGTCTCTCATTTCCATTAATTTAACTTTACTTAACTGCGATTTAAGGTGGTATTGCTTTACTTTTTTGTACATTCAAATTGAGTGTTAAAATGCTGTAATTAATAATTGTATTTGTAAGTTGGCATCGTCACACAATAGCAGCTCATCCGGATCTCTTCGCACTTCCGTTTTTCTGATTATTCTTTTACTGGCGCTCATCTTTGCAACTCCTTATACCAATTTCAGTAAAGGGATACAAAGAGGACGAACCCCGGCAGAGATCGTCCCTTTTGTAGCCCCGTTTGCCGAAAGGACTAGAAGAAGTTATGCGATGGAGCCAGTACACACCCAGGTAATCGTTGATGGCCAGTGGCTTTAGGTCGGGAAGCAATTGGCGAATGAAGAAGTTGGTCCTTATTGGCAAGACTTTGTGGTTCAGAGGGGCAAGACCGGGAAAAAGGGACCACTGACGTGGATTGAAAAACCGCTCCCTGTAATCCGGACAGCGGTCGTCTTCCAATACGCGAAGTGGTCTTCTCCTGGGTCCTGATAGCGCAGATCTTAAGAAGATGCCTAACCCTTCGAGCTCCAAGTTTTTCCTCTTGTTTCGCTTCGCCTTGTATTCCTTGTCCCAAAACTTCTTTATAAGTCCCCGTTCGCTTTGTTTAAAAAGCCACTTCTTAACTTCATTCGTTTCCTGCCAGTTGTGAATGTCCTCTTCTAGGCATATTTTTCGTCTGCCAAACGACTCATACCATTTTGTAGCTTTTGTTGATGTAAACTTATCCACATTAGCATTACTCTTTTCCGTAAGTCCAACCTTTTTTTTTAGCTTTCCTAATGTGCTTAAAATTTGCTCTTTTTCCGACAAGTTCTGCTTGGACTTTTCATCGGCACATTTCTTTATAGAACCCATATTCTCGTCCGAACATTTCTTTGGATCTCCCAGTAAATCCAGAAAATTGTTTTCTTTATTATAATTTTCACACTTCTTCTTTAGGGCGAAATCAGCACATCTCTTTCTTAGGGACAATTCTTCGTACTGCCTTTGTTTTTCTTGCAACGCACATCTCTCTTTGAGTTTTTCTTCCGAACCCTTGATCATAAAATCTTCTTCCGCGCACTTCTGCTGTAATTCTTCCCTTGCACAGAGTTCCCTAAATTCTTCTAATGCACATTTTTCTTTTAAATCTTGCTCTGCACTCTTTTCCTTATGCTCACTTTCTGCACATTTGATTCTAAACTCTTCTTTTGCGCATTTTTCCTTTAATTCTTCTTCTGCACATTTTTCCTTCAATTCTTCTTCTGCACATTTTTTCTTTAGTTCTTCTTCTGCACATTTTTGCTTTAATTCTTCTTCTGCACATATCTCCTTTAATCTTTCCTTGGCACATTTTTCCTTCAATTCTTCTTCTGCGCACTTTTCTTTCAGATCTTCAATTGCACATATCTCTCTTAGCTCCTCTTCAGCACATTTCTCTTTTAATTCTTCAATGGCACACTTTTTCTTCAGTTCTTCATCAACACATTTACTTTTGAATTCTTCTTCTGCACATTTATTTTCGGAAAATGGATTCTTCTGATGTTGCCTTCTGCCTGTTATGCTATTCTTGTCTTCTGCTAACTTTTTTTGCAATTCTTCTAATTCTCGTTTAATTTTTATCAAAAGCTCTTGCTCATATTTATCAGACTTACTGCACACTACAGATATATTTTTTAGTAAGTCTTCAACAACATTCTTTTTTTCTGGACATTTTTTCTTCAGACACTCATTGGTGCAGTTTTGTTTCTGACCGGGCTTTTTAGATTTTTCATTTGTCTTAGCCTTGTAGAATTCTTCTCCTGCTTTAGCACATTGATTCTTCAGAGACTGCCCTTCGATCACCTCCCTTATATGTGTGCACTGCTTAATAATAATATCTACTTTGTCTAATATGCCCTTCTCCCTGATTTCCAACAGTGATGATTTCGAGCGCCTGCAATCATCCTTTTTCTGACTCTTACAAAATTCCAGAAAATGTGCAACTAATTGATTAACATTGTCCTTATCATCAACATGCTTATTGCAGATTGTACTACCTTCCGAGTCCTGTGGCTTTCTGTTCTCCACTAGAAACATACACCTAGCCATTAGCTCTGCCACTCGAAATTTCAGCTTGTCTTTATCATCTAATATTGTAAAAAAATTTGAGACGTCGTTTTCTGTCTTGCATTTTATGCTGTCCTTGTGGCAATTCTTTTCTGGACATTGATATGATCGTGTTGGGTCAGCCAAGTTTGCAACATTCGAAAGTGGACAAATACATTTTGAAATACATTCCGTATTTTTGGGTGGTTTAAGTTCAGCTGTAGATTTTTTATTTTCTGATTTTTTCTTATCCGAGTGTGCCAACAGACTTTTGTGAGTTCTGTCCTTAAAAATGTCATGGAAGCCCGTAAGTTTTTGATTATCCGGTTCGATCATTTTGAGTCCTGACTCGTTTTCCTGACCACCGGAATTGTGGGAACCTGATTCCATGATATTTTCGTTGACCCTCTTAAAACCCACTTTTTGTTCTGCAGAAGATAAAGGCACCTGTGGTTCAATGCATATCTCGCAGATATTTTTGTTATTCATTTGACTCACACTTTGTTGGTCAATACAGTTTTTCAGTTCCCCGGGCTTGGTTTTAAACGGTTTAGTTTCTCTAAGAGATGGAAGGCGACCCTTAGTTTCCTTCCTGGCTTTACTTATGAGCTGCTCCTCACGAGCCATTATTACTTCCAATGAATGTGGTTGTATTGATTTGTCCTGTGAAGATATTCCCTTGCCTTTCGGCCTTCCAGCACTTCTGGATTTTGTTTTTAGCGGAAAAAATACATCCTGATCCAGCGTATTCACATCTTGCCTCTGTGGATTGGATGAGTCCTCGAAAAAAGTCCAATCAATCGAGTCGTCCTTATACTTGGGCTTTTGAACTTTTGGCTTCGCCTTTAGCTGCCTTTGCCTAATTGGCCTTTTAGATTTATGGTGATAATGTTGCATTAGTTCCTTGTTCCCAGAGTGATATCTCAGGAGGTCGGCATCCTTGCCCTCCTGCAATTGCTGTCTTACTTTTCTACCCTTTGCCATGAGCATAGTAACAAAATTCCTTAATGTACGTTTGGGTTCCTGAAACTCGAGGTATGCCGCCCTATCATCAATATATGAGCTGTAAGAAGGACTCGTCGAGTATTTTTGTTTGGGAGACCGCTTTATCCGGTTAATCCTTTCGGTTTTTGTAATTCCCTTGTCTAGTCCGTCAACACCCTCGGTCATCAGTTCCTTCAGGCGATTGCTGACCTTGCTATTGGATCTTTCCTTAAAGTGCCGAGCTCGTTCCCATACGTCTGCGCGAGATTCCCTTCTGCCCCTGCCCGATTCCTTGTGGTAGAGGCGTCCTTTCTGGCTGATAAAAAGGCAGTTACCAGGCTGTCTGTATCCACAGACCTTGAGGCTGCGCACTTCGCCCACAATGCGTACCTTCGGTGGAACCTGTCTTATCGATGATGAAGAGCCCGTTTGGCTGAGATCGCTGGTGAGAATGTCGTAGGACATGGGAGGATCGTCCTGGAAGAAGGTAGGCGATGACTGCTTACTAAATGGAGATCCATTGCTCTGGACCAGTGGCCAGGGTTGGATGAATGGACTGGGTTGATGACAGACCCACAGTCGTTTTAGCGGCAAGTTTATGCACTTGCGAAACATTCCAAGGACACCGATTGCTGCGGAAGAGTCCTTCTGAGTGCTGCGGTTGCCAATCAAATTTTGAGGGCTGATTAAAAAAAAACTAAGGCCAAGTTTACGTGGGGGCAGTCACGGGAGATTTTATTAAAAAACTAAGCAAAGTGAAATATAATTCATGACAGCATCGAGTGCGAAACACATGATGGGCAAGCATGATTCACCGAATCACTTAGTCTCACGAAGGCCATGTGGACAATGATGCTGATGGTCTGGGCGTCCACTAGAAAGGCAACGGGGTCACAGGGGATCATATGTATGTACCACACGCTTCTCACAATACCCATAACTTTCCATTGTTGTCGTGCGAATTGACCAAGACCACGGTGACGGTGGCAAGGACGATAGCCCAGTTGCTACAGTCGATTACCTGTTCTGGAAATCTGGAATCATATATCTAGGCAAATCAATCCTGGCATAGGAAATCCGCTGCATCAACTGAAGGACAAGCGGCCTTGACGACCGCCGTGGTCCTTTAAGCCTTTCCCTTGGGCAAGCAATGATAATCTGGGGTCCTTGATAGCGCAGTTGTCCACCTGTCTGAAAAGTGAATTATAATAGCTTCAAGTTATCTGTAGGTATACCAAGATTTAGGGCTGTTCCTCATTTAAAAGGAATTTTGGGTATAGGTTTAGTTGGGCGGCGTCTTCTTTTTTTCCTCCGCTTCGGCGGCTTTCTCCTTCTGATCGAATTCATCACACTCTTTCAAAACCCTATCTTCCTCGCATTTTTTCCTACGCTCTTCCTCTTCCGCTTTCTTTATTTGTTCTTCCTTGTTCTCCAGCTCTTTTAGCTTACAGTTTAGTTTCTTTTCTTCGTTTTTAAGCGTCTCCAGTTTCTTTTTCAGTTTCTCGCATTTTTTCTTCTTGGCTTCTTCGGCGCGTTTTATCTTTTGGAGTTCCTGTTCGCATTTCTCTTTTATCTCTTGCTCCTCGCATTTATTCTTTTTCTCCTCCTCTTCGCATTTCCTCTTCTGTTCTTGCTCTCTGCATTTTTTCTGCTGCTCATCCTCGCATTTTCCTTCTTCGACCCTCTTTATTAACATTTGCTCCCTTTGCATCAGTTCTTTGCGTTTTTTCCTCACCTCGCATAACTTTTTATAAGCTTTCTCTGTGCACTTTCTTTTTATTTCCTCATCGGATTCTCTTTTGCATTCTTTCTTTTCGCATTCTCTTTTATGTTCACAATCGGCTTTCCTAATATCTGCTTGTGTTTTCACTAGAACTTCGCAAATTTTCTGTCTTGCTTCCGCTTCACATTTCCTAATTTTCTCCTCCTCCTCTCGCTTTTTCTTTCTCTCTATTTCATTGCACTTGCTTTTTTGTCTTGCTTCTGCGCATCTTTTCTTCATTGCACACTTTTCGATATTAGCCTGAAGTTCCTTAATCTGGCACTCCTTACTTTTTTCTTCCTCTTCGCAGGACTTCCCGATCATTTTCTTCACTTCCTCAGAGGCCTCGCTGAAATCTACGTCATTCTTCTCGGCGAGTTTTTGAATAGTGGGGCAAGCCTCTTTCCACTTCTTTTGAACGCAGCTTTCTCCACATTTCTTTTCTGCCTCGCACTTATTCTTCTTCTTCGGCTCTCCAAAGGCGTCGGCACACATCCTCTTGATCACCATCTTACGGCACTTCTTCTGGATTTGCGCATTAAGACAGTCTTCTATGGCAGCCACATCAGTCTTTCTCTTCTCCTGGGCTTTGCATATATCCTTCCATTCTTCAAATACGCACTCTGCCATCTTCTGCTCGTATGGAGATTTCTTTGCGTCTCCTTTGGGACATTTCGGTTTCTCCTTGGCCTTCTTTGGGCACTCCTGCTTCTTGGTTTCTTTATGTTCGTCCTTTGCACGTTCAGCTTTAGGATCCTTCTTGGGCTTATCACAAGCCTTAACTTTGCATTCATCCTTAGGTGCTCCCTTACAGCTGTCGATTATGGCATTCGTTCCATTTGTGGCCTTCTTCTGAGGCCTCTTTACTGCTTTCTCCGCGGACTTCTTACATTCCGCTGCCTTAGGCTTAGCGTCGCAATCATCCTCATCCGATTTATCCTTACATTTGTCTTTCTCTTGCTGACACTCTCTCTCCAACTCGGCTTCTAGAAGCTTGGTGGTATCTGCTATGCATTTCCTAAGCGTTTCTGACTCCTTACATTTGGCCTCCTCCCCTCTGGGCTCCTTGCACCCTTCCGCCGAGTCTCCCTCCTTTTTGGCCGGACATGCCTTCATTAGCTTCTCGATCTTCTTGGCCTTTATGAGCCGCTCGTAGCGGAGCTTGAGTTCCTGCTCCCTGCAGTACTTCTGCATCACGGCCTTCAGACAGACTCTCTTGACGCCCGCCATCACGCAGTCCATCATCTCCCCCATGGCCTTTTGCTCCTCCGGCGTCATGCACTTCATTTTCGCTTTCAGCGCCTTCGACTTGACCTCGATGCACTTCTTCAACTGGCATTTAACGCGGTCGGCATCCTTTTTGGCCGCCTCCTTCCTATCGGCCGCCTGCTTTTTCTTCATGGCGAGTGCCTTCTGCTCCTTCACACACTTGTAGACATCGCCGGCCATGAGTGGTGGCTCACAGTAGCTGCGGAGCTGCCATTTGATAGCCATGCCCATGGATCCGCGCAGCTGAGGAGCGGACATCCGCGTGAGCAGGCAGCCGGCGAATCTGGAGCCCATTGGTTAAACCCGTGCCTAGGCCCCCACGACCATAAATTTAAAAACAAAAAATTTCGATTGTCGTGTTTTAAAAACAAAAAAACGAAATTATCTCTAATTTGTGGGCCCTGCGTTCGAAAATTAACTACATGAATTATTGTTGAAAACCGAATACTTGCTTCTTAAAAGATATTTGGTTTTAACCATATTCGAAATAAAGCTGCAGCTAGCAGCTAGTTACCAAATGAAGAAGCGGTATTCCAGCAAGAGCACCATTGAAACTCTCAACTTGCTGGCGTCAGCAATTTTCCAATCTTTGCTCAAACCTCAGAAATGACAACAACGCAGAGGAGCCACAACCACGACATAGTTACACACACACATCACACACATCACACACATCGAGGGGCCAACGGCAGACAAACACTTTTGTCGAACATAAAATCGAGCACAACTTAATTAAATGTTAAAAGCGCGACCGCAGCGCGTCTGTGGCAACCAAAGGTGTGAATACGAAGGGGTTGCTGGCGGGGAAGTGGGTGGGCATTTCCGGTGGGTGTTGCGAGGTTGGAGGTTGCAGGTTGGAAACGCCGTTATCACACCGAAGGAGACGCTGACAGACGCTAACTTCATTTTCGGGGTACTGCTTCAAATTAGCAAACCTGTCAACTGTCAGTGTTTGTGAGTTGAAGTGCGGCCAGAAGTATGCGGGGCGGGTGGTTGGTGGTTGAAGGTGTGGGTGTGGATGTGGATGTGGGTGGGGCACGGCCCCAGGCGAAAAGCAAGACAATGTGCCTCGCCTGTGCTTCAACACCTTGCAGCAGCTCCTCAATCCCTGCCCCACCCCCTCCCTCGGCAAGGAAGTTGCTCTGCGAACTTTGCAGTCTATACAGAAGAGGCCTCCATGCGTGGCTGTGTGTGTGTGTGTGTCAGTGGGGGGTATGCGCGGTGAATTATGGCATGTCTACTTCCGCCACCTGCCATACCTCCCGGCCGCCCCCCCCCCCCCCCATTGCGTTGTTTGTAATTTGTTAATTTCCCGCATTTAGAAATTAATTTTCACTTCATGCGCCGCCAAGCAGACAACAGCAGACAGGTGAGTTCGAGTTGGCCTACCTTGGCAGCACTGTCGCACATAAGTGTGCTTTAACTTTCTGCCACACGCACACACACGCGCACACACACACGCACACACACCCACGCACACACACACACACACATATGTATGGCGGCATTACGAACTTGCACCGCAATTACGAGTGCCACCCACTCAGCCCAACCACCCGGCGAGCTCATTGCGTATTTAAATTCCTTTATGTTGTCATTAATTTCTGCAACTTGTTCGGCAGTGTCGCTGTTAATTTTTAAGCGAAAGCTTTGCCCGAGCAGTCTGCCATGTGTTTGACACGTTTACATTTTAATTGCGCACATGTGCGCGGTGGGAATGGTGCATTTCATTGTTGATGTTGATGCGAGCGGGCGTCAAATGTGAAATGGGTCTGTGGAGTGTAAAACTTTAATTGCTTTATTATGTCGGCCAGCAGGCAGGTGGGAAACATCCTCGCAGAATCACAGAATCGCAGCCCACTTTCGCGAAGAAATGGGCCAAGGCACTTCAATGGGCCCAAGGGCTACCACACACTGCCACAAAGATAGTGCGCTGGGTTATATAGGGTGTAGCAAAGGAATGTCTTTTTAAATTGACTCAAGTAGTCTCAGGTTAATATGTAAGCTCCTGCACTTTCCAGTTCTAGTCTTACTCCTAAGCCTTACTATTCAAAATTGAATGTTTTAGGTTCCCGCGATTCCGTTTTAAGTCATGGTGTTAATGGGACGTCATCTCTCACGATCTCTCGTGTACCAGCTAAAGCAGTCCAGTTGGAACCGATTCTTCCCAAAGTCCCCAACTAATTTGTCCCTTTACTTGGGACAACCAAGGTTTCTTGGCCACAAATCCAACGCATATGATGATTTAAGCTCAAAAATTCGAATGAGCCATGACAGAAACATGGTAATGAAAGGTGATCAATCGGAACCGAAAAAATCCTACTGCCACCGCAGGATCTACAGACCATTCCAACTTAAGATCCGTGCTCTTAAAATATGCCTCAACCAACAGAGATCGTTTTGCAAAGAGGCCGATGAAGAAGAATGCTATTGCAAAAAGCTGGAGGATGAGAACTGCGCTCTGAAACCCTTACCCAAAGCGGAACCCAAAAAATGCTCAAGGATATCCAGAAAGAGGAAGCACTTACTTGAGCAAAAGAAGAAAGCGGAGGAGGCTAAAGCCCCACCACAATCGCAGTGTGATACAAATTTAGACGAAGCTGTTGACGAACTGAAGTACAGTTGCATGCTAGCTTCCGAGAAGAAAGACTGCGAGCGCAGGCAGTACAAGGCCCTCTGCGAAGAATTGAGAAAGTCAAAGTCGCAGGGCGATCCCAAGTCCGTAGATTCTCTTGTAAAGTGCATGCTTTCTGGCATAAAGAAGGCGTGTGTTGTTCACGCCGAGAAGATTGTCTACCAGCAGAAGTTCGCTGAACAAATTGCGGCTGAGGAGGCTGAGCGAAGGGAGAGGGATAAGAAAGTGGGAAAGCCCCTGGACTGCACTAAGCCAAATGAGGAGGATGACACAATTGGCGCAAAGAACAAGGCTGAGAAGAAGAAGGCCAAGGAGAAAGCCGAGCTACAACGATTGCTCAAGGAAATAAAGGCCAAGTGCAAGAAGCAGCGTGAGGAAGCTGAGCGTAAGAAGAAAGAGAAAGAGGCGCTAAATAAGAAATGTAAAGAAGCAGCTGCTAAGAAGAGATGTGAAGAACTGGAGGCTAAAAAGAAATGTGAGGAGGCGGCGGCCAAAAAGAAATGTGAAGAAGCGGCTGCTAAAAAGAAATGTGAAGAAGCGGCTGCTAAAAAGAAATGTGAAGAAGCGGCGGCCAAAAAGAAATGTGAAGAAGCAGCTGCCAAAAAGAAATGCGAGAAACCAGCACCGAAAAATAAATGCGAAGAATCAGCAGCCAAAAACAAATGTAAAGAAGCGTCTGCTAAAAAGAAATGTGGAGAAGCGGCTGCTAAAAAGAAATGCCAAGAGGCAGAGGCTAAAAAGAAATGCGAAGAAGCCGAAGCTAAAAAGAAATGTGAAGAAGCGGCTGCTAAGAAGAAAAGCGGAGCAAACGGCGCAGTTATGAAAAAGTGCGAGGCAGATAAAAAGAAGAAATCCGAAGAGGCCGAGAAGAAGAAGAAAAGCGAAGAAGCCGCGCTTCAGAAGAAATGTGCGGAGGCCAAGAAGAACAAGGCATGTGAAGCAGAGAAAAAGAAAAACTCTGAAGAAAGCGAACGGAAGAAAGACTGCCATCTAGCCGAATTCAAAAAACGGTGTAATGAGCTGAAGAAAAAGATTGAAGAGGCAAGATGCGAAGAAAAGAATGTCAAGTAGCCTTCCGAAGAAAAAAGCTTTACGGAGACGTGGGAGATGAAGTCCCTTTCATTACTACTATATTTAAGCTGTAATAAAGTTTAATACTGAAATCAAGGATTTGTCTCCTACATACGATGCGATACGTCTCCAATAAAGTTAGTCTCTGATTAAAGTTACTTTCAACACCGAAGCATGAAAGCTATTTCAGACTGGCTTTATAATCGGCCGGATAAACCACTATTGTTCGGTCGAGGAAATGCCAACAGACCCGCTAAGTACAGGCTTGCTGGAGGACAATAATGATGAGGAGTGGGCCAAGAAGGCCGAGGAGGCCGACAAACAATTGTGCCCGCTTGTCTTGTTTATTGTCATCCATCATGCCAAGGCCCCTGGTGTTCGGGGAGATCGTCTTGAAGCCCCGATTTGTGGCTACCATCCGGCGGAGGTGGCAAAGGGAGCCTAACGAGTGGAGTTGACTCATTCAGACGACGAGTCTCCTCCAACCAGACTCGGCCTCATTTAGCCGTTTTGCTGCGCATTTGCCATTGTCAACGATTCTGCCACCCGTTTGCGTTGCTCTTGTAACATTTCCACAAGCCTCTTTTTTTCACCGATGCAGCTGTGGCTGTTGCTGTTGCTGTGGCTGTTGCTGTTGCTGCTGATTGTTGCACAAGGATTTGTCAAGGATAAAACACTCGAGGGCAGCCAGTCGACATTGTCGTAGTTGTCGTCACCGACGCTGCTTCATCATGGTTACGATTATGATTATGTAGCGACAGTTTTTGTCCTGGCCCGGCTGAAAGGCATTCGGTGCGGAGGTCCTTTCACACGTGCACACGTTTCCCAGTGCAATGGTTATCGATTTTCCGCTGGGAATGCAATGCATCCGCATGCGATGCTAAGTGCAGTCCGTGCGGCCTTGGATTTCCCCAGTACATTGCACTGAGAATTTAAGTAGGGATAAGGCATAAGTAGATTCCAAGTTTCTTTTGTGCGGACAGCAAAACCCATTTACCCAATGCGAAATGGGGGAAAGCGAATTCTAAGAATATGGTTTTCTATGCATGCGGTGTGAACAGCTTTTCTTTCAATAACATGTGAGCTTCTTCCTTGATTTACTTTCAGTGTCGCCTGCCTGAATGCATGAAAGCAGTTTCCACTATATCTGCTATTGGCGACCTTGGTGCAGCTTCCATCTACCATATTTAAGTTCATCCATTTGGCCGGCGTGCTGCACTCCTTCCGTGCCCCCAATTTGGCGATCTGCGACAACCCAAATTCGTTTGCCAAACACATTTCACCCACCGAAATGCCAAATGCAAAGCAGACAACCAGAAGGGCTGCGGTTGCCAAATTATATGCAACTGCGGTGACATGGGCGTGGCATGCGGTTAGTTAAACAAAAGTGCTGTGCCATGAAAACTGGGTCAGAATCCTGGCAGAGAAACTGTCACAACGCTAGACGCATTAAAGCGACTAAATTACCTCGCTGCAAGAAAACCCAACCCAACCCAACCCAAAAAAAACATCAAAACCAACAGCCAAAGTTCAACAACAGTGCTACAACGTGGGACATACGACAACATTGTCTCGAAAACACTCGACAAAGTTTCGGTTTCACTTTGGTTGTTGTTGCCACCGATTTTTGCCGTTTTCGTTGCTGTCAACTTCCGGCGGACCAAACTGTTCCGCTTGATTGTTCTCGGTGCTCTCGAGCTCGAACTCGAGCTCCGGCTATGGCTCCGGTTCCCTCGTCATGAAAGGTTAATGACGGCTCCTGTCAGCGCCGAAGGTCACATCTAACGCTTGCCGCCCACCGCCGCCCACAGCCGCCCACTGCCGCCCACAGGGTGGTGGTCCTTGTGGGGTCAAACGTGCAGCAGGTAAAAGTTTCGTTTCCCAGGACAAAAACTCGACGGAAGGACGTTGGGGTGAGGGAGCACAGCCAGGACCTGTGCTAAATACCAGGACTGCTGGGCGGCAACACCGGGGGGTAGCAGAGCGTAAAAGTTAAATGAAACGAAACACGTTAATGGCCTCCGCGCGGGATAAGTGGGGGATGAGGATGCGCGGCGGCTGAAAGGTGAGAGGCTGTCCTGTTAAAGCCATGCTCCGTGGAAAGTGAAATCGCCGGCTCGCCAAGTTGGCAGTGCTGGCCCAAGAGCCGTGTAATAAAATGATATCGTTGGCTTAGTTAAGTAGCAATAAGCTTGGAAAAGGTAGCCCGAAATTCGCTGGGCGCCACCTCTCAATCACGGCGTTTCAGGTTGATATTAAGTTATTTAGGCTATTTAGACGCCAAGTGAAGACCTCTTCGGGCTTCTCGACTGGGTCATTAAAGCCAAATTACAGTATATTAGGTTACCGCTTTGTGTCGGGGTGGAAATTCGACTGGCTTTTCCCCACCTGCCTCCTCGCTAGCCAAGCATTCCACTACAACTAATAGTGCTGCTAATTAACATCCTTGAAGCTGCGGAGCTTGGAAAATGGCCAGCTTAAAGCCATTCGATTTGCCGCCTTGCACCAAAACTGGCGCCCAATTGTTAAAGCACACAAAGAAAACAGCGCAAAGGGGAGGATCGGGGGAAAAGAAAAACCAGGACCAGCCAAAAAAAAAACAGGGGAAAAAAGTACAAAGAATTATGTATCACTTCGTTACGACTTACTTCCACTTAATTTATTTTCACTTGCTTTTAGCAGCAAAGGAAAGGCCGGGCGGATGGGACGGCAACTTTGTCTGAGCCTCGGAAAATGAAAGAAGTCGAAAAGCAGAGGGAATTGTACATTATACAGTTGGTCAATAAAGTCTGCACACATCCAGGGCTTAAAAATGTTGATATATATTTCATTTAATGAGATACGGCGGCAAGATATGTCAACTGAAAAGTGCACAACACATTGGTGCTGCCGATTGAAGTGTTCATTGGCTTTAGTCTTTATTAATAAAGTGTAACGGTTATTAAACAAAAGTGGTCAAATATGTGCAGCCTTTTATATTTCATTGAAAACATAGATTTTTTCTTCGCCTTTATAGCTCTGTGCTCTGATATGTAAGTGAACTTCAAAAAGTGCTGTATTTATTTGAAGCTGCATTGTTGGAAACAAATGTTGAGTGCGCCTGCAGCTCACCTTGAATGGTACTCAAACTTTGTATTCCCACTGTCCGATTTCGGGCAAAAGGAAGAAGACCAGGCCCGCAGGCATTGGCCAAAAACTTGCAACAACTTCGGACGGGCTTCCCGTCTGTCTGCGAAAAGCATTTGACTTTGCATTTGTCTGCGTCTGCAGCTTGCAACGCTTTCGGCCTTCACACCTTTTGTTGTCCAAATGCTATGGGTGCCCCCATTTCCCATTTCCCATTCGCCATTCCCCGTTTGCCCTCGACCATTTTCACCGCCATTTCCACCGGCTTTGGGCTTCGGAAAACGCCTTTCGAGTGGCCGGCGCATTAATTCTCAGGTGTGCAATTTAGTGTGCGGCCAATTTTGGCCGGTCGGTCTGGACAGGAAGAGGAAGCCCAGGAGCGTCTGTTACGTGTTGACCACACGCTGGTCTTTTTTATTTTTTGGTTTTTCGGGGGGTTTTCCGAAGGGTTCCACCCTTACGCCCCTCCCCCATTAGGGTGCAGAGGGTGAGCTTGAAATGTTAGGAAATTTCAAACGGAAGCTCGCGTTTTCTGCCCTTTGCGGCTCTTATTGTTGGCTGTGTTTCCGCTTCTCTGGTATTTTTGGCCTCACATTCTGCGATCCGTGCCCATTTCCGGCTAAAAACAACATGGCTTAAAGAGCTGCATGCCACACTTCGCACTCACGTCTTTAACCGAAACTTTGGAGCCGAACTTTACGCGAAACTTTTCAATGGACTACATTTGCTATGCCATGTTAAACAGCAAAAACCAAAAAAAAAAAAAAAAAGAAGAAAAAAAGATGACAGCGTAAAAGGTTAAGACGAGAACTATGGCCAGCAAAATGGCGCCGGCTATAATTTTGAGAGGACGACAAAAGCGGTGGAGAAAAAGGAAAAATAAATATATAAGGAGCGGGCAACTTGAGAAACTTTTAATAATTGCATTTTGCGCAAGCAGCAGCATCGACTTCAACTGGCTCACATAATAAACTCCCTCAACCACCACCCACCGCCCACCACCCACCGCCCACTGCAAGGCCATTCAAAAGCGCCCAATGCTGCAGTTTGTGCATCGACACCCAAGCAACAAGACAATCAGCTAAGAGATACTCACGAGCCGGGGGAGAACAGGCGATGACTGGGCCACAAAAATAACCGAAAAGTAATTCCCCACAAAAGTAAACTTAAGCGTACAAAAGTCGAGTTTTAAAATAAACTTGCAGCAGCTCTATTTTTCTTTCTATCCATCGGATCGCCAGGGGATCCGAGGATGGGGCATCTCTGGAGTTGGTTAGCGAATAGATAAAAGTCGTCGGCGGTGGCGGTGGCGGGGCGGCGCGGGGCGGGTTCTCGCCACTTGGGGCACAAAAGGCGCATTTTCCATGAAAGAAAAGTGGCTAACTAAGTCGCCGACTTGCAGTCAGTGGCGCAGCTTCGAGGGCCTCAAGAGCGGCTCCTCCATCGATTTTTGTGGGCCAGAAAATATGGCTTTCCGTCGCTGGTCCAGGAATTAAAGCAGCTCCGGAAAAACAATGGCAGCTGTCTTGGGGGATAAGTTGTGAGTACATTACGGCTGCCTTCTGATCCAAATTAAGTGAATGAGGAGATACAATAAATTAAATATTCCCATATTTCTTAAAGGTATTGTATTGTTTTTGGAAACTTTCCAAGCATACAAGTTCGGACTACGTTTGGTGGCTCAAATTAAATTTCCCAACTGGCTGTATTTGCCATTGCATGTAAATCTCTTAAACAATGTGTTTCAGTGGCCAGCGGCTTACATTTAATGATGGCATTAAGTTTGAAGAGATTTTAGTAGCATCAGGGATAGTATTCATTTAAGCGCCAACCGAGTACAGTCTGTGCCAAAGCAGCAGATTTAATATTATAATAAAAAGTACGATAAAACAGCGTGGTTGTGGACTAATAACCTACACGTGCCCATGAAACGGGTCAATAATCCACGGAATGTGGCAGATCATCATCTGATTTCATCAACACCCGAACCGAACCGACCCGACCCAGAACCGACCCGGCCAGGACCCCATAATAATATGAGACCCACTTTATTAAATATGAAATATGCTCCATCGCTGCTGTCGCCTCGTATTCGCCGTGGCCAAAGGAGTCGAGGGTCCTTTTAGCATGGCCAGCACGTAGCAAACGCAGTACGCTCAAATACATGAGATAAAATGCCGGACATTAAGTCCCTGGGGAAGGACGATCAAAGCGTTTCGCCATTCCAAGGTAAAATGCCACAAGCGCAGGCTAGTGGCAGATACAGTATAGTAGTAGTATAACGAACATCTTGCTAAGTTTCATGCTCAACTTGCGTGTGTCAAAAATGCGAAATTGAAATGCTTTAAAATTTAACATCTCGCCACGGCTCACATCCGATCCGACTAAGGGGTAAGATGCAGCTGCCAGGATGCGGCAAGGACTCCGCACCATTCCGTTTCGTTCCGATCCGATCCGTGTTGGTGGGCAAACATTTTTATGCAAAAATATTTTGCATGTCACTCCCATCTGCCGGTTTGTTGTTGTAGCCCAGGGTCTGTGTATTTGCCACAGACTTTTGCATGCATAACAAGTCAGCGAGGCGGACGGACGGACGGACAAACGGACGGACGGACAAGCAAACAGGGCAAAAAAGTGGCCAAAAGGATGCGATGCGATGGGGGGGAAATCCAGGGAAACTCGTGGTAGGAAAAGCCACGCACACAGCCAGACGAGAAGGAAAAGGCAGCGCCGGCAGCAGGAAGCGCATACAAAACTTTAGCGGCAACCGGTCGCATTTCGTAATCTTTGCAAATAAACGCGTGAAATTCCAAGGCGCACCACAGTGGGGCATGCAGCATGCAGCATGCAGCGGGCTGCCTGCTTTTTTGGGTGGCCCATTGTGGGGTGGTGCTGCCACAGTCGCCAGTTGGCCGACATGTGCGCGCCATTTTTGGCATACAGCTCACACGCGAAATTGCGCATGCAGATTAAAATTCTTGAACGCGCATTTCCGTTTCCGCTCCGTGCCGCTCTGTGTGTGTGCTGTGTGTGCACGAGCTGTCGGGAAAATGCCGGGCATTTTCTTCGCTCTTGCAGCGGGGGAGTGTTCGAGTTTCCACTTCAGCTTTTGGTTTTTGCCCTCTGTTTGCCGAGCTGATTGCAACCTTGAAGTGACCCCGTGCTGAATGAAGTTGTGAGCGGTTGGGAATACTCAATAAAATTTGTATCGAATGCGACAGCTTGTTGGGGATTTGCTGGGGATTTCCACTCGTTTTGATTAGAGTCCTTAGCTTCGCATGTTGAAATCAAATGCTGATTACATGGGTAAACATTTGTGCGGATGAACTAATACATTTCGGATTTAACTAGATCAATGATTATATTATTTGTAATCCACTTTACTAATTGATTCTCATTTAATCGCTTCAAAATTGTTTCTATATACTCCCGCTTCACAAGGCGTGTAAAAATGTTAATTACCATTTTGGCATTACCTATTTGGCATAGTTGGATGAAATGCGACAAAAATTGCGATTTCAGCAGTGTAACAAAATACAGTTTAGCGAAAAAATGGGTAGCGAGCCTCTGCAAATAAATCACAAAGTCGCATATTACTCATACGCCGCGTGTCCCTAATAGGCATTGACAATGGCATATTACTCATTGCATTGGAGAGGCGGGGGCATGATTTTCGCTTATTTACGGGCCATTGTCATTGATATGCAGGACCTGTTTTCTGTCCAGCTTCTGGACCTGTATGATGCCAGAAAAAAGACTGGAAAACGCCCAGGGTCAGCTTTCTTCGGCTTCGTTCCTACATTTTGGCTCCCCCCAAAAACGCACATCAAATAAAAGAAATGGCTTTGTTTGCTGCATGTGGCATAGAATATCAAGCTGATAAGGGGATGGGCAGCGGATCCCATCCGCCCAAGGATGGCCACGGGGATGAGGGGATGAGGATGTGGTGGAGCTGGTGGAGCTGGTGTGCTGGCGCATAAATAATGTGACCTGCCTGACTGCGATTATCTGTGAACTATTTTTCACACGTTGCCGGCATACAAAGTGGTCCATTCTCTGTTTCCCCGGCAATATATGAGCTCCTTGGCCTGCTGGGGCCACTTGGCCCATTCATTTCCACATCCTGCTCAGACATACACACACACACTCGCACACACACAAACACACACACACATACACTCGCAGGGGCATAAAAAGCATATGTGTTAAGGGGGGATTTCGGCATAGTTTTTTCGGTTGTTGGCTACTTACATTGTACTGAAATAATGAACAATAATATCCAGAGGCGTCGATCGAATGTCGGTCTCATGACTTCATCACTTATCCAGGGATTCGTTGGTATGGATTTTCCTGTTCGACGTTTATTCCGTCCGAAGCCGCTCAGCTTTTGGGTTGGCACATGTGTACTGTATGTGTACTATTTGTAGAGGGATCTGCAAAGCGGAGATTTAATTAGAATGGAGAGTAGCAGAAATGTTTTTAAGCCAATTAAACAGTGGAAGGTGGTAAGAAAGGTGAAAACGAAAAATCTAACAACTGTTTGCGCATGAAATTAATTAATTTTCCACAAAAACTTTGTTGCATAACGTTAGGCGGATTAACTGGATGGAGAAGAACGCTGCTGTATAGAGACATCAGGCGGCAACATTTTCGACAGCATTTTGTCTGCAGTGTTTGGAGTGCAGGGCAAACAAAGAGAGAGACGACAACGACAACGACAAGTGGGAGGGGGGACAGTGGGGCAGTGGGTGGGGATGAACGTACCACTCGGACTCCACAAAGCGTGCACATACTTTCCACCAGCACTGTGACTATGGATGCCCGGGTTTTTGGGTAGCGACACAGGGCAAACAAAATTAGCAGCAAAGCTGACGGAGCTGTTAACGAATTGACGTTGCCAGGACTCCCATGACTCCCAGGACACCCATGACTCGCAGGACTCGCAGGACTCGGCCCATCCACTCATAACCAACGAATGACGAAGGACAACGCTCCTCGATTATGCATATGTGAAATCTGGCAAAGGACTGGAGATGTAGAATGTCTGAGCTCAGCCCAATCAAAAGTCGGTGACAAAGTTGTCCAACAAGGGCTTACCAATTTGGAGTTGTTACATCTCGGCTTTTGCTATTTGCCGGACACAAAGGATTCGATTTACATCAAAAGCAATTTCGAGCACAAAATGCATGCATGTACGAGGTGCACTGGGTGTAGCCTATTGGATGCCACTGCATGCAGTGTTGTGTAAACTAATGCAACTTCGAGTATAAGCATGTGCGGCAGCAGCAAACAATGGGTGCAACAACTATGCGGCCACTGTGGCACAACAATGACAGCATTGGGCAAACATATCACGCGATCAATTTGTCAAACAAGCTGCAGCAGCAGCAACATCAACTGCTACAATAGATGGATGCAGCGACAGCATTTGACCCCTGATCCCTGACCCCTGGGCAACATAAATGGAGCAACCGCTGCCATGGGGAAAACACTGGCAAACAAGCGGGGCGGAAGATGGGGACTCCCCCCGCCATTGTGGCCCACAAAATTGACAGCAACAGCAGCGACATTTGACGCACATCATCAATATGTGACTCTGCATATGGCCAGCCAGCCACACCCACTGCCCCTCGAATTCCTTCTATATTCGTATATACTCGTGGTATACTGGCATACTGGTATCCTGGTATCCCGATACCCCACGACATGTCGCACAGCTGTCATTATGCCACCCAACAACGAAATCCAGTGACAAACTATTACATGACGATTGTATGTTAACAGAAGCTTGAAGGCTGGCCAAAAAGGCGGCTGGGGGTCAAGTTATCGTACAAACAGCAGATGCATCGAAGGTCCCTCGACTTTTCTTTGCCGCATAAATCAAGCATATGGTGGGAAAACCCATTAAAGACAGGTGCTGTCGAGTGGGAGCAGCCAGTAGTTCTCCATTTTCCGCACATTTTCCCGAGCAAAATACTTAAATGCCGGTGCGCTCTCTTATTTATGGTCAAAATGTGAAGTGCCCTTTGGTTTATGGGCTTTAAAGTAGTCCAACATAAGGCAGAAAAATCGAAATCAAGAAATGTACGAGTATATTTCTTAAAACTCTTAAAAACCGCATTCAAATATTCGCGAAGTCCATAAAACTCACATACTTCAAGGTAGCTTTACAGACGATTTCAATAAAGTTTATTAATGATATTTTTGAGATACTAACTTAGTAAATTATAAGAAACAAGAAAGACTATCAGATACCCGTTACTCAGCTAGTGAAAGTGCAAACGAGAAATTTCAACATTTTCTGGAATATCGGTAGAAATTGAGAAACAAAAAATAATAAAATGAAAAAAAACGTAACAATTTTTTAAAAATGTGGTCGTGGCAAAAATCTTTTTACATTCTATAGAAATTTACAAGATATATAAAAAAGTGAAAAAGTACATAATTTCTCAAAGGTGTGGGCGTGACAGTTTTCGGCGGTTTGTGGTCAAAGTTTTTGGCAAATTTTTAGAAATTTACATGATATATTCAAAAATGAAAAAATATCACATTTTGGGCAGCTTGTGGGCGTAGGAGTGGGCATGGTAACAAACAAACTTGCGCCGCGTCTATGTCTCTGGAAGCTGCATGCTTAATCACAACATTCTAGCTTTTCTAGTTCCTGAGATCAAGGCTTTCATACGGACAGACGGACATACGAACAGACGGACATACGGACATGGACAGATCGACTCGGCGATTGATCCTGATCAAGAATATATATACTTTATATGGTCGGAAACGCTTCCTTCTGCCTGTTACATACTTTTCAACGAATCTAGTATGCCCTTATACACTACGAGTACAACAAAAAAATTACAAAAAAAATTAAAAAAAAATACATTTCTAAATTTTAATGCAGATTTTTAGAGAATTGCGCCAGAAACATTTAGAGGTATGCCACTTCAAAATCCGATTAAGATAAGTGGAGTTATGGAGTTTAGAACTTCAGCCTTAGGACATTTCTTAGTTTTTTTGAAGTTGTAACATCATCACATCAAAAAAATTACAAAAAAATTGAAAAAAAAATTGAAAAAAAATAAATTTCTAAATTTGAATGCAGATTTTTAGAGAATTGCGCCAGAAACATTTAGAGGTATGACACTTCAAAATCCGATTAAGATAAGTGGAGTTATGGAGTATAGAACTTCAGCCTTAGGACATTTCTTAGTTTTTTGAAGTTGTAACATCATCACATCAAAAAAATTACAAAAAAATTGAAAAAAAATACATTTCTAAATTTGAATGCAGTTTCTTAGAGAATTGCGCCAGAAACATTTAGAGGTATGCCACTTCAAAATCCGATTAAGATAAATGGAGTTATGGAGTTTAGAACTTGAGCCTTAGGACATTTCTTAGTTTTTTTGAAGTTGTAACATCATCACATCAAAAAAATTACAAAAAAATTGAAAAAAAATACATTTCTAAATTTGAATGCAGTTTTTTAGAGAATTGTGCCAGAAACATTTAGAGGTATGCCACTTCAAAATCCGATTAAGATAAATGGAGTTATGGAGTTTAGAACTTCAGCCTTAGGACATTTCTTAGTTTTTTTGAAGTTGTAACATCATCACATCAAAAAAATTACAAAAAAATTGAAAAAAAAATACATTTCTAAATTTGAATGCAGTTTTTTAGAGAATTGCGCCAGAAACATTTAGAGGTATGCCACTTCAAAATCCGATAAAGATAAATGGAGTTATGGAGTTTAGAACTTCAGCCTTAGGACATTTCTTAGTTTTCTTGAAGATGTAACATCAAAAAAATTACAAAAAAAATTGAAAAAAAATACATTTCTAAATTTGAATGCAGTTTTTTAGAGAATTGCGCCAGAAACATTTAGAGGTATGCCACTTCAAAATCCGATTAAGATAAATGGAGTTATGGAGTTTAGAACTTCAGCCTTAGGACATTTCTTAGTTTTTTTGAAGTTGTAACATCATCACATCAAAATAATTACAAAAAAATTGAAAAAAAATACATTTCTAAATTTGAATGCAGTTTTTTAGAGAATTGCGCCAGAAACACTTAGAGTTATGCCACTTCAAAATCCGATTAAGATAAGTTGAGTTATGAAGCTTAGAACTTCAGTCTTAGGACGTTACTTAATTTATTTGAATTTGTAACATCATCACATCAAAAAAATTACAAAAAAATTGAATAAAAATACATTTCTAAATTTGAATGCAGTTTCTTAGAGAATTGCGCCAGAAACATTTAGAGGTATGCCACTTCAAAATCCGATTAAGATAAATGGAGTTATGGAGTTTAGAACTTCAGCCTTAGGACATTTCTTATTTTTTTTGAAGTTGTAACATCAAAAAAATTACAAAAAAATTGAAAAAAAATACATTTCTAAATTTGAATGCAGTTTTTTAGAGAATTGCGCCAGAAACATTTAGAGGTATGCCACTTCAAAATCCGATTAAGATAAATGGAGTTATGGAGTTTAGAACTTCAGCCTTAGGACATTTCTTAGTTTTTTTGAAGTTGTAACATCATCACATCAAAAAAATTACAAAAAAATTGAAAAAAAAATACATTTCTAAATTTGAATGCAGTTTTTTAGAGAATTGCGCCAGAAACATTTAGAGGTATGCCACTTCAAAATCCGATTAAGATAAGTTGAGTTATGGAGCTTAGAACTTCAGTCTTAGGACGTTAC
The DNA here is from genome assembly GCA_005876975.1 of Drosophila orena. Taxonomy (NCBI): domain Eukaryota; kingdom Metazoa; phylum Arthropoda; class Insecta; order Diptera; family Drosophilidae; genus Drosophila; species Drosophila orena. Next base: position 309,612 of record VCKV01000043.1, on the reverse strand, counting down.
TTAATTTATTTGAATTTGTAACATCATCACATCAAAAAAATTACAAAAAAATTGAAAAAAAATACATTTCTAAATTTGAATGCAGTTTTTTAGAGAATTGCGCCAGAAACATTTAGAGGTATGCCACTTCAAAATCCGATTAAGATAAGTTGAGTTATGGAGCTTAGAACTTCAGTCTTAGGACGTTACTTAATTTATTTGAATTTGTAACATCATCACATCAAAAAATTACAAAAAAATTGAAAAAAAATTGAAAAAAAATACATTTCTAAATTTGAATGCAGTTTTTTAGAGAATTGCGCCAGAAACATTTAGAGGTATGCCACTTCAAAATCCGATTAAGATAAATGGAGTTATGGAGTTTAGAACTTCAGCCTTAGGACATTTCTTAGTTTTTTTGAAGTTGTAACATCATCACATCAAAATAATTACAAAAAAATTGAAAAAAAATACATTTCTAAATTTGAATGCAGTTTTTTAGAGAATTGCGCCAGAAACATTTAGAGGTATGCCACTTCAAAATCCGATTAAGATAAATGGAGTTATGGAGTTTAGAACTTCAGCCTTAGGACATTTCTTAGTTTTTTTGAAGTTGTAACATCATCACATCAAAAAAATTACAAAAAAATTGAAAAAAATACATTTCTAAATTTGAATGCAGTTTTTTAGAGAATTGCGCCAGAAACATTTAGAGGTATGCCACTTCAAAATCCGATTAAGATAAATGGAGTTATGGAGTTTAGAACTTCAGCCTTAGGACATTTCTTAGTTTTTTTGAAGTTGTAACATCATCACATCAAAATAATTACAAAAAAATTGAAAAAAAAATACATTTCTAAATTTGAATGCAGTTTTTTAGAGAATTGCGCCAGAAACATTTAGAGGTATGCCACTTCAAAATCCGATTAAGATAAATGGAGTTATGGAGTTTAGAACTTCAGCCTTAGGACATTTCTTAGTTTTTTTGAAGTTGTAACATCATCACATCAAAAAAATTACAAAAAAATTGAAAAAAAATACATTTCTAAATTTGAATGCAGTTTTTTAGAGAATTGCGCCAGAAACATTTAGAGGTATGCCACTTCAAAATCCGATTAAGATAAATGGAGTTATGGAGTTTAGAACTTCAGCCTTAGGACATTTCTTAGTTTTCTTAAAGTTGTAACATCATCACATCAAAAAAATTACAAAAAAATTAAAAAAAAATACATTTCTAAATTTGAATGCAGTTTTTTAGAGAATTGTGCCAGAAACATTTAGAGGTATGCCACTTCAAAATCCGATTAAGATAAATGGAGTTATGGAGTTTAGAACTTCAGCCTTAGGACATTTCTTAGTTTTTTTGAAGTTGTAACATCATCACATCAAAAAAATTACAAAAAAATTGAAAAAAAATACATTTCTAAATTTGAATGCAGTTTCTTAGAGAATTGCGCCAGAAACATTTAGAGGTATGCCACTTCAAAATCCGATTAAGATAAATGGAGTTATGGAGTTTAGAACTTCAGCCTTAGGACATTTCTTAGTTTTTTTGAAGTTGTAACATCATCACATCAAAAAAATTACAAAAAAATTGAAAAAAAATACATTTCTAAATTTGAATGCAGTTTTTTAGAGAATTGTGCCAGAAACATTTAGAGGTATGCCACTTCAAAATCCGATTAAGATAAATGGAGTTATGGAGTTTAGAACTTCAGCCTTAGGACATTTCTTAGTTTTTTTGAAGTTGTAACATCATCACATCAAAAAAATTACAAAAAAATTGAAAAAAAAATACATTTCTAAATTTGAATGCAGTTTTTTAGAGAATTGCGCCAGAAACATTTAGAGGTATGCCACTTCAAAATCCGATTAAGATAAATGGAGTTATGGAGTTTAGAACTTCAGCCTTAGGACATTTCTTAGTTTTCTTGAAGATGTAACATCAAAAAAATTACAAAAAAAATTGAAAAAAAATACATTTCTAAATTTGAATGCAGTTTTTTAGAGAATTGCGCCAGAAACATTTAGAGGTATGCCACTTCAAAATCCGATTAAGATAAATGGAGTTATGGAGTTTAGAACTTCAGCCTTAGGACATTTCTTAGTTTTTTTGAAGTTGTAACATCATCACATCAAAATAATTACAAAAAAATTGAAAAAAAATACATTTCTAAATTTGAATGCAGTTTTTTAGAGAATTGCGCCAGAAACACTTAGAGGTATGCCACTTCAAAATCCGATTAAGATAAGTTGAGTTATGAAGCTTAGAACTTCAGTCTTAGGACGTTACTTAATTTATTTGAATTTGTAACATCATCACATCAAAAAAATTACAAAAAAATTGAAAAAAAATTGAAAAAAAATACATTTCTAAATTTGAATGCAGTTTCTTAGAGAATTGCGCCAGAAACATTTAGAGGTATGCCACTTCAAAATCCGATTAAGATAAGTTGAGTTATGGAGCTTAGAACTTCAGTCTTAGGACGTTACTTAATTTATTTGAATTTGTAACATCATCACATCAAAAAAATTACAAAAAAATTGAAAAAAAATACATTTCTAAATTTGAATGCAGTTTTTTAGAGAATTGCGCCAGAAACATTTAGAGGTATGCCACTTCAAAATCCGATTAAGATAAGTTGAGTTATGGAGCTTAGAACTTCAGTCTTAGGACGTTACTTAATTTATTTGAATTTGTAACATCATCACATCAAAAAATTACAAAAAAATTGAAAAAAAATTCATTTCTAAATTTGAATGCAGTTTTTTAGAGAATTGCGCCAGAAACATTTAGAGGTATGCCACTTCAAAATCCGATTAAGATAAATGGAGTTATGGAGTTTAGAACTTCAGCCTTAGGACATTTCTTAGTTTTTTTGAAGTTGTAACATCATCACATCAAAATAATTACAAAAAAATTGAAAAAAAATACATTTCTAAATTTGAATGCAGTTTTTTAGAGAATTGCGCCAGAAACATTTAGAGGTATGCCACTTCAAAATCCGATTAAGATAAATGGAGTTATGGAGTTTAGAACTTCAGCCTTAGGACATTTCTTAGTTTTTTTGAAGTTGTAACATCATCACATCAAAAAAATTACAAAAAAATTGAAAAAAAATACATTTCTAAATTTGAATGCAGTTTTTTAGAGAATTGCGCCAGAAACATTTAGAGGTATGCCACTTCAAAATCCGATTAAGATAAATGGAGTTATGGAGTTTAGAACTTCAGCCTTAGGACATTTCTTAGTTTTTTTGAAGTTGTAACATCATCACATCAAAATAATTACAAAAAAATTGAAAAAAAATACATTTCTAAATTTGAATGCAGTTTTTTAGAGAATTGCGCCAGAAACATTTAGAGGTATGCCACTTCAAAATCCGATTAAGATAAATGGAGTTATGGAGTTTAGAACTTCAGCCTTAGGACATTTCTTAGTTTTTTTGAAGTTGTAACATCATCACATCAAAAAAATTACAAAAAAATTGAAAAAAAATACATTTCTAAATTTGAATGCAGTTTTTTAGAGAATTGCGCCAGAAACATTTAGAGGTATGCCACTTCAAAATCCGATTAAGATAAATGGAGTTATGGAGTTTAGAACTTCAGCCTTAGGACATTTCTTAGTTTTCTTAAAGTTGTAACATCATCACATCAAAAAAATTACAAAAAAATTAAAAAAAAATACATTTCTAAATTAGAATGCAGTTTTTTAGAGAATTGTGCCAGAAACATTTAGAGGTATGCCACTTCAAAATCCGATTAAGATAAATGGAGTTATGGAGTTTAGAACTTCAGCCTTAGGACATTTCTTAGTTTTTTTGAAGTTGTAACATCATCACATCAAAAAAATTACAAAAAAATTGAAAAAAAATACATTTCTAAATTTGAATGCAGTTTTTTAGAGAATTGCGCCAGAAACATTTAGAGGTATGCCACTTCAAAATCCGATTAAGATAAATGGAGTTATGGAGTTTAGAACTTCAGCCTTAGGACATTTCTTAGTTTTCTTGAAGTTGTAACATCATCACATCAAAAAAATTACAAAAAAATTGAAAAAAAATACATTTCTAAATTTGAATGCAGTTTCTTAGAGAATTGCGCCAGAAACATTTAGAGGTATGCCACTTCAAAATCCGATTAAGATAAATGGAGTTATGGAGTTTAGAACTTCAGCCTTAGGACATTTCTTAGTTTTTTTGAAGTTGTAACATCATCACATCAAAAAAATTACAAAAAAATTGAAAAAAAATACATTTCTAAATTTGAATGCAGTTTTTTAGAGAATTGCGCCAGAAACATTTAGAGGTATGCCACTTCAAAATCCGATTAAGATAGGTTGAGTTATGGAGCTTAGAACAGACAGATGGACATGGCCATATATATACTTTATATGGTCGGAAACTTTTCTGTTGTGTTCTCTGCCTGTTACATACTTTTCAACGAATCTAGCATACCCTTTTATCTACGAGTAACCTAGATAAATAAGTAGGAAATGCGCTGCTTTCTAGATTGCATACAAGCGCCCCTAGCGGCTGCTGCACGTATTACCCACAATTGATTATGAAACGTAAGCATATTGCCACCTCTCTCACTTCCTTCCGCTGGTTACAGGGTATCTGATAGTCGAGAATGTCAACTTAAGCATTTTTAAGATTCATTTACTTTACTTTTCTTAAAGACCAGCCCAGAGAGCAATGTCAACCCATTGACTGGCTTTCAGCTCAGTGAACAAATCAATAATCGTGCGAACCAGAAGCACTGATAAACAGTTGAATAATTAGAAAATGCCAATTATAAGTGTTATTTTGAGAGCTGAGCAAACCAATTAAAATAAAAGCAAATCTGAAAGGGGAGTGGCCACGACTACTGACATTTTAATCGCCGCAATTTTAAAGCTATCATCAGCCAGCTCATGATGATGCCAGCGATACATAAACAATAAAAGCCAATGGTATGTAAATTTTACCAATTTACCGCAACAATGCAAACGATCCCGGGAAATTGTTAGACGGTTGAGAAGGGGTCGAGTGTTGGGAAATTCGGATGGAATCATTTCGTCGAGCTTTGTAAAACTGCAAATGTGTTGCAGACGAACATTTCTGGTTAACCGCAAAACATCAGGCAATAGAGGCGAGTGCCAAACGAATCCAGTTGGGTAAACGCAAATTAAATTTACAAAACCGAACCGAACCGAACCGAAAACTCGACCGACCATCAATTGGCAAGTTCATTTGCAGCTTGAATTTTTATTGCATTTCGCCGTTCGCCTTGAAAAATCATTTTCATTGACAACTTGCGGCCAATAATTGACGGGTGAAAAACAATAAAACAGTGTGCCAGTTCCCAGTTCCCAGTTCCCAGTTACCAGTTCCCAGTTCCCAGTGCCATTCCCATTGAAATTTCGATCCATCTGTGGTCGCTTTATTGATGGCAAATGAATTGCCATTGCCAGTGGGGGGAAGAGCTGAAAATAAATAAGGATTAACAGAGCGGCGGGTGAATAGTCTTAATTTTTCATTCCGCCATGGCTGTATTAATATGCGTAATTAAATTTTTCGGCCGTTGTATTTGCTTTTAATTTCGAAACTTTTAATTGCATTTGCGCTGGGCAAACATCAACTGAATCTAATGCATATTCCATTATTGCGGATTATTTCCGATTTATGGTGTTTCATTTCACAGCCTCGCATCAAACCAAACCGAACCGAAAAACAAGAGAGGAAAACCCCTTTAAATTGCCAGTTAAAGTTGTGCTCATTTCCCACCTGAGCGGCATCGACACCTGGATCCTTTTCACTCGGCCAGCTGACACTTGTAGGTGGCCCTAATCAAAGGCTACACTAAGCTGCTGCTCAGGATAATGGCAGGACGAGAAGGAAGGTGGATCCAGGATCCAGGATCCTGGCGGGACCCGGACAAATGCAAAGTTAAACAACTTCGACACTGTTGCCGCACAGTTCATTGTTCGGGTGGAAATGGGGTTGGGGGTGTAGCTACCCTCATCCTCCTTTCACTATCACAATTTCCACATCGACGCGCTGCGCTTTCCCTTCTCTCGAGCCACTTGAACAAATTTTTCTTTGTCTTTTGCATGCCCTCTTCCCCGTTCTCCGCATTTTCCGCATTTTCCACCCATCCCACCGACAACATGACTTATGTGGCTTGGAGCGAAACAAATGTGGAAAGCACAAAAGTCAACATATTGAATAATGATTGGTAGGCGAAAAACGAGCCCCACCGTTTTTCGAAAGGGAAAGAAAGTTAGAAATGGGTTTCCACATGTTTCCCTTTTGTCCTTTGCATGTATGAATATTTTTTTTTTTTTTTGGTATTTATAATCATAGGCGATAAATTCTTGGAGCAAAAAATTAATGATGCGAATTTCTTTGTTGCTGCTGTTTCGGCTTTTATAGGCTTCCTGGATTTTAATCGAATTTTTTGAACTTCTAGCATGTGCAATCGATAAGCAAGTCTTAGCATTTGATTGATAATGCTGAGCGGCTTACTGGCTGCTCCAGTTTTGAAAACGGATGTGTAATTAATGGGATTAGGGCGTAGAAATTTAGCAGAAGCAGAGGATCAGCTTTAATTCCATCGACGAGTGACCCAGAACAAAGACGGCTGAATGCCAGGTCAAAGCCGACGGACAGGCCAACTCAAGACAATGGCCAGCAGGCAACTGGCATGTTGCCATGTGGGCTACCTGGAAACTGGACTCTGTCTCGTAGAAAGCCATTCGATTACGGCGGAGTGGATTGGAGTGGAGTGGATTGGAATGGAGTGGAGTGGAGTGGAGTGGCAGAGAAGCCCCATTCATCCGATGCCACATGGAGGAGACGGCCATTCCGCAGACGGAAGCCAGAGAAGAGTCCAAAAACAATCAGGCGGATAAATTGATGTCAACAACTAGTTGCAGACAAGTTTGCCCAGCATTAAAATGGAAAAAATTCAAGAAATTTGACGAATCCATTACAATGAACTCTTTTAAATGTATCTTCTATGAATTCTTAATATTAAACCCATCATTCATGGACCACAGAAAATAGGCCATAGATGATTACAATGGATTTCAGATTTCACCAAGCTTTAATCAAACTCCATAAACTATAATGCTCAGCTATTTGATGCAACAAATTACTGCCTCGTAGGTAATTGAGCCATAAAAAAAAGAACTTAAATTTTCAATAAATTATTGAGGCAGCCGCTGAAGCTGATAGATGGATGATACACGAATATCTTGCTTCATATTTATGCATTCAATCGTATCAACTTCTCTTAACGACTCTCTGTAAACTTCAATGTGGGCCAACTTTTTATGGGCCGTCGCAGGGCTGAATAAACTCGAAGGGCTCGATCGGAAATCAAATTAAAATTTCATGCTTTAACATTGTGTTCCAATTACTGTCGCAAACAATTTATACGCATTTCGTGGAGCGGGAAAACCTGGCAGTGCCCAGCAGCATCTCGATCCCAGGCCAAGAGCCATTTTTCAACCCAAAACTTTGCCCATCGCCGGGAGAATGGTTATATGGTATATGGTATGGTATGGTGTGGAGTGTGGAGTTTGGGAAATGGAAAATGGGAAACGGGAAATGGGTGGCTGGCAACCCAATTCGGGCTGCCAATGCCAAACGGGTCGTTGTTATGTCATGAAAAATGCATTTTTCAGTACACAATAATAATATATGTAACACAATAAATTGCGAAACGCAAAAAACGAGCTGAATAAGTAGGGCTCGAGGGGGGAGAGGTTTGTTGTGGAGGAATAAAGGGGCTACGGTGACTGGGAGAAAATGTTATAAAATTGTTATCGAGCGCATAATAGCAAATGTTGCAAAATAACTTTTGACAAAGTGCACTCAATATCACACAAGAGGCAGCTGAAGGACCTCCAATAAGGGGGTGAGAGTGTATGTGTGTCAGTGACTGACACAATGAAAAATCACAGAATGCGAAGGCTGCGAAACTGCAGGCAAAACTTTGTATTAGATGAGAAATAAAAGCAATCGCCGCCGCTGGGGAAAATCGCAACATAAATTGACACAATTCGATGAAAAGCCAAGGAGATCATTGCATTCGCCTGCCTTAAAAGTGCCAGCAAGCCAAGGCAGCTGAACGAAAAAAAAGTGCTGGAAAAGCTTTAATAAAACAAGCACATCGCCAACATTTTCTCGTCATCGTCATCGCCTTTTCCACAGTTTTCCTGCCGCCTGTCAAGTCGTGGGCATGTAAACCAAATTACGGCAACACATGTGCCGCAAAATATGCAACAATTTGGAGCAGCCAGGAGAAAAGGCGTGGGCGGGGACAAGGTGGGGGGGGGGGAAACTGTGGGGAAACAAAAAGGAAAATCCCAGGCGAACATTTTTCGCTGGCTGGTTGTGTGTGCGGTGTGGCGCTACGCAAAAAACGTGGCACGAAAAATTGCAGTGCATAACTTTAGGCATTTTCCTGCAACTTTAAGGGCGGCGCTCGTGGCGGGGGCGTGGCACGTCTGTTGCATGCCTCTCTGCGCCCCCACACAATGGCTTGCATATGTGGCGCCTAAAGTTATGCCCAGAAAGGGGCAGAGTTAGCCCGTTTTGCGCGCCAGAATGCAACTATTAGTTGCACATAGCTGGGCAGCGGCGACAAATTCCCAGCTAGTCACTAGGCCATTGTGTTGACAGGGCCGAAAATCGGGTCAGTAGTAAATCAACAAAACAACTCGGCCCTCGGCGAACAATGGCAATCATTGTTCTGCGGCTGGTGAAAAATGCATGGTGCATAGTTTTAGTTGTAGAATCCACACACAACCCGTTGATTGCCAGCCATCGAAAATGTGCATTGCGAGCAAACGCGAAAATTTCGCATTTATTTGCTGGTTTGGCGAGTGGAAAACCAGGCAGTGGAAAACCAAATGTAATGAATCGATGAGCGCCGAAGCCAATTGTCGAAAATAAACGAAAAGCAATATGAATTCATATCCGGCATGCATGGCGAGTTTTTGCAACAATTGCCTTTTAAATTATGCAATAACTGTTGCCATCAAACTTTCAAGTCACTTAATAGGATTAGCCTTTGATGGCAGACCGAAGAAATGTCATTAGGTTATTCATATTCGTATTCATATTTATATTCATATTCATTGCGTACTAGGTCATAGATTACAGTGGTGCAATCAAGTATTTTGCCACATTCGAGAGTCACGACTTTCAGATATCACTTCCACTTTTGTATTAAATTTACGTTGAATTAGCCAATTTACCTTCTAGCCAAACTTTGTCATTCATTTCAGACTTAACACACATTGTTGCATACAACACATGTATATTTTATAGTAGGTTAAACTCAAAGCCGCAATCTGTGTCTTGTCCGCCGATATAAAAGCATTTTTGAGGCACTTTTTTGTGGCGCCCAGCACATCTGACGTTAATGGGTTAACTTAAGTGCTGGCTTAAAGCCCACATGCCAACATCAGCTATCAGCGCTTCCGTGCACACTTGAATTCACACACAAGAAGGGGGTCGGATTGCGAGCGGGGTTTCGTGGGGTCAGGGGTCACAGGTCAGGGGCGGCGAGTGAGAGGGGATCGAGAACGGGAAAGGGAACGGGAACGACGGAGACAGGCCGGAAAAGCTCTCGGCGGGAAAGTCCCAACTGGCGATTAATCAATAACCACTCAGCGGCTGAGTCCAACCGATTTAATGGAACGCGGAATGATGAAGCCGCCCGCTGTCTACATTTTGGTGGAAGTGAGTGGAGTGGACTGGACTGCAGTGCATCCAATGCGATTGTGGGTGCATTAAATTCTTAGGCGCGATGTCAGGCGGAATGCAATGAAAACGAGGCCAAATACATGCTCCGGAATTTGGCCCTTTTTGGGCGTGTAACAAGAATTTCTCATTCGGGCCGGGCTTCGATTATGGGTGGCCACAGCGAAATTGAGATGGAGGGACTGGGCCATTTTTGGGCATTAGGCGATGCGCATTTTGGGCGAACTGCATTTTTGGCAGAGTGTGCCATTCCAGGTCACTGAACTCTGCAAACAGAGCCCGATTGGAAAAACATTCGTGTTCTATTTTGAAATTTCCCTTCAACAAATACTTTAAATAATACGCTGCATTTTCGCAGATTTAAAGGTACCAATAGAGACCTTAAAAAAGTTGTATGTGGCTTGATTGTTTTATGAAACTTACAAATATATGACATGAATTATTTCATACCCCCAGACAACAAAAACAAACAGAAATGTCGGCTACTTGAGCAGTAATAAATTTAAAAGTTGTACTTAATTTTTTGCATGCCGAATGGAACGGGGACATTCCATGATTAAAGTGTGATTTTTATCAGTCGACCGCTTAGAGGCAACAGGCCAAAGCAAACAGAGCGTCAGATAGACACGATTGTCGTCATAAATTTCGGTGGAGCACGACCAAGTTGGAGCCCAGCACGCAAACACACACAGCAGCTGACCCGCCTGGAAGTAGGCAACACACACACACACACAGGCGCACACACACAGGCGCACACACACAGGCACACACACACAGACGCGGAGCGGAAGCCACATGAAACATGACCCTTGTACCGAAGCGGCAAAGTTTGCGTGCCAAACAAAACACACGGCAAAAAGGTGAGACGGAGACACGGCAAAGATGAAAGCCAAAAAGTCAGCAGCAAAAATGAGGTGCAAGCGAGAGGGCAAGCCGGGTGGGAAAGGGAAAGGGAGAGGGAGAGGAGCACTTGCTTGCATGTGGCACGAATCAAGCGACAAACATTTAAAAAAGCATTTCATTCGCATATCTACGCCATGCCGGAAATTCTATATCAACGCAAATTGCTTATGGCCAAAGGAGATAGAATTCAAGGGGTGAAAAAATATGGCAGGAATTTGAGACAAAAAAGCAAGAATCCAAAAACACACTATATAAACTCGAAATAAATTGTTGTACCAAGTGTTATGGAAGTGATTCCTATAAGCTTGTTATTAAAGACACTGCAGTTAAAGAATGCTAGGATATGTATTTTAGGTACAGGAAAATGTAGAGCTATTCCGCTTTCACTTGCCTCACTTTTCCAGTTCTCTGTCGGTTTTTTGCGTCATTTATTTGTAGAAGTAATATGAGACACCTGTAAACTGGGCAAGCTTTTTAATAAACTTAAGTGGATCAGGTCGCCAAAAAGGCGATGGAAACACGAACGCAACTCAGACAAGGACAACAGAGACAAATTTGGTATTTATGCTTTTTTTTTGAGCAGCGTTTCGTGTGGCGTGTCAAATGGAAATATAGCCAGCGTGCCACGTGAATTTATTTATGTGGGTATTTGTTTTCGTGGCCATGTCGAAGCGTTTAACCCGCCATCGAGGTTAATTAAAAGCAAAGCGCGCCCAAAACTATGCCACGAATTATGCACTCCACACTCACACACGTACACTCCCACAGCCACACACACACACACACACACTCACATGCATAGCAAGACACACACACACACACACACACTCCCAGCGGAGGTCAGCGCGCAGAAAATTATAAATATAAGCTCATTAAAGGCTTAGTCGCTATAGGAGGTCGCCCCGCTCTGACCGTTGTCCATTTTAATTAGATAAAATTGCATTCTGCATAATTTTAAATGCCCGCACACATCAATAAATCGAGCTCTCGCCCGCGCAGCATGGCAACTAATTTATGCCTTTTGCTAATTAAACGACCCACAAAAACGATGCCACCAAAATGAGGCATTCGTTTTAATTGCTTGGCAATACGAGAAAAATGCAACAATTCGATATTCGACAGCGTCCAAAATCAATTAGGTGGTCGCCCAATTTTGTTTACACAATGTGGGCATAACATTTATAAGTCTTTTGGATGTAATCATTGTAAAGATTTTCACTCTAGTTTGGCGTTCGTTTACAGCACTCACTAGGAGTTAAAACTCAACCCATCACTTATTGATTAGGAAGTCTCATGGATTAAAAGCCCAAACAGACTTGTATACACTTCGCGAAAAGAAGTCTGTGAACTTCTGTCAACCCACTTGGAAGCCTTTTAGCATGGCAGCTACGGGTATTTATTATTTACAAAGGACCAGGCTATTTGGTCTTAAATCCACGCAAATGTCTGCATAAGTTATGCAACTTGTTGGCATCCCGTAAAGAAATGCGCTGCCTACTTAGCGGCGTGGCAATTACCGCCTGCCGCAACCAAGACAAACTGCTCGCTGAGGGGAAACAGGAAGCACGAGGCCATCGTGATGGATGGCAAGTGGGGAGGAAGTGGGGAGTAAGTGGGGTCGGCGGTTGCAACGTCGTCGGTGGTTGGAGCTGTCAATTATAGCAGTTTGCTGAAAGTTGCCGAGCAGAATGCTGCCTGCACCGAGCTCCGAACTACACAAACACCCAACATGTGCGGCCGTAATTAAACAATTAGCGAGGTGAGTGCCACTTAATTAAATAATTTGCAGCCATGCGGTTGTGAGGCAGTGAAAAAAACAGCAAACGTTGCGAGTCGCAGACACGACGATGCCCTGCCAACCTAATTTACAAAATAATTCGAAGGGCAGGCCCAGAAGCCCAGAGGCCCAAAAACTCACAAGCCCATCGCCCTGCTAATATTGTTGGCCACAGTTGGGGGGCCTCTGAAATATGACGTCTCATCAGCCGAGAAAGTTGGCTAGCATGCGGCAAATGGCGACAGGTGTTTCAACAGCATTTCGTGCATGCCATAAAAATAACCCAAAGCACACACACACGCCAAGTGTGTACATGACATGTCTGACTTTTGCGTGAGTGTGTGAGCACATAAATGAAATTATGACATATTTAAATGGCATACAACAGGCGAAAGGCAACAGGCAACAGGCTGCCCCCAACTTGGGCACGGTTCCCTTTCTCCGCCGCCATGACAGGCGACTTCCGTTTCCGGTTCTGTTAGCCAAGTTCCCCAGCAGTTAACCTGGCCGCTTGTTCATTTCTAGTTGCCGCTGCCTGTATAATTTACAATTTAGCGCCGTAAATGCTTGAATGCTGTGTCGTTTTGCTTTTCTGTGTGGGCCCACGGGGCGTATGCGGAACGTATTGCGTGCCTGGGTGTGGAGGTCAAGTGCGTGTGCCATGTTAATTAGGTGGCAATGTTATCAAGGTGGCGCCGACAATCGCTGACACGGCGCTCAGATTGGTTAGGTGATTAAATGCAGGGCAGATTGGCCAATTAAGATTAGGTTTTATACGCCACTAAGATTTCAAATCAGTACCAGCTCAACACTCAATAAAACTGCAAAGGATGCACAAGTTAGTTATTCCCAAGGACAACTAACACTGTAAGCACCCATTATATTGATAGCTTAAATTCGAAAATAAAAACCATACATTTTTAAGAAATACCTAGCTAATAGCAATCTAATTTCGAGCAATCCTTTGCTAGTCCAAGCCAACTGTCATCACTTTGATCTCTCACCTGAAACGATAAAGCGATAATATGTGATTAGTAGCAGCAGGCTTGTATAATTTATAATTTATTTTCGCATCTACTTAAACAACAAACACGAGCAGCAAACAGCACTTTCGGCGCTTTGCGCCGCTCGTTAGTGTTTTTCACAGCAAATGGCTTAAATGATTAATTAGGCGCGTCAATACATGCGAAAACAGACGACATGTTGTGAGTGTGTGCATGGATTTGTTTTTGCCGCTGATGCGGTGTGAAAATCACGTGTTGAAAATGGCGTGAATTCGTCTGAAATTCGTATGAATGGCGCATACCCGTACGTAGTACCCACACATGGACAGGGATCAAAGCACAGGTGGCATGGATGCATGTACACGTTCCTATGGACACACGTGCGTTTGCATTTATTTTGATGTCATAGTTTTCGCTGGCAACGCGCTGATTTTAATATTTAAATAAATGCCGTCGTTGATTGCGCATACGACGCGTTGTTCGCGTTGTTCGCGTTGTTTGCGTTGTTTGCGTTGTTTACCCGCCACGGCCGTTTTTCGTTGCTGTGATTGCAGCGCGTTTGGTTGTTGTTTGCATAAGACAAATTGTATTTGCTTTCGACTTTACCGAAAATCCCAATTATATGCCATCGCAGAGCTCCATTTCGCATTTGCCAGCAATCCGATTGCACCCGAAAACATTAAAAATTATACAAATATTGATGTCGCAGTGCGAGTGTTGCCATAATGTTGCTGCATAAAGCCATTTGATGGTCTGCAGCTGGCAATGAGTGGCTTAATTGAAATGCATTAGCAGAGCTTTACGGCGCTTCTGGCGAGCGAATCACTCATCATAGGTGGCAAAATGATCCAGATAAAATGCACACAATAAGGGAAAATCCTTTAAATAACAAACACTACTCGCTGCAAAACAACAACAGTTGGCGCAAACAAATTTTACCGGGGACTCTAAGATCAACAAGATTTATTCCATTTAAGCAGGCTGCCAAATTTAATGTTAACTAACTCTCATACAAATCAGTGCGCCACATATTGTTTGGGCTAATTTCTGGTGCATTTGCCACATTAGAGCTGACCCATTTAAGGGCGAAAGGTTACTGGGAAAAGTGAACCCATCTGTCACCAGCCAGCACTTTTCCATGGCCGTGTAAGTGACACAGCGGCTCTAATTCATTATTTTCTGGGCGGATGCCAGGCGCAGGCATACGTATTTGAACATATTATTTATGGCAAACAATTTTCGGCGAAAAACTCTTCAAACCAACCGCAAACAACGGCAACACAAAAAAAAAAAAACAAAAAATTCCAAAAAATGCAAGAATGCGTATGCAAATGGAATATCCATTTATTATTGCATACTTTTGTGAGCGTCGAAAATTAAAATACGACCACCATACGAGACTGGAAACACTTTTAATTTATTAAAAATTCTATTGTCAGTGACTAGGATAACAATAACCACAGGACATGCGTACTTTTTCACACTTTCCCCCCCCCCCGCCCCGCCCATCCCCGTGCGAATTCCTGTTTGTCACACAATTTTTATGTCGCTGAACTCGCTCGACAGCGGCTACTTTGGATCCGGATCCGAATCCGAATCCGTATCCGTATCCGTGTCCGTGTATCCATATACGTACGTACGTACGTACGTATGCGTTATATGGGGATCCCAGTTCGCACCACAATACGTTCCATGCTGCTGCTGCTGATGCCTTTTCACATGGTTTTGAATGAATGACACATAAAGTTCTTTTTATTTCAGCTGCGTTTTGTTTTTGCGACATTTTTATGAATGCCTCGAAATGCTCTCCCTCATTCTTTTTCCATTTACCCCTTTTTCCCCTTTTTCTTTTTTTTTTCCTCGCTTCTTCTGTATTTTGTGTGGCTCAGCTTTGGGTTTATTCATGCGGAATGCGACGCATAGTTTTTTGCCAGTCCAAGCGCCCCCCCCCCCCCCCCATTTTGTTTGTTATAGTTTTGCCAACAGTTCAGGCCAAAACGCACACACTCACACTCACACACACACACACACACAGTCGCACACACATGGAGACATGGCTGGAAAACCCTTTTCAACGCAAATATGTTCCATTAGCAATGGCTCGACAACGATTTCAGTGTTTTTTCGCCTCAGTTCTCAGTTGCTTTTTTTCTAACTGCTGGTAGCTGTTGGCTGTTAGCTGTTAGCTGTTAGCTGTTGGCTTTCCTTTTGCATTTTTGGCCTGGCATGTGTTTGGCTTTCTGTTTTGGTTTGCTGGCATACTTTTGCCAAATGGAAATTATAGTCTAGTGCGCCTGCCTTTTTAGCCATTAATTTATGGTGGCAGCAGATGGAGGTCACCATGCCCAATCTCGGTCCCTTCAAAAAGGAGTCTGCGAACTTTGGACCCACTAATCGGCGGTGCGGAAAGCCAAACCAAACCAAATCACATCAACTGACTCGCATCTGAATGCGAATCTGAATGCGAATCAGAATCAGAATCAGAAATAGAATCGACTGTATAATCAAGCCGGCGCTGAAATCGGCGAAATCCATGAAATGCAAACCATTCGATGGCTCAAAGTGCCTACCAATGGCCCAAACCACACTGTTTTGGCAACGAAGGCAAACAATCAAACAAAGCCCCCCTTCCCGGACAAATAGGAAAATACAAACAGAATGACACGCAAATGCAATTGAATGCACTGCTATGGCTGCTCACCGTAAAAGTTCTGGTCAGTGCGCTATTGTTTACCTTTTTTTTATTGTATTTAAATTTAATTGGTTTCCTATTTAAATTGCTTTGGGAGTGGCGCACGCAGGGCCAGCAATTTTCCCCTGGCGATTGTTTGGCTTTGGGCCATCCCCCACTTGGATTCATATAATTTGGCTTTGATTGCCGTCTATAAAATTGGAAAAAGCGAATGAAACTCACATAAATTGGCCATCATTGTCCTTTGTTGTCAAGGCATATACAATTTCATGTGGCACACTTTATGGCTCTGTGCCACATTTATTTAGATAACCAATTGTAGTTTTTCCAATTAAAATATTTCGTATTTCGTTGCGTACTTGGCGTTGGCACAAATTGTGAAATTGAATTGTTGCCCCGGGAAAATGGCATCTGTGCCAGAGATTTTCATTTGCCGGAAAATGAAATATTTTTTACAACTGCGTTTTATGACACGCCCGGGGTCGTCCACAGACTTATGCAGCTCACTGTTTGCCACTCCCTTACGGACTGTAAATTCACTTAAGCCCGTCGTGCGACATTTAAACGCCTCTTAAATGTAAAGTAAATATCCAAACAGCATTAATTCGGCGTTCGTTGGTCCCATTGAAACACACAGTTGGCCGAATAAAATTGGTTTGGCAAATGAGCTTGTGTTTGCTCGGCGAAAATAAATATTGGCTTGGAAATAGTTTTAGGTCCTGACACGTGTGCGGCCTGCTCGATAATCGATTCATTTTTAAAGCGATATACTGAACATGTTATTTTCAAAAACTTTTTTTTTAAGAACAATCAAAAGTAGAAGTTCGTTTTGGCAACCGTATTAGCTAGCAATTACATCTATTTTCCACTTTTTTTTAAGCGCTAGCAACTGAAATGCGTAAATCATGTTTCCAAATAATAAACCAATTTTCGCCGACTAAGTATCTAAGCCAGAACAAAACAAAAGGGAGCGGGGTGGCGGGGGGTGGAAATAAAAATATATATTTATAACTCGTTAGCCCCTAAGGCCAACGGACTAGTCGGTTTGGAAATTGAGTGTGTGTGTGTGTGTGTCTAACTGGATAATGGAGTCGAGAGCAATTGAAGCGCATGCACTGATTCCATAAGCGTTTTCCCATGAGTTTGTTAGCCGAGTCTGAGTCTGAGTGTGGGCTCTAAGCCCGACCGAAACCCTTTTTATCGGCAGGCCAACAACAACTGCACACAACACACTACACACAACACACTACACACTACACACAACACACAACACACCACAGCATACCGACCATAAGCCCAACTAAGCGGACGGCGTTTGAAGGGATTGCGAACGGCAATAGAAAGAAACGCATAAAATATTAATAACTGGATTTGCCCACTGCTGGCCAAACAAAGCCCAAATAGAAAATACAAACACTTACACTCACACACACACACACACACACACACACGCAGCATACAACAAACAGCATACAGCATACAGCATACAGGCGGAGGAACAGTTGGCTAAAACTGCTTGGGCCATAATCCCATTACCGGGGTCAATGCGCCCACAGTGGTCCAGCCGAGGGTTAAGTTGGCTTGAGCCCTTCAACTTGAAGTTGCAAGCCCAACCAACTTGAGAGTTGTTTTGGCCCGGCTCGAATGGTATGGATAAAAATCAAAATCAAAATGAAAATCAAAATCATGAGTCCGCCATCCGGATTGGTGGCGTCAAATGCCGGACTCAATATTCGACGGAGGGGCAAAAAAGAAAAACAGCGACTGCAATACACGAGTTGTACG
Organism: Drosophila orena; assembly: GCA_005876975.1. Lineage (NCBI taxonomy): Eukaryota > Metazoa > Arthropoda > Insecta > Diptera > Drosophilidae > Drosophila > Drosophila orena. The sequence goes on along the minus strand of VCKV01000043.1, from coordinate 291,711 downwards.
TGTAATTGAATTTTGTGGTTCGTCGTCGCTGGCGTCAATTTATTTGACCACGTATTGTGTGTGTATGTGTGTTTGACCGCCGTTGGCAGTGGTGGTGTTGGTGGCGCTGGTGGCGGGGGGGTGGGTCAGGGGGCAGCGGGCTTGGGGCTGGTGGTTGGTCACTACGTGCGTATTACACGCCGAAAGGGTTATGGCCAGCGTAATTGTATTGGCCGGGCTAAACATGGCGCTTAGTTGTCTGTCTGTCTCTCTGTCTGTCTGTCGCCCAGTCCTAGCGCCCAACCACCCAGCAACGCCCTTTCCGCCCACCCAACCCCTTCTGTTCACCCCACCCTCCCCCTGCGGTCAGTGCCCCACGCACGTTTCTAATTTTGTGCGTGGCTTGTTAATTTTTTTTTCCGCATTTCAACGCTGTTCATTGCCGGCATACAAGCGGCCTTCATTTGGCCCAAACGAAAAGCTCTTGGAATTTTCCCTCATTTCGCTGGCAGCAGAAAACAAAAAAGTTCATTTAGCTATGAGCTGTTTATTATCCGCCAGTTGGGTTTCGATTTTTGTGGCTCTTGGCACAGATTCTTCATTAAAATGGTGGCTTGTATTTTCGAGAAACAAAAGTAATTAATGTTAAGTAGAATTCCTTTAGGAAACCAATTGCTTAAGCAATTAATTGTCTGCAAAAAGTACATAAAATATAACATATTTTACGCAGGATAAAGCTTTCTTTTTCTTTAAACTTGAATAATTATATTTATTTTACCATGCATTAAATTAATTATACTTTAGTTGTCTTTAAGTAAGTGTTCCATAATAAAAGTGAAGTACTTACTAAGAGTTTTTATAACTTCATAGCTTCATAGCTACTGATCAACTGTTTGGTACCCTAACATCTCCGTTCATTAGCTAATTCCGAACCCCATATGTTTAATTAATAGAGCCTCGGCAGGGTATTCCCTCATAAGCAAGCCATGTTTGCTTTCCGTAGCTCAAACATGCTCTAAAAATACACAATTTGGTCTGGGTAAACAGAAATGTTAATCCGAAACTCAGCCCCTCATCTGGCATCCATAAGATACTTTTCGTGCTGGGGCCAAGCCAGCAGAAATGGTTCCACAAATCTCATGCATCAACGCTTGACGATGTCCGAAAGAGAAAGAGAGAGACGGGAAGAGGGGAGGGAGCGAGAGGCAGAGATTCAAGTCCTCGACAAACACTAAAACTGAAATCAAATACCTTTGCCCTTAAGCACAATTGACATTTTGCACATGACATGGCAAAGCGGGAAAGAAAAGCCGAAACAGGCAGAGAGTCGAAAGGAAAAGCAGGTGAAACTCGATGCTGCACTTGCCCAATGACCTCGACAGTGGGATGAAGGTGGGTTTGGTGGGGCTGGTGCGGCGGGGGGAATGGGGGAATTGAGGAAAATGGAGAAAAATGGGGGGCGTGGCATGACATTATACGCTTGTTATAATCCCTGGCAACATTTTTATTGCAATTGTCAACCGGGGCCATAAAGCAGCCGAGAATCCCGACACCTACAACCGTTTTCCCTCTGTACGAATGCGAGGCGACACAAATTGAAAATATGACAAGAAAATTCGCTTCAGCGGCAAGTAGGTCGGAAAAGCTGGGCGGCAATGGGTGGCAAGGGGTGGCAATGGGTGGCGAGGTGGTGGCGAGGTGGTGGCAGTGATAGAGCTGCAACTGTGGCAGTTTGCTAACTTGCCAAGAACTGGCGTCGAAAGCATATTGATTTCGGGAGCAGTGGGGAAAATGTTTTGCCAACGTTGCCAAAAGGGAAAACGTATAAAAAGGAAAAAAGAAAACTGGCAAGTAAAGGGTGCATTTCATGTGTGTGTCTGTGTCTGTGTCTGTGTGTGTGTGTGTGTGTGTGGGTTGCAATGAAAAGCGCATGCATCAAGGTGAAGTCAGCAGTTTCCTTCGTTTCGACGACCGCTGATGCTGCAGATGTGCTCAGCCGAGCAAATAAAAATAATATTTTATCCACGGCGGAAAAATCGAGAGGAAGGCAAGCAGAAACAATGAGTCGAAAATGCGTTTTCGTTTCGTTTCGTTTCATTTCGTTTTCGTTTTCGTTTCGCTTTTCCCGGTGCCCATTGATATGCGCGAACAATGAGCCAGGAAACTGGGCGCCACTAAAGAAGCCAAAAACCGAATGCCACCATCTATATGGTAGCTCCTCCGTGTCCATATAGCTCTATATATCCCTGAACTGACCCAGATAGTCAGGGGCTCCATGCAGAAGTTTATTAGCTCGGCCAAGTTTACGAGCCGCTGCGCAAATCAGTGGCAGCGGATAAAAAATTATGGCACTTTGGGGCATTCCTAATAGTGTGTGAAACAGGAAAATTCGACTCGCGTATCAGCGAATGGGCGGGGAGTTCATTTCCACTTTATAGATTGCCACATGCTGTAACCATTGTGCAGCGGAGCTCTTAAAGGCGAGCTTAAAAGTGAAGCCAAGAAATTTGAAGGAACTATTTCATTGGAGCATACCTTAAAATTGCAAAAAATCCGTAATTACTTTCATTAAAAATACAGAAAGTGGTGCAAATGCAAGGCAAGTTTGGTTTTCCCCTTACCAAATTCCGTTTAGTTCTGGCCAAAAGCCATCCGCATAATGAAGCACAACTTGAGGTGCAGTCGACGTGGTCAACTGGTCGTAATGTCGTTATAATATTAACGCACAAAACAAAACTTTTTTTTTATTGAGGCCAGTCGGTGTTTCGTGTTTCGTGTTTCGCTTTTTTATGACCGTAAAAATGCCATAAAAATGTTTAAAGTCGACCAAATAGGCGCTAAGCAGCGCAAAGTGCACTTGTTGAGCGCGTTTCCAGTAGCTGGGCACCTCGTTTCCTCGTTAACCAGCTTATATTTATACTTTCATTTCCATTTTCATTTTCATTTTCATTTTATTATATGAGGCATTCATATTGGTTGAAAAGTTTGCCAACGAACTCTTGAGCTGCTGTTGATTTTAGCCGCATTTAGTGCGGTATACTTTTAAAGCCTTCTCTTGATGGCGCAGAACCCGCCTGTTTCTGTTTCTTGAAACTTTTCGAACTGCTCTCAGCTGACTCTTAAGTGGGTTAACAGTTTTCCGCTCTCGGCCATAAGATTGGAGATATGTATACTCGTGCTCGTAAGTTTCGTTTTATGCGTACCCCGTATTGTTTCCCACGATACGCTCGTCATCATCGCAGGACCCATTTAATCAGCCGTTCTTTATGGCTTTCGCACTTAAGTGGCCGGCGCAAACGACTCCTGGCCACGCCCAAACGCCCAAACGCCCAAACGTCCAAACGCCCAAACGCCCAAACGCCCTGGTGTATGCAATAAAAACTAAACAAATCGCTGCCAATGGCACTTATTATCACCTGAGTAGATTTATCACCTGCTGACCGCAACAGACCAAAAATTAATATACAAATAGCACACACACACACACACACACACACACACACTCGCACGGAGGGACGGAAAAGCAGGTGAAGGAAAGCCGTGTTTATAAATGGCAACTGAAATGTAACACGACGACTGTCTATGTGTGAGAATATGGCCAGGAGTGGGCGTGGCCCTATCACAAGCACTCACACAATGGCTGGCCGCCCTTTGATAAATTTACTACACAAATTGAGTCGCTAAATTAGAACATTTATTTTTGCTGCCCCCATCCCCAAAAAAAAGAAGAAAAAAAAAGAAAGGACGAAGTCTAAGGAAGCGAAAAGGAAAAAATCCCCCAAGTGCGTTTGCCACTTGATGTGGCATCTAAGGAAACCCGAATCTGCCACACACCGCCCACCCCACACGCCCAGCCACCAAACCCATCTCGTCCTTGCGTCCTTGCGTCCTCCCCTTTGCCCACCGCCCACCGAGCACCCGGTCATGTTGCCTTCATTATTTTGGACCAGCGCATCGACATCGACTGGCTGCACTTCATACTTAAGCTCGTCCAAATCTCGAGAGTGTAATTTATTGTTATCATTTGTTTGGCTAAAAGCAAAAAGACGACCAGCACGGCGAAGGACGAACAAGAACCCAAGAAATACCAAGGATTCAGTTACGTATACGAACTCTCGAATGCTCTTAGGTGGGAGTTAGGAGTTAGGGAGTTAGCACAGAAAGCGTTTAAAATCAATTTTGCTCTACATTTAAAACTATTTCAGTGTGTTCACAATGAAGTAAGGGTATTGGTAAGTTCTACCATATCAGCATAGATATCATAGATATCACAGGAGCTACAAAAGGTGTTTAAAACTATGCAGCAAACTGCAATCACATTAAGTTACTGCATAGTTTTAGATAATCCTTTGCAGTGCCATAGCTGAGATGCTGCGCTGTGTAGAGTATAGCCAGCGATTGTGCCAGGAGAAAAAATTAAGAACCCACGAATAAAGCGAGCGGAGAGGGGAGGAGGGGAGAGGAGAGGAGAATGAAAGCGAAATAGAGGGCGTTGCTGCACACAGACAAACGCGTGCGCACGCACACACACTCACTCGCATAGCCACACATGCACGGCATTTAGATAACTAAAGTAATTTATTTTATATGGAGGTCATGTGCTCACGGACATGTGAACGTAAATAGCAAAAGGAAGAGACATTCCCGCAGATACAACACGAGTGTGTATGTGGATGTGTGTGTATATGTGCTCGTGTGTGTGTGTGTATGTGCGTATGTGTATGCTGGAAAATTACGCACCGAAACTGAGACATTTCCGCTCGGCACAAATTTTGTGCTGAGAGCAGCGGAAAACAGAAGCAGACCTGAATGCGGATCCAGAGAACCAGGACATGGACATCAGTTGGCCCAATTTTATTGCCCACTTTCGGTGGGAATTAACCAGAAACAGAAATAGAACCACAGCCATAACCAAAAAACTAAAACCAGTGCCCATCGCAATGAGAGCAAAGAGGCGAAGAACAATAATCGGAGTCAAAGTTGAAAATTCAATTTCCCCCAATTCCAGTGGCGCAACAAACTTAATTAAGTGTAGTTTCTGCTGTGCGGCGGAAGGAGCGTCGAAGGACTATCGAATGTTTGGCGCAAAATAGTTGGGCATACTTTCGTGGCGCCCAGAAATGATTTAATTGGAAAATTGTTTAGCTAACTGGGCTGGGCGGCTATCAAAAATGCATGGGCCAAGTTGTGCAGATGCAGACGCATAGTTTTGTTTCGATGGCCAGATTGCTAATTGAGCCGAATCGGGCATTAAAAATGCAGTATGCCCAATTTGCGGAGTGGATTGGGGGCGGCGGAACTTAATTAAAACGAAATTTCCAACTAATAGGTCGCTGGGGGAAAAACACATGCACACATACACCCAATTGGCCCATTAAGCCGGGCTAACAATGATGCCAATAAGCAACAACTAGTGGGCCCATTTTACATGTGGCCCCAACAAATTATTACAAACCTAATGACCTAATATATAAATTTTAGCCCACAGATCCTTTCCCAAACAATGGAGCCATGGAGCCATGGAACCAGCGGGTGTGCCCACCATCCCTTGCTGATAAGATTTTCGGTGGGTGGTTGGGCGGTTGGGTGGCTGGGTGGTCACATGCAAAAAATATACACATTATCTGGGCTGAGTGCTGAACGGGATGAGAAAAAAAAAAGAACGAAAAGAATATAAAATCCGGCAAGAAATTGCCCCTAATTTATGAGTGGAAAATGCGAGAATGCCTCCACCTACGCACGCAAAATAAACGGTCCCATTTTCACTGGCTGCTAATATTTTACCAGGGTAATTTTTCGGCATGTTTTTCCATTGCATTTCTCATTTCTCATTTTCCTTTTTTGGTTTTTTTGTTTTTGTTATTTTCGCCGTTGAACAAATAGGCAATGACTGGGGATTGTACGGCTTAGCAGTGATACTTAGTGAAGAAACCGCAAGAGGGTATAAACTTTGCATACTTTAATCCAGAAAAGTGTGAGTTTAAGCAGCACGGCCGCCATGTGCATATATGTATGCATGTATGCATGTATGTATGTATGTAGGTGTGTATGTGTGTATGTGTGTATGTGCGTATGTGTGTAGTTTCTGTGTCTGAGTTTTGTATGCACTCAAGTGGTTGCATTCTTAAATTGGATTAAGTGGGTTTTTACCATGGAGACCACTCTGGCATCGTTAGCTTTCGGCAAGATATTCGCAGTCGTTGCTTGTTTCCCTTCTTTTTATTTATTCTCGTTCCAGCTTGGCTTTTCGCTCGAGAAAATTCGAATTTAATTAAAACAAATATTAAAGCACTGTTTTCATTCAACATCAGATAAAGTGCTATTTCAGGCTGTGAGAAGATGGCCGATACTCATGCGAAGTGTTGTCCCAAAGTGCAAAACAAAGCAAAATATCTTTCCCATTTCAATAAACAACTAACAGTGCTGTACGCAACTTCATGAGTGCTCAATTTTATTAAAAAAGTTGCACACACTACTTGCCAGCTGCATAGTGCAATTAAAAAACAGTATAAAGTCCACATGTTTTTAATGGAGATAAATGCAGTCAAAAACAAATACTTTTTAAATTTATATATGCAAATAGAGAACGGCAATTATGAAATTCCTATTTTCTCCATATACACACATCTAATACAAAGAATGCCTCGTCTTATTCCTCAGAAAAGCCATATGGGTAAAATAATACGAGTGCTGAATTTCAGTAACGACCATAAGAGTAATCTCTCGTTTGGCCAAAAACAATGTGGCAAGTGCAAAATACGGTTTAGTGTTCTATTTACAATTTGCATTTTCTCAGTGAAGTGCCAAGGGAAAAACAGAAATGTTTAAAAACAATATGCACACAAATGCAAAAATAAATAACCAGTTGGATTGAAGTCGAAGAAATACACTTTGGCAAATTAGAAAATCCCAAGCAAACAATGAGTTCGCATAAAATTAAAAACAAATGAATGACCAAACCTTAAGGCACGGGAAAATGTGTCGGGAAATGGTTTTCTGCCAACGAAATGTTAACCAATGGGCCAATAAGTTTCCCATAAAGACGGCTGACTGAACTTAAGCAGCGCAGCAAAAGATGTCACAAAACAGTCAATCAGCGACATAAATATGTAACCTGAATAGACACCCAGTTCACCTGTACTCTCAGCTAACAGACTTGGCCTAAACGCGGCTCTTTCACACAAGAACACGTCGCAACATTGGATACGACATCAACAATAAACAGCAGAGTTGCGGGAAAGCGGGAAAGCGGTAAAACGGGAAAGTGGGAAAGTGGGAAAGCGGGAAAGCGGGAAAGTGGGAAAGGCGGGTAGAACGAATCCTAAAGGACCTCTTCATTCAATCAATAGGAGTTGGGTTGGCTTCGAATAAAAGAACAGAGCAATAAACATTTCATTGAAGACGCAACAAAAAACGCATGGCGCGGCATAAAACAGCATCAAAAGAGCTCTGGGGAAAATCGAGTGGAGAGGGCAAAATGGCCGGGAAACTTGCAGCGTTTATCGTGGTAACACGAGACACTGGGACCGCCAACGCAGTAAAAATGAACCAGAAGTCATAAAAATTGAAAGCTCGCCTGGAGTAGCGCCCAGCCCACAGTTTTTGGGGGCGGTGAAAAGCGGGCAAAACAACAACAGAAATATGTATAATAAAGAAAATTGAATATGCCCAAAGGCGGTCAGGGAGCAAAACACAAACAAAACACAGCAAAACGCAGCCACACGGTCCAGACGTTCACTTTTGTCCCACAGAAAGCGAGAAAAGCCAAAGAAAATGCTGCCAACCACCCGAAAAACAAACTAAACAAGCTGATTTATCTAGTCGCAGACTCGAATACCCTTTTTGTTAAGGGTAAGACAAACTAACTTAACTAGATCATACTTATACTATATTACTATATTCCGCCTTAATTTTCACAGCATTTCACATTACAGAATGTAATGGTTTAAATAAAAATCCTTAAGATGTATCTTTATTCCCATGCTAGCCAAGCAATTTCGCCCAGAAGAGCCACATACCCTTGCCAAGAGTAAGTACCACGAGTTTGCGAATAGCGAAAACCAATTTCAGCTGGGTCTCTAAATGATCCTGCCCCATCGCCCCTGTCCACCTGCCTTTGAGCTGGCTTCGGTTAAAATGTAAATTTTATCTCAACGTTAAATGGCTGGCTATGGATACAGATACAGATACAGATACAGATACAGATATAGTGACAGCTAAAAGATACAGGCAGCGCTTTCGTCGATTGCGATTTTTATGCGATACAAAATCTGTGGGAAAACGACATAGCTCTGGCTCAATCTGTTTTTTACGGCAGACGCAGACAGCTGCAAAAAAAAAAGGAAAAATGAAAATAGAAAAAAGAAGGGCAAAACTAACGCTAAGCCAATGAAATTTACTTAGTTGGCGACATGCGATCGAAATTGGCTGAAGCCCGAATGGCCAAGGCCATGAAACTGGGTGGCCCAATGAGTTTACAATTTATTGCGGTCTCGAGATTTTCTAGCAAGCGAATGTTTCTTGGGATTTTGAGCCAATCATGGCAGTGGATGTATTAAGGCAATAAGCTTTAGTATCCGTAACAAATTTGCATATCTTTCTAGCATAGCATTAACCGATTAGCCAAGTGCCATCCATTAACACATCACACTATTTATATTGAAATCGGTTCAGAGAGGGGACATCACTCCAGAGGGATTCGCTGAAAGATGCGCACAGTTTGCTGGAGTCTTTGCGAAATGTATTTATAAACTGATTTGCATACTCCAAAACAAGAGCTCCCTCCACGCAGCCTAAGCTGTTTGCATATGCAAAACTGAGGCAGTGCAAAAATGCGAAAACAAGTTGGAAGATATAGTCATCTATATAAATAGCCGTGGGGAAAACTGTCGCACGTTTTTGCGCTCCCATTGTCCCTTTCTCTACTCGCAGATTTCATTTCGATTCGGTGTGTCAAGAAAGTGCAGATCTATCTCTGCGTTTTCCCCATCGCATTTCCCCGCTTTTCCCCACTTTTCCCCGCTTTTCCATAGCTCTACCGCTTTCTGAGAAATGCGCCACGTGGCTGGGGAGAAGAATAAAGTCATAAAATTGAATTGGTAATTTTTTGTGTTAAGAGTAGAAATTAAAATAAATTGAATTGCCGCTAAGACGGCAAAAGGAGCAGGATGGAAAATGCAAATGAGTCACATCGATGGCAAAAGGAGGCGGGCGAGTAGGGAGCCAAGGATATAGGTTCGCCTGATTTTTCTGGCCCGCGAAATGAAAACAAAATAGAATGGAAGGGAAGGGAAGGAAAGGGAGGGGAAGGGAATCAACCAACAAACAAAAAAATTTGAAAGAAAAGAAAAGAAGCAAAATCGCTTAACAACAAGACCGAAATAAATGCATTGTTGTTGTTGTTGCTCCCACTGTTTTTATTGCCATCATGCCCTGCGTTTACATCCTTCGTCCTTTGTCCTTCTCATTGTACATGCCGCTGTTGTTGTTGGCGTTGCCGCCGCTGTTATTGTAATAGGATTACTGCATAAATTAAAGTATTTGCCGTGGCATCATCAAATAAGATTTGCAACGCGCCCTCCCCCCAACCACTTCACCCACCAGGCAGCCAGCACCACCCTGCACCACCCAGCACCACCCAACCACCCACCTAACGAGCTACAATGCGCGAACATCAGAAATCGCAAGGATAAGTGCTGCGAAAGCGTAGAAAAAAGCAGCAGGACCAAACAACAGCCAAGTAAATAAATAAGTGTAGGAGCAGAGACAGAGAAGGCATCATGCCGGCTGACAACCGGGAAAGAGATGGCTGCCGACTGAGAGAAAGAGAAAGAGACGGACGTAGTACAAGTGGCTGTGGGGACACGTAAAAGTAAAGTTTATTGCATAATTTTCGACGGCTTAGTTAAAGTGTAATGTAAACACAAAAGCCGGAAGATGGGCGAATGGAGGCAAAAACGAGAGGCAGATAGCTTGGCGCAAGAATGCTGGAAAGGTCAAAGGGAGATGAGACAATAAAAGTGCAGATTATAAGAAAATATGTCACTGAAGCTCTTATCTTCCCCACCGCTGCCCCATAGGAAACTCGCGGCTTAAGAATGAATCTGCCACGACTGCGTAGCTTGCCCCAAAAAGCAAATTGGTTTTATTAATGGTTATGGTTCGTGCCACAATAATACTGACCCCACATGCAGCGATTTATGTTGGCCACAGTGCTTAACATGCAATTAGAATATCTACATATATTTTGCTAAAAAAGAGATTTACTTTCGAAAAGTACAAAGGATTTATTTTACACAAACTTTCTGCACGTGCAACCGCGAATTCTTAACAATAAACAATGAAACCAAAGAGTTATAGTTCCTATTAAAATAAATCAAAACTGACGTTTCTACCAGAGGAGATTTTTGAAGGCATTATAAAGCCAGATGAGCGGAAATTAATCAAACTACGCCCATCATATTTCACTTCGCTGGTCGCCGGTCCTCTGGGGTCCAAAACATCTACCGCAAAATGTATGAAATATTTATCAAAAACCACTGCCCACCTCTGAAGCGCTCAGTGCAGGGAAACATCCGCTCGCAGCCAGGAAACAGCGGCAGCGAAATCACTTTGGAAATTTTCAAACTAAACTAAATACGCGAAAGCCGCAAATTTCATTTTGATAAAATTTTAATTTGGCCGAAAGCCCAAAGCCAAGAGCGCTCGTTAGTGGAAAGGAGAACTCTCGAACCGGAGGCTGTGACCTCGCCGCGCGCCTCAATAATTCAAAGATGTTAAGCCGCAAATTGGCATTGGCAGTGGCAGTGGCAGTGGCAGTGGCATTGGGGCCAAAAGTGGGGGTTGGTGGGGGGTACTTTCCACGGACCAAAAGAACCCGCAGCTGGGACTCTGCCGGCAGACAGGATACACATCCGCTGGGGAACCCAAAAGGCAGCGACTGAAGGTCTGACACGCACGCATTAAACTCTATTGGGTGCTAATGTTTTTCCATACCACCCAACCAACCAACCCACCCACGCTTACAGAATTTTCATAAATTCAGCAATGAGCTTGTCGACACACACACACACACATATGTACGCGCAGGCTGCGCCGTGTATGTGTAATAAAAATACGCTAAAATGTTTGTATCACACACATAAACACGCCGCTTATTGCCTACTTCCAGGCGCAAAGAGCACAGATACGCGGCTGCTTGCGAGTGTGCGTGTGTGCGTGTGTGCGTGTGTGTGTAGCTGAGTGGGTGTGCGTAGCTGGGTGCGTTTGTGTGGGCTGAGGGGCGGGAAAGTGCTTCCGTTGGGCGGTAATGTTGTGCCCGCCGCTCGTTTATTAAAGTGCGAGCTTTAAAAATATTAATTTGCAGGCGCTGTTCCCAAATCTTTTTGGCTAAAGTGAAATAAACTACAACTAATATACAATTAATATGTAAAAAATATTTCAAACTAATAATATACCTGCACCACAAACCATTTTTCAACTAATTTGAATATGCTTTGGCAATAATTTATTGTATTTTCGCAAGCCTTTTATACAATTTCCCATTTACAATTATATTTATAAGCTTATTTGAAATCCTTTTGAGCGCAAAAGAACTAAATTTTAAGCCAATTTCGGCCAAAAAAAAACAGGTAAATTTATATTCAATTTGTGTCGGCCATATTTATATAGGTTAGTTTATTAATTTGTACATTTGCACAATATTAAATTGTGCACTAGATATGAACTTTCACATCCCCAAAATCTAGTAACATTTTTATTTCAGCAGTAGTTAAGCTGACAGTGAAAATGAAATACGTTTTTTATGCCGAAATTTGAAGATAAAATTACTAGATATTTGTTGACTAGATCTGCAGTTGCCCAAAAAGACGGAGTTAGTTGAGGATTAAACTCTTTGGCAAGCATATTTGCCCGCTTGATGTTATTGGAAATTCAAGGAATTTTTAGTGACTTCCTTTCGGGGAACCGAGTCAGTGAGCTTGTCATAAGACCAGACACCCATACACCCATACATATCCTTGTTCCCGCTCCTGATCCCATCCCCTCCCCCTCCCCCACCCCGTTGCCGTTCCCATTTCCATTTCCATTTCCATGCCCCGTGGCACCAGCATCTGGGCACATCCCGAATCCATTTGGTATATATGCTTATGCGCGAGCTTATCGGCGCTTCAAGTAAACAGACAGGCAGCTATAAAAATTTGCATTTGACTAATGCCAAATATTCGGGGACGACAACGACAACGACAACGAAAACGACAACGAAAACGACAACGAGGGCTACGAACGCTATCCGATAAGCTGAAGCATCCTCAGCATTAACCCCCTACTGCCACCCCCTATTTGCCACCCCCTTTAGCCCGTGAGTCAACCCTTGCAGGCGGCAGCAACAATAACAATGTCTTGGAGGAGATGCCAATGCGTTTACTGATTTTTTGAGTGCGATACGTGCAAAGATTTTCCTTTCTCTGCGTTTTTCCTTTGGCTCGTGGGGGGGGGGTGGTGGTGTGGGGTGGTGTGGGTTGGTGAGGGGTGGCATGCTTTTATGCTATTTCCTATTAAGCTATTTGTTGCTGGCTCTCTTTTATCGCTCTTTACTCTCTTCGGCTCTATCTCTTTTCATACCCCACTTCTCCGCATTGTGAGTTTGCCAAATTTCGTGTATGGCAGTTGCATTGCAAAAGATACTAAAAGCTTACCCCACACACACACACTCGCTCACACACACTCGCACACACACACACACACACACACACACAGATACTAACGCTCTCATGTCTCGTTTATCGATTTTCTTCACCCCCGAATTTCTGCACCCTCTGTAGATTTTTGACATGCCAACGCATTTTAAATTTGCATTTTTTGGCACCCGAACTGGCCAAAATTTCAGCTAAAAGCATTAAGGCCATGGCTTTGCCAGGCAGTTTAAACTGCAGTTCAACCAACGAAATTGCCGGAATATGCCAACAATAGACTTTGTTTTCGTTAGCAAAATATTGAAAAATATTGCAACGCAAATATTTCAAAATATGTATAAAAAATAATTCAGAAAAATTGCTCAAATTTATGGACGTGTTACTGAGGGAGGGGGAGGTTGCAAAATAGGAATATGCATGAGTGCAAGGCAAATGCAGAATATCTTTAAAGAATATGTGTAACTGCTGAGTTCTATGAACTGCAGAGTTTTACTTCAGACTTTATAAACAAGGAAATGTTCTTCATGAAACTTGAACTTACACTTTGTATTTGAAATACCAGAATCTGCAAGCTACAAAAGAAAAAACACAACAAAGGAAAAGATACATCTAAAAAGATACACCTAATGAAGCATTACTTATATTACTTATATTACAATCAAGCTATTTAATGAAAATACATGCTACACGCCTAAATTTTGTTAAGCCTTGCAACATTATCTCTCATCTTTGATGTAGACAAACATGTGTGGGCACATTTAATCTGTTTATCTGTATATCATGGGAAACGTGAGTGTTTGTCTTTTGTTAAGAATTTAAAAGTTTAGTCGTCGTCTTGAATTCGGGAGACCCAACAGCACACATGAAGTCACAGCACGCCGGAATCTTGTTTCATGAAATTTATGACTAACCATACACAAGAATACACATAAATACTATAATAACTCACTGTCACGAGTTATGAGTTCGTTTGTGCCCGGGACAACCACAAAATGACGAGATTTGGCAGGTAACTTTTGGCTAAGGCACGTTGATTTATTTAGACTGACGTATAGAGTGACGTATTAACAATTGCGAAAGATCTCGCTGCCTGAGACCAGAGGTCCTGTTTTTCTTCACATGTCCATGCTAATTAATATTTCTACACTTTTCAATCACACCCCAGACGAACATTTAAAATGGCTTTATGTTTGCGAGCGATCTCATTAAGTCGCGACACGCCCACAATTAAGAGCATACTCCCCCAAAGGAAACGGAACAACAACAGCGGCAAAGAAAAAGTTTACAAAAATTATTATGAGCTCTTATAATAGATTATGTCAAAACGGAACCAAACCTGGCCTGGAGTCAAGAAAATTCCTTGGAATTAATTTGAAAATGCGAAATGCGGAGGGTGGCTGGCAAAATAGCTGTGAATTTGTTGTGTGTCACGTCCAGTCGAGTTTTTTTTTTCTTTTCCTTTTTCTTTTTTTTTATTTCGTTCGGCATGGAAATTTTCTTTATTTTCTCGACGGCCATTTCTGGCAAATGGCATCTAAGCGACGCATAATGAGGACCCAGGCCGACGACTTTGCGACTTTCTGCGGTTGCCCCATGGCCTAAAAAAAAAAAAAAAAAAAAAAAACACAAAAAAAAAAACAGAAAGAAAGAAAGAAAATCCCAAAGGCGAACGTCTTTAAGCGTAAGGGAAAATGCGAAAGTATATACACACAATTGATTTAAGCTGCTCGGTTGGGGCCCTTCTCCTTTTGGAGGCTTGGACTGGGCCTAATCCTATTTTTCATTAATCTAATTAAGAATGCGTAGAGAGAAAGCATTTTCGGTAGACGAGGCCAATCTAATGAAATTATGGCCCAAGACAAAGGGCCCGAATGCAGCTCAGGCATTATCGATTAGCCGAATTGAGGTCAATTAGCCAGAGATGAGGAACTTTTGGCAAGCGAAACATGCCCAATTATCGAGCTTTAAACTTAATTCCAACGCTTGCATGGGGAATTTAAAGGCATCAAGGATTCTTGGAGCAAAAGGTCTTCAAAAAGTAAAAAAAAAAGGGGAAAACAAGAATTCCTTGGGGTAATCTTGCAGCTGAAACCTTGACAGCCAGGAAATATTTAATACCCTCTGCCATATTTAATAATAAAAACCTTTTAGACACTGCGCCAAAAAAGAACGTGAAAGGGCCAGCGGCGGAGAGGTCCTTTGGGGATTTCGCAGGACGAGAAGTGCGATAAATGGGGCCCAGCGATGAGCAGGGAGTGCGGGGAGTGCGGGGAGTGCAGGGCATTCAAAAGTGCACACTAAATGCTCGGGCGCCAGAAAGTATGCTTTCAATTGTGCGCAATTTAGTGCGACAGGACGACAACAAAAGGACCTCTTTCTAGAGGCTCCTCATACTCGTCTGTGTATGTGTTTGTGTGTGTGTGTGTGTGTGTGTTTGTGTGTGTGTTTGTGTGCCTGTGTGAGTGCAATTGTGCCAGTGTTAGTGGCCGACTAGGTGCGAACAAACACGTGCGAATGCGGCGCCTAAAACAGGCAGCGCAAAAAGGCCAGCGACTGCGGCTCATTGTTTGCCATGCCCCCTGATTTCTGCTGCTCTCTGCTCTCCGCTTTGCGCCTTCTGGCCTGTGATTGCGATTATTATGATTATTGTTTACCGGGAGTGGAGCAGAAGTAAGGGCAAATATCATAATAAAAGCTCATGAAATAAAACGGCCTGCCCTGCGCTGCACAGAGAGAAACTCTGTCTTGAAAGTTGCCTCCCCCCTAAAAAAACACATGGCTTGTAAATATTTTTGATTAAGCATGAACATACTTCAATTGTGAGAAAGGTGCCAAAACTTTGTGCCAAATTCGCGGAAGTTTCTTGCGGTGTAAGCGCCTGTTCTTCTGCTCCCTTCAGCCAACAATGCTGCGACATGGCCGCGCTAGTTTTATGTGGCACATAAACATAGCTGCCACTCGCGTTGTTGCACGCTTTTTGGCGCGCAAAAACTTTGCCGCTCGCTCGCCATTTTATTGCTTGTCTTGCACACACACACACAGGCACACACACAGGCACACACACAAGCACACACACAAACGCACACTGGCACTCAGCTTTTGTCATTCCATTTCGTTTCGTTTTCGCTGTGTTTCGCGCCCATTTCACCCATTTCACCCATTTCGCCCATTTCGCTTCTTGTGCCAACAACCTGCCACGCCTGAAATATGCTTGCTGCATACTTTTGGGCGCTGGGCATGAAATTAAACGCCAAAAGTATTTCACGATATAAATAATCCCCACTCGGGCAGCTCGCAAATCATGTGCGAGGCAAACATTCATTCATAAAATGTTTCTACACCGAATTTAAACAAACTAACCTGTTAATTGGGTATCACTTTGCAGCAGCAGAATATTTGAATATTTGAATATTTGAATATTTGCCGAATTTATGCGGTACACTTGAGTCTGCTCCTTAGACGGAAATGTAGCACTTTTCTGTCTTGTTTATCTGTTGGCCAATAGAACGGGGCTGGCTTTGTTGTTTGGCCTGTGATTACGCTTTTGGCGTTGGCAAATTAATGTTGCGCCTAGTCGACCGGACACGGAAGTAGCTCCGGCGGAACCGGAAACCGGAAATTGCGCGCACAACAAGCGGCCCAACGCAACGCAACTCACAGCACTGCACTGCACTTCACTTGAGTTCCACAGTGCTCGGTTGTTGTTTTTGTACGCGACACGCAGTGAAACCGCAGAAAATGCAACCGATTGACAGACAGCGGCACTTGATGCGTATTTAAAAACGCTGCAAGTGCACTTAATATTGCTTACTATTTGTGCGAGTATTTGTATTTGTATTTGTATTTTTATATTTATATTTATATTTAACACACGCACGCACTTCGCAGCGCCGCGTAATTAATTATGTTATATTTTCGGTGCGTACTTAACATGTCTGCGTAGATTGTTTTCAATGACTGCCATTTGTACGTGGACTGACTGCACTGATCTAACTTAAGCTGAGCTGAGCTGAGCCGAGCTGAGTTGAGCTGAATTGAATTGAATTGAGTTGAGTTGTGGAAAACGGAGGCTTAAACGCACGCTCCTCCGCTGGCGATATTCGATTTTCCACCAAATGTACGTACGTATATATGCGCGTATCTAGGATGCATTCGCCACGACGCACGTCCGCTGCTGACGACCAACGCTCGCAAACTGAACGGCACTTCGAGCAGCGAGGATATGCTGGGGGATGTGGCCCACAGCATCGGCTGTTATACGCGACTGTTGTACGACTGTTATATCGCTTCCAGCGGGAGAGCGTGCTGCCACTTTCGCCGCTTCCCATTGCTCTCCGCTCACCACTCGCTCTCGCGCTCTCTCGCTCTCTCGCTCCGGACCCTTTTGTTTGGCGGCATTTGCCGGATTCTATCGCAATTGCCGGCTGAGGAGCGGAGCTCCATCCATCCATCCTCCTCCTCGGAGGAGGAGGAAACTTAACTGCATTTGCTTATAAATTATGTCTTGGCTTGGGTGTTAATGTGCACTGAAGCGCTCGGAGTGACGGCATGACAGAGTGCCAATCGGCGTGCCACTCCGCCGCGTCCTGGCGGGCCCACAACTACAATCACAACTACAATCACAACTCACGCCGAGTGCATGTGTACCTGCCACAAGGACACACCTGTTGGGCCACCTGAATGGGCAGGTGAAAGGGTTCTGCGCACGGCGAAGGGCAGTGGGGCAACGGCCGCAGTGCAGGGCCCATTTAACAGCCACTTAAGCCATTGGCGAGATCAGCAGGATAATAGCCAGGAGCAGTCGGAAAACTAAACAAGCTACTTATTTATATCTCAGAAGAAGAGTATCTAATTAGGTAAAAAAAACCCACTTAATTACTTAATAATGTTAAAGGCTATTCACCTTTCAAGTGCCTAAACATATTTTGGGAAATCAGCAGGATAATAGCCTGGTGAAGTCGGAAAACTAAACAAACTACATATTTATATCCTAAGAAAGATTATAAAATTAAGTAAAAAAAACAATTAATTACTAAATAATGTGAAAAGCTATTCACCTTTCAGGTGCTAAATATATTTAAATAAAATGACTGTAAATAACACAACCATGAACTGCTAAATATACGATTTATAAATATAAATATAAATACAAATAATAATAATAATAATAATAATAATAATAATATAAATAATAAATATAAATATAAATATAAATATACGATGACTATTTCATGTTTTTTAATTAGAGGAACATCCTTAAATTGCTATTTAAAGGTAATGAAAATTACAAAAAGATATTTGAAAATGCTTAACCTATTTTGTACTATATTTGCAACTTGTATTTGAAAATATGAGCACTCTGATCTAAGCTGCTTCCCTCCATTCCTTTTCTACAGTTTGTACTTTAAGCCGACTTCCCCAAATAAATTTCCATTAAAAATATTTGTTTAGCACCCGCTTCCGGCACTTCATTAGAAAACACTTTGGGAAAGCCATACAAAGGAAGCCACCGAAATCAATTGGCCTGCTGGAAAGTGTTTTCCCTACTCAAACTCACTTGGTTTCTTTTTTGTTTTCATATATTCTATATATATATATATATTTAGGTATTGTATAGAGTACTCCTCCAGTCAATTAGCCGCTTAATTGTTTTTTGCAGTAGACTGCTCGGAAAAGCGGCGGTGAAAGAAAAGCGACATAAATCACGTCAATGCAACGCCCAGCATTTACATAAATAATTGCAGGCGAGCGTGGGCAGTCGAGGGATAGATTGGAATGGGAACCCCATCTGGGATTGGGATGCTGCGGATGCCATATAGCCAGCTATAGTCTCGCCTAAGCATCATTAAAAATATATATCCAATTAAAGGTTTCGAGTGGCTGTCGCCTGGCATCTCGGCAATAGCTAAAACTACAGAAACACACAAACTACCCAGCGCGTTCCGAAAATAGTTGCAACTTGCGAAAAATGTGTGAAAAATGAGCTGGCCAGAACAATGGGAACGAGGGAGAGGGGGCGAGATGACATTGCTATTGCAGTCACACATTGTCATAATAGTGCTGTTGTTGTTGTTGCTGTTGCGGTTGCCTGAGGAGCGAGCGAGAGGGAGCGAGGGAGTCGAGGGGTTACGGGTTCAGATTTCGGGTTCAACTCCGGGGGTTGATGCTGCTGCTGCTTTTGCTGCTGCATCTGCCTGACAATTGTTGCCACTTAAATGCGATTTTTTCCTGCGATAATCCCGAGTCCGAAATCCCGAGGAACTGGCGAAAATGTGAAGAGTATCTGTGGGATTGAAACGCACATAAAAAAAAAACCGTCCTACTCGTATTATTAGTTAATACTTAACCATAGTAAAGATATTACTATAATATCTCGATTTCGACGATTGTGAATACTAGTTCTATAAAACTATAATATTATATCATATATTATATCATATTATATACAAATTATGCATTTCATATGCTAAAGCAAACCCCATTTGCTTTGCCAGTTCTGTTATTGCATCGCATCTATGATATGGCAGATCCCCAACCTCCACGCATACCCTGCATAGTGGAAAACCCCGCGCTACGCGTACAATTTTCCGCAGAAAATGCAATTTGGCTTGCGTTTTCGCCTTGACAGTGACTTGCAGCGCCGCCAGTGCCAAACCCCAATGACGTAGCTGAAAACTTGGATTTGAAATTAAATTTGCCACGCGTTCGGTTCACATTGCTGTTTGTTCAAGAGTTTATGTTTATCTATCGATGAACTCTGACCCCGGCAGCGGCGCTTCGGCATTTAACGTTCTTAAAAGCGCAACTAATAAGGCTGCCAAACTGGCAAGTCATGTGGAAATATGGGAACTATTGCAGCCACTCGATATTGAACTACCCTACCCTTCATTCCGAACGATTTCGGGAAAACACCTCAGACAACAACATCTATCAATGTTTAATTGCCCGGACAGCTGGCAACCCTGAAATCGCTTAAGGGAGCGCTTCTCTTCCGTGCTATTCCCGGCACTTTCCACTCTCTGCGCAGTTCATTTTCCAGTCGGCCAAGAGCGAAGTGCCAACTCTCTTTGCGTTTCATTGAACAACAACAGAAATTTCATTCAAAAAAGCGACAGCCTCAAAGTGCTTGTAGTTAAATAATTTTTATTGTTGTCTTACGGCTTTTGAGTAAAAGTAAATTTTGCAAAATAATTCCCCAAGCATGGAAGGCTGGCAGTGCGAGTGGGAAAGGACATAGAGAGGGATAGGGAGAGAGCGAGAGGGAGACAGAGAGAGAGAGGGATAGAGAGAGAAAGAGGGAGAGAGAGAGTGAGGGAATGCTTGAAGGCAACGAACACAAATCAGGGAAAATATAATTTATTATTTCTTGCCTTATCCTTGAGCCGCAGCCAAGGCGCATCGTCTTCTCTCCTTTTCCATGATGTGTTTGTCTTTGGCCCCCGGTCCCTAGTATTCCATAGTCCATAGTCCGTAGTCCGTAGTTTGGAGTCCGTAGTCCGGAGTCCTGAGTCCTGAGTCCGGAGTCCTGAGTTCCGAGTCCTTTCTAAGAAACCCCCCTCCCGCCCATTGGAGCCATTCATTCCCATTCCCATTCCCATACCCACTCGCCGGTGGATCGCCCAACCCATTCCCATTCACCTTGTGCTGGGCAAAATTCTATGCTTAACGCCATTTTTGTGTGCGAGACACGATGACGACAAATTTTCAACGTGCAACCTGACACTGAGCTGAGATTTTCCAAATTCCTTGTCTTCACTTGTGCACCGCCCCCGTTTCGCCGCCCCCTCTGCCGCTGCATGCATGCAAAACTGCCAAGGACTCCGTCTACCCGTCTCTTTCGCCACCTTTATGCCCCCCCCCCTCTCTCTCTCTCTCTCTCCCTGCTATCTCTGTCGCTCGCTCCATCTCCAACTGTGACTCCGACATTTGAAAGGATTAGACCAGCTCGTGTGTCGTATGGCAATGGCGATGGCGATGACGATGGCGGTGGCGGTGGCAAGTGGCAAGTGGCAAGTGGGTTGCAAGTGGGTGGCGGCTGGGACTCGTAACGTAAAAAGTATTTGCACAACTCTCAAGTGGGTCAAATGATTAGGCGGCATGATGAAGTGCCTTGCCACTTGAGCCGCCTCCCCACCCTTCCTCCCGCATCCTGCGTCCTTTGCCCCAGTCTCGTCCTACTTTGCCACTGCGCCCATCCAAAAATAAACAGTTTAATGTTTTGAATGAGCAATTGAATTTGATTATGCTCGGGTGTGGGTGCACGGATGTCTCCTATTCCCCTGCCAAGTGAAGACATGCCTGCACCCACCCCACTCCGCAAATAACTTAAAATGCATTACGTAATGGGGTCCAAGTCAGGGGGCGGATGGGGGCCCAAGGATTCGCCCACATAAACATAGATGGGGCAAACGGTAAGCGGCTTATGTGAAGTAAGACAACACCTCACGTTATCGTATGCTGCGAACTAGGATTGCCAGTAATTTGACTAGTGATGTAATTATGCCCGAGTATGTTATTGCCGGGGATTACCCGTAGAACGCATTATTATGCAGCTTAGGTCGATTCGACCACCTGGGGTGGATTTCTTAGCGGATTGATTCCACAATTATAGGTCGCTCACCATTTGACCTGGTCGATCTGTGCTCCATTGGATTGATTAATCTGTTTACATTTTGGTAAAGTGTATCTGGCAGTTTTTTCTTTATTTAAATTTAAATTACAATCCCAAATTATCGCTGGTAAACCTGTGCTCGATGGTACATCCCTTCAAAAACTCAGTGCAAAGTCGCAGCATATTTCCACATTCATTACGTGACATGAACAACAGGGACAGAAACAAAACAGGAAATTGCTACTTAAATTCAAAGCCAATCTCTGTGTTGGCAAATGTGCCCAAAATAAGCCAAACAGAAAATAAAAGATAAAAGCCGAAGACAATGGCGGCCAAAATATGGCAGGACCCAGCATAAAAGTCGAAATCGAGTTGGGGAAGCTGGGAAAGTGGGAAAGTGGGAAAAGCTGGGATGGAGTGGGCAAAAACCGCCCAAGTAGCGACGACATTTAGCGTTTTAAATCAGATTATTCCACAACAACTGTCAATAATGCAAAAGGCGAGGCCAGTGGGAAACCCACGACGAGAAAGGACCTCTCACCCACCCCGCTAAGCCAGGCCAAATGAGCCTTTTTGCCAACCGCAAAACGAGGCGAGAAAATTGTCACCGAAATGCGACGGCCATCGAATTGTGTAAATCAAAAAAATAATTGTGCCTGATAACAACATCAATAACAATAAGCGGCGCTACCCCGGGCAAAACAAAAATCCAAAAAAACAATATAGAATGCTATAGTCGAGTTCATAGTCGACTATCAGATACCTCTTACTCAGCTGGTGGAAGTGCAAACGTGAAATTTCAACATTTTCTGGAATATCGGAAGAAGTTGGGAAAAAATAATAATCTACGAGTAGAGGGTATAATTACAAAAAAAATTATATTAAAAACATTTTTTTAATTTGTATGCAGATTTTTAGAGAATTGCGCCAGAAACATTTAGAGGTATGCCACTTTAAAATCCTTGTCCGCCTTTCTGATATGTCCTTTTGATCCTGATATGTACTTTATAGGGTCGGAAACGTTTCGTTCTGCCTGTTACAAACTTTTCAGCGAACCAAGCATACCCTCTTTTATTCGATGAGTAACGGGTATAAAAGGGAAAAATCAAAATAAAAAGGTGATGCCACCACGAATTGCACACAATAACCATAAAGGATAAGGGATAACGTTGAAAGGGGTTGAGCCTGAAGGGATGGGCGTGGCTGGTCGGGCCTTGTCAAAATACTAGACACAAAATCGGGGGTTTCCGCATTTCTCGGTTCTCGGTTTCCAAAACTCTGGGTTGCTCGGCGCTATTACCCCCTCGGCTAATTTATGGCTCACTCTCTTAAAGTTTTGTTCGAATTTCGGGCTCGTAAATCTTTTCAACACATTCAAGCCACACAGGGCACTCCATAATACACTCGACTCGACTCGACTCGACTCGACTCGGCGAGTTTACTCCACTTTATGGGCAAGACCCAACCCCACAAAGCCACCAGAACGCTCTCGACTTCAGCACTTGGCGGTGCCTTTATTTACTTCATATTAATATTAAGTTCATTGTGTCAAGCTGGCAGCGCCGATTTCTTATCATTTTGTTCTTATTCTTCTTACCGCACCCCGCCCCGCTCACCGTTCGTCCCTTTTTAATTTTAGTCGCGCGCAAGGACAATGGTGGAGCGATGAGAAGGACACTTCTCACTTCTCCGGCTTGTTTGCCGCACTCGGTCCAAAAAGCTTATCTCCTGGCTGCCTGGCATTTACATTCAACGCTTGACAGCTTCCTTGGGGTTTCCTGCTCCTTACACCTCCTTACACCTCCTTACACCTCCGTCCTCGCCCAACCTCGTCCAACCTCATCCAACCTTATCCAACCTCATCCTTCGACAGCCACACTCTCATCCATTCAGGACGAGTGTGAGAAGATTCGCCTTTGTGATCCGATATCTGCGCGCTGCACCCATTTAAAGCGTCTTAAAGTTGTGCGCGAATAATTATCGGCAAATATTTGCCCACGATTTCCATACATCGGATAGCTTTATGTCGCGAAGGACTTGCAACACAAGACTTTGGTTAAGTTATCAAAGGCGCGCAACTCCTCGGCCCGTGTAAATATTCACTTCCTGCAAGCCTTTGTGTTTAACGCATAATTACGTATTCGCTTTTCGAACTTTTTGCCTTGGCTACTTTTTACTCCCTGCTATCTATCTACTCTTTGCCATCACAAAAACTTGTTGCAAGCTCTTGGGGTAGTTGAGCGCATTTTGTTGCAGGAACTTATCATAAGTCGATTTACTTATCAGCTTACTTGTAACTCCCATTTTCTCAACTTTAAGTCATATTTACGCAACGATACAGCCTAATTGCAGTGCACAATTCAAGCTTTAATTGAATGTAATGATTTCCCTTTGAAAGCCGATATCAGTGTGTGTTTTT
Organism: Drosophila orena; assembly: GCA_005876975.1. NCBI lineage: Eukaryota > Metazoa > Arthropoda > Insecta > Diptera > Drosophilidae > Drosophila > Drosophila orena. The sequence goes on along the minus strand of VCKV01000043.1, from coordinate 268,010 downwards.
AAGGCATGGTATCGCGCTATTGCCCCTTTTTGAACCCCTTTTTCCACACAGCATCACGCCACTGACAAAAGGATTCATTGTCGAAAGGAGCGAGTGCCACAAGTGCGATTCCAAATGCTCAAAGTTAATTGCAGTGTAGACGTTGACCAACCCTTGGCACTCAGTTAACACCACGATTGGCGACCTGGCTACCTGACTTTGCGCCAGATGTGCCCAAAAACACACCCGAAGTCATCGAGCAAATAGCTATATATTATATCATAGCTCGCTGATAATGCGGCCTGATTAAAGGCACCCCCCTCCCACCGCTGATGGAGACTTAGTCCTTGGAAGTCCTCGAAATCCTGGGGGTGCGTTGCTTGATCCGCTGACTTTCGCTTCCCATTGTGAATTTGCATGCCGCGAGTAACGTGCGCGTCATCATCATAGCCATCTTAGCCATCATAGCCATCATAGCCATCTTAGCCATCATAGCCATCATAGCCATCATAATCATCAGCGTGGCAGTCAGCATCAAAGTAATTGCAGCCACACTCCGCGACAATCCCCAATTGCTCCATTGGAGCGTGCCTGGAAATTATTTCACAATTTTTAATAGCTTCAGCTGGCGCCGTGACTGGGCTAATTTCGGGTTTTGCTACTCGCAAATCCGGGACTCTGGTGCCGCTGGAGACAATCGCACATTTGGGAGCCCTTCATTGCGATGGGGGGCCCAGGCACTTGAGGTTAACCCTCGAATGTCTGATGGCTGAGGGGATTTTCCCGGGTCGTGTGATTGCTAATGAGGTGGGTAGTTTATTATGGGGCACTCTTGAGCTGCAGGATAATCTCTCATCTGCGAAAAATGTGGCTCAGTCATGTTAGCCGAGATTGTCTCGCTTTTTAATTGTAAGTACTTCTTAGCCAGCCAATAAAATGTTGTAAGGTATTTCAAATGCATATTTCAAAGTTGATCCTTTCATGCCTGCATATTTATTCGAATTGTGCTTTACTAAAACAAAGCAATGACTCATTCAATCTATAATGTATGTAACTTTCGTTAGCAAAACATATCCAGCTAATAGAATCACAAAAAAGGCTCTCAAAAACTGACATTGGTGGACATATCAGTCGAAGGACATGAACACCATTCACTTTGGGCCATGGGCATTGGCTTTTCCGGCCAAATTCGAGCAGGAAAAAAGGACCTCCGTTTCCAGCCGACCACATCGAGCAGCAATTTGGAAACTTCAGCTCAACTCGGTGGTTTTTATGGCATTTTATGAACACCACCACCACCACCCCCACCCCCACTCAATCCACCGCTTCTTTCGGCGGCTTGCCAACTGTTTTGGGCCATGGCCATTGCACATTGGTGGGTATTCTGGATATTCTGGCCTTTTGTTTCCACTGCTGCTCTTTAACTTGTTGTTGTCGCATCAGAGAAAATTGAGTTAATTATCGTGTCGCATAATTAGAAAAGTTAAGGCGACTGGCCGAAAAGAGTAGCCAAGTGTACCCAAGTTGGCCATTGCCATTGCGTGCGGGTGGGGAAACCTTAATTTCACGCTCTTATGCGGAAAACGCATTTCAATTTTCCTAATTCCAGTTAATAACTCAACAAATAAGCCAGAAGGCAAAGAACTTCTAAATGCAAATATTGATAGATACTTTGTTGAGTGTGCCAAGTAACTCGGGCGAACTTCCTCTAAATGATTATTATGGCCAAGATGATGATGGCAAAATGCACGAGTTGCGGCAGCGGTGGCGGTGGCGGGTGGGAAAATAAGTAGCACGTCTAAATATGAAAAGCACTTGGCGGGCTCGGGGGTTTCGAAGGGGTTAAAAATGATTCAAGTCGCCTTCACTTTGCTGCCAAGCCAAAGACAAACATTCCAAAGGCAGAGCCAGACGGCGCGAAAGAGATGGTGCGCTGCTGAAAGAGATGGCAAGATTTGTGGGCGGTGGGTGGTGGGTGGTGGCAGCAGCAAGGGTTAGTAAGTAACTGGGCTGACTGCCCGGGGGCATAATGACAATTACAGTTACCGCGTGCCACGCAGCCAAAGTGAACTTTTTACTTTGGCTTTAAGCAAATAAATCCGTCCGAAAACGGTTTCCATTCCACCCATCCCGCCCTGCTTCACTCCATCTCATTTTCCCTCAGTGTTTGTTAGACTTGCGGCACACTGAAACAAAATACAATGCAGCTGCAACAAAATATGCAACAAAATATGATTCTGCCAGAATTCGTTGAATATCGGACACTGCATACTATTGAACACCAATGTAAAAGGCGCCTAAAAAGTTCGTTGCATACTTTTGGACAGCTGTGAACATTTAGTTCAAGCTGATTTAGGGATCAGGCAGGGATTTTCTTGCGGTGCAGCTTGGCATCCATGCTCAATGAGACACAAACAAACAAGAGGCAACACCATAGAGACCGATGTTGCCCAACCCCTCGGGGGTCGGCTGCCAGAGCCAAGCAATTCAAAAGGGGTGAATAAGCTAAACATGACCCCCAGCGATGCATGGAGCCACAGATCCACGGATCCACAGATCCACAGATCCAGAGATAGTGCTGCGAAGGCGGTGGAGCAGCGAGAAGGAAGGATGCTGCTTTCATGTCTCCTGTGGCGGCCAGCGACCACGAAAATAAAGCGTGGCAAATACAAATAGAAATAAGTCAAAATGTATCCAAGGGAAACACATTCGCAGCGGAAACGGAAGCGAAAGCGGGCGAATGCGTCAGTTCAAAAGTTCACAATGCTGTACGTGCATGTGCATGTGCAGCAGCATCTGCTGATGTTTGCCTAATGAATTGAATCTTCTATTTATATACTTCATTTTTATTTCAACATGATTATTTTTCACCACAAAGGGAAATGCGCGCAGATAGACAGCGAAAAAAGCAAACAAATGAAACAATTAAAATTAAATGCACCCTTGGGAGCCGAAAAGAAACAAAATCCTTATCGAGGGGTAGAAAAGCCAACAACGGTAGTCTCAACTTGGCCATGCCCTCGGAAAATTAAAAACAATAACCGAGACATTAGAAACTGGCCCAAATTCACTATACAAGTCTATAATACTATATAACGCAAACAAAAGATTTAACTGATCTGAAATGAAAATGAGTGAGAGAACGCTAACAGAGTTTAGCGAACAATCTTTTTTGGAAATTAATCATATTTATTTGGCCATAAAGGAAGTTATCTTCTCTGACCACCAGCCCAGCCAAGTCTAATGGTCACAAGGAATTGAAATATTCGGTTTTTTATGGTTTTGGGACACAATAAAAGAGCGCTTCCTGGCAATTTGTTCACCGCACCGTGCCTTCGATCAGATTTGCGTATCCCAAAACATTTGCGCTTCGAAATCAAACAATTCATCACGAGCACATGGCACAATAGAACTTTTGTGCGCGCTCCTAAAACCGCAAAACCAAATCATCATCAGTTTTATCAAGCAACCCATTCATTCCCGACTAAAATACCATTTGATAACCTCAAACAAAAAGTGCGGGAATTATAAAAACCCAAAAATGTGGGGGTTGCGGAGAAAAAAAAACGAGACAAGATTGGACAATTGCATTCGCTTTCGATTGAGAATCTGCGGTCGCACGCATAAATCTGTTGCTGTTTTTGATTTCACTCGCCGCGGATAATGAAATTAATCGTCTGTAATGGTTTATTGTGTGTGTGCGGCGATGGCGCTGATTCTGTTTTCTGACCAGGCCAAAACGGCCAGGCCCCGACCAAGCCAGCCAACCAAAAATGACCGACGGCCAGATACAAATTCGGTTTGATTGCTCTGGTTTTCTTTTTTTTTTTTTTTCTTCGCCCCACAGCCCAGGAAATATATTGAATTGCCATTGAATGTCGCGTTGCCATAAATAAGTCGCTCTAATGGGGCGCGGTCCATGCAATTTTTTGTGATTTAGTGGGGGCTTTTGGGTTCAAAGGCACGCCATCGAGGACCCTCGTCGCCAAGTCGTATATCAATGGATTACTTTAAAATGTCGAACCGACTGTCACGCTTCTAAACTAATAACGTTGCTGTAATCGGCATAAATCCATGAAAGAAAATCCCATTAATCCGCCCCCCGGGACATCAACATTTTTGATGTTTCCCCATCGAAGTGGGCGCTGGAAAGAAGAAAGGATATTCTCACTTCTCACAGGACACCAGACACACGTCTACTGTCTACTGTCTACTGTCTACTGTGTGCGGCTTATAAGCTTCATTCGCCGCCACACACTTCAAATTCAAATTACTACACATTATATAATATCCTGCAGGCTATCACCACACCACACCACACGTACTCACTGATGAAAGGAGGAGTTCCCAGAAAGTGGGTGGCCGGGACATGTTGGCTCAATACGACATAACAACGTGGCCGTAGGGCTAGAAGTCCTCCTGCCGCTCGGACTTCAGTCCTACCACGTGGCAGGACTGTCTCCGTTCCTTCATTTCAACTTGGTAGTTGATTAACAAGACATCATTTGAGTTTAAATACACACAGTATACACACAGTAGTCGAGGTGTAGGAGGAACAGTGGGTGAGTTATGGAATAGGCAAACAATTTTTGAAGGTGTCTAAGAATATGCGCCTATATCTTATACTTCGAAAAGCAATTAAAACTGGGAAATATACATATATAAATGAATACTTTTAGACCTTGATCAAGGATCAAATCCTTGTAGAATTTGTCAATTTTTCTTACGCTTTTGCAGTAATAATGTTACAATGAACATATATAGCTTCCTTTTCGAAAGTATCTTTTTTTTGAAGCCTTACCATTGTTTTAGCCGCAACATGCCTTTGTGCTCATAAAAGTTGGTGGCGAATACTTTCCTCTGCAGTTTTTACAACGATAGCTCCACGTAGCATAACTGGCGCACACAACTGTACTTTCACACACAATTTCAAGTTATAATCAGTGCTCATTATTATACCAGACACGTTTTCAGATTTCGCGTGATTATGCGCCGCGGCTCGGCGGCAACATCTTTGCAAGTTTTTGGGCAAACACGCAGGCGGCCATGGAGCGAAGTCAAGGAATTAAACTTGAAAATAGCTTAAGAGATACATTCTGTGTATCCAGCAGATAGGCGAGGCGATGAGCATGTTGCCTAGGTCCTGACCGAGCTGGATATCCCTGTTATACTCGCTGCTCAGACCATAATGCTTATTGTTGTCATTTGCCTCAAAAGTGGGCGGGGGGATTCCGACGAAAAGTTGGCGAAAAATATGCAAATTATAATGAAAAACTTGACACTTTACATGCAAAGCAACAGCAAGAACAAGCGGGTGGGCGAGGTCGAGATTTTCCGGACTGCTTTTCGGCCCACCCACCAGTCAGCCCACCCACCAGTCAGCCCTCAGATCTCCGTTCTTGGCCTCCAAGCCGATTCAAATCTGTGGCGGGCGATTAAGCGGGCCAAATGAAGCGCTCGCACTGCCTCCGAATTTTAATTAAGCAAGCAGCCAAATAGCAGTGGTGCCTCCCTGTTTTTGCCCCACCGTCACCGTCAGCGGTTGTTCGTTGTTCGTTGTTCGTGCTTCGTGCTTCGTTGTTGGTTGTCGCCTCCGTGCGAAAAATGGCACAAAAGCTGGGTGGTACTAGGTGGCACTGGTGGCGCTCATCACCACTGGAGATCCCGAATTCCCGTAGCATTTGCATAAAGTTTTGCTGCAGCTGCAGCTTTGTTTCGCCGGGCTTTTGATTTCATCCACAAAAGTCAACGAATGTCTTCCGAAGTTATCAGAACTCGAGGTGTCAGGCGAATTATCTGGCTTTAAGTAAAGCAACCTGGATACGGTGTGCAACAAATTGGACCTGGATTCTAAGCATGAATATGCAAAAGTTTCTAATTTTGACTGCGAAATGTTACCGAATCGATTAACATACATTTAAAACTCGGAAACTGGCAAAAGGATTCGTGTCCTACTAAATGGGCTTTCAAGCTATGAAAACATCATTTGAGATTGTGAAACTGCTGAAGATACAATGTATTGTAGCATACTTTTCAACAGAACTCTGTTGTACAAATATTTGTGTTGGCTAAATGCAGTAGTTATTTGAAGTTAATATTATAGAAAAATCCAGAAGACCCAATTTCATAATGTTTCTCCGCCGCCAGCTAAGCCGCACTTACAATCAACCTTAACAGCTCTTTTAACTCCAAACCTCGAAAAATTGGCCAAACTTTCTACGATTTCGTTCGCACACACTGAAAGCACGCACACACACACACAGAGCAATGGAAATTATGGCGGAAAATTACCTTAACGAAAGGGCTTCCGCAGCACTACGACTTTTGGGGCACGGTTGCAACCTTTGCGACCCAACTGTACCCGCTTGTAAGCCACTTGTAGTGCGGCAATGGCAGTCTGGGCCGAAAACAAAAGCAATTAGATGTCGCCAACTGGCTGACTGGGATTGTGGATGTGGACGAGGATGGGCATGGGCATGGGGATGGGGATGGGGATTGTGGATGTGGATGTGCCGCAGGAAGTTGAAACGAGTGGGTTAAGAGCTGTTGGCTCTGTGTGGGTGTAGTTGCGAGTGTGTGTGTACGAGTGTGCGAGTGTGCGAGTGTGAGTTTTCACGCAGAGACCCCAGTAAAAGTAAAAAGTTTGCCAGCGCGATTTTCTTGGTGAAACTATAAATTTACAAGCCACAATCAGGGGCGCCTCCGCTATGTGCGTGTGGGCTTGAGAGTGTATTAAAAAGCGTTCAGGTGAACCACCTACGTGTTGCCCACCTGCCCCACCTGCCCCACCTTAGCCACCCTAGCCACCTTAGCCACCTTCCCTCCACGACCTGACAATTTTCAGCACTTGAGCGTTTATTTTGCCGGCTCTACGGCTCCGGTTGTTGTTGATTTTTATTGCCATCGCTGGCGTTGTTCAACGTTAGTTATAAAAACTTTACCGCCGCCCGGAGGACCATTGTGGGTGTTGGCTGATTGTCGAGGGTTAGCATTGGGACTGCTGGGGCATTTATCTCCGCCTTTTGGTCCGTCCCGAATCCTGAATGGATTTTAAGTGGAATAAGTTTAATGATCGAAATTATTCAACGTGTGCTTTGTGTTTTGGCTTCTGTGTCTGGTTTATGCCCGGCTTAAAGTGGAACACTACCATGTTTATGACAGGCCGGAGTTTTGGGTCGTGCTTGAATAAACATATTTGGCTTAGTGCTGTTAAGTGTGGCCCAAGCTTGACTGGATCTAAACAGGGGTCTATTGACATATTGCCTTATATAAAAGGAAATCTCAGTGCTTCAAATTGAAATGACAACTTGTCAAACCAAAAACAACTGTTTCCCATTCAAATTAGACCAAATTCATTTTTTCTGAATCATAGCCAACAGCCCCACAATGCAATGTACTTTAAGAGCTCCGCTTTTATGGCGCCCAACCTTATGGAACTGGAGGATCACCAACGGCTACGCAAAGGATGCCAAGACTCTCAAGCGATTGGGCACCAGTCCCCGGAATGTTCGCGATCACCCGGAAGGATGTACGCCGCAAAGTTTAAACACAACTGCGTTCAGCTCCCCGGATTTCATACCACCATCGACCTACAGAATCGTGGACGAAAAGGAGCAACTGGGTCCCAAGGCGGGAAAGAAGCAAACCTACAAGAATCCGGAGTACTACAGCTATTATCGCTACTCGTACTACGACCTGAAGACAATCGTGGATACCATTAAAAAGAAGCAATCAACTAAGAAGTAATAGCAAACCGCACCAGCTAGGAAACACTGAGGAAAATTCCAACCACAAACTACCAGTAATTCGCGATACTTGTCCAGAAAACTAATTCAGCTAATTATCATAATAATTCGAATGTAATCCAAATAATATATCTAGCCAAGTTGCTAGTTTTAAGATAGTTGTTTAAGAAGTATGACTGTTGTCAATATGAGTTTGACATGCTATTTTCGCTCAGTGCATGGGCTCCTCCGCTCGCTGACATGCCGCCTTATGACACTAATCGTATTAGTTGGCTGCTCGTTAGTTAGGCGGTGCTATCTGCCCCAAATGCGATTTCCGCACAATGAGCCGTGTCCGTCGTGCAGTTTCCGGATTACGTGCGGCATTCTTCGCACAGGTGACATAATGATTCGGACTCGCCGGCGCCTCGCGGGCGTAATTAGAGGGTGTCGAGGGGTCGAGAGAGGCTGAGGGTCGTCGAGGGAGGTCGAGGGAGGCTGGGAGGGCGGCGACTTGTGTGCGCCGGACAAAAGATGCGATGCTGCCCCAAAAGGGGGCAGGTGCACCTTGTAATTTAGCAAATCGGTTTAGCAACTCATCGGGAATAACGTGGAATAGCGTGGAGGCCGTGGGGAAATGGAGCTCTCGCGACAAACACGCCTTATTAAATCTACGGACATTAGCCTCTTACTTACACTTGTAGGTGATGTTCATTAGTTTGGCGCACCCAGCTGGCCATAGGATGTTAGGAACACCTAACAAACTAGATATATATCATAAAAATACTATTTTGTAGAAGTAAGAATGAAAAAGAAGAAAGAAAAGAAGTTTGATTGGAGCGATCTTAAGATTGATATGATATGATAGATACGATATCATTTTTCATATATATAATTATATATTAAAGGGCTTTACATGAAAGCAATAACAGTACTTATTATAAAGATATCTACACTTATCTATAATATATACATATATAATCTATATGATATCACACAATTTCGATAAGATCCCTAATTTAAAATAACATAAATATTTTTATATAAAACGATCTTAACTTTTCGTTTAGACTAAAATACTATACCTCATATATTATATTTTCAGGACCACTTTCGATATGAAATATATGTATGAAGTTCTTAATGAAGTTCTATCGTTTTTGACAGCAATTAAGTGGAACATTTATTAGGTACGCAACTGGAAGAGGAATTTCTCTGAGTGTGGCTTTTAATTGAATCCCATTGTCGGGCGGAATGGGTGTGTTTGTATGGGCCATTCGGGCGAACCATTCCCATTCACACATCCCCTCCCTGGCAATTTATCAATTTTAATCGCATGCAAATTTTATGCAGGCCGCCATAAGACCCAAGTGACATTTGCTTTCGCTAAAGCCGGGCACACAATATTATTCCCAAGAAAATGAAGAGGGCCAGAAGCACTAAGTGTGTGTGTGTGTGTGAGTGTGTGCGCGTGTGTGTTTGGCTGCTCAGTTTTGTTAACAACTTTGGGCCATTCGCAATGGGCCTCTGAAATGGCTGCTGCTAATCACATGGCACTCTTTGTGATTGCCACCCGCCGCCCCTTGAACTTAACCATCCTGCGCCATATTTGCATTTTGGCAACATCATTTTTGCTGTTCCCAGTGCCAAAGCCTGAAACATGACCAAATCAAAACATTTGCATAATTAATGAGTGGTAAAATGCCTGGTGAGCCGTAAGGGAAACTATCAGTTGCAAGAAATTGGCAGAACGTTAAAGTTAAATGTGTAAGCCATGGAAAAACCAGAAAGCAAATTACTTGCAATTAGTGGGATGTACATAGTTGTGCTAGTCAATAGCTGAGAGGCTTAGTTAATTAATTTCCAGAAATTATTTCCATATTTATTTGTACACATTCTTGTTGGCAAATTCGTTACAGCTCGACAAGCTTTAAAAGATTCGCTTCGACTTTTCCAAGCAACACAAGCCATTCTTAACTCTTAACTTTCGAACTATTAGGACATGTATTATTTTCAGCACCTCTTCAGTTACAATTAGTTAATTTGAAATATTATAAGAACTATTATAATTTGGTCGCATAAATCAAAGTTTTGCAGCCACAATCCTTTGCCAAATAGTTGCGCTTTTGACGTGGCATTTTTTCCGCATGTCTGAGGATTCTTGGCCTGAAAATCTACGACTAACGCTAATTTCCGTCTGGTGATTGATACGAGACCCCGGGCCAATGACACACGTCATCCATCATGGAAGACAATGGCATCTGGGTGGGGGATAACTGGGTAAGTCTGGGGAAAACTGGGGAAAACAGGGGAAATGGGTGAAGGGAAACGCTGGGAAATGCGCTTATCATGTAACGGTTAACGGTGAATTGACTGGAAAAGTTCAAAGGTTTCGCCTTTGATTTGATGGATGCGAAGCGCTGGCAAGTGCCTCAAGTGCAAATTAAAGCCACCGAATGGCAAGTTATATATCGTATGGTATAAAGTATTTATATATGTACGTGTGTGTGTGTGTGTGTGTGTGTGTGTGTGTGTGTGTACCTTGGGGCTTGATTTTCCAATTTACAGTGGCGGCAAAAGTTTGCGGGACACGTATTGCGATGGCAGCTGGTTTGCTTGGTCGGAAAAGTTGGGCGAGCAACAACAAAATTGCAAATACATTTTAATTGTTTTGAGCAATTAAAAATGAAATTTAAAAAATAGTGCAAGGAGCGAGCCAAGCGCTTCCCCCGTCTACCAAAAATGCCGCACACAAATTTGCGTGCTTATTCAATTTGCGAGAATGTTTGCCAACTACGTGAGTGTGCGAGTACTTTTGCGACCCAGTGTCCAATGGCTACTGCCGAATACAACTGCCGTTGCTGCTGCTGCTGCTGCTGCTGCTGCTGCTGCTGCTAAACAAATTAAATTAGACAACTTTTATTCATTCGTTTGACATTTTTATTTGTTTTCAAACTCATTTTGCCAGAGCAAAGGCTGCGGACTGAACTTTTTGCCGAATGTCAGCAGGGGCAGGACAGTTGAACAATTAACAACAAATACAATTTGCAGAGTTTAGTTAAAATTTTTAGCAACTGCTCCCATTTAATTGTTTCACCTCTCCGCCCCCATCTCTATTGTTCGAATTTAATTAAATGCCATTTGCATAAATTCGTCATCCCGCCTCGTTTCGGTTGTCAAAGGAATACAAAATTGTATACAATTTATGGCACTTTCTTTGTGCAAGAGGGGAGGTGGCGAGCCGAGATAACAATGCTTATCAATCGCTGATAGCAATCAAAATACTCGGAAGTGCTAAGAAGTGATAAATATAAGTGTGTTGACTATAAAGGCTGAAGAACTGCAGGTTGGCCCGTTCACAATATCATTCACAGCGAACTATAAGGATATCCTTCTTCTACTTGAAAAAAGTGTGTGCAAAAATCCTTGCTCATTGAAAAACTTTTTGTTTTAGTTACCGTTTGCTAAAGTTATCACAGGGTGCTCTTCAAATATAAATATATATATGTATATATGTATATATGTACTTATGACAACCTTGATAAGACGCAATCTGTCTACATCGATGATTCGTTTTATTTGCAATCGCCGCATTATCAGTTTGTCTTTCGCGGTGGCAACATCGAACCTTCCGCTCAAGAATATAATCGAATATTCACCGAAACCAAACAATCTTGTATCTTATCGGCAATGCCACTGAAATATCATCGTTTGCTGCTGCCATTGCTCCTGTTCGCTACGCAACTGCTGGCTGAAAGTGAATTTCACTCCTTTGACTAATCATGCTGGACATACTGGCACTTCATCACCCAAAACCTCCTGTAATTGCAGTTCCGCAGTGCTTTCACTTCACCTGGCTGGGCGCCTATTCGAATCACTCGAACATTCACTCGGAGAACTGCGAGTCCCGAGTGGGTGACTTTAATGAAATACCCTGCGCGGAGCCGCTGGTTGTGACCAGTAAGTGTTCAATTGGCCAATTAAATCCTTTAAAAAACAATCAATTCTTAAATAACTATTTTAATATGCCATTTGAATAGCCGACGACACAGTGCCGGATGTGAAGGCTCTGTGGCAAAATTACACCGAGGATCGCGAGAACTTTCTGTGCCAAATGTCGCCGGGTCGGTCATGCGTGAAGTACTCGTACATATTCAAGGGCGGAAGTAAGTCCACACCCCTTTTCGTAATGAAGACACATATGATAAGCCAAATCTTTCAGTACAAAACATCACGTACATGTGCGCCAATGTAAACAGCACCAACGGATGCTATCGCCAGACCCACCCAACTGGCATGGTCGTGGAGGCATGTGTCTGCACCTCCCGCGTGGGCTTGATACCCTGTAATGGCGGCTCGAAATCGCAAAGTGCACTGATGGGCTGGGCTCTCTGTTTGCTCGGCCTTTATCAATGGCTATATAAATATCGTATAGCTTGAACTACAAATACACACGATTTTGTGTTTATGTAATGTGACATTTCCGGGCTTTTGATTTTGACAAGTTTTTGCACAATTCATGTGCACTCTTTTGTAGGCCATGCATTTTCAGTTTTTTCTTTTTTTTGTACTGCCCCTTTTTTTACGCCCCTCGATGTGGCCAAATAAACTGCCATAATTTATTAGCTCGGCCATTAATCAATTGCAAGTTGATGATGACAATGACGTCCGCTGTGCAAAGTGCATTTCAGTATGGGAATTTTGTTGAATAAATAAACGAAATGCTGTACATAAATCAGGCCACAAATTTCACCCGGAATTGGAATTTATTTTGATGGGACTTAAGATATTTTTTGCACCCCCCCCGCCTAAGCCCAGATACTTTGGAAATATGAAGTGCACGAAGTTTGCATACATAATCCTCTTGAAAGATAAGGTTGTTTAAATCCTATCAAGTTGTACTACAATTAAATTTCCCCCCAATAATTACTTTAAATAAATAACAAATGGCCAGACGCCGGGGGAGAGGGGAGAGGGGTGGGAGTCGGTAAACAATGCAGGCGATAAACGGAAAACCAGAAACACAACTGCTGATGGGACACACTGCGTATGAGCAATGCAGCCAACGCACAACCAACGGGGCGTATGCGTAATGGCAACTGGACTGTGGCGTGGGCGGCAGGCTGCTCCGATTGGGATTGGGAATGCCCAGTGGCACCATCGGGCTCAAATAAACTAATTTTAATGCCTTCCATTGTGGCCGGAGCACGCAGTGCGGCTCAATTGGGATGCGACTGGCAGCGCCAGATTGGCGAAATGGAACGGGTCGCTCGGAACTGGTTTCATCTCCCGAATTGCACAAGATACTCGAATATTTATTTATTCAAATTGTTCGGCTCTACTTACAGCCTAGCTCACAAGCATAGCGATTTTGATGGGCACAACTAAAGCAAAAGTGAGTATATCCTATTCACATTGAGGTCATTTATAAACCATATATACGTGTATTTATCCAATATAAATATTTTTAAACTTATATCGCTTATGAAGACTTACAGGTGGCCTATAAATATTTATCAACATTTTCTACGAAATTGCATCTATGCTGATTATTTTATTTGAGCACTATTATCTTGATCGCTGCTGTACATTGGCAATGCAATACATAAAATGACCGAAAAAAGTGCAGAAACTTCAACAGCCATTTGTAAATTATGCGTGTGTGTGTGTGTATTAACACTCGAAATTCGGAATTTGCTTTTTTCCAACGCCTTTTGACAATATTTATTGAAATAAGTTCGTTTAAAATCCTGTTCCAGAAGCAAATCCTGTTGCTTTCACAGAAACAACAGCCTTTAATTATTCGCAAAACTGATTATGAGTATGTCAAAATAACACAATTTGCCAGACTGAAATGCAAACGAAACGTATTTATTTTATGTCTTGCACTTTAATTTGGCAAGTATATTTATAGCTAGCAGCTAAAATAAAATAATCATATAAGGTGTGCGGCATCTCCATTCGTTGTTATAATAAAACAAATCGCTCAAGAAGTTAACTTATACCCATAAAGAAGCAAGAGATTGAACTTTATTTTTGAAGATACTTAAATGGGTTAGGACTTACAGCTAAGAAACGCACTGTACTCTCCATGGCTAATATTCTGGATTTATGCATATATGCATTAGCCGAATCCAGCGATTGCCAGCCATACAAAGCTTATCTTGCAGTGGACTGAAGAGGGGCAGTGTTAAAAATAAATAAATAAACATAATTTGTGCAGTTGCCGTGCCGTTTATTGGGTGGCAGCAGGACTCGCAGACTGGGAGTCCCAATATTTTGCCCTGTTTATGCAGTGTCCAAGTTGTTGTTGGCTATTTGTTTAGCATTTTGCCCAGACAGTTTTATGTACCGATAGATACGGAGCCAGTGGCCAACGCGTCGTATGCGCAATGCCTGGTTCGATGCGAGGTTAGATGGGCTATAATTTATTTGTCTGTTTTATTGGTTGTTTAACAAGCAATAACAAAAATAGAACTAATGATAAACGAAATGTGATAAGCGCTGAAAGGGGTAATGACTGATCGATTGGGAGATAGGGGGATTTGGGAAATTGATTGGTTTATGATTTGATTTATCAGGGCTTTATTTAATCCGCTACTAAATGGCCAGAAGACTGAGGATTATTATGCCGTCTTTGCTTGCAACTAATTGAAATCTTGACAAGAGTGTGGCAATGCAAACATTTTCATGAATTAAGTTTGAATTGCTTTTGAGTAACTGCTCGTGTTCTTATGCAAAGTTTAGCCTCTTCCAGTGCTTTAAAAAGTTCAAAAGTAGTTAAGCCATATTTGGTGAAACATTCAAGCCAACTTCAAGACAGAACTCCACAATTTAGATTATTTTCCGTGTGCGCACTCATTCATATTCACCACCACGGTCAATTATTCATTGGGAATTTTTTGTTGTTTTGCATCTGCGATGGCAATTTGCAAATGAACCGGATTCGGCCCGCTGACGATGTGCCGTGTGTATTTATTGTGAGTGTTTTGAGGGACAAAAACAACTGGGCAAGAATGAGCCAAGGAAACCGCAAAAACCGCACCGAATTTAGCACTGTGCTTGACCAGAAAAAGCGATGGATTTTGCGGGGCATTCGGGGGGCCTAGATCGAATGCATTTCAATTCAAAGCCGCACGGCCAAGTGAAGCGTGTCAGGTCGGGGGTCATCGAAACAAAAATAGGCGGTGGGGTGAGAAGGAGGTCAAAATCCAGCGAGCATGGCGGCCAAAAAGAGTGCGCTAGAAGCGAAAGGATGCAGCATACAAATATCAAGTATACGCAGCGTGGCACATGACATTCCTTTGGTTATTTATACTATGTGGCATCGAATCGAAATGCAAATGAAAAGCACCGCAGAGCAGGACCTGCCGTTAATTGCCAATTTATAGCAGATGCCCAACCACGCTGCCACGCTGCCACGCCCCCACAGCGCCCCTTTGCACGTGCTCGCTCAAGTGAAAATTATCATTTCCAGTGAAACTAAATCTCCACCGCCCCCCGCCCACCGCCCCCCGCCAGCAGGCAACAAAGCAAAAGGCAATGCTGGAAAAATGTACAGACAGCCCACAAATGAAAACCCAAAGAAAAGAAAGTAAAATGCTAAAGGGTACGGCAGAGAAGTGAAGTGAAGTGCAGAGCGGCGGGAATGGAAAGCCGCACAAAGTCGACAAAAGTTTAGACGGGGACAAACCGTCCGAGCCGACCGCAAAAGGCAACAGCCAACCCGACCCCCGCTACCCCTTGAATACCCCTTAAGTCGGGCGCTGGAAGATATAGACGAAAATCGGGCTAATGCATTAGGCAGAAGAGGGAATACCCTGAAGACACCTATTAACTCGTTTAACTGAAGTAAACTCTTTAACTCTTCCATTTAAAGGTGCCCCAAAGTATGCAATCATTTTGTCTGTGATCGTACTCAATCCGATGATCATTTCGGAGCGCAAATCCCTGCGTTTTCAGTCAACTCCAAACATATTCAGTACTCTGAAATATTCCATACCTAGCAGTTGGCATCCTCGCTACGAAATGTCCTCGCAACAGCAGTGCGACTGTGCCAGACGCCGCAATCGTGTGCCCATTGAGACCATCGACCTGTGCAGTCCAGAGAGTAAGCCAGCAAAGTGCAGGCGCCGTGCGCCCGCGGATCCGGAGGATCCCTACCTGTGCCCCATTTGCTTGGAGCATGTGCGACGCGGCCAGCCGGGTGCCACCACATGTGGCCACGTCTTCTGCTACGACTGCATCGATAAGGCCATCCGCCATTTCAAG
Source organism: Drosophila orena (assembly GCA_005876975.1). Classification (NCBI taxonomy): domain Eukaryota; kingdom Metazoa; phylum Arthropoda; class Insecta; order Diptera; family Drosophilidae; genus Drosophila; species Drosophila orena. Next base: position 252,036 of record VCKV01000043.1, on the reverse strand, counting down.
AAGTGCCCAATCTGCAATCGAACACTAGCTATCGAACAAATAATGCCCATATTTCTTTAAAGTTGCTTAAAATTCTGTTTCACGTTGCTTTGTTGTGTTTTATTAAATTTATTGCCTTGTTTCTAAACTAAATTCATCGCGTTGAAATTTGATTTAGGCATTTAAGTAGAACGATTAATACAACGCATGGACTCGTGGCCCAAAAAAGGGTAGAAACATGAACCCAACCAGCGATTTATCGCATTTTGCTGCGGTCGGCATTAGTTACGCTGAATTTTATCACAATTGCAATTCTTTCTAGTCGAGGACACCCCCGAAACAGCGGCCGCCAAAAAGGATTTCATTTTCATTTATTTTCGGTTGCCTTCCCTTCGCCGTTGGGCTGCAGCCAAACCTCAATCCCAACCTCTGAATCTCTGGATCCAGCGACCAGCGTCCAGAGTCCGGAGTCCACACCCACCGCTGCCTTGGCAACTGTCCGGATCCGGATCCGAAGCCGAATCGGAATCTCGATTTTGGCCAACGCTAATTTCCACGCTATGCCTTTAAATAATCATAATTTGGGACTTTTGTGGCTGGTGCTGTAAATGATTAACGCTGCTGCTGGATTTTCGAGGGCTAAGCTAAATGCTGGTGGGGAGACCCTTTAAAGTGCCCTCCGTCGCCTTGCATATTTTCAAGCCTGATTGCTCATTAGCAAATTCATTTGGCTGCACTCCAGCCAAAAGGGGAAGTCCCCGAGTTATCAGTTAGCAGGCATTACGTGTGGCGCGCAAATGTTGAGCGCTGAAGGAAAATTCGATGGCGTAGTTTCCCTATTTTCAAATGCCAAAGTCGTTAGCCGTTTTCCCTGTAAGCTGAGCATTTTCTTGATAAATTGGTGGATCAGCTTGTTCTTTTAATGAGCACTAACTTAGGCAGATCTTAAATTCTGAAAAAATGTCCTTAACTATTATTTTTTTTATACTAGCAGCAAATCAATCCAATAGTTTTTATAAAGTATATTCAATTGGATTGGCACAATTCAAGGATTTCAAAGCCTTCAGCTACATTTCATTTAAAATGCAAACTGTCCTTACATCAAATTTATAGTAACAAACATAATTACATTTAATTTAAAAGTATTTCTTATCACGAATATATACAATTATATACAAATATTTCCGACGACCCTGTACAAGTGTATTGCCAAAAATGATTCAAAAATTATCACTTAGCATGGCCTAATGACTTGTGCAAAATGTCGCCGTATTAAGATATTTTTAGCTGGCAAGGGTCCTTCAAGTAGCATCCTGCCCCAACTCCTGCTCCTTCGAGTTCTGTTGGATGGAGTCTGGATGGGAACGCAAATGTCGGCTTAATTGTCTAAAATTCGAGCCAGCCAGCTATGCAATGGTATGAGAGGGGGGTTGGTGGAGGGGGGGGAGTGAGCCGGATAGTTGATGAGCTGAGGGATGAGCATTAACCCAGTTAACCCATTAAAGCCGTGTCATAAATTCAAAGCCACAACAGGACAGCAGCAACAACAGGAGGCGCCCTTTGCTTTGTGGCCTTTTGTGGGCCGGGCTTGGCCCCTTTTTCGACTCATTAAAGCCAACTTCACGCAATTAGGCTAATAAGCCGCCCTCGTAACAGTGCTGCAACAACAAGAAAAAGGGCCAAAAGCAAGATTGCTGGCGAGTGGGCCATGTGACGGGGCCAAGAGCTGGAAGTGCTGCTGCTGGAACTGTCAAGTTTATACAAAACCCTTTCCCTGCTCCCATTTCGCACGCTCGCTCAATTAACTGAAGTATCGCTTAAATGTAACGCTTAAAAATAACTCTTAATGCAAAATACTAAAGCTTATGTTGATCTTTTGTAGTTGAAACTATCACTGGCGATCAGAGTCTGTTGATACGGACAGATACGATAGAAGAATTATTAAAAAAAGTCGATAAATGTAGCACTTTTAAATCATTTAATGCTGTGCAGCTGGGAGACGATCCATAGAAGCCAGTCGAACTGCTCTTAAACTCCATTAACAACTGAGTTGGTCCATTGTCCGTAAAACTGCCTTCAATGTGTCGTAACCCAGCTGCCCGCGGAACACTAAGCCAAAAATTTGGACAAGCCATGGACATGGGTACAATAGTGGTAGTATATGAAGAAACACCGAAACGGACACGTAACAGAAGTAAAATGGAACGGGAAACGTGGAAACCAACTAGCGCCACAGGTGCGGACGATCCAGATCCGGAGATGCCGGCCCACTGTTGGACTACTTGCTATCCGGACAGGCCATCTGGTACAGGAACTGTACGATGGTGCGGGTGGGTCTGCCGGTCATCCGATCCTTGAGCAGATAGGGCAGCGGATTGTGGCGCGTCAGCATGCCCACATTCCGGATATCGATGTGGGCCCAATCCGCGCAGGGAACCAGCTCGTGCAGCACGGCGGCGGCAATGCAACTGGAGGCGGGACCAATGCCCCTGTTGCTGATGTCGTAGGTGAGATTCGGGGACACCAGCTGCTTGAAGTAGCGCCACAAGGGCAGCCTCCACAAGCGATCGCCCGTGAGGCCGCCTGCCTTCTCAAATTGCTTGGCTATAAAATTGGAGTTGGTGAACAATCCTGCAGCCGACTCTCCAAGGCCAGCACAAACGCCGTAGCCCAACGTGGCCAGGTCCACCACCAGGCGGGGCTTATAGGTGGTCTGGGCAAAGAGCAGGGGATCAGCCAACACCACGGTTCCAGCTTTGCTCACATCCACAATACCCAGCGTCTTGCCATTCAGCAGGGTGACCACATCACCTGGCTTAACCGCCATTCCCGATGGCATATTCTCGCAGAGCGGCAGAACGGCCGAGATGTTGACAGGCAGCGAGAGGGCTGCCGCAGCTCGAACGGCGGCCACACAAACGGCTGCTCCGGCCATGCAACCGCGGTACATGTGCAGGCAATCCTTTGGCCGCAGGCACAAGCCGCCACTGTTGTAGGTCAAGCCCTTGCCCAGCAGCAGTATGGGCCGATCCTCTGGCGCTGTGCCGCAGTAGCTGACCTCCAGGACCACCGGTGGCTCGCAGCTTCCCTTGGCTATCATTAAAAACGAATTGAGGTGATTCATTTCTATCCAATCCATGGATCGCACCTCAACAGAAACGCCGCACGGGCACAGGGCATCCACCGCCGACTGGGCGAATATGGTGGGTGTCATCTGATTAGCCGGCGCATCGCTCAATCTCCGTGCCAAGTTCTGCGACTCGGCCTTGAAGAGACCCCTCGTCCAGGCATCCACATCCGGAGAGTCGTACAGATCCAGCTTGGGCACATGGGTGCGATCCTGCTTGCGCTTGTTGCTGTTGTAACGCCAGATGGCCAGGGCACTGCCCTCCGCCGCCTGCTCCGGATATTCCATGGAGTCCACGAAGACCTCCGTGCAACCCTGAAGCTGCAGTGCCCGTGCTCCGACGCCAGCGGCCACTCGGGCATTCTCCATGCCCTCGTCGATGTTCTCCAGGTCATTGAATCCGGCACCTTCTTGGCCCAGACCCACCACCGCCACTGCCCGGAATTCGGCATCCACGTTCATGAAGACCTTACCCTTGCCCAGGTCCCCCTTGACTCCGGTTTCGCGCAGCAGCTCGGAGACCTTGCCCTGAGTTCGGTCATCAAACTTCTCGCCGCTGGACGTCATCTTGACCTCCTTACCCTCGCCCTCCTTGGAATAGATGCCCACCACCACGCCCTTGATAACCGTCTTGCTGTCGCACTTGTCTGCTGATCCGGCCAATCCCCTCATGATTTGAAAATCCTGTCGCTGAAGTCTGTGGTTAAAAAGTTGTGCGCCAAAGAGATTATACGATTGCCAGGGTGCCGAGAGCTTCTGGTACAATCTTGGATTGCGCGTAAAGGCGCTGATCATGCGTGTGGATGCCATCTTTGGGATACACGGTCTTCGGTTTCCTGGTTAGTCCGCCCTTGCGCACGTCTGGGCAGCTTTTTTTAGTGGTGGAGAGGGGTAGATAAAATTTTTGACTACGAAGTGCCTAACAATTTTGGAAAGACAGTAGAAAGTGTGTTCCTCTGTTTGGCCTAAGGGTAGACTAACTAGATCCTCCAAAACCGAGACGCTATTAAACACGCCCTCTTCGTTTGGCAACAATTAACATTAAACATATTATAAACTGCCTTTTTCGAGAACCTAATTAAGTAATCAGTACAATAAACAGTTAAACAGGCATTACAATTGTTAAACTCTCGACACACATGTATGTATTTACCCCAAAAAAGAAGTCATATAAGTCATTCACTCGCCATCAGAGTCGCCCTGATTTGAGGGCTTGAGGCTGCCGAAGACCTTGGCGGGAATGGCCTTCTGCTCAAAGCGCAGTTTCTTCATGACGAGGCCCTCCTCGTCGGTTTTTGTGGCCGCTGCACTGGCCTGGTTCTCGTTCGACATCTCGTTCTCCTCATCGTCGTCCTCCTCCTCGTCTTCGTCGCTGTCTCCAATGTCAATTTCATCGGGATTGACAACCGTATCCTTTTTGTCCTTGGCACCTCCCTGCGTCTCACCGCGCACAAACATAATGTTGGAGGCCGCCTTCTCGGCGGGCTTTTGTTTGGCCTCGGCTGCCGCCTGGCGAGCTTTCTCCTCCAGCAATCGCATGGCATCCGGTCCAGCTCCTGCGCCGGCATCCGCAGCCGCTCCGTTGTTTGTGCTCAGGAATTGGGCGGCCATCATGTTCACCTGCGTATTGTAAGTGGCCTGCACGGAGCGCTTGATGCGCAGCATTTCGCGCATTGTGTCTTCGTTGCCGTGACGCACCTCGAACTCCTTCCAAGTTTGCCAAAAGTCAGCGGTGATGCGGGGATCACAAACCTGAAGAAGATACAACATTATTAGCATAAGTGAAGCAATAGATGGTGTATATATTAACACACCTGTGAGCAATGAGCATAGATGGCTCTAGCACGATCCACTTCGCCCAACTTCGTTTCCAACTCGGCGAACTTGACACACATTTGGCGCATATTCTGCTCGGGCAGCGATTCGATGGCCTTCTCATAGATCTCGCGGGTACGTGGTAGGCCATAGATCTCGGCTGCCTTCTTTACGAATATGTTGTACATGTCGAACATCTCCTCCTCTTTGACAGCGGACGTGGCGCGATCATAAACCGACATGGCATGCCGGGCGAGACCGTGCTCCTCTTCCAACTTGGCATACAGTAAGTAAAAGTACTTGGCGTGTTCGGGAGGACACTGATCCAGGCACTGCTCGAATAGATCCCTGGCGCGCTCTAGTTTTGTGCCGCCATAACGCTCCAAGAATTTGGTTAGGTAGGAGTTCCAGATGTCGTATACATTGGGCCACTTGAACAGAGAGATGCCCTTCTCATAGGCTCGGTAGGCTTCCTCAAAGTAGTTGTGCTCCTCGAGGAACATTCCGTAATTGATAACGATCTGCGGCGTACAGATCTTCAGGTCGATAATCCGCTCGTAGACGGATTTGCAGGTCTTGAAGGTGCCGAATGACTCCTCTAAATCAGCGTACATGGACCACACTTTTAAAGAGCGATGAAGGCGCGCCTGCACCGTCTCCGTATCATCATGATAGGCAATCTTTCGCTTTGGCATGGCCGTCGCCCTTTGCATCAGCTTGAGCGCCGCCTCGAACTGCTGCTGTCGTAGCTCCATCTCTGCCCATTCGCACCACACCGCCGCCAGATCCTCTACCTTGACATACTCAACCTCAGTGCCGCGTTCGAAGACCACACGAGCATCCTCCACCTGGCCGTTGGCCTCGTAGAACTTGGCGAACTCCACCCACAGGGTGTGCACCTTTCCAACCGCCTGCTTCGGCTGCACCGTTTGCACGGCCTCGGTGTACGTACTAATGATTTCGGCGGGCTTGTCCTCGTACAGTGTCACCCGCTTGTGCCACTCGTGCACGTTGTGGGGATTCTGGCGCAGAAGCACGCTATTCAACAGCAGCAGACGGCGCTCCATGAGGTATTCGAAGCGTGAGAGGCGCAGTTCGACGTCGATGTCGTCTTCCTCGGTGGCCGCCTCATTGGCAGCTACCTGCTCCATGCGTTTGTTCAGCGAGAGTTCCTCGAACTGTGCGTATTCATCAAAGACTTGGGTGAAGTCTCTTACGGTGGTCACAGTTTGAATGGCTTCCTCGTATATATCTCTTGCCCGATCAAATAAGCCGGAACGCACATAGTAATCCGCCAGGGAGTTCCACAGGTGGCCCAACTGATCGGTGTAGCGCCGCAGTCCACCGCGAATGATGGCGTCCACATTTAGGGAGTGCACCTTGTGTGGATTCTTCGAGATGAGGTCGCACAGTTCGTTCCACAGCTGATGATTGGACTTGCCGTGCTTGGAAACGAAGTGTTCGTTGTCTACGATGTGCGCCAGCTGCTGGGCAGCTTCGTCCAGGCGGTCCGCTTCCTGTAGGTAGTCCACATACTCCTCGGTGTCCTCGGGGAAGAGTTTCAGATATCGCCGGTAGACCCGTAGTGCTGTTTCCGGCATTTCAAAGCGGCGCACAAACTGCAGATACAGTGGCCAAATCCTGCCGTGCTGCGTGATGGGCAGAGCCCTTAGAGCCCGATCGAAAACGTGCCGGGTCCGGGTCACCTTGCATTGGGAGGTCATAAAGGCACCGTAGTCCATCCAGATACGTGGCATTTTGTGCATAAACACGAGTGCGCGCTCGAAGGCGCTGTTAACCTCCTCGTACATGGGATCCGTGGGTATTTTCCCGCGCACCTGCTTCCTGCGGGTTCTCAGGTAATTGTGCCAGATCTTATAGCTGCCAGGGAGCTCCTTAAGGGCACGCTCATAGACCAGGTTTACACCATTATCCGGCGCCTTCGCTTTGTGATCAATGTAGCGCAGCCAATGTTTCACGGAGTAGGCGTTCCGAAGGATTTCCTCCTCATACGGCACGTCATCCTCTTCCTGTGTGTGATAGACTTCATAGGTAAGTTGCGGTTCACATATATTTCATGGTACTTACGAAATTTATCTCTAAATTCAGAGATTTACTCGTTTTTGCCACCATTTTCCGCGATTTTCACGAAATGCCGCAAACAATTATTTTCTTCTCATGCGCGTCCCACGAAAACAGCTGATCGAAAAAGCGTTGCCAGAGGGTAGAAAAAGTAGTGGTCTCAAGATACCGCGGAAGATACCAAATTATTTAAATTCAAAACACAACATTGTTAATAAAATGATCTTAGCTCAGGCATGTGTATATAAATATTTATTTCTTTTCAAAAATTTGAACATCTAGGATTCGGTGCACCTTGTTGCAATGGACAATCAAAACAATCTTGAAGTTTCTAGAGTACAATTGCGGTATTTCTTGTCACCCTCTGAGTAGTATTGGGTATTTTGCGGTTCGCACGCTTCCCAACACTAGCCTCAGTTTGTGAATTTTTCGTAAGCCCATCTGCAGATGTTTTCGTCGCTGCGGAAAATATTTTGACGTTCATACCGTTTGCGTATTTCGCAGAGAACAGTTTACGCGCTCGTAAAATCGCAAAAAATACACTGAACGCGATCGTTTCATCTGTTTTTGTAAACACACTGCAATTGGCCTGCATTTTGCATAATTTACGCAACGAAGGCAACTGCGTGAGTGCACAAACACACACACACAAAAGCAGCCGTGCAAAAGAGAGCCAAAGAGAGTGAGGAGCGCAGGCGAGTTGGCAGCCAAAGGTAAAAAAATCAAAGTCTGTCGAAAATCCACGATAAAAATAGATCAAAATGACGCGCTTGAAACATTTCTCAGCATAGAACGACTATTAATCGTATTAAGATTTAAATAACACCCAACGACCGTGGAAAAAACAAATAAAAAGTGGTAAGTAAAAGCCGAGGGGAAAACAAGAAAAAACACGTCACACGTGCGTGTGCGTGTGAGTGTGTGCGAGCGAGTGAGTGGGTGGGTGTCATAAATATTTTCGCACACACTTGTTCCTGTATTGATTTTGTATTTTTCGCACAGGTTTAAACTTGTGTGTGCCGCACTCCAATTGGTCCAGTTGAATCCAATTAGACTGGATCCTAAGTAAAAACCACCACCGGAAAATCTTTTTCCCTGCTTCCCGAACAGCTGTTTTTGATGTTTCTCGAAAATTTTCCACTCGCTCTGTTGCCCGAGGGAAAATTTTCGGGCATTTTAGGGCCTCCCGATTGAATGTAAACAGAAGCACACACAAAAGTGCGGAAAAGCGCTTAGATTTTCCTCGCCGGCTGTGGGCCAATCTCTCTTTTCTTCTCTCTCTCTCTATCGACTGTTGCCACCCACTAACCTGACACACTGAGCCACCCGCCAGCAACAACAGCAACAAAGGCGGCTAAAACCACTCTGCAGCTTTGAGCCGCATGCAGCTTTTTACTGCCAGCGGAAAAGCTTTGTCAATCCAGTTGGCCAAAATCACACCAAAAATTCGGGTTTAATTCAAGTTCTTAAAAACACAGATGCGCGCATCTTTCAACTGATATCTATTCAATAGATTGTGAATAAGATTAAGTAAATCCGGTTACTATGTACTAAAATCACATCTATGGAGATACTTTTCAGTTTATATTATTACTTCTATTAAGTAACTGTAAATGATTTCAAAAACATTGCTTCTTCACTTTAAAAACACCCAATAGTTCTCATAATTATAAAATGCCATATTGAGATGCCTTCTGCTAGCGATATTATATGATATCACAATATTTTGCCCGCTAAGAATGAGAAAGTGTTGACCATCTTTTCCCCTGAGCCACCCACTGCACTTCAGCGATTATTCCAGAAACACTGAGAGAGCTTCTCTTGGCCAAAAGCAGCTTTCCTGCCGCTTTTTGTAGTCGCATTTATTGATTCCATTCCTCTCTTCTGTTCTTATTTCTACTTGCAGCCAAAGCAACGCAACGACGCACAAACGCCAGCTAATAAAAGTGCATATAATATTAGATTTTTTCGATTTTTCTTCCGTCATATAAAGTGCTAAAAATCCGTCATCATGTCGCGTTCAAGTAGTTTGTTTTTTAATTCGGCTGCCAAGTTAGAGACTAAAAAACTTAATTGATTCGATCAAGAAAAGTGAGAACCAAGCGGGCAGCAAAGAGTGAAAATACACAACTGCAACATAATCGCTTTCGAAACCAGTTTGAAGAGAATCGCGAAGAGTGTTCCAGAAAAGTGCAACCACACATTCCCACACACAGTATATGCACACACTATACACACTATACATACATACATACATACAAATAGAGGTAGAGCATTAGAGCATCAAGGGAAACGACCCACGCCCACACCCACCCACTTCGGTTAATCTCGCTTGGTAATTAAGGGTTCATCGCCTAATGGCAAGTTCGCTCAACAAGACGAGACACAGGCGCAGACTGGCTGCGATCTCGTTCCTATCGAATATCTCGTTAGATGGCACCCATCGGGACACCAAATTCGGCGCAACATTCGGCAGCAGCCTGCTCTGCAACCAGAATAAGAACCCATCCTCGGGACTGGGACTCGGCTCGGGGGGCTTTCATCCGCACTATCAGCAGCACCACCATCAGCGCAGCCATTCGGCGACGCACCACAACCACCACCAGAAGCGGCATCATACGCAGCAACAGCAGCATCAGCAGCAGCAACAGCAACACACCCAACAGCAGCAGCAGCAGCAGCAACAACATCAGCAGCAGCATCAACAGCAGCAGCAGCAGCAGCAACAACATCAGCACCAGAATGGCGCCCTCTGTTCGCCGCTCCTCTGCAGCGCCGATGTCCACATGGGCATCGATGGCGGCATCGGGCTGGGAATGGGACTGGAGGACTGCACCACCGGTGCCAGCGATGGGGACGGGCATTTTAGTGAAACTGAAAATATGGGTCAATACCTGATGAACGTCCTGCCGGCCGCCGAACACAATCGCAGCAGCATTGTGCCGGCCGAGAGACGCAACATAAAGCGCCCGACCTCGTCGGGTCGTCAGAACCACCAGGCACCGGGCAATGGCAATATGGGCAATAAGCTCCAACAGCAGCAGCAGCAACAGCAGCACAAGTTGCAGCAGCAGCAGCAGCGGCAGTCACGGAGTTGCGCCGCCGGCAGCGGAGGATCGGGTGCCGAGAGCGGCAGCGATTCGGACAGCGTCAAGATACCGCTCAAGGTGTCCAATCTGGGCAGCGGCGGTGGCGTGGCCGGCGGAGCGGGCAGCAAACTATTGCCGCTGAGGGAACGGTGAGTAATCCACCATTTGATCGAAATTCCAATTCATGTGTGTGCTATCATGCGCTATCTCAACTTATTATGGTTTCTTATCAGCATTTTGCTAAACAGTTGCTGCAAATTGGTATCAAATTGGCTGTATAAAGTCAAGTTTAAAGCTCGCTACTATATCTTTATAGTATATTATAATCATTCATATATCATTCCCTTCGGAAGTAGATGGTTCAATCATAGTTTTCCTTATTGATGAACCCCTATATACGGGAAATGTGTTAAATGTGTTATTCTTTTCCAATTAAAAGATTTTCTAGACTCTCAGAAATAGATTGACACGTGACGTCAAGTGGACAGTTTTTCCGAGTCGGTATTGCAATATTTTCAAACCATTACGAATGAAATTCGCTTAATATTTCTTAGCTCCTTTGTTGATTTATAAATACTTTCTGGTTGCGAAAAATGAATCATATCGCTTGATCACTGAACTTTTGTTGGGTTCAATTAAGCTGTCGTCATAATTGGCATCGATTTTTCCCCTCCCCGATTTGTTAATTGAAATTTCCGCTAAGTTTACGTTAGCCAATTGACACTTGGTCTCTAATTTGCTTACAAATAGGCTCAACATGATCGAAAGTAGTGCGAAAACAAAACGCCCAGCTGGGCGCTCTTCAATTGAAAATTATTTTTAAATACCTATAAGCTTGCGAAAATTGAGACAGCGCTTTTCCGATTGTGACGTATATTCGCAGATGGGGATTGTTTGCACGTTTTCAACGGCTGATGCTGCATAATTGGGGGTCTGTTGCCGGTCGCTTGGCACTAAAAATACCCCCCAAAAAAATACACAGATATATTTTGATCCGAAAGGAGGAGGGGTTGGGGTTATTCGAATCGGCTTCATTCATCAACGTGTGCCGGCTCAATTAACGTAAATTAGAGAGCGTGCCCAGCCGAAAGCTGTGCAAACAATTGTTTGAATTGAATTGAGTTGAATTGAATTGCATGTCGAGGGGCGTCGGTGCTCGTTTAATTTGGAACTTTTGTCCGAGGCGCCAGGCGTTTTGTCACGCACTCGAACGACCTGTCAGCGGCGAATCATGGGTATTATCTGGGAATATTAGCGCAAAGTAATTACGCAACGCCGAATGCGTGTGTCATCGAATCGCTCGTAAATCGCGAGCGAAACGCTCGCAAACCGCCATGAACTTTCGCTCGCCCCCCGCCCTCCGCATCTGGGGAGGACTTTCTTTGTCTTTCTCCGCGCAAAGCTGTAAGGTGCATCGCCGAGCTTTCACTACCCCCCAATGCCAGAGGCAAGTTTCGTTGAACTCGTCCGATGCGCTTTGGCTAACTGACCTTGTTTGCCACATGCAGCTTTGCAGTCGTGCTCCGTTGGCGTTTCGCTATTTCTGCCTAGCGTTTTCGGTTTCTTTCGCATGCTGCCGCCACTCAACTGGTGGCTAACCCGTTTTTTTCCGGGGGCACCTCGGATGCCGGAGGGTAAACTTAGGGGGGGGGGGGGGGGGGGGGGGGGGGTTGTCTATCCGCGGGTTACATACTTGTAGATATGCAATTGGCACCCGGCCAATTGGCTTGTCAGCGACCTGTCATGACCATTTGCTGGGGCACATCAAATTCCCGGGCAATAACTGTGTAAAAGCTTAGGGATGCTGTTACTAAAGCATACCACTAATTATACCTATTACAGATACAGATACAGATTTGGTTTATATACAGTACCAAAGGAATCTATTCCGTAGTTATACCATATAAGATCTTACTGCGCCATCGAAGCTAAACTGTCGAACGAGCCATAAAGTTGCAAATTTATAACTTTTACTGCTGTGAGCAGTACGCTGAATAACAAACAGTCGACGAAAACTAGAAAATACTTAACAAATATTAAAAAGTAAATATTGTTATCACGATTCGTTGCAAGAAGTTGTTTTATCTACTTTAATACAGTCAGAAGCTCTAAATTTTTTATTTTGCACCTTATCGTAGCGATGACTAGCAATAGATCATATTTGTATGTACAAATGACTATCAACTGATAAGATTAGTTGGAAAAGATCTTGATATACAAAGGATAGTTCTATAAAGGAGGTTTATCTGGCATGTGGGAACGATCACGATCGGAACCTCAAAGATTATATTATAAAAGCACTCGATGAGATATATCAGTGACGTTAAAGCCTTAAATTAAGTGGCACTTCTTGTGTCAGCTGATTTAGGTGAAATATTAAATATTTTCCCTTTCCATTGCAGTTACAATGACACATCAGATCGATAGATTCCGAATGTCGTGACTCAGTGGAAAATAAATGGGGCTTTCATGTCACATCATCAAGTAACAAAGTATTTAAACGATTTCAAGTATTCCTAAGTGCTGCCAGCTTCTCTCATTTCGCGGCATAAAAACAAAACTATTATGCTAAGCAAGTTCTGTTTTTTACCCACCAATCTAGGGTTACATTACTATATCCGCTCTGGAATGGGATGGCAATTTTGTTGAAAAGGCAAATTGTTGCAAACGACAATATTGTGTTATGCGAATCGTTCGCATTTTTCGATGTGGGAATCTTGCCACAAAAAGCTGCGCAGGCGCAAAAAACAAACTGCGTCGCAATTGGCAAAACCAAAACAAACTACTTATGGCCAGTTTTTGTTTTGAAACCTGAGCTGCTTTATGTGGAGTTGGCCAATGAATGGGAATACGGAGGAGAGAAATTAATAAAAGAAACGAAAAAAAACCCGAAACTAGCGAAAACGTAAACAATTTTTTATTGCCCAGCTATCATATTTTCATTCTCGGTTTTCACTTCCTCTTCAAAGGTTGCGTCATGGCAATTAAGTTGATTTAAGGGTGTGTCCATGTCCATCCTACAGCCCAAGGACCTTCAGCCGGCAAGAGGCAAAGCTCAGCATTGAACTTGAGCTTTTGTGGCCTCATCCTGCTGGCTGCCTGGCTGCCTCGTACCAATTTCAATGTCAATGTCAAATGCCGAGCCAGCAAACCTGTCCAAACAGCGAGAAATCCTCATCAAATCCTCATCCCCTCCCCTATTCTGTTCACTCCACCAAACTGGGTAACCTTGAGGCAGAGTTTTATGCAATCGACGGCGTAATAAGAACCGGTTTCCCCTGTTCTTGTTTGTTTTCGTTATTTTTGTTTTTCGCACTACTTGTGCGTTTCAGGGGTTCTAATCCTTCTGTTCAAGGACGCGCTGCTCCAAAGCGTTTCCTTTGTGCCGGCGGGGTGGGTAAATGTGTGTCAGTGGTGCAAAAAGCTTGAAGTGCATACTGCAGCTTGCCACTGCATCCCAGTTGGTGCAAGCAACCCCTAGAGCTTGTTTTGCCTTCAGTAAACGAGTACACCGAAAACAATCTCTCAACTTTGAAATAGCTTTGAGATGAAAAGTTTTTTTTTTTTTTTTTTTTTTTTTACTAAAATCATGTTACAAGCTACCTATTTGTTTTTTGTGCAACTGGAAGCTCTGCTAGAGTCAACACAGACCGCCATAAAGCTCCATTGCCACGCTCGTCGGTGAAGAAATGAACGATAAGCAGCCCAAAGATGACATAGACACACCTAATCCGATTCGTAAATATATTTACAATATATGTATGTATATACATATATGGCTTTGTGGACTTCATTGCATATAGTGCCCAATACAAAGGCCCTCGCGATAAATGAAGCTCCCCGCACTTCTTATCGGCTAAACTTAATGCTTCCCTCCTAGTAACTGCGACTTAATATATTAAATCGACACATGTTCAAACTCCACGTCATTTCCATGGCACTTTATTATGTTTTATCTCTTCCATTGTATTTGAAGGTAGTAAAAGCGGTTAAAAGCGGATAAAATGGGTTCCCGTTTCAGTGATTTCTCGGTTTTCGCTCATGCCAAAGTTTTTTTTTCTTTCTTTCATTTCTTATAATACTCATAAGCTCTTGAAGCGGAGATCTGTCTGTAGAATATACAAAAAAAACAGTGGGAACATGTTATTATCTATTTGAATGCACACAAAGTATAGTAAATTTATATCGACACCCAGTTCCATTTCTTTGTTTGTGCTTTTTATCGACAGCCTTCAATTGTACTTGTAAATATACAATATTTTTCGCCTATTTGCTTTAAGTAATTATGTGTGTACTTTCCGACTTGTGTAAACATTTCGATCGTCGTTTTGCTTGTCTCTTCCGAAATCGCTGCCGTTTTTTGGCATTCCGTTTTGCTTCCACTGTTTGTTTACAAAACGCTTATTCTTTTGTTACGCCTTCTTTTCCTAACGCGATTATTGTTATTGTTGCTTGCCGATGGGTTACGCTGGATGTGTCCCACCTTATCTAGAACACCATTTCGTTTCGAAATCCACTTTTGTTCGAGGTGAAAAATTGATAATGCTGGCTGGAATCAATTTGCGTCATTTGTCGCCAAAACAAAGTCCCAAGTGGCAATTTCTAGTTATTACTTGCAATGTATCTTCCACTAGGGTTGTTTCAAATGATAGGGACACACATAGGGATACACATAAGAAATGTACAAAATGAAAACATGTTAATCGAAGTTGTATTTCAAGCGGTTTGCTGGCGTTTCTCTAGCGATTCGAACGCGGTTTACTGGCGTTTTTTGAAACCGAATTTTTTCTATACGTTTTGGTGTTGTCAAACATGTTTTAATATATTTACATATTTATTTTTGTGTATTTTGTAGTTTTTGTTTGTGCCTGGCTTATCTGGCTGAAAGCTTTTATCAGCAGACCTGCATGTTTAAGCTAATGGGCACGTGATCTGTTCAAATCGAAACTTATATAAGAAAACTTACTTCCATTAACAGCTGCTTGCACATAGCCAGCTGATAGCAGCAACAACAACAAGACACAATGACAATAACAAAAGCGATTGCTTATAAAAGCGCGATTGAGTCAGTTGATTTAATTGCTTCACACACACAAAGAAACACCTTTAAAGGGGAAAGATATCGCAATTAAAATAATGCTTTTTTTTATTTGCAATTTAGTCTTGGCAAGATTTATTTGCTTGCTCTCTCGTATGCAAACGAGAAAAGTATATTTACCTAAGCTTTTAGTAGCAGTTCTCGGTCAATATTTGCACTGAAAATAAAATCAAAGTGGTGGTCTCTAGGCGAAATGTACATATCTTCAGAACTGCACAGCTGGGAGATAAAAGCTATAGGATTTCTTTATTTATATGATACAAGGCATGCAAATTTGCCAAGTGACTTGATTGGATTTTCTTAATTTATCGGTTATGACAACAACAGAAGATACAATTTAAACATTATGCTATTAGCAGGAAATGTAATGTATTCAGATTAACATTCTGTTTGTACTATCACTGCTTACAGCACTGTGCACTGTATTAGATTCTGTTATAAGAATTTTCTAACTCAATTCAGGCGATCTTCTATAAATAGCGCTGTACACACTAGAATGTTATGCAAGTCTTCATGTTAACGAAGTTTCTTCGATGGCTCAAAAAATACTGAATCATTTTGCTTTCAATTCGTCAAATCTATTGTTAGAATTTGAATATTGTTTGCTTATATCACAGGGGCACAGCACTTCATAGACGGAGTTTCCAAAAAACGAAATTGGAATAGAAAAACTATAAATACCAGACCCAGACCATGCACGCACACTTGCATAATTGTTTGAGTTGCAGCGGTGGTCTATAGTTTCTCTTTCCCTCTCACTCTCTCTCTCGCTCGCACACGCACTTTGCCCAACCTCTTCCAAACTCACACGCACAAACACACACACACAGAAGCACACAAACTCATTAGCGAGTCAATAGTTAGACGAAACGAAAACACAAAAGCAAACGCACAAAAATAAATGTTTGCTCGGCCCTTTACTTCTGCTTCTTCTTCTTCTTCGGGCAAACATGCACACGCACACACACACACACTTTTGGAGTTATCCCCAACCATTTACTCCCTCTCCTTCATCCAGCTGTAGTAGTAAGCATGTAAAACTAAACTCCAGCTGCTAATTCTGAGCGCCTGTTAAAATGCTCCAACTAATTAACGGGTTATGACAGCCTAGGCGCCACCTCCATCATATTTTTGGGTTGGGCTTGCATGGGGTTTTTTAATGAAAGGCGAGCTGCCTTGCACTTCATCCAGCTAATTAACGCAGAATCGTCACCACGAAGAACTCTTGAGGGGAGCGTGCGCACAGCCCCCCCTGCTCCCTGCCCCCCGCCCCCTGCCAACCGCCCCCTGCCCCCCGCCCCTGCTCCAAAAGACCACAGTTTTTTTTACTGTAACCTCGACCTAGACCAATTATCCCAAGGTAATCAACCAGGCGCACAGATGCCGTCAAGATGCCGACTTCAGTTGGCTAATTGACTTGCGTTGCGGCACTGCCCTTCGGCATTGCACATGAGTGCGAACGAGTGGGTGTGTGTGCGTGTGCGTGTGCTTGTGCTTGTGTTGATGTGTTTGATTTCCAAAAATACACAAGCGATAAGCAGCGGGCCTCCACTTTGATCGCCCTTTAAACGCACAAAGGAAAATCTTTCTGCCTCCGCCGACTTTCCTTCCCGTTTCTGCGGCCCTGTGAAAATATCGATCATTGCGTGAGGGGTGTGACGATGGGCTCCCGCGATGATGGGGGTTCCAGAGATGGCGCTACCAGAAGCTATACTCAAAAACGCTAAAATAAGCTATAAACTGAACCCGATGCGCAAACAATTCAGAGCTAAGCTCGCTTGTATAATTAAACTGTATTGAGTAATAGTGATAAAGATAACTAATTGTTAATTGGGCTATAATAAGATTACATCATAGGTTTTCCAGTTTAATCTTCATAATAGTACATTTATGCTTTGATTCTTAAACTTAAAAAGTCATAGCTTTAAACTTAAACTTTAGAAATCCGTTTTTCTTTTAGTAATAGCTAAACTGCCATCACTAGTCTCTTCGTTGGCATTTGTCATTGAATGTATAAATAACTAAAAAAAAAAAAGCGTATTTTAAAGCAGCAACAAGTTGGGGCGAAAAAAACCGCCTTCAAGGTCCAGCCCAGCGCGTTTTTGTATCGATTTCTGCGCGTTTTTCACGCTACTTGCATTGTTGAGCGCCTGTTGCTCCTTAGATCGCTACAATTCTAACCGATCTTTCGCTTCTCGCTTGCAGCACCTTCAGCAATGGGGCAAGCGATCAGAACTTGCACCCGGAGCGGAGGGCACGTTTGAATACGGCGCCGGGAATGCGGGCGGTCTCAAATTCGAGCATTGCCATGGGTGGCGGCCTGAAGCGCACCTATGTCTTGAGCGGATCGAGCGTCAGCCACATCACCGACGACAGCAGCACGGAGAGCCTGACTCCGGCGGGAAACTTTGCGGGCAGTTTCCGGAACAGCCTCAGCAAGTCGGTCCAGATCAGCGATAGCCGGCGAGGAACCTCCGGCCAGCCATTGGGACTGGGACAGGCACGGGATGAGCGAATGGTGCTGGTGTCGCGCAAGATTCCGTTCTTCATATTCTCATCACTTCCCTACTACAAGGGCAAGAATGGAAGGTGAGCTGCAGTACTTCTAATTGTTAAAAAGTATATAATAATAATTATGTGCGAATTTTCAGAGCTGAGTTTCGCAAGGAGGATCGTCGTCGTCGGAATCCATCCACTTCGCGTCCTTTGAGCTCGATCAACGATGCGCCATTCGATCCGTTTGATTTGCTGGGAATACAGAAGGCCGAAAGTGGTCAGGTGAGTCAATAAGTTTAACTAAATTCGTACTGAACATAATAATAACTACAGCTTGTTTCTTACAGGACATATCATATGGTCATCTGTTGATTCCTTCGCGTCAGTACGAAAAGGAGCGCAAGAAGCATGGCAATGCATCGGCGAATCCTTCCATCTTTGAGAACCAAATGGAGATCACGAGCACAGCGGCGCTCAAGAATCATGGCATAGCGAGGTTGGTGCCGGCTTCCAAACCGCCAGCATATTTTGGATCATCTTTCGTATCATTTATGTTGAACACATTCAATCAGCTCCATTTTGTCATGCCCATGAACCATTCTAAACATTCATTGAGAGTCATACTGCATGGTTAGCCATACCGAAAGACCACTGTAAACTAAAAAACCCTTTGTCTGATCGAATAGCAAGTAGCCCAGTAAAGAATACAATCTCCGTTGAACAGATTTCACAACAACTTGCAATTCTGCGTACGATTCCATTAAAAATTAAAAGTAAACATAAAGCTTCTTTGTTACCTTCTCGTATTACTCGGCTATTGGAGACACTGGTTTAGCTCGTGTTTGTCAACAGCTATAGAGCTGACCCAACAAGACCTGTAGATCTGACTCATCACGAGCTGAGCGTGATATTACCCAAACCAATAATTATAAATTTACCGGAGCTCAGCACATTTTTCGCATTTATATATGTAATTCCCAAATCGAAAGATACTTTTGTCGCTTAATAAGCTAAAATATTAAATATTAAATATTTTTCTTTGTTTTGGTTCGGTAATAGTTGACCCAAAAAAAAAAAAAAGAAATTAAACCATTATGTGCCATTAACTTTTGCTAATTCATTTAACGCTTTGCACTACTTCGTTTCAGCACAAAAACCATAACCAAACGTCAAGGCAAATGGTAAATTTTGAAAACAGCTAATATGACTAAAACAAAACAGCCAACCTGGCTATGGTACTTGGCACTTTAGTTACTGAACTGCTGTAGCTCCAAAGCCTGGTTGACTGCCAAAAGCTTTTAGCCCAGCCCACTAACCAATTTCACCTATCCCCACATACACGCCTCCAGCCACCCACTCGCACACATCCAACGAACAGCAATGCTTCGACTAACCCAATCCCGCCTTCTCTCACGCGCTATCTTAGCATACACCTGATATATTGTGTGCATCCTAATCATTTGATTGACTTCGCAGGTGCTTCACCTATGAGAACAACAACCGCAATAGCGCCACCAGTCCGACGCCAGACATGAAGCTGGATATGGACATAGAGAGTGTTATCCTGGGCGGCGACTCGTCTCGTGGACAAGTGGTAAGTTGTATGGTCGCATCCGCTGAAATCTTTATCAACTCCCGTTTTGTTTTGCGTAATCGACAGTACTCCGCCAGCATTTTGGACGATCCGGAGCTGATTGCCGGAAAGCATCGCACTTTGCTGACCTTCACCTCTTACATGACCTCGGTCATTGACTATGTGCGTCCCTCCGATCTTAAGAAGGAGTTGAACGATAAGTTTCGCGAGAAGTTCCCCACCATCCAGCTCACGCTGAGCAAGCTGAGGAGGTAAGACACGGAATCTCAAGGACTATGGCTTCACTTTTCAAAATAATTAAAACTTCATAGAGAAATATTAAAAACATGCAAGGATCTTTATTAATTACAATAGAAAGTAGTGAAAACTCTTGAGAAAGTGAAACTATGGCCTAATTTTTTAGTAACCATTTAAAGGAAGCATACTAATCTATATTCGTTTCCCTTGCAGCATTAAGCGGGAGATGCGCAGGATCAACAAACTGGACTCGCGCATCGATCTGGTGACCATATCGCAGGCGTACGTGTACTTCGAGAAGCTCATCCTGGCCAATCTGATCAACAAGAGCAACCGCAAGCTGTGCGCCGGCGCCTGTCTGCTGCTCAGCGCCAAGATGAACGACGTGAAGGGTGACGCCCTCAAGAGCCTGATCGAGAAGACGGAGAGCGTGTTCCGGCTGAATCGCAAGGAGCTAATCTCATCGGAGTTCGCCGTGCTGGTGGCGCTGGAGTTCAGCCTGCATGTGAGCCGGCACGAGGTCCTGCCGCACTATCAGCGCCTGCTCTACGAGTCCTAGGACTGGCCCAAGCGCTGCGCCGAGAAGAGTTTCCTGGCGGCAGCGCAGGCGGTACAGCAGTTGTGTCGCAAGGGCAGTCGCAAGTAGGCGTTCGTACTTATAGCATACTTTTTGGTGTTGGGTTTTTCAACGATGATCACGATGATAGCATTGCCTAAGCTTAGGACGTAGCTAAATAAGTTTTGCTAAAACAGTCACAAAACTATGGAAAAAAAAGAAACAAAAACAATTTAAAAACACACAAAAACAAAAACAATTTACATATACGAGTATATCCCAACATTAACTTTGGTCCCGATTGCTAGACTGCTAAGTGTTTATGTTTAAATATGTTTTCTTCGGTTTCTGTTATAGACATTTCAAAAATGAATAAACTAAAGTTAACCAAACGAACCACACCCGTGCATTTGATAAGTTAAGCGCTTATCAGCATTCTCTGCCGCCGGCTACTGTAGTTGTAATGTTCATTTTATTCAAATTTCCATTGGCGACGATCTCTGCCTGTTGCCGTTTGCTGTTGGCCGCATGACCAAAGCCAGCTAATCCGCCCCGGCACGCTCGAAGATCCCACGTACCGGACGCTTATCCCCCGCCCTTAAGCCGCGTCGCTTGGCAGCGCATGGATGCCAATGGAATGCCTTTGCTGGGACTTGAGGGCCGGCCGGCCCATCAATCAGAAATCAATAAATAACTGACGATCGATTATTTGCTAGCGCAACAGGCGCTCAGAGCGCGGCAACAGGTGGTCAAAACCAAAACCAAAACCAAAAAAAAAAAAGCGAAAAAGAGTTCTCTTTCTCTATAAACAAATACGACCGGGCGATAACCCAAAAATACGGGCAACTCAAACGTGCTGACAGTGGGTGCGTTGGGGGAGGGGGGCAGTCGGATCTGCGGGGGGTGTACGTGCCTGCACATCGCCTTTTGTTCCATTCGCTGTTGTTGTTGTTGTTGCTGTAGTGTCTGTTAACTCTTTTGTGATAAGCCACAATGTTTTTGTAGCCGGCTGCCTTTCGGGCGGCCAGCAAATGGGCAGAAGTCGCTGGCGCATGTAATGCGATGCAATCGCACTTGGCGTTTTGCCTTATCAGCAATATGTTTTCCGTTCCTGGGGTTTCTCAGTTCGGACTGGGGAATACCCTTCGACTGGGCTTGCTCGCTGGTTACCAGTGATAGTGCAATCACCAATGAAATCAATTTTTATTATTTCTTCTTATTATGTACATAATGAAAACTAAATAATTTGGTGTGACTAATACATATCTATGATATTTTTTCATTTTCTTAGTGATAAATAATATTTTTAATATTTTTAAATGTTCATTTTATATATATTCTGTTTTCTAAGTATGCGTTTTTTGCTGAAATATTCTTTATACTTTTGTATGAATACTATTAAAAACTAACTTAATGATATAGTTTTTAATAGTATTTGTTTCAGTGTACAGACATATATAAAAATAATTTTTTACATTTAAATTCCATGCAGCTGACAGGCGCAAATCAGAAACACCATTAAAAAGTAATCTCAGAATCCGAAAAATGTAATTACGCCAAATTGGTTAGTCAGCCAAAAAGCTCATTAGCGAAATGGCTCCGGAGCAAAGGCATGGACATGGACATGGACATGGTCGTGGGGCATCCTGTACTCCCCGCACTCGCCGAACAAAAACCTGCCACATGTAGCTGCATAATGAAAGCGCTCAAAACTAATTAACGCGAAAGCCAAGGCGGAACAGAAGGCATCCACACAGATACCATCCCCAACTGGCACTACACCCGGCCACCCAAACCACCCAACCACCCAAACCACCCAACCACCCAGGCACCCATCCACCCACCGGTTTCGCATTCTCTCTTTTGGGACAGGGAATGCTGCTCGATGGGTCTGTTCGCCCGACATTCAAGTCTACCGCTCGTCTAGGCCACCGGGTGTGGGAAGTGGTGTGGGCGTTGGTGATACTGGGTGGCTCAGCCCCACCCCCGCACGGGCGGCAAGAACAACAACAATGCTGGTTTATTACTCATTAGCACGCACGACCGTCCGACGGCGAACGGAAGCCAGAAGCCAGAAGCGAGCAACAAAGGCAAACGTGCCAAACCAGAGCGACAGAAACTTTTGCAGCAACTCTAGCTCACTTATTAAGAACAAACATGCACTGGGAATAAAACTTAACTAAAAATTAAAAAAAAAAATTAATCAAAACTAAACCCAGATAACAAGCTTATCTTGTTTTGTATTACTTCATAGTTACTTGGTTAAACAATTGCTTAAAGAAATATTTAAAAAGTCTAAGATATGCAGCAAAATTTATGCACTTTCGTTTTCATTATAAAAGTGAAACCCTAGGCTTTGTTTTAAATTTAAAATTCTTTAATTTTCAATGCTTTCCTAATGAATTTCACGTATTGTGTATTAAACAACCTAGTTTTCAAAAGGAAACAAACATATCAGATAACTAGATTTAAAATCATTTAATTTCACTACTGACTACTTTTTTTTAATGATATCTGCTGTCTATACTACTTTTCTCACAGTGTCTATACACTCACACGCACACACGCTAATGAAACGTAACTTTTTCATTAAAGTTTCGCTTTCATTTATTAGAAATGTTTCTTGGAACCCCCCGCCGCCTGTGCCGCCGCCCTCCCCCTTTCAACCCCTGGGCCAACCCTGCAAACATCTGGACCCTTATCTTTTGTGACCAGGTTTTTGTGGCTCGTTAACAGTTGTTAGTTAGCTAGTTGGCATTAGTTAAGTTCGCCATCCACCGATTGGATTGGAAAGTTCCTTCGCCTCCGCCGGCTCTCTGCAGCCACGTAAGGCTTCCGACGACCCCCAGAATTGAACCGAGGGACCGACCCACCGACCGACCGACCGACCAACCAACTGGCTGGCTAAGCGACCAATATCCATTTGCTGCTGCTGCTGCTGCGTTTCTTTCGCCGCCGCAGCTGCTGCTGCTGCTGCTGCTGTTGCCGCTGCTGCTGCTGCTGCTGCTGCTGATTTTGCTGCCTGTCGACTGTCTACGGTTTTCTGTGCGCCTGCTACTATGCGCCGAGTTAATTGGTTTGCAAACAAATTAACCAACGTGGGTGTGTACGTTTCCTAATTAGCAGCTTTTGTAATTAAATATGCCCGCAGCCATTCAGAGCGAATGGAAGCGGGGGTGGGGTGGGGAGTGGGGAGGTATGGTTTGGGGCATTGGGGCTGAGGGGCTTGGCCTATAACTATGCGTATGTGTGTGTACAATGGCATAACGGTTCATGGGGCGCACAGTGGCGCCGCCAGCGGGTGCTAATTAGCACTAACAACATGACAACCCCCGTTCGCCTACGCCACTGTCGTCCAGTTTCAGGAAGGGGGGAAACAACAGGATCGTGTGGGCACAGGGGGTGAATGCTGGTGGCGGGCGGAGGGGGGGGGGGGGGGGTGTGTGCCAGCACACTGACGTCCCAAATGAAAATGCATTTTAATTAGGGGTTTTTGTTGGATTTTTGTTTCGAGTTGTTGTTGCCGCTGCTCGACTGCTTGCGGTTTCATTCATTAGTTGAATGGAGCCAGAGCAGCTCGACAGGGTTGTCGAGCACGCCAAAAGGGATTACTCAGGAAAACATTACTGGAAGCAGGAAACGTTACAAATTATATGATAACTTGTACTCCTTAATTAATGAATACACTTAATCTGCAATAATTAATCATTAGCGCATTTTGTTTATTTCTTTTTATTTGCTAAACTAACTCTAAATATATTTGAAGATTGGATTAATCCGTATAATCAATGTTATACGAAAATTAATATTGTAGAGGTGTCAATATTCATGAAAAAAATGTAAGAAAAAAGTTTATGCGTATTTATTTATTTAGATGTATTTTCAGGTAGGTTCTTGACAATTGTCAGAATATTTTCCGATTTTTGCCTTTACGCGGACTTGACAACCCTGGCGACCTCAGACGATAAGCAATCCAAATGGGACATTGAAAAAGCAAAAAAAAAAGCCTGGTCATTGAGCGAGGAGGTGGGAGGTGGTCCGCATATAGTGGAAGTTTTGAGAGGGCCAAGAGATCGGGGCTAGGGGGCTTTTTTCGGGCCTAAATGGATGCATAGCACCCACAAGTTTTGCGCTATTCATTAAAAACGTCGTTGTTGTAGTTGCTTTCGTTGTTGTTCAATTGAATTGGAGCCGGAAAGCAGCAGCAGCAGCAGCGGCAGCAGGAGAAAAAAAGGGTCCAATTAAAAAGCCACAACAATTAACGAGCCAAGTGAGTTAACTTGGCATAAGTGGAATTTTAATTGGCAACACGAGAGCGAGATGGAGATTCGGATTGGGATTGGGATGTAGAGATGGCCAACGAGGCAGGAGCCGAGTGACTTGCCGAGTACCGATAAGTGCCAAGGGAGTGGTAGTGGGGGTTATAGGGGAACAGGGGGGGGGGGGGGGCTGTGGGGGAATGGGGGAGCTCGTTATGGGTCTACACAGTTGACTGTCCCGGAGTAGTTAAGTAAATGAGCATTTTGTTCCACTAATGAACACTAATGAATATGCCAGAGACAGCACTTGGATTAAGCCCGGTTGGCACTGTGTATGCCTGTGTGTGTGTGTGTATGTGTATGTGTGTGTTTGTGTGTGTGCGTTTGGGGCCTTTTGTTGGTTCGGGGTTTTTGTGTTGTTAATTAATAAACACGAAGCCTGGGGACCATTGTGTGCATGTACATGTGTGTGTGTGTGTGTGTGTAACTAAGTGCTTGTCTGGTTGTGCGCTCAGTTTTCAAGGGGTTAAAATAAGCAATTAGTTGGATTTTCGAATAGGCGCTCAGCAAATGCGCAGACGACGACGAGGCCAGAAACATTGGAGGCCATTCTGCTCTTCCATCCCAGCCGAAATGAGAAAGTTTCAAACTGTTGCCGGCGCTGCCGTCGCTGCTGCCGCTGCCGCTGTTGCTGTTGCTGTTGCTTCTTCTAACGAGGCAGCGGCACAGGAGTTGGCCGCAGGAGGTGGTGGCAGATAGCGGAGGGACACTAATTGTACGTGGAGTAGGAGGTGGCCGTCGAGTCGCCGGCGAGGGAGTCCATGCCGCAGGTAAGCCAGCCACGCATCCAGCAAGAGAGAGCTGGGGATAGATAGATGAGTATTGGAGGGGCAGCAGGTACACAGAGAACAAAACTACGTCACTTACATCAAAGATCTTCAACAAAGAGGTCAAGGATCGATACCGATAAACGTGTAACACTTTAATAATATAATATAGTAATTATAATGCAAATAATATTAATTAATGTAATCATACAGCTGCTACCTGTATGATAGTATTAGTATTAGTATGTAGAATTTATAAATAGTGTATAATTTACGAGATTAAATCGGTCACTTTTTACAAGCAGAACAAATAAATATTACTTTGCAACCTTACAGTCAGCTTCGAAAATAATATATAAAAACTAGTATATATTCCATACAACTAAGGTTGCTATAATTTTTATTAGTACCTATATTAGTTACAAATCTATAAAGAATAAATAACAAATTTTAAAAAATTTTATTGGTAGTTATATTTCTTACAAATCTAACTAACAAATTTTAAAAAAATTTATTGGTAGTTATATTTGTTAAAAATCTAACTAACAAATTTTAAAACTTAGAATTGGAACCCTAAATCATTTTATAAATTTATACCAATCCATATAATAACAAAATATAGATCATTATATTATAATATAATTTGTTAAGCATTTTGTAAGTAACTATTTTTCGCAGTGTACTTTCCTATGTCGGAACAACCTACCGTTGTTTGCCTGTGCAAAGCTTAATTGGCAAAACCGATGGGACTAGCAACTAGCGTGGACACGAACCCATGCCAAAAATGAATAATGGCTCAAACACTCATAACTTTGTCTTCATTGAGTTAGCTGGAATGCGAAAATGTCTAGCCAGCTACATATATGTATGCCTAAACTGGGAACACAATGTACATATAATAATAATAACTAAAAAAGTGCTGCTGTAGCAATTAAAGCTGAATATTTATTACACAAACGTTTCCAATTTGTTACCTGATTATTTACCGTACTTGTAATGCCAATAAATTACCTTTAAAGGTTTGTACAAATCAAATGCAAATTGATACATTTTCGCCATAAACGGGCAGCAATATCTCGATTTGTTTGCCGTACCTATAAGTGGGATTTATCTACTGAAATAGATGGGCAAGACGCCAAAAATAAATGTACTACTGGCATGCGGCACCGTACACATTCTAATTGCGATCCGCCCACAGGAAAAGTCGTTTTTGCTGCCGGGACGAATGAATCACGTTAATCTGGTGGCAATCAAGATATACCTCTGTATTTTACATAAGACACCTATGACAGCTAGGCCACCATAACTCTGCTCCGAGGCTCCGAGCTCGGCTCTGCCATTGAGCCGCCAGACGCGATGACTTTATATGGCCAAGCGCCGCCGATCGAAAGTGCGAACCTGCGGAGGAGGTGCACTGAGAGAAAATGTATACTCCAACTAAGAGAATTACTGAGTGCGATAAACACCAATAGAGTTAACTGCTTCCGTGACAGAAAGCATATTAGTAAACAGAAAGTAGAAGTTAGTAAAACAAAGTATTGTAATGGAACATATAATACAATCTACAAATTATTCCCAGTAGAAATGGTACCGATAGTGAGTATCAGTACAGAGATATTTTCCATAACTTTTCCTTTCTTTTGAAAACGCACATTTTCTGTCAGTGTCTGAACCCGTTTGAAGCTGTCGGAAGAAACCGCGTTAAGATCCGCGCCCCTGACGTCAGCGATTCAAAATACGAGCAAAACAAATCGCGGGGGTCGACTCTCTGCGGCAAATAACAATCATTTACATGACGAGTTTTGCGCTCAAACAAGGTGAAATCATATTTTAGAATAAGACCTGCTCGAGAGCGACTCAATCGAGTTTGCGATCTCGGTGTGAATAGATCAACAGTTGCGAAAGTCAGCAGACAAAGTTCAGAAATGCCGCTGCGCAAGAAGGAGGACTATATACCCATCAAGTGCGAGGGATGGAACGGAAAGTTTGTGTATCCGGATGGAGCCGTCAATAATGTGTCCAAGATCCGTCGCCAGAACCAGAACGTGACCAACACCAACAACTTCTACGGATTCAACACGGAACCCATTGTCCTGCCCACCGAATGGGATGGTACCTTCGTGAAGAGTGGCGAGACCCGCATCAAACAGGAGCGCAATCGTTCCGACGACCAGGATTACTTTGACTACAATACCGAACCCACGGTACTGCCCACCACTTGGAGCGGCGAGTTCGTCACCGATCCCACCGATGTCCGCATCAAGCCCGAACGGAACTTCTCGGATGCCAGGGATTTTGCGGAGGCATCCAGATTCAAGCTGGTCCAGCACTGAGTGAGATCCCGATCCTTCCGTTTCAATCAAACTAATCCTGCAAATGTTGCGTTTGTTTCGATTTCGCATTGTAATTGTACCCTAACCTAAGCGTTTGTTGTATTTTATTTCCTATGATATTTATTCGTATACTTAATAAACCATAGCAAAAAAAACACTGAAATACTAGAAAGTTCCGTTTTGCAATCGCCTTGGTTGATTTGCAGTGGGCGGTGGCAATACTCAATGGCCTAATATGGACAATAATTCGATCAGGTTTGCGAATTCATCTAAATAACAAGAAATAACAATAACGCTTCCTCGACTATCAGATACCCATTACTGCTAGTGGCTCTCGGCTGCGTGCGGCTTGTAGGCATTAAAATGATCGTTGGCATAGTTTGGGCGTGGCAACATCCTTCTATTTGTTACATACTTTTCAACGAATATGGTATACCCTTATACTTTACTAGGGTAACGGCTATAATTGTAATATTTGCTGAGATCAACAACAAAATGGGGATTGCTTTTTCTGAAAGGTATGGAAAACAGCATCGATGCAAATGCCACTGATAATTGTACACTCATTATGCCGCGATTAAGCTGTATTAATCCCCTCTGAAATTTTCTTTAATAATAAAACTACTTTAATACCTTTTGGTATAATTTTGGAATGCAAAATTAACATTCATTGCGGAATTTCTTTTTTTAGCAGCCCTACGCTCTTTACTACCTTTTCCAGTTAGAACTGTGTAAGACCTGAATTTCGAAGTTTATCGCACAACTTATTAGGTTATTAAAAAATACAATTTACGGAACTATAGCAATTTGTTGCAAAATATTTACTTCCCGACCAGACCCAACAGAAGGAATGTTCTTTACGTTTTGTAATAGAATATTTTGAAACCACTTTTAAAAACAATCAGAAACGGACAGGCTTAAATGGGTTTTTGTGTGTCCCAATTAATAAAAACTTCCTAATTGACACACTTTGACGTTCACATTAAGTAACCTTGTTTAGAGCTTTAAGTTGGCAAACCTAATTATTTTTCAACTTTTCGCATATACGAAGCCCTGATAAGAGGACCCCCAGAGAATTTCTTGGAAGCTACAGCTAAGCCCCATGTAAACAGTTTTTGAGTTAAAAATTAAACGAAAGCCAAAAAAATATAGAGGCGGATTTCACAGCTTGCAAATGAAATTCATTATGGGGCCGCAGCTGATATGAATTTTGCCGGGGATGTACGGGGTGATAAGAAAGTAGAGAGTATATATAAACAGGGGCCCCCCAATTGCTCGGCACACAGTCAAGATGCAGAGCTTTCTTGGAGTAGCACTCGTTCTGGCTCTTCTGAGCTTGGTGGCCAGTGAGGCGCAGAACAGCTCCCAGTCTATGGAGCTCTATATACTCCAGAATCAGCGGCAGTACGAAGCGAAGATCAAGCAGCTGGCAGATGAAGTAGCCAACGCTAAGAATCTATTTCATAAGCAAATTACAGCCCTAGATGTGCAAGCGGATTCGATGCAGCTTAAGCTGGAAGAAGCCGTCGCCCACCTGGATCCCATTATCCTGATCGATTCCTGGAGCAAGCAGTGCGTTCAGAACTACAGCCTTTCCATACCCACGATCACCGTGGCCAGAGACTCCATTATCAAGTGCAAGGAGAGTATTGGTACCATTTTTAATGCGCCTGATAGCACCTACAGCACCCTAAACAACTACTATAAGAATAACGTGAAGAATGGTTTGGCGCAATGCCTAAAATTGCATTCTGCTGCTCAGTTAAATTACACGCTTTGTGTAACCAAAGTGGTAAGTACTACAACTATGAGTGTTGGTAGCACGCGAGTCCTGAATCTGACTATTCCACTTGCAGATTGGTGATGCCAATAAGTACACTATTAGCACACAGAACACCTTCCATACCAACCTCAAGAGTGCCGAATGCACGGCTGATATTCGCATTAGAACCTCCTGGCAGTGCTCCTTTGGACAGGTGTACTCCATTACCACCAAAGTGGAGCAGGCCCTGCAACTCATCGACTCCTGCATTTCAAACAAGATAATCTGCGGCTCATTTGAAAGTCGAGCGTGTCCGTATAAGTCATACGTATCTTTGGCGGGGATCAATCCTCACAACGATACCATCCTGAACCCCTTCAAGGATGTAACCAAGGATATGAACTGTCTGGAGTTCAAGATCATGAAATAATTTACCGCGAAAGATTAAAGTCCTTTAAACATTTGAAGATATTCATTCAATTCAATTACTAGAGCATTTCTTATTTTTTGTATGGCTTTCGCTGTTTAAATAAATATAAATACTTTAAAAAGCATCCTTGAGCTTAAAATGTCTATCTTGCTTTAAGTACAAATTCGAATTGCAGTTTGCAACAGCGATTATCATTAACTAAAGTCTAACTCAATAACTAGTGACTAAATAGATAATAAAATATTATTTTTTTGAACTAAACAAAGCCAAGATAAATAGTACTTGTAGTAAAAATGATTTTATTGCCTTTTTTAATTAGCTCCAAGAACCAACAGCTGGGTAAACATGGCGAAGTTGTATTGTTTATTAGGAGTATAAAGCACACCACCTGCTCCATTAATATTTCTCGAATTTTTTCTTATCGAAAATGCGATAATTTGTGGTAGGTAAAAAATAATCTGTATTTTGTCAATAGCATTAAAAATAGTTGTCCAAAACTAGAATGTGATACATCGTAGAATTCGTAACCAAATTCACTTTCAACCTGTATTTAAGCCAAAAATTCTAATTTTTGGTAATTTTATGCAAATTTTGATGATGGTACCCCTTATTGAAAATGCGATAATTTGTAAAATGTGGTAAGTGAAAAATAATCAGTACTTTGTCGATAGTTTTAAAAATATTTGTCCAAAACTAGAATGTCATATCTCGTTGAATTCGTAACAAAATTCCCTTTCGAGCCGTATTTAAACCAAAGAATTATAATTTTTGGCCATTTTTTGCAAATTTTGATGATGGTACCCCTTATTGAAAATGCGATAATTTGTAAAATGTGGTAAGTGAAAAATAATCAGTATTTTGTCGATAGTTTTAAAAATATTTGTCCAAAACTTGAATGTCATATCTCGTTGAATTCGTCAAAAAATTCCCTTTCCACCCGTATTTAAACCAAAGAATTCTAATTTTTGGCCATTTTGTGCAAATTTTGATGATGGTACCCCTTATCGAAAATGCAAAAATTTGTAATATGAGGTAAGTAAAAAATAATCAGTATTTAGTCGATAGCATTAAAAATAGTTGTCATACCTCGTTGAATTCGTAACAAAATTCTCTTTTGACCTTTGTTAAAACCAGGTTTAACCCAATTGTTAAAAAGCAAAACACCAGAATTTAAAAGCTATGACAAAGATCCAAGGCCCAACCAGTTTACCAGGAGCCCAGAATCATTTGAATAGGCCCTTAGTACCACGCAAAATAAGATGACAAACTGGATTTGGACCTCTTTCAGGTAGCCGCACGAACCACATCTGGAATTCGAGCCACTCAAAGGGACCGCATCCACATTCAAAGCCTTAAAAATAATTCCCCGAATTTGGAATCACATAAAACCAGAGATCGCATTGTGTGTGGGTATTCATTCTAACATTTTCCATTCTCCGATTCCATAATCTGGATGCCAGATGCGTGAGAACAAAGATCGGCACAGGCTAAAGAAAATCGTGGTTGGTGTTGTCCCAAAACCATGGAAAAATCTCTTGACACGGGCTGACCGTGTGAAATATTCGAGATGCTTGGGAAACCCCGGAAAATTTCTAATAGGCTGACAGGAAAGTTAGTACGTCAGCACGGTAAATGTGAGGAAAATTGGATAGAGCAGGTAGCAAGCACATGTCTATTCAATGGGAAAATTCGTGAGAATTTTCTGACTGTGATCCTTTCCTTGGTGGAAATTCAGGACGCAATGGGAAAATGGATTTTCAGCGTGTGAAAATGTTCAAAATTGTTTATAATTTGTTGAATTTTTGATCAGGAAAACAGAAACAAAAACTACACATGCAAGAAAAACTCGAAATATTCTAAGAAATGCAGATAGGACCTGTTGCACGAGAAGAAAAGGATACGTTACTGATCCTTGATCTTCTGAAGATCGTGAGAATTCTTACAATTCGAAGAAACCCCCGAAGAATCATGTAATAGGCCCTCAGCAATTTCGGTAGCTGATGAAGAAGACAACCCGAAGAATTCTACCTGCACTCGGCATGGGAAAGTGCAGCTGAAATCTTTTCTAAAAAAAAGACCTCCCACATAAAAAGAGTCATAAAAAACGGAATGCCCTAAGAATTTGATCTTGCAGCTGGTGAAGCTGTGGGAAGATCCAATCTTCACATCTGTCCCGAACGTGTGAATTTTCCAAAATTGTTGTCGAAATGGAAAAATCTTCTACCAGGGCAACAGCAAAAGTGGTAGCGTAAGCAGAGTTTTTCCAAATGAATCACTCACTACCTGTTGCTTAGGTCTGGAAAATGCAGCGGAAAATGCAGCACAGTACAAGGCGGCACCCTTTTCCAAGAAACCTGTTGATTTCACATGGAAACCTCCCTTTCTTTGTTTAAAAAACGGTCTTTCTAAAAATTAAGATCTATTCAGTTGCAACCACTGCAGCTGTGGGAAAATAGTCATCTGCTTTTGGTCCTCCAACAGCTTGTCTACCGTGTGAATTTTCCAAACCAGATGTTCTCAATGTAAACATTACCACCAGGCAAACAGGAAAAACAGTAGTACGTGCCAATGAGTTTTCCGAAGAGAGATCGATTTGTTACCTGCTGAAGGGTCCTGAGAACCAGCAGATGTTAGGAATCACACGATCATACGACTCTTCCTGCAACCTGTTGCATGGCAAAGAAAATAAATGCATTTTAAATATATTTCTAATGCAGCCTGCGCAGATGTGGGAAAATGCATCTGCCGGTCGTGTGAAAATTGCAGCTTAATCAAGAAAAATCTATTTTCATGCCATAGGCGAGCATAGATAACAGCAGCACACTCCAAATAGTTTTTCCGACGGAATGTGACCTGAGCTCGAGTCCTGGGAAAATTTAGCTGCATTGAGCGGCACGACAATGCATTTTCCTGCGACCTGTTGCTTGGGAAAATAATCAAACATTTTAAGCAATTAAAAGAGGTCGTTAGGAAGATTTGTGAATGTTCAACCGTGTGAAAAATGCAACATATTCGATAAAAATTAATTAAATTTTACCAGGCGAACATGAAAATTGCAGGGTGCTTGGAATAGTTTTCCGAAAAGGAATCTACCTAAACTCGAGTCCTGGGAAAATGTAAGTGGCACGGAGCACACGATGTCTGTTTCCTGCTGCCTTTTTGAGGAAAATCTGTCGATGGCAATCAATTCTCATGTATCTTGGCTCAGGCCAAGCAAATAGTTTTTTAAAGCAGCAGGTACCATGCTGAGTCCTGGGAAAATTGTGATAGCTTGGGATACACGATTATTTTCTTCCTAAACCTGTTGCATGGGAAAATAAAATGTCTTTGATTTTTTCCTATTCAAAAAAATCAATATTCATTTACCAGGCAAACATAAAAGAAAATATGGGAAAATGTGAATAGTTGGAAAATGTTGTGCTACGAAGTTATTGCATACTTTTCAACAGTGGCAAGTGTAAAATTTAATCAGCAAAACTGAATTCTGAAGAACCAAGCGAACATAAAAGGAAGCAAGACAATCGAAATTAATTTTCGGGTCTTCCAATCCTTGGAAAATTATTATTTGGAGCGTGTGAGAAATTAAAATATGTTTAACCGCTTCATGAACATCCTACCAGGACAACAGAATTAGATAAAAGATGCAAGGAAAATAATGTTAAAATAATATGTTAGGTAAACTATAAATTTTCATGGGAAAAACGCATTTTTGGATTCGTGGGAAGTAACCTTAAGTGGTGGTGGTAGCTAACAATTTTCCAGCAGGACAACAGAAACAGCTACACGTGCCCCGAGTTGCAATCCTAGATAAGTCCTTACTAATTTTCAAGAACCCAGAAACAAACAAAGGAACCATCACTTGTAGGATTGCGGAAGTATCACTTCCTTAGAAAACATTGATTATGAACCGGAAATGACCGTTGTTTACGCTTCAAATTACATTTCCTAAGAAAGGAAATTGACACTAAGAGCCGTATAATTCAACAAGTTTCACCAAGAGCAACAGGCAATGATCTGTAAAAAAGGATCCTGGGAAAAATCAGTTGTCGTGGGAAAAGGCCTCAAGTGGCTGTAGGATTAGGAACTAACTAACAGGACAACAGGACGGCTGACAAGTTTCCATAAACGTTTCCCAAGTCGAAACTAATTTTATTACCAACCGAGAAACATAAGCCATCTGGAAGGAGCACCTGCAGGATTACGGAAGCAGGATCACAATCTTAGGGTACACCTATTTTCAACCGGAAATTACCTTTGTGTACACTTAAGGTCATTTTCACGATAGGAAACTGATGGGAAACTGATCAGCAAATGAAAACTCATAAAAAAGAGGAATGGAAAATCTTTAAATAGCACACTCTACAGAGGCAGCATGTTCCTGGGAAAATTGAAGAACGTGGGAACCTATTCCGTTGGTGGTTAAATCTGGGGATTCTCTAACAGGAAACCAGGAAATTGACACGTGTTTCATGGTTATTGATTATCGACATGACCCAAATCTGGTAAAAAATTCGCAGCATGGCATGTTAAAAAACACCTGCAGGCTAACGGAAGTAGGAAATGCCATTTGTTACCACTTGAAATCCCATTTTTTCAAACCGGAAATTGATTTCTGATCTTTTTGATTCCATTTCCTGTACCAACATCCGTTTCTTTTGAAAAATAAACACTGATTATTTGATATACATTTGTGGGATCTTTTTTATGACACTGTTTTTTTAGGATCTTTTTAAGCCTGGCTTTTTCTTGGAACTCCACATGCCACATGCTAAGATTTTTGGGATAGGCGTGAGAACGAAATCGGCTTAATTAGTCGGTTTCTACTAGGCAAACAGCATCTGCAAGGCAATGAACTGATTTCAACATTCCCGACGGTCACATGATACGCGAAACCTTAGGATATCTTTGATCTTTTTATGGATTCCTTTGGGTTCGTTTGGCCCGCATGTTCTCGAATCCCCGCAGGCGTGAGAATGCGGGCTACATATGGAATACTAATTAGTTTTCTGTACCAGGCAAGCAGCGAGCAACAGTTGGGTATGATTCTTCCAGGGAGTCCTTGTTCTTCCAGCGAACTTTATATGCAAATTGGATTAAATCAGCATCGCTTCAATAAAAACTGCTAACAGGCAAACAGATTTGCCAGCAAGGGGCTCTCACCTTTCCAGGACTGCCTCCTGCCACCTCACCTATGAGGTTTCCTATAACATACACGTAAGGTAGTGCAAAACTACCACCAAACTATTGAGCTAGAAGAGGGCATTCCTTCTCCTTCAACTTTCCCAAGACGTTTGCAACCCTCGGGATTGGGACTGCTTTGAAAAATACGTCTTGTCCTTACCAGGAAGACAGAAAAAGCAGGAGGAGTGAAGATTAGTCGGCCACACCTTATATATGAGGGTTGGATTGTATTCATTCATAAGAAAGTAAGAAGTTGTGCGAAGTCTTGGCTTCCATTAGGGAAACAGCAGATTCGTAGGTTTCCAAAAGAGCATCTTCAACTGGTTGGAAAGCAAAAGAGGGTTGAAACTGTCACCTTCTATAAGCGGCTTTCAGCAAACTCAAGACAACAATTCAAAGAATATATCCAGCAAATACGCGTATATCTCGATCGAAGATCTTTCGGCTAATGTGGGCGTAATCCTTTCGCTGCAGGTAAAATTCCTTTGCCTCGAGCGTGAGAATTTCAATCAATTTTTGTTGATCTAGCAACAGGCGATCAGCAAAGAGAGCCAGCATTCCTGCCTTTCCCATATCTTCAATTTCAGTTTTTTACGCACAGAGCGTGTGAACGAAGACCCACAAAAAACAAGAAAGAACGTTGCACGCGAGTAAGATACCGACTATCAGATACCGAGTTCTAATCGTGAATATTGTGAATAAGATTACAAGATATATAAATTTAAAGTGTCATTATTACTTTATTAGTAATAATAAAATAAAAATAAAATTTACAGTTTTACAATGGATATTCATGTTAAAGAGATTTAAAGGAAAACTAAGACTTATAGGGTTCTATACCTACACAGCACCTATATACCCCTGCATCTGAAAACAAGTACTGGGTACGCCACGAAAGCGAAAACCCAAAACCAACAAAAACGAGAGTCGAGGATCGCGTGGGAATAAATGCCGCACCGCCAGACGGGCAGCAAAGGAAAGGAATGGAAGGAATGGAAAGGAATG
This sequence comes from Drosophila orena, assembly GCA_005876975.1. Lineage (NCBI taxonomy): Eukaryota > Metazoa > Arthropoda > Insecta > Diptera > Drosophilidae > Drosophila > Drosophila orena. Next base: position 216,166 of record VCKV01000043.1, on the reverse strand, counting down.
TAACGTATTTTTTCCCACAGCTCCTGCAGATAGGCATCTCCCATCTCCTCGTGGGACTCTCTTCACTCTCCGTAAAATTTATGCATAGGCCTAAATTAGTTGTTAATTGTTTCCCTGGCCCTTTTTCGCTTTGGCATGTGCTCGCGTGAGAACTCCGAATCGAGGCACTGGAAAAGGGACCAGGAGCGCAGAAGAATTGGTTGGTCGCGTGCACTTTCCAGCGGTGGTGCCACTCCACTCCACTCCACTCCACTCCATTCCATTGGCTGCAGTTGCTCTTAACGAGATCCTCGATCGTTACGTTAAACGGATGTGGACTCTGTGGAACGGGTGTACATACATACATACGTGTATGTGTGTTTGTTGTTTGCCTGCGGAGGGCTTTAAGGTCTGTCTGGTTGGTTGGTTGGTTGGATGGTTGGATGGTCGCGGTTCGCTGTGTCAACATCGTGTGGGAAATTCTTGGCCATTATCCGTTACAAGAAAGAATGCTCTCCGCGACGAGCGAGCGATCGTGAGAACTGTTTATGCTCAAGCGAAGATCTCGACCAGGAAAACAGAAAGTCAGCCAGCAGAGGCTCAGTTGAAACCGCGTTAAGATACGAGTTAGCCAAATTAATACATGACTTTCGTTGGGCATCTACCTGTGTATTGGGAACCGTTATTGGAATAAAAATTCCCAATGAGTACTCAAAGTTACAGCTTGTTTGCAATGCGCAAGCTAATCAAATTATATTTATTTTTAATCTCTGCCTCAAAGATTAGTAGAAAAGTATGTTCCCTAAAATTCTGCATTCAAATTTAAAAATTAATTTTTTATAATTTTTTTGTAATTTTTTTGATGTGATGATAATGTACAAATTCAAATAATGTCCCAAGGCTGAAGTTCGAAACTCCATAACTCAACTTATCTTAATCGGATTTTAAGGAGGCATACCTTAAAATGTTTCTGGCGCAATTCTCTAAAAATCCGCATTCAAATTTAAAAATTAATTTTTTTATAATTTTTTTGTCATTTTTTGATGTTATGATGTACAAATTCAAAAAATGTCCCACGGCTGAAGTTCTAAACTCCATAACTCAACTTATCTTTATCGGATTTTGAAGTGGCATACCTTAAAATATTTCTGGCGCAATTCTCTAAAAATCTGCATTCAAATTTATAAATGCATTTTTTTATAATTTTTTTTGTAATTTTTTTGATGTTATGTTGTTGTACAAATTCAAAAAATTAAGAAATGTCCTAAGGCTGAAGTTCGAAACTCCATAACTCAACTTATCTTAATCGGATTTTGAAGTGGCATACCTTACAATGTTTCTGGCGCAATTCTCTAAAAATCTGCATTCAAATAAAAAAAAATTATTTTTTTATTTTTTTTGTCATTTTTTTGATGTTATGATGTACAAATTCAAATAATGTCGCAAGGCTGAAGTTCTATACTCCATAACTCAACTTATCTTTATCGGATTTTGAAGTGGCATACCTTAAAATGTTTCTGGCGCAATTCTCTAAAAATCTGCATTCAAATAAAAAAAAATTTTTTTTTTTTTTTGTCATTTTTTTGATGTTATGATGTACAAATTCAAATAATGTCGCAAGGCTGAAGTTCTATACTCCATAACTCAACTTATCTTAATCGGATTTTGAAGTGGCATACCTTAAAATATTTCTGGCGCAATTCTCTAAAAATCTGAATTCAAATTTAGAAATTTTTTTATTTTGTAATTTTTATACCCGTTTCTCGTAGAGAATGCGACCATATTAAGCATATAGTATATACAGTATAAAGTATATATTCTTGATCAGTTTTAATAGCCGAGTCGATCTGACCATGTCTGTCTGTCTGTATGAATGCCTCGAACTACAAAAGCTAGATTATTGAGAGTAGGCATGCAGCTTCCAGAGACATAGAAATGTTCCCACGCCCACTCTAACGCCCACAAGCCGCACAAAACTGTATTGCCACACTTTTAAAAAATTGTTTAGTTTTTTTTATTTTATTATTTTTCCCCCAATTTCCACCGATATTCCAGAAAATTTTGAAATTTCTCGTTTGCACTTCCACTAGCTGAATAATGAGTATCTGATAGTCGAGAAACTGGACTATAGCATTCTGTCTTGTGTTTTTAATTTTGTTATTTTTTGACAATTTCTAGCGATAGTTAATAAACATTGGAAAATAACAATAAACATCGCAGCCCCAAACGAACGCATCATTAAGTAATTCAATAACGCACGGGGCAGCAATCATTTTCCCCTCCCAGCTGAAAATCAAAATCAAATTCAACTTCAACCACCAGCAGTAAGGGAGCGGAAAAAACGCCAACGAAATACGAGTTCCAAAAACATCTTGTCGTCGTTCTACAAACTCTACTTTCCTGTTCGGACCCAAGACATTTACAAGCATCAAATTTCAGACAAAAGGAGCTCGGAGACCTTAAGAAAGTGCGGCACGCGCCAAAGTGTTTCAACCCCGCAGAGTGCCTTCCACATGCCACCAGTTGGTGCCCACCACCAGTTGCTTGCTGGGCTGCCCTGCGCTCCTGTCCCTTTGACAGCCAATTAGCGATCATCAGGCAAGATTATCAACTGGAAAATTATAGGGTCTCCAATGGCCCGCGGCAAAGGAAACGCCCATCCGCACTCTCGCTCGCTCGCACTCACTGACTTCATATGGTTTGGACATGAAAGACGATCGTGGTGTGTGGTAAGTATGTTTAGGCGACTTAATGAACCCTGATGTTTGTCACGATAATTTCATGTTTTCCACTCGGCTCGCAGCGAATAAAGAAGGGTCTACGAGGTGCCGCCTGCCTACCCAAGTCCCGCATAATGGTCTTCGACACGCATCGAATTACAATAGCCCATGGATTGGGCCCAAGAAGAATCATTCAAGTGCAAGGAGCTGGAAACCTGCTCTCCCCTCCTGCCAGCTCCTGCCAGCCTGTTCCAATTTCACGCCGTATTAAAATAAACAGGAAACAGCTGTCGTTCTCAATTATGGCAATTTGCGTGTGTCGAAGAAGGGATACAATGTGTTTCTACCAAGAGACCAAGAGTCGGAAGTGAGTTCTTTGGGTTTCCTAACTGCCTGCACACCACTTCTGATGACCTGTTCAAAATCAATTAGCAAAACAAACAAAAAACCGATCCATCAAACCCAGTCTTTTGTTGTGCTGACTTCCAGGAACTCAAACATATCCATTCATTCGCCTCCGGCCAACGCCTGCGGCTTAAAGTGCAATCAAGTCGAACCTCACGATCAGGGCAACAGCATCCCAGCCAGCTCAGATTTCGGGCCAGGAATATACTCACATACGAGTGTAGTATGTACGAGTATAGGGAGTTCTCTGCTCAGGTCAGGTAAGCTGGTCTGCCTGGTGAAATGAAGCCAGATGGAAAGACTCGTCTTCGCCGTTCTGCTCTCCCATTCGAATGATACAGATTTAAGCCTTTGGCTGTTGTGTCTGCAGGGGATTTGCGGTGATCGTGGCCCCGCGGGCTCAACCGCAAATGGATCGTGGGAAAAGGTCAGGCAAAGGCGAGAGCATCTTGGGAACCACGTGCCACGACGAACCATTGTTTGTCTAATCCCAGAGATCATAAGTCATAATTAGAAAACTGCCGAGGCATGCATAAAGTGTAGCAAACGAACAGGTGAACAGAATCCGCAGTTGGCTGATCCGAATGAATCAGGTACGGGTAGAAAGGTAGCCAGGCAGCCAGGCAGCCAAGCAGCCTCGTCAATTTGTGAATAACCTCATCCACCAGCATCCCATTATTATCGTGCCATGATTGCCACTGATGCGCATCGATGCATAATTTTCGAACAGGTTCACAGCAACCCTGAAGAAGCCTTCCAGAAGGAGATCTTCTGCAAAGTGCCCGCAGGCACAGGCACAGCTTCGCTCGATGATGGGAAAAATCGCTGGAGCGCACTCGTGTGTATCCAGTTAACAGGTAACCAAGCGTTTTAGGCCAACGATCGCAGCAGGAGATCCACGCCCACCAAAGATGGGCACTTCGCAGTGCGACCTCATTTTGGTGGGATTCTCCCACGGATGTGTCTTCGCCCGCCTCTGGTTGAAAATCAAGGAACCGTAACCAATTTCTCAAAAACGAATGGGCTAGCATGAATTGTAGACCTAGAATGTGCAGCATCTCTGCCCAAAAGATACCTGCGACCTTTGACCTACCGTCTGCTTGCGGCATTTGTTGTTTGCCTGTTCGAATGCTACAATTTAAATATTTATATCTTTACTTTGGGCAATGATAGAATTTTTAATATTTAAGGTGCATAATAAAATGTCAGGAGCAACAAGCATTGCACTTTCATAGAGTGTAAATCACATGAGATTACCTTCATTTACCCTTATGCCAAGACTCTGAGAACCTGTTCAAATGCTACACTTTCGTGACCTTTGGCTACATTTCTAAGCAAGTAAAGGTCAGGCTGAGAGGTGTGCAGCATCAGATTCTCCTTCCTTGGATTAGGAAGATTGTGAAAACCAATGAAGCGAAGCCATTTCCACAAAATAAAGCAGGTGAACATAATTCTTAAATAGTCTCTGGAAAATTCTGGTTCCAGCACAGAGATTTCCATTCAGTCTTCAATTCTTAATAGATATATGTATATAATTCACATTTTTATGAAAATGTGTATATAACTGATTTGTATATATGTTTTATTGGCAAAACCAATGAATCGTGACCAAGCCCGGGAAATCGAACAGGCCTACATAACTGCCATGCAGAAACCCCATCGAAAACTACCTGCATAAGAGTCAGATTTCTATTGTAACACATAATAACCCACAGAATATACCTGGAAAACTGTTTCTTTTACCTTGGTGGTTAGGTGTTAGTTTTCCAGGATCGTGTTCCATTTCTTGCTCTCCTGTTATATTGCTACAGTTTTGAGCATCCTAACCCTTTTCTGAGAATGCATTTTGAGATAGGCTTATGGAGGAACATCATTATCATTATAACACATCACATATATGTATCACTTCAACAGGCTCACAGCATCCAAAAACCATTCTGCATTTTTATATTGATTCTAGCATATACGGGTAGCATTTCTTCGGGAAATCACTGAAGTGCAACGTCCTGAAGCAAAATACCAGGCTTTCAAAGTAGGTAGGATACACGAATGTTCAAATGCAGGCCTAAAATCAATAGCCAAAAATATACAAAAACTGGTTCTGAGGAAAAATCACATACAGCCTCTAAGGAATCAGTCAGGCATAAAGAACTGGCTCAAATTACCAGGCAAGCAAAGATATAGAAAGGGATCCAACGAATAAATTCGGTTTTAAATCTACAAAATAATACACGAAATGCCATAGAAAGAGTTAAGAGTCACAAAAACTGTAGCATTCGAACCGGCTTACAAATTTTGTAGAAGGCAGCCAGAAGAAGTGTGTGGATAATCCCTAAGAACTTCCTTCCAATAATTGAAAACCATTGAGCTGTGACCAAGCGGATTAGGCGACCAGGCCAGCATCAATAACCAATACCAGATTTCCGATTTGGGTGGAAGATCTATGAGGAATAGTATAATATTTGCAGGGTCAAAGGGCAGTTCTAGGAAAAAATCACTGGATCGTGACCAAACAGATCAATGGAACAGGTTAGCAGAATATCAAGAAGGCAAATGCCTAACTCTACAAAAGAGCAAATGGGAATGGGAGATAATCTCTCCCAATCCCATTCAGAAGATCACTGAAGTGTGGCCAAGCCGAGCAGGCGGACAAAATTGATAGTAGGTGTAGATCGTGCCACGGAAAACTGCATCCAGCATCCGAAACGAAAACGCAGCGCACCCAAATCTCTCATGCATTTGTTAAATATAACCCAGAGCCCTCGGCTGTGGGAAAAACTGATGGCGTTGCACTTCGTTGCACTGGATGCATCGGATGCAGCGGATGCATTGGATGCAGGCTGCTCTGGCTGTTTGCCTGTTCGAAGGTCACACTCGGATGCACATCGAAAATAGAGGATTGCATGTGTGGGGTAATCAGTGTGGGAATTTTCCATCTGGACGGAGATGGTTCACAGCACCGCGTAATTTGACAAAATCCAGACCATGCAAATGTGTAGCACTCGAGCAGGCGGACAGATTCACGGGGAAGCCCCTGCTCAGGCACACTCCCTACACTCCCTACACTCCATACGGCCAGTATACCGACACACGTATCCACGATCATCCCACGCAATCCCAAAAACACATGTGAAACTGTCGCATTTCAATAGGTACACAGCAAACAAAGTATGTTTCTCTTTTTCGAAGATTTTGTATCTTACGCCACCCAGCCTAGAATTTATGCGAACCTATTCGTAGTTACACAATCAAAACAATCAAATGTACATTTGTCACGCTCCGTGGGGGGGTCTCTCCATAAGTTTGTAGGTGATTTTTGGGGAAAAACTATAGCAATTCAACAGGGAAACATGAGGAGATGAGAGAAAGTTATAGGCCCGAAAATCTATGAGCAGGTAGCTGGAAAATCAAGAGGCGTTGCTCACTCTCTGCACGCACTGTGCGCCTGGTGAATTTCCATTAGGCAAACACAAACAGCTAAATTGTGTTAAGCATTTCCCATTTATTTAAACAAATTTCAAGGGAAAGGCAGAGGGCCTGCGTGGGCGTGTCTTTGCATTCGCTTCTAACAACAATAGCCCAAAAAAAATCGTGGCGGAACATTTTCCCAGTCGATGCAACGAGGCGTTGAAAATCTCCGAGCTCCGTTGGTGCCACGTTGGTGGCCAACTTCTGTTCGCCTGGTGGCATGTTACACTTGGCTACACTTGCATCCATTGAATGGGATGCTGCATGATCTTGGCGTGTCGCAACCCCGGGGTCAACCAGCCACTTGATTCGCTTCGTCGCATCGGCACCAAAAATCAAAATAGTGCTGGTGTACATACGTGTAGATAGACAAACGAAATGTGGTGAGTGGAACGCGATCGCTGATCGCTGCTGAGATTCGTGGGCGCCTGCTACATTCGTAGACCTTGGCTCCAAAAGTTGCGCAATGCAAGGCCCCAAGCGTCTTGGGACTCCACCTTTCTTTCGCTGGCGCTCATCAGCGGCCTTCTCATTTGCGCTGATCACCTATTCGTTTCCAAGACCTTTGACTTTCGATTTTTCTTGGCCGCCCTGCCCCAAGACCTTGGGGATCCGAAATCTTCAAGAGAATTTGTCACTGCGCCAAGAGATTATAAATCATAAATTTTGGGAAAATTACAAAATTTTTGACGTCCACTAACAGGGCCACAGAAATGCAAAGAGGGGCAAATACTTCTGGTATCGCTGCATTTTTATCTTCGTTTGTATCTCGTCTACAAGACATGCGTGTGTGTTCATCTCACTTGCTCTAGCTGAAAGTGGAAAGGGCAAAGGGCTTGCCTGCTCGCTCCCACAGCTGGTCTTCTCTGGTTTTCACTTTCCACTTGAGATTTGGGTGTGGTTTCTATGAGCTGTTTCCCAGAAAAATACTTATATAATGCTTATTTTTAACAAAAGTATTATATTTTCCTAGATATAGATTATAATGTAACATTCTATATGTCCTTAGGTTCAATGCCTTGTTGATCTTCTTTTTTCAGAATTTCCAGACTTCCTAAAGGTATATTTACAATATTTCGTATCTAGAGTCTGGCTATCTTCTTAATACCCGACAGCCAGTTCACTTTTCCAAGAACTTTCGAAAGGTGTTAGCTGCCTCGTTATTCATGAATATTCATTGACTTGGCCAATGCCCACTGAAATGAATAATGATAATGTTCAGATATTCAGAGAGCATTGGGCCTCCAGAAGGACGTTGGCGGAGGCCAGCAGCTTGCGCTGCTCCACATCCGTGAGGGGCAGCTCGAACACGTGGCTGATGCCACCGGCGGTGACCAGGCTGGGCAGCGATAGCACCACGTTGTCCTTGATGCCGTTCAGGCCCTGCATATCGGTGCCCACGGATGCGATCTTGCCCTTGCCGCCGCACATCGCATGCACGATATCCGTGCAGGTGAGGGCAACGGCCCAGTTGGTGTAGCCCTTGGTCTTGCCCACCGCGAGTCCGCCGGTGATGACCTGCTCGTTGATCTCCGCCCAGTTCTCGGGATCATTGCCGCAGGCCAGGTTCTTGACCACATCATTCAGCCGGATGCCGGCAACGGAGACGTTGGACCACACTGGAACCGCAGTGGCGCCGTGCTCCCCGATCACATAGCCATGCACCTGAGACGGCGGCAATCGAAGGCGATTTGCAATCAGGTTGCGGAACCTCACCGAGTCCAGGTGACAGCCAGTGGTGAAGCAGCGGTGCTTGGGCAGCTTGGCAATCCGCTGGACAGCATAGGTCATAACATCGGCGGGATTCGAGATGACAATGAAGGTGGCATTGGGGCTGAGCTCCACCAGTTTGGGCACCGCCTTCTTGAGGATCTCAACGGTCTTTTTCATCACAGTCAGGCGGGATCGATCCTTGCCGGAGGGCCGTGCTCCCGCCGTAATGATCACCAAATCGGAATTCTTGGAGTTGGCACTGTCGCCGCAGGGCACCACCCGAGCATCGCTCAGAAAGGCGGAGGCCTGCTGAAAGTCCAGTGCCTCCGCTTTGGCCAGCTCGTAGTTAATGTCCAGGATGACCAGGTGCTTGGTGAGATTACGGAGCAGCAGCATGCAACAGATCGCCGTGCCCACCTGACCGGCGCCAACTACACTGATCTTCGGAATCCGCGAGTGCTTAAACTCCTTCATGGGCTTCAGCAGTTTGGTGAAGGAGGACTTGGTCGGCTTGCTGGACATGCCCTTAGTACTGCACATTTTGGCCTGGATATGAGCCATTTTCAGTCGTATCAGCTGACTTAATGCCATTTGTTAATTTTGAATTTTGAAACCGAACAGGGAATACTAAAACTAAGCCTACAGATATTCTTAGTATCGCCTTTTCGGGATGCAACAAAATGAATTTTTGTCTGCAGGACTATGTTGCTTACTACCTTTGCTTTTAACTGTAATATATAATAATATATTATTAAATTATTTAATATTTCATACACTTGGTTCAACTTATTTTAAATTAATTGCATACTTTTGGGCTCGAATTCGAATTTCCATTTTTTAATACAGGTCGATGGGAAATTTTGTTACGAGCTTAACGGTGTATGAAATTCTAAGTTTCGACAACTATGTTTATTGCTATCGAAAAAATAATGATTAACTTTTACCAAAAAAATGTCAAAAATCAGTTATTTTCAAACGGGGTTTTCTCCATAACTTGGCCAAAAAAGGAGACACCGCTAAAATGAAGACTGTTTTGTGCTGCTAATAAACATAGCTAACTATGCCCTTCACTACTTTTATGATTTTCGGAAAAACAAATTTTAGCAAATTTTCGCATTTTTTAAAAGGGGTACCATCATCAAAATTTTCGAAAAATGGCAAAAAATTCGAATTTTAATGTTTGAATACAGGTAGATAGTAAATTTTGTTACGAGTTTAACGGTGTATGACATTCTAGGTTTTGACAGCTATGTTTATTGCTATCAAAAAAATACTGATTATTTTTTACCAAAAAATCACAAAATAAAAATGTCAAAAATCGGTTTTTTTTAAACGGTGTTTCTCCATAACTTGGCCAAAAAAGGAGACACCGCTAAAATGAAGACTGTTTTGTGCTGCTAATAAACATAGCTAACTATGCCCTTCACTACTTTTATGATTTTCGGAAAAACAAATTTTAACAAATTTTCGCATTTTTTAGAAGGGGTACATCATCAAAATTTGCGAAAAATGGCAAAAAATTAGAATCTTAATGTTTGAATACAGGTCGATAGGAAATTTTGTTACGAGTTTAACGGTGTATGACATTCTAGGTTTTGACAGCTATGTTTATTGCTATCAAAAAAATACTGATTATTTTTTACCAAAAAATCACAAAATAAAAATGTCAAAAATTGGTTTTTTTAAACGGTGTTTCTCCATAACTTTGCCAAAAAAGGAGACACCGCTAAAATGAAGACTGTTTTGTGCTGCTAATAAACATAGCTAACTATGCCCTTCACTACTTTTATGATTTTCGGAAAAACAAATTTTAACAAATTATCGCATTTTTAGAAGGGGTACCATCATCAAAATTTGCGAAAAATGGCAAAAAATTAGAATTTTAATGTTTGAATACAGGTAGATAGGAAATTTTGTTACGAGTTTAACGGTGTATGACATTCTAGGTTTTGACAGCTATGTTTATTGCTATCAAAAAAATACTGATTATTTTTTACCAAAAAATCACAAAATAAAAATGTCAAAAATCGGTTTTTTTTAAACGGTGTTTCTCCATAACTTGGCCAAAAAAGGAGACACCGCTAAAATGAAGACTGTTTTGTGCTGCTAATAAACATAGCTAACTATGCCCTTCACTACTTTTATGATTTTCGGAAAAACAAATTTTAACAAATTTTCGCATTTTTTAGAAAAAAAATGGCAAAAAATTAGAATTTTAATGTTTGAATACAGGTAGATAGGAAATTTTGTTACGAGTTTAACGGTGTATGACATTCTAGGTTTTGACAGCTATGTTTATTGCTATCAAAAAAATACTGATTATTTTTTACCAAAAAATCACAAAATAAAAATGTCAAAAATCGGTTTTTTTTTAAACGGTGTTTCTCCATAACTTGGCCAAAAAAGGAGACACCGCTAAAATGAAGACTGTTTTGTGCTGCTAATAAACATAGCTAACTATGCCCTTCACTACTTTTATGATTTTCGGAAAAACAAATTTTAACAAATTTTCGTATTTTTTAGAAGGGGTACCATCATCAAAATTTTCGAAAAATGGCAAAAAATTCGAATTTTAATGTTTGAATACAGGTAGATAGGAAATTTTGTTACGAGTTTAACGGTGTATGACATTCTAGGTTTTGACAGCTATGTTTATTGCTATCAAAAAAATACGGATTATTTTTTACCAAAAAATCACAAAATAAAAATGTCAAAAATCGGTTTTTTTTTAAACGGTGTTTCTCCATAACTTGGCCAAAAAAGGAGACACCGCTAAAATGAAGACTGTTTTGTGCTGCTAATAAACATAGCTAACTATGCCCTTCACTACTTTTATGATTTTCGGAAAAACAAATTTTAACAAATTTTCGCATTTTTTAGAAGGGGTACCATCATCAAAATTTGCGAAAAATGGCAAAAAATTAGAATTTTAATGTTTGAATACAGGTAGATAGGAAATTTTGTTACGAGCTTAACGGTGTATGACATTCTAGGTTTTGACAGCTATGTTTATTGCTATCAAAAAAATACTGATTATTTTTTACCAAAAAATCACAAAACAAAAATGTCAAAAATCGTTTTTTTTTAAACGGTGTTTCTCCATAACTTGGCCAAAAAAGGAGACACCGCTAAAATGAAGACTGTTTTGTGCTGCTAATAAACATAGCTAACTATGCCCTTCACTACTTTTATGATTTTCGGAAAAACAAATTTTAACAAATTTTCGCATTTTTTAGAAGGGGTACCATCATCAAAATTTGCGAAAAATGGCAAAAAATTAGAATTTTAATGTTTGAATACAGGTAGATAGGAAATTTTGTTACGAGTTTAACGGTGTATGACATTCTAGGTTTTGACAGCTATGTTCATTGCTATCAAAAAAATACTGATTATTTTTTACCAAAAAATCACAAAATAAAAATGTCAAAAATCGGTTTTTTTTTAAACGGTGTTTCTCCATAACTTGGCCAAAAAAGGAGACACCGCTAAAATGAAGACTGTTTTGTGCTGCTAATAAACATAGCTAACTATGCCCTTCACTACTTTTATGATTTTCGGAAAAACAAATTTTAACAAATTTTCGCATTTTTTAGAAGGGGTACCATCATCAAAATTTGCGAAAAATGGCAAAAAATTAGAATTTTAATGTTTGAATACAGGTAGATAGGAAATTTTGTTACGAGCTTAACGGTGTATGACATTCTAGGTTTTGACAGCTATGTTTATTGCTATCAAAAAAATACTGATTATTTTTTACCAAAAAATCACAAAATAAAAATGTCAAAAATCGGTTTTTTTTTAAACGGTGTTTCTCCATAACTTGGCCAAAAAAGGAGACACCGCTAAAATGAAGATTGTTTTGTGCTGCTAATAAACATAGCTAACTATGCCCTTCACTACTTTTATGATTTTCGGAAAAACAAATTTTAACAAATTTTCGCATTTTTTAGAAGGGGTACATCATCAAAATTTGCGAAAAATGGCAAAAAATTAGAATCTTAATGTTTGAATACAGGTCGATAGGAAATTTTATTACGAGTTTAACGGTGTATGACATTCTAGGTTTTGACAGCTATGTTTATTGCTATCAAAAAAATACTGATTATTTTTTACCAAAAAATCACAAAATAAAAATGTCAAAAATCGGTTTTTTTTTAAACGGTGTTTCTCCATAACTTGGCCAAAAAAGGAGACACCGCTAAAATGAAGACTGTTTTGTGCTGCTAATAAACATAGCTAACTATGCCCTTCACTACTTTTATGATTTTCGGAAAAACAAATTTTAAGAAATTTTCGCATTTTTTAGAAGGGGTACCATCATCAAAATTTTCGAAAAATGGCAAAAAATTCGAATTTTAATGTTTGAATACAGGTAGATAGGAAATTTTGTTACGAGTTTAACGGTGTATGACATTCTAGGTTTTGACAGCTATGTTTATTGCTATCAAAAAAATACTGATTATTTTTTACCAAAAAATCACAAAATAAAAATGTCAAAAATCGTTTTTTTTTTAAACGGTGTTTCTCCATAACTTGGCCAAAAAAGGAGACACCGCTAAAATGAAGACTGTTTTGTGCTGCTAATAAACATAGCTAACTATGCACTTCACTACGTTTATGATTTTCGGAAAAACAAATTTTAACAAATTTTCGCATTTTTTAGAAGGGGTACCATCATCAAAATTTGCGAAAAATGGCAAAAAATTAGAATTTTAATGTTTGAATACAGGTAGATAGGAAATTTTGTTACGAGTTTAACGGTGTATGACATTCTAGGTTTTGACAGCTATGTTTATTGCTATCAAAAAAATACTGATTATTTTTTACCAAAAAATCACAAAATAAAAATGTCAAAAATCGGTTTTTTTTTAAACGGTGTTTCTCCATAACTTGGCCAAAAAAGGAGACACCGCTAAAATGAAGACTGTTTTGTGCTGCTAATAAACATAGCTAACTATGCACTTCACTACGTTTATGATTTTCGGAAAAACAAATTTTAACAAATTTTCGCATTTTTTAGAAGGGGTACCATCATCAAAATTTGCGAAAAATGGCAAAAAATTAGAATTTTAATGTTTGAATACAGGTAGATAGGAAATTTTTTTACGAGTTTAACGGTGTATGACATTCTAGGTTTTGACAGCTATGTTTATTGCTATCAAAAAAATACTGATTATTTTTTAGCAAAAAATCACAAAATAAAAATGTTAAAAATCGGTTTTTTTTTAAACGGTGTTTCTCCATAACTTGGCCAAAAAAGGAGACACCGCTAAAATGAAGACTGTTTTGTGCTGCTAATAAACATAGCTAACTATGCCCTTCACTACTTTTATGATTTTCGAAAAAAACAAATTTTAACAAATTTTCGCATTTTTTAGAAGGGGTACCATCATCAAAATTTGCGAAAAATGGCAAAAAATTAGAATTTTAATGTTTGAATACAGGTAGATAGGAAATTTTGTTACGAGCTTAACGGTGTATGACATTCTAGGTTTTGACAACTATGTTTATTGCTATCGAAAAAATACTGATTATTTTTTACCAAAAAATCACAAAATAAAAATGTCAAAACACGGATATTTTCAAACGTGGTTTTCACCAAAAAAGGAGACACCGGTAAAATGAAGACTGTTTTTTGCTGCTACTTTTATGATTTATAAGGGGTACCCGTTATTAACATCTGCTCAAAATGCTAAATTTTCTTGGTATATTTATAACACTAATTTTGTGAAATACACCCCCGCAAGCTTGGGCAATTTTGTGATCCCACCTATGGTCTCACTACTGGCCGTCCATTGATTTTTCACCTCGACTCGATCCAAATCGGTTTATTTCTCGTGGAGATGGTTGCATCTCTCATTTTCTGGAACCACGTGTTGTCCTATGCACGCTCATCTGCCCATTTTCCAGGGTAGCAGAGTGCTATTTTGAAGGACATATATCAAACCCATCGACAATCTTACCAAACGCTTGACCTAATTCCTGGGCTTTGCGCTTCATTTAAATTGTCAAACAATTAAGTAATTGCGTGTTGTCCTATGCACGCCCATTTGCCCATTTTCCAGGGTAATTGGGTGCTATTTTTCAAGGACATATAGAAATGCTGTCAACAATCTTACCGAAACGTTTTGCTAACTTCTTGGCACTGCTTTTCATTTTAATTGTTGAACAATTATCAATTCCATTAACCAGCAAGCGTTGAATAATATTAAACTGTGGACGAATTCACAAATAAGCCACAGTTATGCAAGAAACGCTAGAAAAATTAGGTAGTATTTAATAACGTGCTGACTAACATCTGCGGATAAGAGCTTTGCGTTTTGAGGTACTAACCACAATATCACAATTTGAAAATCTATGCTAAAGGTTATACAACGTGCTTAACCCCCTAAGAACCACAAACATATGAAATCCATGTGCATGTACCCATAATATGTATATCATATCTACATAATCTCCAAATTTCGTAAAGATTTCCCCATTTAAACCTCAACTACATCCATAAATGATAGCGAGCTTTATATAGAGGAAGTCATAAGCTATAAAACTTGCAATAGATTCAATGTAAAACCATACATATTCCCATTTTATTTCCAAACCCATTTGATTGTGAGTGTAACCTGAAAAGCATTGCAAAATAGGATCACTCAAGTAGTTGGTTAATGGAAAATGTATTTCATTTGAAATGGTATTAAGACTAGTCACACATTCCGCCTACTTAAGTGCCTCGGACGCCTCGATCAGCCGCTGGAGATCATCGTTGTTGCGCAGTGCGTTCTGCACGGCCCTGAGCACCTGGTTGCCCATGGCCTGGGTCTGCTCCGGACTGAGTGCCAGGCTGCTCAGGCGCTTGGCCAGTTCCGCCAGCTTGGGCTGCCGCTCCAGAAAGATTTCCACAACTTGGGGTGAGATATTGGCCATTTTGGCCAACTGCTGGATGTGTGGAGGCAGGGTTGAGTATTTGCCCGCCGCATCCTCTTGCATGATCAGCTTGGGCGTGTTGAGATGTGGCTTGGTCACAGGAGCAGGGGTGGTCGTCGTCGTGCTGGTGGTGCTGGTGGGCACCTGGATTGGCTTCGTGGTGGCCAACGACACGGGGCGCAGTGGAATGGGATAGTGATACGGCAGAGGTTGCCTTACCAGGATCGGACGCAGTGGTTTCATGCCAGCTGGAGGGGGTGGCACAAAAACGGGCTGGAAAGCGCCAACTGGCGGAGCGATGAACGGAGCAGGAGTGGTGGTAGTGATGACCTGACCAGACCACAGGTTGTACTGCTTCATAAAGTCGCCGAAACGTTGCATTAAACTCAATTCGGGACTGGGATCTGCTGTGGTGGTGGGTCTCTCCTGGGGCATCTCATCGTAGCTGGCATTGCCCATGGTGTTGTCATCATCATCGTCGTCGTCCTCAGCCTTCTCTTGTTCCTCTGCCACATTCTCCTCCGCATCCTCGAAGTGCAGCGCATCCAGATACTGTTTCATCAGGGCCAAACCCTCTTCCGTTCCAGTGAGCGTGCGTATGTAATCTATGGTCTCGCTGGCACCATCCGTGCCAATCATCTCGCCCAGCTCCTCGAGACTGGGCAGATCCTTTATGCCCAGCTTGTTGTGTGCAAGGTCCAGGAGATCAGCAGGATAGCCAGAGGTCGGAGCAGCCGTCGTGGTCGTCGTAGTTGTTGCGGTGGGCTTTATCAGTTTGTAGACCGGCAGGTTGTAGTACAAGGCGTTCTGCAGCTTGGAGTCCATTCTAGGTGGGAATTTTCTATTGATGTCTACTATGACAGCACTGTCTTGTCCGTAAAAGCGAGGCAGCATCGACACTCTAGCCTGGATGCACTGCACCATGGCCAAGGACCAGAGGAAACGCATTAGCACACCAATCATTCCGTTCACTTCAAATGTTTAAGGACAACTAACCCATGGTAGTCGAAAAGCGTTTGAGGTAGACTTTGAACTCTGGAGCAAATCTCGTTTTAGGGAACCCACCATTTGTGTTTCATCTGAATTCATGGGAACGTGCTGGAAGCCTACCTGCTGGGCCATAGAAAATCACGCATTTCCATTGAATTTTCCACCTACGCGACGCGCAGGAATGCGATTACCCTACCTGGTAATCGCTACCTGGTTTTTGTTAACAAAAGAAATGGTTTTTCAAGAGGGATTCGAATTTCAAGGGCTGATGGATACGGGAAAATCAAAGGAAACTGAAAGAGACCTAGGTAAACAGAGTCTCCAGATGAGAAATACAAATATCTTGCTATATTTCAACAAACAAAAACATGTTTTATTATCGTAATTAAACCTTATATTGGAACACTCGATGGCAACGCGTGTGGTACAAA
The DNA here is from genome assembly GCA_005876975.1 of Drosophila orena. Classification (NCBI taxonomy): domain Eukaryota; kingdom Metazoa; phylum Arthropoda; class Insecta; order Diptera; family Drosophilidae; genus Drosophila; species Drosophila orena. The sequence continues at coordinate 199,539 of VCKV01000043.1, read as the reverse complement.
TTGTGGCCATCAAATCCAGTCACAGATCTCTTAAAAACTAGGAGGAATTCTAAATTCGCAAGCTCTGCCCGAAGGATGCGTTTGTGGGATAGGTTGTATTTACACGGGGTTTACGTACATGAATTTTGCAGCGGAAAACAAATTGCAAACAACTGAGAGAGACGCCATGTAAATTGGGATAGGGGTACTGGAAATTTTACACGCCTCAGGGCAGCCGCATGGCTATCAACACTTCGACACGCCCACCAAGGCCGGGCGTATGCAACGCTCGTGCAGTTTGTAGCCCAGCTTGGTCACCTCCACCACGGTGTTGGCCTCGACGGTCTTGTCCTCCTTCTGGAACAGTGCTTCGTGCTGATTGGGGTCGAACTTCTGGTTGATGGGATCCAGAGGCTCCAGTCCGTGTCGCTTGAAAACCTGCAGCAGCGAGGCGCGCGTCATGCTGAGGCCCTCGTACAGGTTCTTTAAGTCCGCGTTGCCGCTCAGCTGCAATAATTAAGATCTTTAGTGAGGGCCTTAAAATAAAGTCATCAAAATGTAATTTGAATAGAAGAAATCCCTAAATGTATCCTAATATGAAGCTATCAGGAAAATATCCCTCAAAATATGATGAAGACCTCTAAGTATTGGCAACTAATAACTACGAAAGTCTTATATCAACCTGTTGAAATTCATTTCGAAACCGAAAGCTTCAGTAGTTTGTACCTTGTCCTTGGGCACCGCCTGTGTGGCATGTCCCAAGGTGTCCGCCACTTCGAGCAGGTCCTTGCAGAAGCTCTGGATGCCGAAGATCTTGGCGTCGCTGATCTGTTTGTTCAGTCGGTTCCTCATGTTTTCGCTGTCGGCGAGGGAACGCTTGTATTTGTCCAGGAGCTCGGCGTTCTGCTCCTTGGCGGCGGCCAGCTCCTTGGTGAGTTTCTCCACTTCCGGCGAGGATTCGGTGGCCTTCTGCTCCGCCGTCGCCGTTTCCTCCGGCTGCTTCTCTGTGCTGAACAAACGGCGGGCACTGGTTGTGCGGAAAGAGAAGGGGGAGGAACAGGGGGCAATGTTAGAATTACGTGCAATTGCCGACAAACGTGCGCCCTCATTACGTCACAGAAAAGAGGAAGCAATGCGGCCGGATTTACCTCATATTTTGTGAAGCGACCGATGACCGCAGGTGGACGAGTCGCCGGCCAAACATCTGCAGAGGTAATCCTGCCTTTGCTGCCATAATGCTTAGCTTTTTAGTACGTTAAATAAACTTATTTCGCTTTTGACGTAAAATCGTCGGCTGCAGTGCTCATCCAACAATCGATGTATGTTCGATACTTATTCTTATCGATTGCACCGGTGTGGGCGCTTAGTGTGACCACAACGCTGCTGTAGAATGTATCTGTCAAGTCGGATGTAGAATACATCTAAGCCGAGATTTTTTCATGTAAAACATGATTTACTTTTTACTTTAAGAAAATTACTAAGAAATAATTAACGTACAAATAAATTAGGGATGAAATCAGTATAAGTAATAAATAAATACCTTATACTTAAATACTTTAGAAAACGTTCCTAAAGTATGCCTAAAATGCTGTAGCGTTACCCATTTCAACTTGGAAATTCAATGTAAAATAAAAGTATTATTAATGAGAAATCCCTACCAGAGCTATAGGTCCTGACACCCCTGTGAATTCACCTTGGTCATAAATGGAATTTTAAGCCGACAAAATATTTCTTATATAAAATGGACAAACGGAATATGCAAATGGAATATAAAAATGTGAAAATGTGTATCAACAATATGGGCAGGTCCACTTAAAAAACCCAACGATCTGTGTTAATGCAAAAATGGGCCTATATTCTTGGCGCTACCTTCGGACATATATTATTAAGAGTGCGCCACCGGCTATTAATCCACGCATAGCATTATAAATCGATCTCATACCCGATCGGCCACGCCCCGGGGCCGTCAAAATATGGACCGCTCCAAAAAGTTGCTCTGGAAATGTAAATATCGGGGCTCTTAATGAATTCAAAGTACGAATGAGGCGGGCACAGCATCTATTCAACAACTTACCTCTCCGATCGCACTGCCAAGTATTACACATGCGCATGCATTGTATATATTTTGGAAAACGAAACACGAGCATTCACTTAGTTGGATCTCGCCACCGGAACAACGTGGTTGTCGGCTCAAGACTCGGTTTTCATCATACTTCTCAAAAAGAAAAATAAATAAAATGCTTGAGGAGGATCTGCAACTGGCCCGCCAAATGGTGGCAATCAGCTCGGTGTCCAGTTCCCTGGAGGAGGAAAACGATGGAGCGGCTGCCGCATCGCCGGGCAACTCACCCAAGCCCCTAAGAAGAGTCCTGGATTTAAGTGAAAGGCGTAAACAATTCAGGTGGGTTAAAAAAAGCTCGTGGAAAGCTTCACAGGAAGGGAAATTAAAGTGATAAACACAGCGTGGTGTATTCTTGAGTCTTTTTATTTCAAATCTATAGGTAAAGCTAGTTTTAACAGTGTCCATAGTGGTTTTCCATTTTATTAATGATTCCTAGTGTCATTCCTAAGGATTAAAAGTTTTTTGTTGTAATTTATAACAAACACATAAAGATATTTTAGATATTTTAGATATTTTACTGATATTTTTAGATATAATTAAAGTTTCTCACACATTGCCATTTCTCCACAATATATTTGTACATTGTTTGTGAGCGGTTCTAAAAATAAACAACAAAAATGTTTGTTTGAGAGGTTAAAAGCACTCAAAAACACGTACAAATTAGGCTAAAAATAAAAATGCTGTTTTCACGTGTCTGACTAATTTGCAATGCCAAATACACTCCTTTGTCAACATTAATTATGAATGACGAATGCTCTTCTGAATGACGAAGGTGAACACATCCGTTGAGTTTTCAAATTCCGCGCTTCCTCTCGCGATATGTCAAAAAATCGATAGTATCGATTACTTAATCGACTTATTGACAGCCCTAGCCAAAACCTTGTCAGTTTTTTTGCATCGAAAGAATTCTTTAAAAATCAGTGCGGTGAGCGGAATTTAAAAGGCAGCTGGAGCACGGCATTACTCCAGATAGGGCACAGATGTGACCCTGATCTCTCCAGGAATCTGTAGCCGTAACAGTAGGATGCCAGCGCCAGAGGTCCGGAACTCCTCCGACCAAGAGGAATATTTTTGCATCGAAAGGGACGCCGCTGCAGATGGAAGTCATCTGTTGCATGCCACTGGAACGGCGGATGGAGCAACTGCGTCCACCTCGGCGCCGGGACTCAGCGGCAACCACATGACCAGCAGCTGGTGGTGGTAAGGTCCCAATCACCTGCCCGAATCTTATCGGATTCCCATCTCAACAACACAGTAGTGGACATACAAATAGGTGTTCAACTAGCATTCAGTGTATGTTTTGTTTATTTGTTTATACAAAGCTAACTTTACTAATAACTCAATAAGTTAACTATTTAAAACCGAACAAGGTGACAAAGTTTCAGAGCATACAATAATGCTATGATGCTTCTAGGAAAAAGTCGCTGATCATAATGTATTCCATGGCTTTGGGTCGTTAGATGAGTTTATGTAAGCATGAATAATCAGCCATTATATCAGCTAGAACTCTTATCGTATGATTTATTGTCATAGATACCACTTAGATCTTAGATCTTTCTTCCAATCTTTCGCTATAATTGTTCGCTATAATGGTTTTTTTGATTCAATCTAAATGATATAAATTAAAAAGCGATTTGGTCTAGACTCGTGCCAATTTCGGCAATTGATTCGCTTTGATAGCTTCGCTGTCATTAATTGAACTGATTAAATTGGATCTCGAATCGAATCGGAAAGCTGTTGATGGCGCGGAGTAGAAAACCCAGTCCGCAGCAGTCCAACGTGGTCAACTCAGGCGCTCAGTTGTTGCTCGCACTTGCGATCGCCCGGTTGACAATTTCAGGGCCCTCCGTCATTTCCATTATGGCAACCAATTTTCCGCCCAGTTGTGCGCAGTAATCCCCGGGGAAAACGCTGGAAAACGCTTATCGCTTTCTTGACATCAAGAGAGAGACGCTTTTTATTGGAAACACTCCATCAGCGTAATGCACTTCTGATTACCAGTTTCGCTGATAAAACACTTTCTCTTTTACGGCTGACACATTTTTGGTCTCATATTTTGTTGGCTCATCGATGAAAAGTGCGTGGGCGTGTTATTTTTAAAAGCAACAATTTCTTGTGTTGTGAAAACAAAACTAACCTTGGTCCCTTTTTCGTTGGCCAAAAGCAATGCGGTCTGACTGCATTCCATGAGCCCAAGTGTTCGAGACCGCATTTGTTGGACCCAAAAAGTGGAGTCACTGTTACTCGCAGCATGGCGTTGTCGGACATTGATTTGGCCACCTTGCACGAGAATCGCTTGGAGCAGCGCTGGCACTACGGATTGCCCAATAGCCACCACATATACCATCACGGGTACCACGACGGATTCAGTGCCATGACACGGCTCTGTCTGGAGCGCAATCTGCAGAGGAAGGTGCAGCCGGACCTAAACGGAAACTGTCTGGAACGGGGACGAGCCCGAGGGAATGCCAATGCCATGGATTCGTCGTCAGGTGGGCAACGCAGACGATCCGGCACCTGGCCGTAAGTGGACAAGCAGCTGAAAGGTTCCCCTAGCTATAAGAATGCATGCGAAAATCTGGAATTCGTAATATAAATCGAAATCAGTTGCACGATGGCGCAATAAGTGCACTGGCAAAAATATATTGCCCCTAGTTCGTTGTCCATGTGGGAAACAGATTTATTGTCCATATACCACTTACCATTCCAACTTCAAGGCATACATGTCATATTTGTAGATCTATTGAAACAATATCTTTATTAACTTGACTTAAATGCTACTTTACGAATAATTAGATCATTGATATGTTTAAATGCTTAAAGAAACCCCTGTTTTTCCTAGTGCATCTACGAATGCAAGCAGGAAGGGGAATGCAGAATGCGATTCTTGGGAATCGTATCCCAGCTGCCAATGTTTTTCTCTCGATTTCTGTCTGTCTTCGCAGTCGCCATTTGCATAAGGTTGATTTACAGTTGAGCGAAGTTAGTCTGCATACTGCAAAGTTGGAGATAACAAGCCAAATATTCTGGAAAACCTGTGCAAATATTGAAAAATGTTTCCCCTGCGTCCTGATCTACCGCAGGCGGTTCCCTCCTTTCCGTCACACAGCTCCTTGAGCATCGAAGAGTTTAACAATGTGAAGTGGAAGGATGTAAACGATTGCAATAACAACTGCATTCGAGAGGAGCCAGTTTCGAGACCCAAATCCAACCGCCATGTCTTAAGGTCTTTAAGGAGTTTCCATAGCTACTTTGTACTTTGTACTTCCCATACTAATTGTTCTGGTTTTCTCACTCTTTTCAGGCGAACTCGCAGCTTGAACGCACCATCGCCGGTCCAGCAGTTCGGACCATGTGGACGCATCATGAAAAACTCCGCCATGGTGATGCAGATCCAGGATCCTGCCAGTCAGCGTCTCACCTGGTACAAGCCACCACTCACCGTCCTGGTGATCAAGAAGGTCAGCGATGCCTCGGTGCTGGCGCCGTTCGTCTACCTGGTGGACTGGCTGCTGCAGGAGAAGAACATGGTCGTTTGGGTGGAGTCGGCCGTGCTGGAGGATGCCCAGCTCAACGAAAATGTCCGATTCAAGGCCATTCGGGATAAGCTGGTGACATTCAAGTGAGTCTGTGTACAAGTAGAATGTGTAAATGGGCTAATAACTTAACCATTAATCCCTCAGAGATGGCCGTGATGACCTGACCGACCGCATAGACTTCATAGTTTGTCTGGGTGGCGATGGAACACTGCTGTATGCTTCGCTGCTCTTCCAGCAATCTGTGCCTCCCGTGATGGCCTTCCACTTGGGCTCCCTGGGCTTCCTCACACCCTTCCGCTTCGACAACTTCGAGGAGCAGCTCACCAGCGTCCTGGAAGGTCACGCTGCCCTAACGCTCCGCAGTCGCTTGCGCTGTGTTATGCATCGCAGGAGCGATCGAAAGCACGAGGCAAAATCTCTGGAGGCAGATCCAGATGGAGATGCGCGACCTGCAGCCAACAGCATACTGGTGCTCAACGAAGTGGTCATTGATCGAGGTCCCTCGCCCTATCTGAGCAATATTGATTTGTTTCTGGACGGAAAGTACATCACGTCGGTGCAGGGCGATGGCCTGATCGTTTCGACGCCCACGGGAAGCACGGCATATGCGGCGGCGGCCGGCGCATCCATGATTCATCCCTCCGTGCCGGCAATTATGGTGACTCCCATCTGCCCGCATTCGCTCAGCTTCCGACCTATTGTGGTGCCAGCAGGAGTGGAGCTGAAGGTGTGTGACTTCTTTTTTGACCCATAAATCCCGGAGATCCCTTTCTAACATCCATTGCATTTTCAGATATCAGTATCCCCCGAGAGCCGCAACACATCGTGGGTTAGCTTCGATGGACGCAACAGGCAGGAGCTCTTCCATGGTGACAGCCTCCGTGTGACCACCTCCATTTATCCTGTGCCATGCATCTGCGCCCAGGATCAGATATCCGACTGGTTCGCCTCCCTTGCCGACGGACTGCACTGGAATGTGCGTAAGCGACAGAAGTGCCTGGACGAGCTGTCGGATCTCACGGCATCCGGATCGGAGGACACGCTGGACGAGATCGAGAACATGAAATTGTATGATGTGTAGTGCGTAAGTCCCTGTTGCTAAGAGAAACCGTAGGTTAGAGCTTTTAGTGGTAGTTCTAATGCTTCGCCCTGTGCTTAGTGTGTAATTTTTGTAGTATTTTCCAAGTATCTATTTCGAAACGAATTGTTTGAACACATTTGCCAAATGTATGGGAATCATTTTACTATTCGTACTGTTTAAAACAATAGCAATATTGTACATTTCAGCTAGTTAAATATAAGTGCAGGCAGACTGTAATCAAAATCTTTAGCGAGCATTGCTGGCCGCATCTCAAATCTTTGAGAATGAACTTCAAAAAGTCCCACTTCTAAAGAGATAAGCAATTGAATTATATAACTTAATAAAATAATACCTGTACATTCAGCTAGTAGCCTCACATTAATGGAATGTTCCGCACATTTTACCAAATTTAGCTGGAACATAATTTAAAAACATTGTCATGTTGTGCTGTAGATTAAGGCTGATTGCAAACTGATTGAAATGTGTTCTCCAGCTTTGCCTTGTATAATTCGCATTAGTGTAGTTGCAAACACACCCAGATCATCTACATCTAGACTGGTTTTAGAGCGCCTCTCCCAGGCCACTTGTTGCATGTTGTTCACCTCGCGGCTGCCTTTGGATCGGATCGGATCGGATCGAATTGATTCGGATTGGGATTGGGATTGGGATTGGATTGGATTGGATTCACGTGGTTGCCACGCACTTGGGCCTGTCAAAAAAAATTAGTTTGCATCGATTTGGGTGCGAATCGAAAGTGTAGCTATCGCCGATGCTGAGGCTATATGCTTGCGCCCTCAGGCGGTACGAGCCATGTTCATTACGACGCGGCTCAAATCTTGTGCCATTGTTCATTGCGAGCGATCGTGTTTTAGCCGCATGTTTTCGCCTTTTTTGCCCGCCGAACTCAAGGTGTGCGCCCCGTTTTTTTTTGCGTGTGCGTGTGCGACAGGTGTGCGATGCGTGCCTATCTGGTCGTGTGAACTGCATAAAATCTGAGCGTAGTTGATGGCGAACGTTGCCAGCGAACGGTTGTAATTGAATTGGGAATTGTGCTTTAGTTGGGCAGTGAGCATTTGAAGTAATGAATCCCGAAGATATGCAGCGGGCGCGGGAAATGGCCAATGGAGACGCCTCGACGCCTGGCAGTTCGCCAGCTCCGCTGAGGAAAGCACTGCCCATCAGTTTGCTGGAAAAGCGAACTCAGTTTCGGTAAGTTGTCTCGAAAATGTCCTTGAAGTGCCATTCATTTTCCTACTTAAACCTAAATAGGTTTAATTGGTTTCATTATTTCTAAAAATGCAAGATGCGTTGGATATGCAAACAAGAAAATCTTTAAACTTAAGAGTGCTTCTATGAAGTTGGTTTGGGACAAGGAAAATTGTAGTTGCGAATATAGTTTTTTAGAAAGTTAAAAGTTATTTCATGTTACTTTTGAATACTTGAAAATTCTGAACCAACATGTTTTTATTTCTCTTCCTATACAAATCTTCTGTTACCTTTTTTTACCTATTTTTTAATACATATAAGTTTATGACTTACCTAACAGTTTCTGTTAATGTTCTTTAAATGGAATATTTTCTAAGCTTAGAAATTTAAAAACATCCGAAAATAAGCGATAGTGTGACCATAGAGTGTAACTGGTGATATATATACTGGTGATATTTTTCGATATCAGCATTTTCGCGCAACTGCCACACTGACGTGAATTGGTACGGGAACAAAAACACAAATATCATGGCCCCATTGAAACTCGCGCTCAGGAAACTGCAAATCAGGAGCTAGTCGCCGCCAATCCTTAAGTCGGGAAGTGGTCCATCGAAAGTGGGTGTCGTCGGCAGGTGCATCGTCTAAGTGGGTCAAGCTGAGGCCAACACAACACAACACAACATAACGCAACACTCACATTCGCGCACACATTGGTGCGCAGACACATATACGCACACACCCACACGGCTGCAAGCAATGAAGTCCTCCACCTCCATAGCGGTTAACCCAGCCCCAACGACCACCCCCTCGGCCGCCCAAACGGTGCCCAAGGCCACTGGATGCTCAGCGCGACTCGCCGCCCTGGTCCAGGACGACCTCGCCAATCAGCTGCTCCATGTGAACAGCGGGCGACAGGGACAAGGAGGCACTGCAGCATCATCGGCACCAGGTCCTGGCCTGAATAACGGCACTGCCAGCGATGACCTCGGGATGCGTTTGTGGTGGTAAGTGGGCGGCCAGCGATGACAACAACTGAGCTGGCTTCATCTCTTATTTTTTGCTAGCTGTGATCGTGTTTTAAATGATTTCGTTGCATTTATTTGAACTCTTTTTAAGAACATGTAAAACAGGTACAGCCCTGTTTGGCACAGCAGAGGAAATGTACCACCTACATATGTATATGTGTAGTATATAGTGAATAGTTGGCAATCAATTAGAGCTGGCCGGAAAACGCTTGGCTCTCGAGTGGCCCACACATGTTGTTTTGTAGTTGTTGGTTTGTAGTTTTCAGCGAATTTGAACTACTGTTAACACGTGTGACGAATGTGTGACATGTGCCACATGTGGGCCACTAAAATCGATTTTCATCACATCAATACCTCAATGTTGTGCCTCACATTTAGACGAAAAGTATAGGTTTATAGAGTTTTTAAAGCCTCTGTTAACGGAGCTGTATATACATATTTATTAATGGCCACTTTTTGATGAGTAACACTTACGTGCTTAGATTGTTCTTATGGCGCTATAAAATGACTGCGTTCATCAATCATATGTTTGTGGAATTTGATAGCAGCAATTAAACAGCCGCTGTACGCTGATTACATTTACATAACAGTGAGAGCACCTGTTGCTTTTAGGCACACACACACACACATGCATGCATGCGATTGCGACGCGTGGCTGCGCTCAGCTGATTTCCAACCAGCGATGTCCGGGGAAAACCCGCCAAGCGATCTGGCCGCTCCATTGTTTACAATCGCTCGGCTCGCGAACTTTTATTTTCGAATCGAAATCGCACACAAGTCGTTCAATTTAATCACCTTTTCGGCGTCCCAACTCAGTTATCGCATATTCACCGGACAGCACGGTCGTGTTCGCTCTCCGTCCCGCCATTAAAAGCTCACCTGTTGATCGTGGAACGTCGATTTGTCGATCGCTTTTCGTGTTGCGATTCAATTTGACTCGATTCGATTCGATTCGGTCGTTTACCTACCTCCCCGTTGGTCAGTTTATAAGTGTAAAGTCGCCGTAGTGCTGGAGGCTTTGCCTTGGCTCGAGCTGGTGCTAAGGAGAAAATAAAACAGATTATATAACGTGTAATTAGAGCACTTTGCTGGCAGCCACTGGTTAACGTTTTCTAGCGCAGACATGACTTGGCATTTCTGGGCTCCAAGCCCCAAGCCCCAAGCCCACTTTCGATTTCCTTCTACGGCCAGCTTAAAGCCAGCTGGCTGGCAATCCATCAATCTACGGGCACTAGATCTTGCAGATACAATGCAAACTTCTCGAAGACTTTGCTAGATGGTTCTGCACGAAACTGAGCTCACACTGAAGAACTGGAGGTCGAACTATACAAGTCGGGCTCTCAGTGTAGTTGCTTAACAGAAGCTTAGCTCCTCAAATTAAATAAGTTGTTATCGTTAAATGTTACTACCTCGCATTTGACAGAAACTAATCTACTACAGATCATCATGAAGAGTTTTATAACCCAGTTCTTCTGTCACACTCTTTGAGTCACTTAAACCAACATTAGAGCAGTGTTGTTGGCTAGAATAAACAAATCCACAAGGGGTTAATTATCTAACTAAACTAAACTAACCTTAACGCGTGCTTTGTAGTACAAAGTTTGTACAAACAAATGAAAGCCTGGCAATGTATTTGCTTTATTGGCTGGGCGCTGCATAAAATATATTAAACAAATTAGTTGTAAATATTGGCATTTATTTAGAGTACCTTTTTGGATTACATAAATTCGTTATGGCAGTTAGTTTACTACTAATAAATTAAACCATCAAGATTGCAGTTTATTACTGCTTAGAATAGCCATCGACTTAGCCTGGCCCATTGTAAATAGCTTGATGTATCATTTTTGAAGAGAAAATTGCTAGTTAATTGCATAATAATCTATGAAAAGTAATTTCCCACTGTACCGAAGTACGTTTTAATAACAAACAAAGGTGGCACGTGCACTATGAAAGTTCAGCTGTAGTACCTGGACTTGCAACTTTAGAACCTACAAATTCATGACGAAAGGCGTCATTTGAATTATATCACTGCCAGCCCGCGCTGACATGTTGACACGTTGCGCCCAGGTGGCTCCACTGATCCGGAGGGGCAGTTCCCTTGTCCACTTTCCGATCCATTCAATGATAATCGCTGCACTTAGTGAATGCCGCTGCGCATTACGCTGGCTCGGTTCGTCCGTATATTGATTAATTAATTTGTTTCGGTTTTCTTTGTGCCCATAAGTCATTTATAATTCGCTTTATGTTCCCCATCTATTGTCATAGTCCGATTACTACGGATGTAACCGGCGATTGCGACTAAGGGGGTGGTGGCTTGTGCCTTTGTTTGTTTTACAGGAACGTTTCAATGGGTTGTGCCTACTTTTTGCTTCCTGATCTGGGTAGAAATAGAAGAGTGGGAAGGCTTTGGATCACGCGATGCTATGATTTTGGTTATGCCATAACTATATAACTATATAGTCAATTAGAATTCCAAATGGGAGTGATCGCTCGACTGAAACGAGCGCCAAATCCAATTAGTCTCTATGTGAAGAGGTTGTGCGGTGATTAGATTGTTGTGCAGCTGAATAAATACGCCCCTCAAATATAAAAATTCAATTCTTGCCAAGTCAGTGGAAGGATCTGCTAGGGCTCCAAAATTCAAGAAGTACTCCCCCCCTCTGTTAAGGCTCCCCATCTTATCAGGCACTCGACAGAATCTTGGCGCGACCTCTGTTTTTGAACTGCTGATGGGGCACTTTTGGAAAGAAACCGAAATGATTGGGATCTTCAAGCTCATCGCACACACGGGTCACGATTTCTAGATTAATGGCTGGCGATACTGTTATGCTCAAGTGGTTTGTTGTTTGAAACGAGCTGCAGAGAAGACTGTTTAATTGTGGCCTAAGTGGACGTATAAATTGAATCTTTTTTTTTTCGTTTTTTGGTTTCTCAAAGGTTGTTGACCAAAGGCAAAGCGATCACGAACAAAAAAAGATTTAATTATATTTCTCGTTATAAAGCTAACTGTGCTTGCTTAGTACGTCCGAGTTATTTTTTCGTGCGGCTCTGCCAGCGGATTTCTTGCCAATTGATTTATACTTGACATCGTTATGTGTCCGAGCAGGCGATAAAAGTTGGCCAAGTCCAAATCCCGCCAAACCGCCCCAATACCCCGTTGACGGAAGCTGGCTAATGACGCATATTAGGCCTTGTGCCGCTCCTTTCCAGCCATCTTTGGATGGCACTTGCGTCAAAGCCGGAACTACGTCTCTGGTCCGTTAGGTTGGCCAAAAAACAAAGCAACCAAAACAAACTATTCGATTGCTAATAACAAATTTAATTTGCACAAATTTCCAAAGAAACACAAAACCAGTTCGAATACGAAAACCCAAACAAAAAAAACTGATCGTTTTTGTTTATCAACTTTTACCACGCGCCAAAGCAGTTACCGTTTTTATATCCCACAAAAATGTATTGCATTCTTTTGTTACCAAAATTGTTAGCTTCGTTAACACCTCCGGCAAAAAGGGAGCAAGGTTAGCACGGGTATTTACCATTGGCTCCAATCAGGGCCATTTCAAGGGTGTGGGCTTCCAAGAAATGCCAAGCGAAATGTTTAGCTGAATTTTCCCGCCCAATCTCTAGCGGCACAATGTTTTAACAACACGAATCTCCTGTGAACGTTTTGAGTGATATTCGGTAATCAAAAGACTTTGAACATGACGTGCCTGTCGGACATTGACCTGGCCACCCTGCACCAGCACCGTCTGGAGGAGATCTTCAGCTACAAGCTGGCTTGGAGTGGCACTGGCCACCAGCAGACGCAGTACAATGATCTCCTCATGCACCACAATGCCTCGCTGAAGCGCCAGAGAATAATCCAGCACACGGCCAATATGGCCAGCACAAGGGCAAAGGATCAAGCCGCCTCCTCCACTGGTGAGACTGGTGTGGCCACCAGTCCAGGGAACTTTCTGGCCAAATCCCAAGAGGAACCTGATGACGGCTACTTCGATTCCACGACACGACGCAGTCGTAGTGGCACTTGGCCGTAAGTAATCCTAACTAAGCCAATTCGCGGCAGCCCCCAAAAAATCCCGATAAGCAAAAGTCAGAAATCAGAACAGTTAAAAAAAAAAGTGTTTTGAACTAGATAAAACTATGAATATGAGTCATTCGCTTTGAGTTCTCATTATTTTCATATGACAAAATAAAGGTTTGAATCTACTAGGCATATTTGTTTATCTAAATGAAACTTCAATTTGAATTATTTTTTTGTGTGATTCGTTGATTTTTGTACTTTACTCCATGGCCTTGAAATTTGTATGTACTGCGATAATTAGGCCTTAAAATATAAATTTAATTACTATCGACTAGACCTTGAGTTTTGAAATAACGCGCAGCCATTAAATTATAATAGAAATAAACAAAGTATTGCAAAATCAGAAAAGAAAACCAATTATCGGATAAAGAACAAAAAAGACAAGTAATAAATCGTGGATGACGTATTTTTGCTCAGTGGGGTTGTCTGAAAGTTATCAGGTCGTGCAGCATTTGTTCGCGGCATGTCTGCGATAAGGAGGGTTTCTATAATCAAGTGTTTACCACGTTCTTGGTGCGTATCAGGTGTGAAAAGTGTGGTGTGCATATAGGCGCTTATTGTTTACGCAGCTCAAATCGCTTAATAGTACTAACCGTACTTGCCGTACTTATCGGTTCACAACTGATATTTCCCTATCAGCATGATGAAGCAAACTGTTATCTATTATATAAGTTATATATTAAATAAATTCCTTCGGGCTGCACTTAGGTTGAAAAATAGAAATCACGCAGCTTTCAGTTTATTCATGGCAGCAAACAAGTCCTTGACCTTTCCGCATAGTTCAGCGTGTGCTGCGTGTTTTCATATTTATACTTTTTGGCCACTTGAAAACGAGTTTGTTAACACCTCGCTCATTGGTACTACGATGGCGCCGTCTGTTAATTTATGTGTAGGTTTTTTTTTCTTCACAAGCTACTAATTTTTTACAGTTTGCTTGGAAGAACTTGAGACGCCAGTTAGATTCGAAATCGGTGCCAGTTTGTGCTCGGCGCCGGCCATAAACCAAGAGCAACAGGTAGATATACTATACATACATGCTTGTACAATATTGAAATATATTCAAATCGGAACGAAATCGGAGTGACAGTCGCTCGTGACCGACTCGCCGTGCCGAAATCCAAAGGTGTGCAGGTCAGGTGGCTTTAACCGCATTTGCATGGCTTGTCTGGACGGCAAATCGATTATACATATAGTAGACCCCTCATTAAAGCCCTCGGGAAATTGGAAATGAACCGGACCTTGCCAGTGAATTTACGAATTTTTAACCATTCTCATGCTGACGTTCAGTGGGGAATTAAGTGTCTTTTAGTGCCGATTGATTCTCTCACCTGCAAACTCAAACTCAGTTTAGTCTGTGCGTTTAGTCGATCGAGCGAGTGCGTTTAGCGGGCATTCACTGTGGAACATGTCGCGTAAGTGAAGAAATGCATCTGAATTTCCTCAGAAGTCGTTGTCATGATTAAGTCGTTGGGTAAACAAGATCACCTCCTGTCACCACATCCACCTGCCTCAGAACATATGCGTCATCGTAACGTAATTTCCCTGACGAGCTCCTTTCACCCAAGTTTCTGTGGTTGTGCCTTGTCTTCAAGTGAGTCAGATCCTATTTTTATAATCACAATGGGACTATGTCCGTGATTGAATGATGAAATAAGGGCAATGCGATTAAATTATGTCATGGATGAAGAATGATAGTAGGCGGCTATGTGGACTTCATCGATCAACTAAAACGTGTTTACAATTTTGCTTTAGCACCTTGAATTATCTTATCTTCCTGACTGTGGTTTCTGATGCTTCCTAACGATCAGAACGCTTGATTCATGGAATAGGGAAATGAGTAGCGATTTTAGCTTATTTCGATTTTTTTCATAATAATAACTAAAGCAGTGATTTTATACATGTGTTTCAATGTTGTTATGTATAATTTTTTTAAATATAAAGTCGAATTAAGCAAGGAACCCGATGCATCCCACTGTTCTGCATCTACGGCGCCCATGGTGCAGTGGTCCAGTTCCTGTTAGTCTGTCCTACGGCTCATTGGCTTACCTCTTTGTGGCTCTCTGTGCTGAGTCACTGCGAATTAGCACATCAATCAAACCCGCCAGCAGCAGCCCCACACACTCACACACTCGCGCGAGTTACCAAATTGCCTTAGGTCGAGACTGTGAGAGTCTACGATGTGCATACATACACATCTCTATGTACATATGAATTGTCTTGTATTTAATTTTATCTATAAGGATATTCAAACGGTCGACTGTTCTAGTAACTCAGAATGATCAAGCTTTATTAACAAACAATTATGTATGCTTCTATGGTTACACGCTAGAGCATAGGATTTATTGTCCCGTTAGTCTATTCTCTTAGAGTAGAGACGAAAGCTTTATTAGGTATTTATGTATGTCCCTATTGTTATTCGTCGGTGCTTATGATCCCGTTCGTTGATATGCACAGAGCAACGGCAGAATAATAAGAGTACGAGCATTGCTCTCCCCGGGAATCCTTCAAAGGATTGCTTATAATTTAACTTTTCACATTTCGAATATTATAAAATTATGTGTCACAATTATAGTTAAAACTTGTATTTATGTGATCTTATTATTATTATGTAAATCATCTGTCCAAATAAATACAGTACAACGCTTTAGGAGAACATAATTTAAGAGAAGAGGAGAAGATTCTCAATATTCAAATTCTCTTAACACTTAAAACCAACACATATGCTTAACATGCGGTTAACAGTTCGCGCTCTTGCTCTGTTGGCATGTGCAATTCCTGTTTGTTTGGGCCGCAGAATCAACAAGTTTATTTGCGCTGCTACGTGTTGTTGTAATGAAAACAAAAATAAAAATTCGTTATACACATACCTTTATATTGTGTGTTTCGAACACCAAATTGGCCTGTCAGTGATTTTGTAACCTTCGAACGAGCAGCAGTCGCGCTCGCATCGGAATTTCCATTCCCAACAAGTTTGTGTGGTGCTCAACACCAAGTAACTGTCTATAAACCGATAATAAAAAGGGCGTGACGATCCAAAATAGCTAAGAACTTGGCGTTATGCAGCACCAAAAGTTAAGACTAGCTTCGGCCTTACAGCGCCAGATATCCGAGGCTGAGGAGCAACAGGTGACCCCAGGGGCGCCCGATCCACGTATTTTGAGGTGTACTCTTAGTGGCAAATATTCGTTGTGTATCTGACATATATATAATGCGATTCTGCGATTTGAATCTTTTCAGGCGCACTAGAAGTCTGAATGCTCCGTCGCCATTCCAGCATTTCGGGCCATGTGGTCGCATTATGAAGAACTCCGCTATGGTGATGCAGATTCAGGATCCGGCCAGCCAGCGTTTGACCTGGTACAAGCCACCTCTCACCGTCCTCGTGATCAAGAAGAAGGACTCCCAGGTCCTGCCGCCCTTTGTCCAGCTGGTCGAATGGCTGGTGCAGGAGAAGCACATGGTTGTCTGGGTGGAGTCCGCCGTCCTTGAGGACAAGCTGCTGCGGGATGACGTTAAACTGGAGCAGGAGAGCTCCAAGTTCCAAAAAGTGCACGGACAGTACGCCGGTGTTAGAGCTCGTTTCCTGGCACTGCGTGAAAAGCTAGTGACCTTTAAGTGAGTATAGTTTGAAATTAACTGAAAGTAGTTTTTCCAGATGAACTAATGGTGTACATTCCTTTTCCGAATCCCCAGAGATGGCCGCGATGACCTGACCGATCGGATTGACTTTATTGTCTGCCTGGGCGGCGATGGCACTCTACTGTACGCCTCCCAGCTGTTCCAGCAATCTGTCCCACCGGTGATGGCCTTCTATCTGGGCTCCCTTGGCTTTCTTACGCCCTTCCAGTGCGACAACTTCCAGGAACAGGTGACCAATGTCCTGGAGGGTCATGCGGCTCTAACGCTCCGTAGTCGCCTGCGCTGTTCCATCCATCGCAAGGGCGAACGCCGCAAGGAGTCGCTGCTGCACTCGGTGGGCGGTAATCTCCTGATACCGAATTTCCACAGGCAGCTCAACTACGTGGAGCTCAACAACGGACAAACAGGAAAAGCTGGCTGCAATAATAACAATGGCCCCAACAATAGCATCTTGGTGCTCAACGAGGTGGTCATCAACCGAGGACCCTCGCCGTACTTGAGCAACATTGATATCTTCTTGGACGGCAAATACATTACGTCGGTGCAGGGCGATGGCCTGATCGTTTCGACGCCCACGGGAAGCACGGCATATGCAGCGGCAGCCGGTGCCTCCATGATCCATCCCTCTGTGCCGGCCATTTTGGTGACGCCCATCTGCCCGCACTCGCTCAGCTTCAGGCCCATTGTGGTACCCGCTGGAGTGGAGCTCAAGGTGAGCTGGAATATATCTTATAATGACTCACTTTTGTTTTCAATTAAAACCGCAAAATTGTATGCTTTAATTAGGAAACTTTTTATGACAACCAAGTTAATTGTATTATTTTTTTAAATTAACTTATTTAAGAAGCTCGACAACTAACCGTTCTCCCTTGAACTTCCAGATATCAATTTCACCCGATAGCCGCAACACCTCACGCGTCTCCTTCGACGGACGCAACGACCAGGAACTCAACCATGGGGACAGCCTGCGAGTGACCACCTCAATCTATCCCGTGCCCAGCATTTGCTCCCAGGACCAAATCTCCGATTGGTTCGATTCCCTGGCCGAGGGTCTGCACTGGAATGTCCGCAAGCGGCAGAAGTGCCTTGATGAGCTGTCGGACCTGACCGCTTCGGGATCGGAGGACACGCTCGATGATTTTGACAATCTGCAGATCTACGACGCGTAATGGGCACCCGGCTCAAGCGCAGTTTGCTAGCGTGGCCAATTAGACTAGTTGTAGTCGTAGTTCTTAGGGCTTGTGTGCTAGTGTGCAATTTGGTAGGCTTAATAATGTAGGGAAAATACTCTGTTGTACTATATAAACCTTAAGTCGCTTGGTTGAAATGTTAAATGTTAATTGAATCCGATCGCAATGTTTGTCTAAGCTAAACATATTCTGTTGATTCTTGTGAACAAAAGCAAAAAACAGCTTACGCTTAGCTCTTAAGTTTTTATTATTACATAGCATACGATTGATTGCGCCGAGTGCTAAGTACTTAAGCTGACTCGCGTTATCTGTACAATTCGATGGAGGTAATAAAACTGTATTATTTACTTAAAGCGCCACAAAATCCATTCCTTTTGTATTTCTGCTTGGTTTTGTTTCTGCGCAACAGGCAAATAAAAATGCAATTAACTAAATAAGTAGAGGGTGGAATAGCCGGAGCAGTAGCAATCCGCAAGGACACTTAAGGCGACAAGGCTTTTATGGAAGTAGAACTAATGGCGCGGCAATTGGTCAATGTCCAGAGAGCTAACTGAGCTAACATCCATCTTGGATGGTGTGCACATTAATCATAAAATCACTAAAGGATTCTAAGTTAGGACTTCCAACGAATTGAGTATGGTCTTCAGATTATAATCAACTACATCTCTATAGTGACCTGCATTTGGAAATCCCTAAGAGCTAGACCTAAAAGTAAGTCATCGGCAGACAATGGTCTGCACAATAGCGAATGATTATAATACTTTAATACTTTAGCTGGCCGAAAAGTTTTCCTTCCAACACTTTCCCAAGTGTAAAAGCCGCTCCATAAATCAAAAGCATAAAATAAAAGCTGGCAATAAATGTGACTAGAAGTGTTCTATGCCACCACACCCACTAAATGCTCGTCCGAGTGTGTGTACGTGCGAAGTGCGTTTATTATCAATTTTCACGCTTTTCCTCGGCGCCTTTCCACCGCTCACTTGGCGAGCAACAAGTGAGGAGCCGAATGATTTCCACAGCTTCCTATCGCTTCGGCATTTTCCTCTGACTGGCGGATAAAAGCAATGCGTATTATCCGAGCCATCCGATTGGTCGTCCTTGGCCACACCTCCTTTTTGGACACTGCGCAGGACGAGTCATCTGCCTCAATTACATGCTGGTTCCTCTAAGTGAAAGAAACGGCTGAAAGGACATTAATTTAATTTTTCTTTTATTCGTTATCCGTCTTAAATGCTTTGCTCTATATTCTGGCTTAAAACCGCTTAATCGGGTCAACGAAAAACCGCTATCATGGAAATGCATTATATTAAAATAATATCAGGATATTAGAGAACATAAAGATCTATCTCTTCAACATCGATAAATTACTTAATTTTAAGGATATTATGAATTATTAGGGATCTAAATTTTTGTAACATTCAAAGTTTACTGAATTTGTGGGATAACAGAAATTATAAAGGATCCTATCTTCTTGTACACGTGTAGTTTTATTTTCCATGATTTTCAAATCTTTTGACTAAAATGACTGTTACAATTTCTTTCGAAAATGATCTTTCTGAAAATTCTATAAATATCTAGCTACCATAGCGTATTGGTTATAAGTTATCTGCACTCAGGTGTGCAAGTGCCCGGCTAGCTCAGTCGGTAGAGCATGAGACTCTTAATCTCAGGGTCGTGGGTTCGAGCCCCACGTTGGGCGAAACACTTTTTTTATTAATTAATTATTAATTAATAATTAAATATTTTTTTATTTAAGCAGGTCACGAAGTTATTTGTTAGCCAATTTTCTTCTATATGAGTTGCAACAAGAAATTATACAATTGTGTAACAGTTTTTGAACAGTAACAGTTTTATGTGGATCTATAGATCCTTTCCTATATTTTAGCTCGTTTTAAGTTGAAAATAATTGAAAATATTTAGTTAAAATCAAACAAAAATCCCATCAATCAGCCACTCAGCTTTTCACTTTCACTGGCAAGGAAGAAAATCCCCATTCCGCACAGCCAAAGCCTTTTCATTTGGCTGCGATAGAAGAACGCAATAATAAATTCAAAATATTTGCGGAATTTTCTAATGAAGTCGAGCTCGTTCTCCACTAAGACAAATGCCGAGCGAAAAAGGCGAACTGAACTATGCGCAGGCAGGAGCAAAGATGCTGAAGATGATGTGGCACGTGTTGATATTCCAATTGAATGCCACCAAATATGCGGCACCCAGGACACAGGACGCGGCGTAGCATCCCCAGTCCATGGGGAATTGGAAAATATATCTGCACCACCACTGCATACCCACACGAGCCGGGTGACATTTGAACTTTGGCTGGGGAATTACTGGCACTCGTCCTTTTAAATAGATTTCGCAAATGCTAATGACAGCTCGAGCTCGAGGATTGTGTGTTGCATTTCAAAACAAAAGGAAATTAAACGTTTGCGGCCGGTTGAGTTTTCCGGTTTCCTTTCTCCCACCACTTTTTATATACTCGATTGCGATAAAAACTTGACCACAGAGGCCAGAGATTTCCATCGGAGAGGCCCGCATCAGTTCTAGAGCCACATTTGTCATCGATTTAACCCCCAGCATATATACTCGTACATATAGCATATGAAGTTAAGCTGTCATATGTGGCGAATTCCATTTGTCAGGCCCAACAAAAAAAAAACCGAAGCGGGCCTTTTTAGCCCCATTTTAATCCGCTCCCAAAGGCATTTCTGCATTTATTGTATTATTTAATGCCATCAGTCCTGGTCGATTTCTAGTCCATTAACTTTGAAGTTATTTTGGCGTCGCCACTTTAACACTTCGATGGAACTCTCCACCTTTTTTTTATAGCTCCATTGTAGTTGTTGCCGCCAATGCTATTTTCCCCCGATTTTCCATCGAACACTTTTACACAAAGCAAGTGCTTGAAATCGATTTGTGAGTGGTTTTGGTTTTCCTTTTAAGTCCAGGGAAATGTCTTCGTTTTGCGGCCTGCAATTAAAGGATGAGCTACTTAAGTTTAGCTTAGACGCATTTGAAAAGAAAAATTAATTAAATGACTAATTTTTAAGAATATATTAACTGATCTACAAGTAAAGATACAATGAAGTAATTGATGTAGGATATCATGCATACACAATTTTAAATGGCATTTTTATTGATAAGTAAGTGTATAAGCTGCTGATACATTTTTTATTCTTAACTTTTTCACTAAATTGTTTATATGATCAAATTCATATTCTATAAGTGTACATAGGAAACCAGGTGATTGTTTGACTTATTTGTTTAAACTTCTTTAGAATCAAGGCTACTTAAAGGTAAGTTTTTTTTAAATCAAGGTGATACGCATACCCATTTTTGACCGCTTAAACCTTTCAGTCTGTTTAAATTTTTATATATCGTCTGCTCCATACACTGTATTTCATTCCATTGTGGATGCCTGTCATAATATCTTCACTTCCATATGCAAATTTCGGACCCTAAACGTGATCGCCAAAGCTGCACCATCATTTTAATGCCTATAAACATTTCTGGCCTCTGCCTCTTTTCCAATCTTCGATTCAGTCGCGTGTCGTTTTCCAATCGCAGCGGTCTTTGTATCTGCGCATCCGTATCCGTATCCGTATCTTTATCTGTCTTTTGCCATTCGTCGCGTGTCCCATCCGTCTGGCGGCATAAATTTACCAACAGCCTAAATGGATTAATTGAAGCGGCCTATGAGTAAGTGTACTCGAGAATCCGTCAGGTGGTTGTATCCACAAACTGTCTGCCGGCAGCGAAACTCCACCGGAAATTGGTTAAATCAGTGCATCAACACGTTTGAATTCACATTTGCCATAAGGCCAATGTCCTGGGGGATATGCAATACACCTGTTACACCTTCGCCTGGCAAAAAAAAAAAAAAGGACGCAAATTGTGACCTCGTTATGCGAAAATAAGGGTCGTGTGCGACTTAAAGATGGTTTTCTTATGGTCGTGAGATGAGGATGCTGTGAAAAAGGCGGGAAATACTAAGCTATGCAATGAATTACTGCCGTGTGACTTTAAAATATTTAGTGACTAGAGTTAATACGAAATGGTAAATTATTTATGAAACGCCTTGAGCGATAAGTATAGATTACAAAGAATGTGTAAGAGCTAAGCGAATGACTTTGAACTTAAATAATATATACATATATTTAAAACGGTTTCACATAAATTAAAAGTTCTTCCCACCGAATGTTTTTAAAATAAGTTTACTTCCCTTAAAGACTTTCAGTTTTTGACTTTAGCTAAGTGCGGAGCCCATTGAAGATGTCCTTTCTTGTTCCCAAAAATTGAGTTGCCACTTAGGAGGCGAAAATCAATTAGGCATAATATGCGTGTGCCGCCCCTCTCCATATCCATATATATATATATGTACATATATATATATGTATATATCTATCTATATCTACATATATGGCGGGCAACCCCGAAATGCGTTGCATACTTACAGGCGTAGCGAAAATAAATTCAAACAGAGGAAACCCCAACGCACACACACATAGATGTGTGTATGTATGTGGAGAGCGAACACAATGAGGGCAATTGAGCAGAATCATTGCCGTTGGCAGTTTCCATCAATATGCCAGGATGGGGGAGGAGCAGCAAGGGGGAGCAGCAGGGGGGAGTGGGCAGGAACGGATAAGGATAAGGGGAGTGTGCTGCAACAGGCAGCAGACAACAAGTGGCAGGCAGCGCTGCCAGCGTCCTACCGACAACAGCCCGCACCACGGACACATCTGCCACCAGGACACGAGGACACCAGGACACCACGACACCCGGCCACATCCTGGGCGCAGTCGTCCGCCGTCGACGTCGCAGGCGCCTCGTGCGCCGCTGGCCAGCGCATCTGCGTTCAGTGCGAGATGAGATCTCGTGGCTGATGGACGTGCCCGTTTCCCACGCTCGCAGTGCAGCCTCAGCACCAGAAAGAACACTTGTGGCACTAGTTTAGTTTTGTTTCCAGCAACAAAGTCACTCTCGGCAATTCCAACAAATGTGCGGCGAAATCCGTGTTTAAATCGCAAGCACCACGCAACCAAGCGTCTTCTAAAAATATGTGAAAACTTCAAAGATTTCAGGGTGTAAGTTGAAAATGGATATTGCATTCAGAGTGTTTATCAATTCTTACTGAAAACTTTTCTTTTCTATTTTACCATATTTACATACTAAGACTACTTTGAACTTAAGTTGCTTGAAATTGTTTTAGTGGTTCAATTACAAGTGATTAAAACGCAAAAATTACGACTACTTGCTAACAATACTCACAAGCAAGGAAATGGCAATGCTAATTTCTTCTATTTTAATTATAGTTACGTATTAACTACCTTGCAATGTGGAAAAGCAATTAAAATGTATTTACAAGATTCATTGCAGTTATCTGTTAAATTTTGTTAAATTAGATGACAACGACATTGAAAAGTTATTACTAGGATTAAATCCTTAAAATCTGCACTCGACTGCGAGTGATGAATGAAAATCAATCAAAAATCAATCGAAATTTGCTTTTGCATTTTAAAGCGGCTACAACTGCCTGTTTATTTAGACCTACTTGTATTTATTCAATAATCGATTTGAATCTGGCCTGCGAGGCAAACAATATTTTTCGCTCGATTCGACAGCCGACAGCGTGGTGCACAAAAAAAGAAGACAAATAAAAGTATTAACAAATATAGATGTAAATAGTATTTACCTTACTTAATATGCCCTCCGCAAATAGCCGCAATCTCATTGACTGTGGCATATTTGGGTATTGCATAATAAATCCGCAAATACATTCAGTCCTATTTGCTTTCAGTACGCGGTGGTTACCCCTAACATCATTTCGTTGTATATATGTATACTCATATTATTAAACGTAGTAGAAGGTTCAAACATTTTGAAAAGCGACCGCGAAGTATTATCACTTAAGATCTCCTATAATGCCCACTTTATGCGTCTTTTGTTGGCCAACGACCTTGCCATAAGCCCACCGAAGAGCAAACACTCCCCCCAAAGGGAAAAGGAAAAGCACTCGAGTGCCATCACAAAACACGGAAGCCACAAGTGGCCACTGCCAGCAGAAATCTCCCGGCCAACGGAGACATAACAAATCCGCCTCAAGCATCTTTATTTAAATGACTTGGTTTCTTTTTGGACTCTCCCACAGGAATACTCCAACAACGCACAACCTCACCCGCAAAAATCCGGCTACAACAACCACCTGACTCCATCAACTGGCAGCTTGCAATAGACTCTTTGGGCAGACCAGCCACAAAACCCATCCCATCCGAGCACCGACACCATCTTTCCGCAGAATTCCCCTCAACGAAAGCTAAACGAGTCGTTTATAGGAAATTACTCAGGTAAGGAAACGTGCAAGATGCTGAAGAACCAGCAGTTCCAACTCGCACAGAATAAAGTTATTCTTCATATTTCAAAACATCATATAAAAAACATCATATAAAAAACATCTTATAAAAAACATCATATAAAAAACGTCATATACAGTGTTGGAAAAAATAATAGAAACACGTGGGTTGAATCATTGATTTTAAATTTTGTGCTCAGAACGAAAGTAATATATATCATATCATATATACATCATGAACAGAGCTCAGAAACTTTTCCCATTTAAGCGCTCATTACAAATTACAAATTCATTCTTGAAATAAGCTTTTGTAGGCCTTTGTGTTTAAGCCCACTTTGGCACGTTCAAGTGGCCCAGTAGAAAACGGCTTTGTTTTCGAGTCCCGATCTTTCTGCTCAAATAGACGAATGCTCATTGGCATCGATTTGTGCTAATTAGCTTGAAAGGGGCCTCATTTACACGCCCCTGCTGCATGTGTATCTCGCTACCGTTTTGCAATTAAAATTGCAGTTTATAGCTGGTAGAAAAAAGTATATTTAGCTGCACCTTCGGGCGACGGTGCAAATTTGTACAGCAATTAAAATGGTAGTTAAAAAGCCGACTTGAAGGGCTGCCAATTCCTGGTTGATTATGCGGGAAAACCAGTTTGTGGCCGCAGACAAGCCGAGGTCTCTTCCATCTGCGCCAGCCATTGGCTTCAATGTCAAGCTCAAGTCCGCTGGCTAAGCGCGGGCCAGAGCTTTGTTTTAATTAATAAGAATCTGAGAAATGGGCACAATTTAAATAAAGTTGCGTGCCGATGATGCTTAGAGAAGCCAGCAGGCCACTACATTTTCAACCGCCGCCAGTTAAGAAATCTTGGGCACAAGCCCCAGCAGCAACAACGATTCAACAAAAAGCAACGACGAACAGTAATCAAAATAAATATCTGAGGGAACATAAATAAAGAATTAAACAATCGCATTCGTCACATCGCATCGCACATGCAGCTCAATTTAATTCAATGCAGGAACTCTATGTAGAATACTCTTTCACAAAGCTTGGTTGCGCTCAAACCAAAAACATAAAACAACATTTAAAATATAATATTTAATATTTATTTAAAACTTGAATTATTGAAAAGCTTAGTTATATATTCAATCATAGTGTATATATTCCTAGTTCCCCTTAAAATATAGTACAGCTGCGGAAAGAGCATTAAAACTTTTATTTAAAAATATGGCAAAAAGTCCTGCTTGTCTACATGCATTATTCTGGTATTAGATAAAAACATAGCAGACCACACGCGATACAAATGCACTTAAGAATGCAATTGCATTAAATTCGATTCTAATCAATTCGAGATGAAAAAAGTTCAACTTTCAGGCGCTGAAAGCCAAACTTGAAGCCCCAATGAATTAACATAATTTCAAATCTAAAAAAAAACGCTGTATCTTTTGTTTGAATCGAACTCTCCCACGCCCATAAACCGAAATCGCATGCCAATTGTTAATTAATATTTATTAAAATGTATTTTACACACTTTTCATTGTGCATTCACTTGAAATGCAAAGAGCCATGCATTTACTACGCGACGAGCACTTTCTGTATACAAACTAAGCGAATCTTTTGCGCTCGAACAAAAATTAATTCGTTTAATAAGCCACCGGCGGCACGCTAAAGTTTTTAGTTTGAGCTCAGAGCGCCGACTTGTCGGTAGAATTGGAATCCGCGGAATGAACGAGCCACCCCGAAAAAGATTCCAAAGTGAACAGGTTGTGAAAACGAAAGTGCAATCCAGACGATAGCATCCGCAGTAGCTTAATGCAAATCACACAGCCTTGACTTCTGATTCAGATTCTGATTCACGATTCACTGGCAACAGAATCATTGGCCAATTGGGATTTCAGTGCGCGTTTCTGGCTTTTCTGGCTTTCAGCGATCATCAGCCTTTTAAATATCGGTCGTTAAGAAAGATTGAGGTTCATTAGTGGCAGTGATATTGTAGAGACGAGAGTTCAGTTGCACATCTATTAAATCAGAAAAAGCTGCCAGGTAAATGGTTGCCATTATGGCTAACATTATATCATTGCTCATGAAGAAAGAAACATTGCAGTGAATATTGCCAAAGTGATGAGAAAGCTGTTAAGAACATTAAAAAATTGGATATAGTATAATATTTATATATATTATTATACCCAGAAAACAGAACAGATAGTATATGCAATATATGTATTGTAGGATCTTACCAGCTGTTGGCTTGTTACTAGAAATTATCCCATTTGTTTGCCTACAATCCATTAAAAATCTTCCCATTAACAGTAGCAGCAGTAGCGCAATTAAACGAGAAACTAATGGACAAATATAGGGACTAATTGAAATGATGCCAGATTTCCCCTGAATTCAAGCAAACGCAACAGCTTTGTATTTAGCCAGCCAACTCCAGTTGATTTAATCAATTGAAATGACAAAATTTGCTGCCGTTTGTCACGCCCCCAAGCGCGATGCAGTTGTATGAACTTTCAGCAGCTTGCCCGTCAATTTGTCAGATACTTTTCATTTGTCATTCAATGCCAACACTTTATCAATGCGAGAAGACGTCATAAACAATCAATTGTCCGCCGGGACAGGAATCAATTGTGGGCTCAATTGCAAAGTAAATTGAAGGCATTATGCAAAGACTTTTGGCGGAAGACTTGATTCATCTTTGCCTTCAATTACGAGACCTTTTCTGCTAATAGCAGTGCGGTAATTCAATTTTACAACCGAAAACTTAGAGAACTCTGCGTATTGCACTCCCTTTTGTGGGACGTTCAGTGCGAATTATGCAGGCAAATTGAATTTGCGCCTGGCGATAGGCAACAGAAAATGTCGAAATTACAAATGTTGCGCATACGCCCCGTGTATTTGGTGGCAGAGCGGGGTGGCAGGCAATTAAATAAATATTTAAATTGCGTATGATTCAATTAGAGTCGTGTTGCCGTGTGAAAGACATGCTTTTTAATTGCGAGTCCCAAGACTTGTAATTTACTTTTAATTAGCGAAAATCATTGAGGCATAAAGCGAGCGTGGGACATTTGGATTTGATTTGAAATTGGAATGGGAATGAGATGGGGAATGGGAAAGCTGCTTACTCTTGATTTGATTACATTTTAAAAGAGACAATCGGCTTACTGCCTTCCGTAGCAACCAGCGGCTAGCGACGCAATGCAATCATCGACCGATGCGGGCAATGGTGGACCACGAAAACACACGCAGAGCACAGCCCCCCAGAAGCAGTCGGAGATTAGCGAGACCACCTCCTTCACCGTAAACGCAACCACCACCAACACCACCAACAGCCAGCAGCAACAGCATCCCGGAGGAGCCGCCAGCAATACGCCCAGCAAAAATCCCTTCAAGCAGCAGTTGGACAGCAATCAGCAGAATGGCAATATGGACCAGGATTGCGGCATCATGGGCGTCGGCAAGGAGCCACCGATACCGCCGCCGCCCACCTACCAGTCGCAGTCCTATGCAGGACGACAGGCTCCGCCGCCAGCGGATCAGTACCGCGAGGAGGATCCACGCGCTGCCGGGTCCTGGGCCGCCGCCAAGTCCTGGATGGTCAGCTGGCGGGGCTCCAATCGCCTGGTGCTCGTCATCGTGGCCATAGCCCTGCTCCTCGACAACATGCTGCTGACCACAGTGGGTGAGTTTAACTACCTGTTCGGGCTGTTACCTTAAGATACCATATACTGCGTCGCATAAATCTCATTCCCTGGTGGCCATTAGCATTTCATGAGCATTTATCTCCAGGGAGCTGGCAATCCTTGCCAGCCAATCGCCTGGAAATTGTCCATTTCCTTGGGGGAATGGGCCAAGTGGTGGCATAAAATTACCACTGAGCGGCACTTAGGCTAATGAACGCTTTCCTGTCAATGCGAATGGCGGTTGTCAGTTCATCAATCCCAAAGATACGGACAGCTGTACGGACAGCTGTACGGACAGCTGAGGTTTGCCCAGGATTAACAGAGATGTTCTTAGATTCGGCTATATACTAGAAACATTTTTTTGTCTTATGTTATTTAACGTGCATCATAGTTGCACATATCCCTTATTAAAACTAATGCAGATACCAGCCAAAAACCAATTAATTAAGTTAAGTGAAGGTTACTCATTTCGATATAGGATAAGCAGTAGCTGTAGTAGTAGTAGTAGTAGCCCAGATAATGCGGAAAGAGCTTAGTGCAGCCCTAATTTATGTGCGAAGACCTGCAATTAAATCAAATACCATCCAGCAACTAATCAATGCTGAAGTGCCCCTGCTTAGTCATTATCAGATACGGATGCGGATACCGATGGCCAATGGAGCAGGCTGAGTTGGGCAGCTCCAAGTGCCGAGCCGTCGACAGTCAATTAAATGGACACGCACTGGAGGAGCAGACCCTCCTGCAGTTGACACTAAAGCCCCACCAGGGAAAACTAGGGAAAACCCTGCGAAAGTGGTTGGGGGAATGCTGGATGCTGGATGCTGGATGTGGTGGTTTTGCTGGTTGTGGTGGTTGTGGTGGATGTGTCCAGCACCAAGTGCTTATGTCAAGTGGCTGGCCAAACACATGGACATTGAGTGGGAATCCTCCGGTCCTCCAGCCTGACAAATACAGCAGGGCGGAAGAGAAAAAAAAAGAATAACCCGAAAGAAGTGGGACGAGATTCTTTCTTTTGTGCCAAACGTTCATGAATTTAAATCAACAAGTTGGGCGAAAAACCAAACGGAAATAGCCGAAGCACTCGAGCAACTTGTTGAGATGGCACGGAAGTGAAAGTCAAAGGAAAAGTGGAAAAACTATTAGCTCCATAGGAGAAGTTTTCCACCCAGCCAGCTGACAGTAGAAACGGATGGCGAAAAAGGAAAAGGGGAAAAGCGGCTGGGCTTTTAGCGTTTGACTGGCGGCATTTCCACTTAAGTGCTTTCCCGCTTCGCGCTCAAGGTGCTGAAGTGAAAATTGCTGCAAATACATTTGATTATTACATTTGATCTCTGCCCTACGCAATCCACCCCCTCCCCCCCCTATTTTTCCACACCACCCCCTGCATTTCCCATTTCCCGCATAATATACTCGTAAATTAGATTTAGCAGGGCGCCTGTGGAGATTTATATGGGCCATGGCGCTATCCGTTTGACTCGATAACAAATTGAATATGCAATAAGCTCTTGTTTTATTGAAGAAGATTGAATAATAGTAGCTTAAGTAGGGCTTACTTTGAGCCGGGGATGCTCTGGTCATATACTTGGCCAATAAAAGGAGTATTTTGCATCGACATTCGCTTGAACTATGCAAATTGATTGTTTTAGTGCTCTAGGGGTGCTAAATAAACAGTAGATTGGACTTACATCTTATATGTTAGTAATACTTTTTGAAGCTACATGCATTGGAAATATGTTTTTGGTTTTAAGCTAGCTTCGATTTTGTCTTAGCTTTGTTCATTATTTTTTTCCGATTGAATTAATTAAACATTTGAATGGAATATATACGTTTAAGTATTTAAGTTGTAGCACCAAAAAGAAACACTAGTTCCGGCTTTTCACAGATAATATATATATATTAAATATACCTAGTCGAATGACAAAATTTGGTATCCGGGTCTTAGTAGATATCTCAGCTAACCTATCCTAGACTAAAAACGTTCAAAATTGCCTTTCAACCTTACGGACATCGCAATGATTCGGGGATCACAATCCTTGGACATCACTTCGGCTGCTTCTGCGGCTCAATGGAGGACACATCCACCGTCTCCAGCTTTTCCAGGCAGACGCCCGGTCGCCTGGTGGGCGTGGTGGCCAGGGATCGCGTCTTCAGACCACTTTCACCCGTCGCCGGCGGCAGGAGCTGATCGAATCCGCCGGATGCGTCTTTGGTCAGCGAGGCGCTCCTGGAGAAGGGGAAGTAGGCATTTAGCTGACGCTCCAGCACATCCTTGTTGATGCTCGTCTCCCAGATTTGCTTCTGGATGATGCCACTGTAGCGTGCCTCGAAGCTTTGCTGATGGCGCAGCAGATCCGCGGCTCCAGATCGACCGCCCCTGTGGCGTTCCCGTGCCGGTTCGCGTTCACCGGGCGTGGGCGTGGCCGGCTTGAGGGGACTGCCCAGGGAATCCTCGTCGGTGGACATGCCACTAATGGCCGGAAAATTAAAGTGCGCCGTGGAAAACTTTGCTCGTTAGGCGGCGAACAATGGGAAACAACGTGGAACTCCAATCGCCGGGAGAACCTGCCGCGTCCGCTGCAGAAACGCGAATAAGTCACGGCAGGCGGAATGCCACGTCTATAAGTCCGTTTAGGCCTGTTATACACGTATCCCATGTGCAATCCGAAATACACCCAGTATTGTTGCGCATTTTCTTTTGCCGTAAACGAAGCGGGCAAAAGTCAAACGTCAGGCGGCCCAAAGTTTTTGCCTCCAAAAGTAATTGCTCCCCCTTTTGTCTTTTGGCTTGCCTTGAAGTCGAAAAACTTTTCCCCGTTTTCCGCTGGCCACGGCTTCGGATTCCGTGGCTACCACCCAACCAGACCCATTGCGAGAAAGGTCACAATCGTGCGGCTTTCTCGGTGTCGTTTCGCTGTCATGCCAGACGCAATGACTCATTGAGCCTTGCGCTTATCCCCCACCATCTATAGCTATTGCGATGTATCCCCAAAGTGCACAGAAAATAACTCCTATAAGTTACTATATAAGTAACAGCAGATTTCACAACAGACACCTTGAACACAACGCGAATTCTTCAGGATTGAGTATCTCCTTAATCCTACCGTTTCATTCAATAATATTGCTTGGCTGCATATCCTTTTTACCTGTCTTTTGGTATCGCTGGTAATATCGAAATCGAATCTAAACACCGACGCGTCAATCATAAAATAATACGATGACGACGACAACGACAACGACAACTTGCCACGTGTGGCAGGTGGATAGTTTAGATTTGGGTGTTGCTTGCATGACGCTTGATGGATATCCAAGGAATCTCCTTCGCAACGGTTGACAGTTGTTATCCCATCAGACTGATGGATATGTAATGTCCATAATTAGCTTACGACCGCTTAAGACCCATAAAATTAGTTGACAACAACAAGGGAACTATAAAAAAATATGTGTAGAGAGAGCCAAATATGTTTTTAGCTTGTCAATTTTGAACTCTTTATAGGTTTCAACCCTTTTTTTAATGCAAGTGCACATTTTAAGAAGCTTTTCCTGCACTAAAGGTCATCATATTTCTTCTGAATTATTTCATTTATTAACTTTATTTTGCCAGTAATGCTTGATTCCCCTTCCAAACTTAAACTCGCTTCCATTCTGCGCAAAATTACCACATTCATTAGGGTAAAACTTTAACTTCAACTTTATGCGATGGTTAAACATGCAATATTACCACAATTACATTGATTACGCTCCTTTCACGTGGGAATCCCCGCAGGATCACCACCCCCGCAAGCGTACAAAAAACGCGAAAATCAACAATGAAGTCAGAACCGAAATCAAAACAAAAGAAAGTGGGCGTGGCACAAGCCGCCGACTTTTTGGGGGTAATCCAAAAATAAACTCACCATATTCGATAAAAAGAAACAAACAAAAGAAACTTTCAATGGCAACGGAACCCAAACGAAAATCAATAAAACCAAGAAAAGATTGTGCGATATTAATAAGTAGTCCTCCCAGGCACAAGAAATACCCTTACAAAACTTAGGGCAAGCAGATTTTTTAAGGCATTTGAGTGGTTTGAAAAAATAAAATTTTCAAATTCCAAAAAAGAATACAGATTCCATTAGAATGGCCAGCATCTTAGATGCATCTACATTTTTATGAAAACTAAAAAGCTGCAGTTAGAGTATTCGAATTCTGCGAAACTATCTATTCCAGGTTGTTGTAGTAGTCTGGCTATTAATATACTACATTAATATATTCTTCTTGACAAATTTGACCTGTCTTTGGTACAATTAGTCAGTGAAACGTGGCATTAGGAAAGAAGTGAAAGTATTCTTTTAGCTTGCGGGTCTCATATTATATGCAATTAAAAAATAAAAAACTTTGCAGTTTCTTTTTATTCATAGTATATTATAAAAATCAAGAAATTGTTTTAAGAAGTTCTACAAATGAAATTAGGTTGTTAGTTACTAAGCACGCTGGAAAAGTAGTTAGTTTAATCGCTTTAATGAGTGAGAGACTGACTATAACTGGCACAGCTCACTGAAGCTGGTGCTGAGGGCATCCTCGCCAGAACCGCCCATGCCACTGCCACTGCCCGTCGTGGAGCCCGCCGCCAGCAGACCCTTCTTGGGCAGACTGGGCATGAAGATGTGCAGCTGTTTCCTGCTGTCCGAGGCGGCGGATGATCCGATTCCCCGCCCACTGAGTGGTGGCGTACGGCTGTCCTCCGGCAAGGGCGATGCAGTGGCTCCGCTGTACAGGCGCGCCGAGGCCAACTGGCCAGCCAATCTTCTCGTGGTGCTGGCACTGCTGCTCAGGGTGCAGAGGTCGATGTTGCGAGCGGGTCTATTGAGGCGCACGGGCACGCCCTCCTTGTTGAAGATAATGGTTATGGGCTTGGCATTGGCGGCGGACAGGGAGGAGCTGGTGACCGGCTGGGCAACGGGTGCTGGCTTGGCGACGGGCTTCCTGGCCACCGATCGCTGGTGACTCACTGCCGCCGCCGCCACACGCTTGAGACTCATGCTGCGATGGTGACTGCGCTGCATCCTCTGGGCTGATCTGGCCAACTGGGCACTACTGGTGGCCGGCGGAGTGACCACCTTCTCTTTCACAATATCAGTGCGTCCTGCCAAGTCCAACCAGTGCAGCACCCTTTCGGCCAGTCGCTCCTCGGGATTGTTTGCGGTCGTGGAGAGAGTGCTAGTTGCGTCCTGCAGCGAACTCCTGCGCGACTGATGGTCCATGTGGTGGTGGTCCATGTTATAAGTGCGCCCGCGACTCAGCAGCCAAGCTCGTCGCTTCGACTGGCGACTCTGGTGGCGCTGTTCTCCCCGCTGACCTCCGCCCGTCGAGGGGGCGGGGCCTGGGCGCCCACCCACGGTGGGCAGCGACTGTTGCTGCTGCAGCGTCAGCTTGGTGGCGTCCAGCAAAAGGTACTCGTCCAGGTACTCCACGCTGTCCTCCACGGACTGCTCGAGAATCTCGTAGGACTCCGACTGCTGGTAGTTGCCTTGAAAGCAGATTTTTGTGTTCACTTGTATTCTGTGCCACATCGTCAATGGATAAATGGATTGAACTTAAAATGTCTATCCCAACAAACTTTGCCAATTTCAAATAATAATATATAAGTATATATAACATATCCAAATAAGAAGAGTTCATTGAAAGATATAGTCTTATGAAACTCCATTTTTTCAATCAATACAATACTAGACAAATCAGGTACAAAATCGATGTGCTCATCTTTGTAAAGGACCTGATACCCTTTTGGGCGTCAGATGATGGAGCACTCACCTCTCAGCTTTGTCTTCTGGCGCTTCCAGCGCTGCCTCTGTCGCGGCTCGTAGTCGAGAATGAAGTGGCGCCTCCCGATCGCCTCCTGCCACACGGAGCGCACAAACAGCGGCCTGCTGGCCGACTCCCAAATGGGTCGCATTTCCACCCGCTCCTCCCGAGGATTCTATGGCTAATTAAATCCTGTGCATATTAAATGGGTAAACAAAAGCTCACTCCAGCGTCCCCAGCTCGGGCGCTGAGTTGTCCTCTTCCTCGTCGCCGGTGGATGACTGGTTGCTTCGCCAGTTGCCGCCTCACTGCCGCTTCTGTTTGGCTTGACGACGACGCCACTGTCGCCCGGCATGTCGAAGTCATGTATCTGGGTGACCTGCGGACGGAGCCACAGGGCTGCGGGAAAAGGTTCCCCAATGGTTAGCTAACAAATTTGGGTAAACCAATGGTTGAAGCATGCTAGTATTCCACTGCTAGAAACCTTTTTTACTGGATATCTAAGTAATCTTTATTTTCGGATTAGTGTCTGAGTGAAAGATACATTTCTTTACACTGTATAGTAACTATATTTGTGTAGTAACGGATTAAAATCCTTATCCCTAAAATCCTATGGCTCCATCACAATGTCCGTAGCCCTGAATCGGCGCTAGTGACTGTTTGTTTGTCTAGCTGCCCGAGTCGCCTTCCTTTTGGCATTGCGGTTTAAGTGTCTTCGACACGCGAAATGCTACCGAAGCGACTGAGTGACTTCCGCTGGCTGCCCCACTTGCCCCCAAATCGAACTTCTAACCCCTAAAACCCCACGCCGCCCATCTCCCGCCTCATCCCGCCGCCTGCACGTGCTTTTGCCGGAATTATCATTTTTATGTCAGAGACTCGGGAGACAGTTTAATGAGTTGTTGGGGCTGCCAGCTTGGGAAATTACTATGCAACATTTCTCCCGCAGCACTGAATTCGCTGCTTAATCGCCAAGTGGTTAACCCCAATTAGTTGGATGTTGCCAAATTTGCATATATTTCCGGTTGCATGGCACATGACACATGGCACATGGCACATGGCACAAATGGCATGTTGAAGTTGCTTCGTCCACATGGCCGACATATGTGACAGTTGAGTGGGCTTCCAGGTCAGGTGAGACATCCACTTTCGCTGAACTTTGGCACGAGGCACGGGCTCAGGCTAATACGAAACTTTGCAGTTCGACTATCCATCTATCCAACCATCTAACTATGTAGCCCCAAGCCCCAGCGAGCATGAATGGCACTCATTAAACAAGCCTCCAAGCAGGCAGACCATATATACATACTCGTATATGGTTATGGGCTGTCAGTGCGATAACCACGAATAACTGGCTGCACAAGCAAACAAATTACCCCAACAATACTTCAAACTCGGCACTCGCCCAATTGAAGGAGCCACTCCGAAAGGGCCCAACCTCTGACCTCGGCCTAGCACTTTGGCAGGAAATGCAATTACAGTGGCCCGCACTGTGGAGTTCTCGAGTGCTCCGGGTGTTGATAATAAATATAAACAGAGTCGAAGCATGCAATAAACAAATTGAATTTGCCCGCCGAAGACGAAAGTTGCATGTGGCTTTATGCTAGACATCGCCGAGTCCATTAAACGCATCCTTGTTAACGTGGCGTATGCGCAATTTTGCACTCCATCCCCTCAATTTTTGGTTGCAACTCAATTAGAATTGATGGATGGTTGTCAGAGGGGTGGTGAGTTAGATGGAGGCGGATGGGGCAATCTCTGCCAGCGGCAAGGCAATTATAAAACTTTCTGGGGCCTGGAGAAGGCAATTACCAACCGGCGGACTGGTGAAAACTGCGCCCAGGGCACAAGAGCGTTTAGGTTAATTGTGAGCAAATTCTTTTTGTTGCAATCAAATTAAAAGGGTCTCCGTTTTTCCCCAACCCCCTCCGCCCGCCAATGTTTAGTGCCCATCATACCCGAGTTCCTGTACGACATACGACATCCGGATGCGCCGCTCGACAGCTTTCCACGCACACCGTTAACGTCCAACGTTCCGCCGCCCCCAACGCCGTGTCCATGCAACAAGGATGGCAGCGAGGCGGCTCCGCTCGAGATCTCCACGATTAGTCCGGAGGGTAAGTGTCGCCGTAGCCGCTAATTGGCCACCAGTCTGCAGCGCAAGTCCTTGAAAATCCACAGAGAACGAGACCTACTACCGGGAACTGGAGGAGCGACACAACGAGCTGGTGGGCGAGACCGTCGAGGTGGGACTCCTGTTCGCCTCCAAGGCGTTTGTCCAGCTGCTAGTTAACCCAATTGTTGGACCCCTGACTCACCGGTAAGATTCATGGACTAATAGCATTCACCTTTCATACATCTCCTGCAAGAGAATAAAACTGATTTAAATCCAGGGTGAAAATATTAAAGCAAATAATTTTCCAACATATTTATACTCCTGCAGGATTGGCTACAGTATTCCCATGTTCGCTGGCTTCGTGATAATGTTCCTCTCAACGATAAGTAAGATCCACTGGCTCCACTGCTCTAGAAATTGTATTCAATCCATACTCTTTCACTAGTTTTCGCATTTGGACGATCTTACCTGGTACTCTTTGTGGCGAGGGCTCTGCAAGGGATTGGATCGTCCTGCTCCTCGGTATCCGGAATGGGCATGCTGGCAGATCGGTTTACGGACGACAAGGAGCGTGGAAATGCCATGGGCATAGCACTGGGAGGATTGGCCTTGGGCGTGCTCATAGGTCCGCCATTCGGCGGCGTGATGTACGAGTTTGTGGGCAAGTCGGCTCCATTCCTGATCCTGGCTGCCCTGGCCCTGGGCGATGGCCTGCTGCAGTTGTTCATGCTGCAGCCATCGATCCAGAAGGCCGAAACGGAGCCACCCTCGCTGAAGAGCCTCATCAGTGACCCGTACATCCTGATCGCTGCTGGTGCCATCACGTTCGCCAATATGGGCATCGCCATGCTGGAACCCTCCCTGCCGCTGTGGATGGTGGACAACATGGGCGCCACTCGCTGGGAGCAGGGCGTGGCCTTCCTGCCCGCCTCCATAAGCTACCTGATTGGCACCAATCTCTTCGGACCGCTGGGACACAAGATTGGACGATGGTTTGCTGCCTGCTTGGGTTTGATTATCATCGGCGGATGCTTAATATTTGTAAGTATAATATTCCACATCTTATTTAGAATTCCCCCACTGGAAAATATTGAGTTATGGAGCTTCAGTAGTAAAGTCTTCATCATCAAAGAGGTTTTAAAGATTGCCCAAGAATTCGCGTAATCAGAGCAATACCATTTCGATTTACATATACTCGTACACCCTATCAGATACCCATGGCCACTTCGATCACCCACCTGATTATCCCGAACGCCGGACTTGGCTTCGCCATTGGCATGGTGGACTCCTCGATGATGCCGGAACTGGGCTACCTGGTGGACATACGACACTCGGCGGTGTACGGCAGCGTTTACGCCCTGGGCGATGTGGCCTTCTGTGTGGGCTTCGCCGTGGGCCCCGCCTTGTCCGGATCGCTGGTGAAGAGCATCGGATTCGAGTGGATGCTGTTCGGGATCGCCATTCTCTGCTTCATGTATGCCCCACTCCTGACGCTGCTCAAGAATCCGCCGACGAGCGACGAGAAGAAGGTACGTATGGCCAGGGAGGCGGCTGAGGCTGCTGCAGCCGCTGCTGCCGCCTCAGGGGAATCCACGGGAATCCCCCAGATGACCGCATCCTGCCCGGCCATCATGCATGGTACTTCTGTTCCCGATTCGGATGCCGAGGCGGGCAGGACGAATGCGGCCTACGAGAGCGAGAGGCTTTGAGTCTCCTTACATTGCTTAATTTTAATTTATTATTATTTTCCGTATCTTTAGTCATTCTCATTGTTTTTAGTGCTTAGTTCTGCTTAATTTGTTTGTAATAAAACAATTAATTTTTATTTAAAGCGCTGCCTGAGTTTCATTTTGCACGATATAAAACCTGTCCAGGAAATGCATTAAACTAACCCATACTCTTTCCTATTTCATTTCTGTGATTCCAGTCCTTGATCTATGGACGCGATCGGGCTCAGGTTCGTTATGTCACCTATCAGAACTACGACGAAGACGAATAAGCTAACGATTTAACTGCAATGCAATGTTGCCAAAAGTGCAACCAAAAATCTAAAAAAAAAAGCGGGTAATAAAATCAAGAAAAAAAAAAAGGAAAATCAGAAGATCAGAAGATCAGAAAATCAGAAAGTAAACGTAACCACAACCAACAATATCAGTAATATCATATGAAATTCCAATCCAAATCGTTATTCTTGTTCAATGTTTTACCCAAGTTGCACTATAGTGTTAATATACATATGCCATTGATCATATCAAGAAGTAACCTCCCCCAAAAACTTTGCACATGTTAAAGTCGAGCACACAAATTTGTGAAAATTGAGAATGAGTTGAGTGAAGAAACAGGGCTCCACGATGGGCCAGAAGTTCGATGTGACGGGTAGGAAAGTAAACAGAAATTGAGGATCCTAGGAACCCTACTACATATTGGAGGCAATTTAGTGGCCAAAGGTTTGGAAACTATACTATTTTTTTGGAAGTACAGATATAGCATGCGATACAGCAGATGTGACTGTACGATTGGGCTTAATGAGCTTGTGAGAGTCCTTCCTTGGAAGACTCTACTCCCAGCAGGGAAGGTTTAATTGCCGATCCAACAAGCACACGCCCGCAATTGCACTGATTTAATGGGGGATTCCCCAGGAGCGAGAATAATATAGAAGATACCGTGTTTTACTTAGTTTGGAATATCATTTTCGGATTTAGTTTAGTTAGGAACACTTAAAAGTCAAATAACAGCGGTGATACAACTAATTTTGGAGTTATTCTAACACAGAGAAGTTGGGGGAATATATGTGCGCCTTCTGGGACAGCTTAACTCTATATTCTGGAGATGATCTGTCCCAAAAATCACCCATATATCGCCCATTTTCCCCTAAATTATTACAAACGCATCAAACGCAGTTTA
This sequence comes from Drosophila orena, assembly GCA_005876975.1. NCBI lineage: Eukaryota > Metazoa > Arthropoda > Insecta > Diptera > Drosophilidae > Drosophila > Drosophila orena. The sequence continues at coordinate 160,850 of VCKV01000043.1, read as the reverse complement.
TCCGCAAACACGCTGATGTTAACCTGACAAGAGTCTTGGCTGAGTCTTTCCTGACTGCTGCTCCTTTCCGGTGGCGCTGGTGAAGATCCCCTCATCCGCACATGGTTCAGGCTGAAGGCTAGATCCGTATCCCTGGATCGAGAAGTGGTTATCCTAATGGGCATATTATTCAGACAGGTGACGCAGGTTTGATTTCCATTCAGCTGCTTTTGCTCACTAATCCGGGCATGGGATGATCGCCTCATGCTGCAGTTACTCCGTCTCCCGGTCGTGGTCACTGTGACATGGACATTGCCATTTGAAGTTCCCGAACTACTGCGATCTAGATTTCTTGGGACAGTAGGAGTAGCACTACGCTGGGGATGGGGAATGGGGATAGAACTACGACTGGAGCAGCGGTTTGCCATCCGATTTACAGAGGATGAACGGGAGGTGGGAGTGCACGGAGCTGTCGGTGAAGGGGCGCTGCTATTCCGGATAAGGATCGGTGGCGGAGTAAGTGAACGGGTAGCGGATGAGACACATCTAGCATCCTGATTAACTCTAGTCTTCCGTCTTTCTTTCGGTCTGGACGGATTCTCCGTTGCAGTCTCCAATCTCCGAGACCTCAGTGACGTTAAATCACAAAAGGCCATTCCGGGCAAACGATCATCAGAGGTCGTAGTGTACAAGTGCGAGGTCATTGGAACTGGCGGTCGGGGATTTATTGGCTCTTGACGCAGTAGCTCCAGTTGCTCCCGACGCGATTGCTCCTGGAGGGCACACAGCCGCTCGTATTCCCTGTGCCGCTGGCTTTCCCGCTCCAGTTCCCGCAAGCGTTGCCTCTCGCGCTCCACTTCCAATTCTATGAGACGCTCCTCATCCCGCAGGCGCTCCAACTGGCGGAACTGCTCACGATCACGCTCCCGCTGGCGGGCACGCTCCCGCTCCTCCTGGAGCTCCCTCTCCTGCTCCAAGCGTCGGTCCTCCAGCAGCTGTCGATCCCGCTCCCGTTCTCGTTGTCGCTCCTCTTCCCGTGCCTTTTCGCTCTGCCGGAGCTCCCATTCCGGACTCGTCCGCGGTTTCGTCCTGCTCACATTGAACTTGGACAGTCGCTTGTCGATGCCAAAGGTGCCGCTGGATCTGGGAGTACAGCGCTCTGATTGCGACTTGGTTCTCACCTTATCCGTATTGTTCAGCAGATAGGCATCCGTTGCGATTTTGATGCTCACATTGTTGTCCATCTCCGATTGCGAGTCCGCACTGCAGATGTTGATGCTGATCCCGCAGCCGCTTCTTCGGTTCTGCAGATGGGCGTTGGAGTTCCTGGAGAAGGTGGTGGTTGAAGTGGGAAGGGCAGCGCCACCATCTGATCGCAGGAGATTATTGCTTCTCTGACACAAAGTCGTAATGCTCGGACCGCGTTTTATAGCCTCGTACCGCCCACTTTGACAGCAGGTCCTGAGGAGCGGGGAATCCGTGGCAGTGGGTGAACGCCTCGTCTGCGGAGCCACCGGTACACTCTGCCTGTCCCGCGTTCCCACCGAAGTTCCCAAGGGCATATCCATTGATTCGTGCAGGAGGCGACGTCTATAGGAGCCAGTGAGTGGACTCTTTTTCGCCGGAATGTACTCGGGATCCTGGCTGAATCTGGGATTATGGTAGAAGGTCTGGAAGGAGGTCTTCTTCACCAGTGCCGGCCGAGTTGGCGCCTGAGGTCTTTGATAGTTCTGGACCGGATAAAATGGCTTGTCGGCATAGCGAAAGTTGTACGAGTGAATTTTGAAGGGGTCTCCATTGAAAACATCACTCGCCTGGCGTCGCGAAGGATCTGGGACAAAAGAAGGCCCTGGGAATTAGTTTTGACAGTGCTTGGAACCTGGAACAGCAACTCACACGAAATACGATTCATTTGGAGCTGATAATTTTGGCTTTTCCAAGGTATGCGAGTTCGAAAATAGCGTGCCAATCATATAAATATGTTTTTTTTGTTTTTAGAAAATATTCAAATAAGTCCAGATAGATAATTTTTCACAGGTCTAGAACCGAAAACCCAGGCAACTTTGGTTTTCGGTTCTGTCTATATAAGTCTCGCTCCAGCAAACCATTAAAACTTTTTGGCAATACGGCGTAGAAACTGGACGGGATTAATGGGCATTACTCCACAGCGGAGAGCCACCTTCCTTAAGTAATTCAATTTCATATTACAAGTTGTTAAAGTTAAATAAAGTATCTATATAATCATTAAATCTTGTAAAATTGTTGCCCACATAGCACACACACAAGTTATCTGACAAAAAAGGGAATATTTGATAGGATTTTGGTACCAAATGGTACGTGGAATATGAACACCATTCTATAGAAACTCAAAACATGTAAAGGGTCCATAAGCGTTCACAATTTTGAATATAAGTTTTGGGTTGTATTTTGTGTTTCAATTATCTAGTGAGGAACAAAGTCGCTAAATTGGGTGTTCTACAAAATTTAGATATAGGACAAACCACTGATTATAACTTCAACTCTTCCCACCCAAAGTTTTAGACCTTTACCCATAAGTATTACCGACTTTGTTCCCCCACTTGATCAGATCGTATTGGATCGTAAGGATATTGCCGCAAGGCACTTGAATGGCTGCAAGTGTCTCTAAGCGTTGTGATTACCATGTAAAATCCTCATTAAAAGTGATAGTCCTGTTTATTGGGCCATGAAAATCAATATTTTGGACGCATATAACCCAAAAACTCTAATCGAAAGTATTGTAAAAAAAAGATAGCTCTGTAATGGTCGAAAAAGGTTCAAGAAAGCCGACAAAATGTAGTTAATCGCAGGTATACAATGAGGTTATATTGACAAACTGTATATACGAATAGCTGAAATACTTGCTGATTATCATCGTTGTTCTATTGTTGTGAAAGATGAATTATACTCGTAAATACTCGTAATACCCTAGATCCATTCAAAGCACACCAGAAATTCTATGCTGTGTCCGTTACGACTTTTCACGCTTTGAAGAATTGCCGAATTCAATCATGCAACACGCGTTTTACAACTAAGGAACTCTTCAATGATTGCATATTACAACAACCTTAGAAAAATACATTGTACAGGGTATGCAACTCCAAAGTACTTATACGATATTTAGCAAACGTTTTTTGTTCGGTTTTCATAAAGTTGTTGTGTAAGTTTATGCTTTAGCCCCCCTTCTGGGGGCCCAGCATCCAATATAAACGTGTGAATTAGACAATATAGCTTCTAACTGAATAGTTCAGCATACTCAAAACATACATATATTATGCGTAATCAAGTCGTTATTGTTGCCTAACAATGTTCAAATGTTGCATAAGTGTTACGTAACTAACAATCCAAAAAAAAGCTGGTATGGGGTCAAACAAACAACAATGCTAATGCAACTAACCAAAGCGTTTTGTGCACAGTATTCAAATATTCAAAACTATCCTTTAATCGATATACTCAACGTTTACTGTATGTATTTGCTAGATAAGATATAACCGCACACACATACTCTCTCTAAAAAGTTCGTATTCGAATGACCGCAAATAAATCCTATAGTTTAGCGCGAGCATATTAGTCAAAACAGTGTATCAAATATGTATAACAGGGCATATGTATTAGCAGATATTAGCATAACACGAGCTACTAACTACGTATGTGTACTAAGTCCTTTAACGATTATCACATTTTTACTCAAACCTTGAAACTACATACATATGTACTCATTGTCATGCCATGCCATGTTTATAGGGTGAGAACCGGGAGAAACCAGAACACAAACATACGATACATATATGCTATTTATAAAGACCAATGGTGACCAAGTAGAATATATAACTATACTTAATAAAACTATATACGAAACTAAATACCTAATATGAATACAATCAACTAAAATATGTATCACCTATACTGTAGTCATTCGACATATGTTTATTTCATAGAGATATTGCTACTAAGCTGATACCGATATTGAAAAACCAATCTAAATTGCGTTGAGTTTAATATACTCGCCCATCAATAAATTTGAAACAATGCAAATGCATATGCAAAATACAAATATGTAACTGAAGTTGTTGGTGAATAAACAAGCTACAAAACAATACTACGTCTTTTCATTTGTGTTTAATTGCCATTAAACTTTATTTAGTCTCTAAATTATTTACATCCAATTCAAGGAAAAGTTTATAACACAATTACAAAATGGTCTTAAATCTGAAATTTGCTATGTATGGTAAATACATTTTGTGTTTTAAACTATTTTAATAGGGTACACGTTACTTTAAGGTCAACTTTTAGAAAGCGAAAATTAGAATATGGTTGAGAATAGGTCAAGAACTCTTTGAACTTATAAACTAATTCATAAATCATGTGTGACTAAATTTGCAGCTCTAAGAAGTTGCCTTGGACTTATCTAGCTGAGAGGTGTCGTGCTTATCCTTGGCAAAAGTGATGATCTGCATCAGGCTTTCGCCTAGTTCCTCGATCACTGCGCGCTCCGTGTCCTCAACGGGCATATTCTGTTTCTCGTGCATCACAATCCGCGATATCATGCACATGATGGTCGCCTCGATGACATCGTCCGTAAAATACATATTTGCGCGATTCTCGTCCGATTGCTTATTGCTAGCTTTGTCCTTTTGCAGACCCTTTGCTCCCATCAATCCGTCCAAGAGGTCCATGTCCACGTCTGGACGGTCTTCCATGTTTCGACAACCTGAAAAATGAGGTGATTCAGTTAGTTTGTTCATACAGAACATCTTAATTAAAAGTCTACTTACCAACGCATTTACATATGCTGGTGCATGGAATCTTTGCCTCATAGCACTCACAATAGTTCTTGAGACAGCCTGATCTCTTGCAGTTGCAGCCTTTGTTATGCAGACGCATGTCTCCTGAATTGGGTGCTGTAATTTTGGGCCTGTTAAAGAAAAGGGAGTAGTTATGCGATTAACATCTTTTAGAACACAAAATGTTTATAAGCTTTGTCCTAAAAATAAACTTACTGAAAGGCGCTGGGGTTGCGATCAAGGCAACTGCGAATAGCCCGCTCCCGCTCCACCTCGTAGTCCATATTGTTGAAGCAATCCTTGCAGGTACAATCCTGGCAAAACTCGCCGTTTGCGAAGCAATCGCAGTAGAGCTTAAGGCACTGCGACTTGCTGCAATTGCAGTGCTTTCGTCGCGACGTCATTCCGCCCAACGCATCCACGGTTGCTGCTGCCCCGGTTGCTGGGGGTTTAAGGACGTCGAAAAGCGGCTTGGCGGGAACGGGGCTGAAGGCCGGAGGCTTTGTCGGCAGCTTTGGCTCGACTTTGGTCGGCGCCGATTGCTCGGTAGGAAGCTGCTGCTGCCTAATCCTTTGTTTGGCCTGCGCTCGTAGTTGCTGGTGTTTTGACTGCTGCTGTGTACTCATTTGCTTGAAGCGATGCTGTTGCAAGGAAATGGATACCATACGTCGCGACTTGTTGTCCACATATCCAGTGTATCCCCGTCGCATGGCACTCGTCGATGATTGGGGCACACCCGAGTTGCAGATCATGTACTTGACTCCATTGGTTCCCGTCGATTGAACATAGTTGTAGATTTTCTTTGGGGCGTTGGAACTTGTGCTGCTAGACGCTACACGCTGCACGTTTGCTGGTCGATTGATTAGTTTCTGAACTGGCTGGGCAGCATTTTGTGATCCTTTCTGCATGGTAATTACGTAACGCGGCTTTTTGGCCTCAGGACCCGCATCGCTGCTGTCACTGGCATCACTGCTGGCCAAGGCCAATTGCTTTAGCTCCATATTCAGATCGGTAAGCCGGTGCTTGCGTGGCGACTCCTGGCTGCCACTCGGAGTGGCGCTACTGCTCGTCGCACTGGCTGGTTTTGAGGCGTTGGTGCTGGCGCCCAGCGCACGCTGTAAATATGAAAATTGAGTTAGAATGAAATAAATATATACAACACACAATTACTCACCTTTGAGACCAACGTCTGCATTGAAGGCAGCGGTACAATGCTGCCGCCCATTGTCCGCATTACAATCTTGTTGGTGCTGCCCATGGCAACGTTTGCCTTCGATGCGGCTACAGCTGGAGCTGCTGCTGCAGATGTTGCAGTAGATGTGGCAGGGACGCCTTTAGCTGCCGATGTTATAGTAGATGTGGCAGGGACGCCTTTAGCTGCCGGAGATCGCACCACAGTGATCTTCTGAGTTTGCATGGTTTTCGGCATAGACGCTGTTGCACTTGTTGCGCCGGCACTCTTATTGTTGGTCAGGACACGTACATACTGAACACCTCCCTTGCCAGGAAGCTGAATAGCGTGCAATCCGCTCGAGGTAGAAGGTGTCTGTCCGCCCGTCGTGTGGGTGGTCGAACTGGTAGCCCCCGCATTTGGTGACAGTTTAATAATGTTCTTATTCGAGACAAGGATCTGTTTGCTGACACTTTGAACCAACATCTTGCCCGGTGTTGCTGATGCACTGGCAACTGAGCTCGATGCTTGCTTTACAGGAGTTTCTGTTCTCACCACTACTTGGGCAACGGGCTTGCTGAGCACCACATTTCCCGTGGAGGGAGATGCTTTGACAGAAGTGGCGGCAGAGCCTCCTGGTGTGACTGTAGTTCCAGTTCCCTGTTTGGCATTCAGCAGTAGCGAGGAACCAGCCTGATTGATCTTTATGATTTTGCCATCGGCAGTGCGGAATAACTGTAATTTAGAGGGCTGTGCCAGAGATAGGGATGTGGTTGCCGGCGAGCTGGATAACGGCGCCTTCGCACTGCTTCCGGCCAGCGGTTGGATGCCCTTTATGGTGATGGCTGTGGCGGGAACCGGGGTGCTTGCTTTGGCAGGAACCGCTGCCTTGACCAGACCCGTGCTTGCCAAAGTCACGCCCTTAGAAAGCACTGCCTTCTGGATACCAGAAGGCGCCACGAGGCGTCGTATTCCTCCGCCTGGTGACCCCGCCACCGCGGTGCTGCTTTGCGTTCCAGGGACAGACTTCTGGACATAGATGACTTGGCCATCTTTCGTCTTAATCTGGGTGAAGTTGCTCAGGGTCTTTGTTATGGTGCCCGGTGTGGATTTGGTGGCTATGGTTGTGCTGCCGATCTTAAGGGTATTACTGGGTAGTATTGGTTTAAATTTGTTCAGTATCTTTACGTCCGTAACTTGTGCTTTGGCCGGAGGTGAGCCTCCGGCAGTCACCATCTTAATGGCGTGCGACTTTAAAACGTTTACTCCGGACGGGTTTAACCTCTTGTCCTCCAGTATGTTGACCACGTTCTTTTTGAACTGGGGCGTGTTCAGGGAATCGTTCGCCGGATGGGCGAGTTCATCACCACCGCCATCGTCTTCCTCTGAGTCCAGGGCATCTGTTTCCATGTGTTGGGAACTCTTCTCCGACGTTGGCTCCAAAAAGTCTTCAAAACTCAGCTCCGTCAATGGTCCTGTGTCTTCTAGAGAATCTGTGGACAAAATTAGTTATTAATTACTTTGTAACAAACTTCTATCGTGCTTTAATCTACCAGACAAGTAGTCTACGCGGTAGGTAGTCATTTTTGTCAACTTTCAAATCAATTTCAAAATGTTCTTTATCATCAGCTGCGCTCAAGGCGGTTGCAACAGTGTTGTGAAATGTCGTAGTCTGGTTATTATCGGGCTTGTTTCATTCTATCGGATCTATTTCGATATCGAAGGTGTCTACTGCCGATGCCGATATCCTAGAACGATAAGCAATCGATGCCTGGCGCCTAAATTAAACATTTATATTTTCTGCAGACAATAATTACTTGTTAATAACTTTCTTCCGTTAAAATGCCAGCTAACAGCAGCGAAAATTGAAAAGTGGATAATTCTAAATCCAATATAAGATATCTACTAAATCTTGGTTGTCCGTAGGTGTTTGTTTATATTTTACTCGACTGTGATTAGAGCGCCAACAACTTATACAATATGCATAAAAATCGCTTAAGAATATTTTATTTAATGACTGTGGCCGTTCCGGTGATCTACTTCTTAGCCGCCTCCTTCTTCTCGCGCGCCTTCTTGCCCTCCGTCAGCTCGGATCGCTGCGATTCAGTTAGAGGGGGCATAGTGCTGGTGACGACACCGGTACCCAGGGTCAGGTTTCCGTCACGCAGCGTGAAGCGCTGTCCCTGCTCCAGGACCATTGGCCGGATGAGGCGCAGAACGAGCTTGGTATCCTCGCCGGGCATGACCATTTCCTTGTCGGGAATCTGCACCTGCACGGCGCAATCCCAGGTGCGGGAGAACATCTGCAGTTGGATGAAGGACATGAAGGGCTTTGTGCGGCCGCCTTCTTCCTTGGACAGGATGTACACCTGGGCTTCCAGCTGATCGAGGGCCTTCACACTGCCCGGTTTGCACATGACCATGCCGCGCTTGATGTCATCTCGCTTTACACCGCGCACTAGAGCTCCCAGCTGGTCACCAGCTTGCGCCTCCTCCAGAATCTGGTGGAACATCTCCACGCCCGTCACCGTCGACTTGAGCACCTTGTTATAGCCGACGAACTCGCACTCCATGCCCTTCTTGACCACTCCGCGCTCCAGGCGGCCAGTGACGACGGTTCCGCGTCCGGGAATCGAGTACACATTCTCAACAGGCAGCAGGAAAGGTTTGTCCAGCTCGCGGACAGGCGTGGGGATGAAGCTATCCACCTCCTGGAGCAGTTTCAAGATTGCCTCCTTGCCAATCTCGGGACTCTTGTCCTCGAGGGCGCACAGCGCCGAACCCTTCACCACAGGAATCTTGTCGCCATCATAACCCATCTCGGTGAGCAGCTCCCGGATCTCCATCTCTACCAGGTCGACCATCTCCTCATCGGCAGCGTCCACCTTGTTGATGAACACCACAATGTGATCAATGCCGATCTGCTTGGCGAGCAGCATGTGCTCGCGGGTCTGGGGCATGGCGCCATCGGTGGCGGCCACAACGAGAATGGCGCCATCCATCTGGGCCGTGCCGGTGATCATGTTCTTGATATAATCAGCATGTCCTGGACAATCTGTGTGGCCGTAGTGGCGCGTCTCCGTCTGGTACTCCACGTGGGCTACATTGATGGTAATGCCACGAGCCTTCTCCTCGGGCGCATTGTCGATTTCATTGTACTTCTTGCTCTCGGCCAGCTGCTTGTCGGCCAGAACCTTGGTGATGGCCGCCGTGAGTGTGGTCTTGCCGTGATCCACATGACCGATTGTGCCCACATTGCAATGGGGCTTGGTACGCTCAAATACCTTCTTCTCGTTGGCGTACTGGCGCAGGTACTGCTGCTTGTTGCCGGTCCTGGGCACAGCGAGTAGTCCGTTTCTCTGCCAGTCCTTGCAGGCAGTGGAGGAGGCAGTGGCACCCGCCATACGCAGCAATCTGGCGGAGCTCATGGCGCGCCGGCTGCAGCGCAGGGCCAATGACATGGATGCGGTGGACCGGCAGACGGCGGCGGCAAATGCATGTGACATGTTTCTGTACTTCCTATTGGCGCTTCTAACTTGAGACGTGGATTAGGATCTGCGGTATGTGGCGGATAGTTCCTGCTGCACTTACGAGTGTAGTTTTAGCAGTCCTGGCAGGGGGTAAAATGCCTTTTCACAGGTCGAAGAAAATCGAACGGATCGAAATTGCGTAAACCCAGAAATGTGCTGTGCGCCAGAGCTGCCACCTCGTGGAGGTTGTTCGATAGGCCACCCACAAATCGATAGGTTACATTATTTTCAAAACCAAACCAGTTTATAAGTATACAAATATTATAAGGTATTAACATAAATTAAAAAATAGTTACTACTTTAAATATTTACTTTGAATAAAAAAAATTTATTTTTATTGACTGCTACTTTTGCATAAGAACATTAAAAGGGGTGGCAGCCCCATGTTGACGTTATTATTTTGTGCGCGTTTTTCTTCCACCCATTAATTCCATCATTTCGACAACCCGTCCAGCCTAATAAGATGCACCAAAGCCTAGTATTACTTGCTAATTTAATAAAAGTGCTTGTCAATGCTTAAATTGTACGTTTGCATACTTTTAACAGTGTAAAAACATTTGCCCCCAAGACTGTACCCCACTAAAAACACCAACACAAGCAAGCACAAGTCTATATGTGTAACATGCTGTCTGGCAACGCAGCGCCATGGGATGTTCCCAGATCGTTAAAAGCACTTTTTCGTTTCGTCAGCAGAGTGCAAAAACTTACTAAAAATCTAAATTCAGACCCATTGTCAGATATATGCAAATAGAAATGCAATATGTGCACAATAGTCCGCTTGTCGGTCGTGTGGCAGTGGGGTAAATAAGCGAAGGGCAAGCCGCAAATCGATGGGCACAATTTGCGCGCCAGCGAACGGCCCAACTGCCATGGCGAGGACACGCTGTACCAGAGGTTGAAAATTCAATTTGAAATACGAAATGACCAGATCCTCACCCAAATTTACGCCACTGGTGTCCATGCTTGGTGCTTATTGCGTATCCTGGCCGTTTGGGGTCGGGAATTGTGTGTTGGATCCTGTTTTGAATGCAGTGCACGGTGACTGCGGGCAAAACAAAAAGAAAATCTGCACACTGGGAACTGTGAATGCGTTGAACTCAAAGGGCGTCGCGGGCGAACGAAACGGCTGAGAGGTGGTTAGTCACTGCGGTGAGATGCGCGTCGCGATATCACTGCTATTTGCACTTTCATTTGGCGGCCTTATCAGCGCGTATTTACAATTGAAAGTAACAGCAAATTCAAAATTCAATTTAAATTGCCGTCGAATGGACTTCCATTACATTTATGAATCAGAGTGGGACCGTAGCGCGACCGTTAAATTATACCGCCATACACACACAGATATACTGAAATTTGCTGAAGAAATACACGAAAATACCTCAAAAACATACCACAATAATACAGAGCCTTGAAGGTACATGACTTGGATAAACATTTAGCAAATACTCTTACCACAACTACTTTTTTAGAATTTATTTGAATTATTATTTTTGATTATTTGAATAGAATTTAAGTCAAACAATTAAATTGTAAAGTTCTCTGCGCTTTTATGAAAATAATCTGCAATCGGTCAATTCATTTTTTTTTATAGAAGATAAACAATTATTTATTTTACTCTTATTTATTGCTTCAACTACGTTTACTGATATAATCAAGTTAATTTAGAGAAATAAAAATAAAATAAGATTCCATTTTCACAAAACATAAGCGATGAATATTTAAAACGATAAAAGTAAGCTTTAACATCTTAAAGAATTAACATCTAATGGCATCCGCAATTCAAATATTAAACTAAGAAGGTAAAAGTATAAACAATTCTACATCAGATTACGACTCTCCATGGACAACACTACATAAACTCGGAGGACGGACGCAGATTCACCCGCCGGTTGCGCAGCGTGTACGTGCGAGGAGTTCCCCCGTTCTCCTGACCCGCTCCGGGATTCTGGTCCAGGGATCTACTTTCCGTTGAGGCCTCCAGAAGCATGTCCTCCTCACAGTCCTCCAGTTGGTCGGCGCCAATCGTCTCGTCGTCGCTAATGTTGCCCTCCTCGTAGGTGAACTGAAATCGCCGTACGCTCTTCTTGGCGCTGAAGAGCACACCACGGTTCTGGCGTTTCGTGGTGCCGGGCGTCTTAAGGATGGAGGCTCGCGGCTTGGGCGGCGGCGTCTTGGCAGCGTTCTGCTCTGCGGCCGCAAGGATCGCTGATTTCAGGAGCGCATTTGGCGCAATCGACTGACGCCCCTCGCCGTTGGACATGCGGAGTACTGTTCGAGCAGGCGAAAAGGATCTGCGATTGCGAACTACGATCACCCGTGGCGAACTGCGTCGCGAGGACGTGGAAGGCAAGCCATCCTCCAACGCCGGCTCTTCCACCTTGGTCTTCTTCATGTTGGCATGGGCTTTACGGAGGAATTGCTGTAGATTGCTGCTGGGCTTGGCCTTTGATTTGATCTTCATGTTGCGACTTGTCTTGGGCTTCGGCATCGGCTCCGCCTGCTTGGGTTCCTCGGCAATGGCATCCGGATCTAGCCAGTCGTTGGCCTTCCAACGCTTCAGGTTATCGAAGCGCTTATCCACGTTATCGCTCTGCAGGCGCAACATGTCCCACCAACCCTCCAGATCCTCAGCCTGCACCGGTTTTGAATCCTCACTGCCATCGTTTGGCTGGCGATTCTTGCCGGTCGCGCCTGCCTCGCAGCGATCGATCAGGCTGCTGAACTGCATCATCTTCTTGGTGGTTAACAGACGTGTCTGGCCGATGGTCACGTTGATCATGTCAATGCCGCCCGTTTCCTGCAACCGTGGCTCATTTTCCTTGCTGTACGCCTCCCATTCAGCGCAAAGAGCTTGGAGACGCGTGATCTCATTTTCCAGTTGCAGTCTGAAATACAGAACAGATTCCATGGCACGGCGAACTTCCAAGCTCGATTCCTCATTGGACAGGTAGAAGCTATTCCGTTTCTCCTTCTCACAGCGCGAGTTCACCTTACCCCGCGAGACACTAACAAACGGACTGAGATAATTGGGCATTCCATTGGATTTGCGACGTGGCGGTGTCGTCTCCTCGGGCACCAAAGTGTCTTCTATAACTGAAAAGAGAGTTGGTTTGAGATTGAGATTGGAAATAAAATATATCCTGAACTCACTTGTCGTCTGCTCAGGATCCAAGATGAGCGAGTCCTCCGCCGGCGAATTCGTCACAGAGTAACGCGTAAAGTCGAACTTTTTCTTTGCCACCGGAACAGACGCATCGTTCTTACCCGCCACGTTCATATCCGCCGGCAGCAACTTCCTTTTGACCGAACTATCTCCGTCAGCTCTGACCGGTGCCACCGGGCTCAACAAGATGCTGTCGCCAAAAGTCTCCACAAGATGACAGCTGCTATTGTTGGACTTGCACTGCGTTGAGGTGGCCTGGTCTATAAACGGATTATGGATCTCCTCTAGCGGCGTGTGCGGCGGTATACCAATTGTGGCTGCCTGCAGCAACTCGACTTTGAGCTGTGGAAGCTTTCGTACGTTGTTCTGAAGCCTCGTGTACTGGCTGTTTGCCTTGATGGCCTTCATCCGTATGGAGTGACCAGCTGCCTTGCTGGTCGCTCCAGCTGAGTCCTTGAATTTGGCCGCGGCACCACCTCCGCCACGAATGGGCTGTGGTTTCACTACATTTGCGTGACGTGCCACTGGTGCCCTGTTTGCCGAAGGTTTCACGAACGGCTGGGACAACACATTGGCCAGTCTACCGGTCCGTGGTGCCACTTGCAGCTGTGGTGCCACTTGCGCAGGTAACTTGGGCTTTGGTGCCTGTTGCCGGACGCTAGTCGCTTTCGCCTTTTTGACTGCCGCTGGGGCGGGTTTGGGTATGGTAGTAGTCTTCTTCGGTTCAATCGCCGGCTGCCTAGGCCTCCAGCTGGTAGTTTGCGTCGTTGTGTTGGGAAGAGGCCGCGCAGCAGCTTTTTGCCTCGCGGAAGCAACCGGATTGTTGTTCTGCCGAATTGGAGGGAATATTTTTGTTTCAGAAGCAGCTGATTTTTGCCTGGCAAAAGCCACGGATTTGGATGACGTTGCTTGGGGAATTGAAGGTTTCACCGGTTCGGTTGCTTTTCCCTTGCCAGTGGGATTGGCAATCACGTAAAGAGAACACCTCTTGGAAGGCTGGAACACGGGAGTAGCCTCCTCTTTCTGCTTTGCAGAAGCCAGGTTTTCGGGAAACCGAAAGGTTTGCGATTTTGGTAAGACCTTTGATTGATTAATAGTCGGGGCATTGATGGGTGCCCCTCGACGCTTCTGGTCTTGCTGCTCATGCTCTTTGCTCTTGACTTTCTTCCACTCCATGTAGCGTTGTAAATAGAGTTTCTGGCGGGAGGCCTTGAGCTTGGATTCCATCGGCTGTTCCGCGGGCTTGTTGTCCAGCTGCAGCTGCTCCTGATTCTCCAATTTGGGGGCCACATTTTCCTGGGCAGCCACAAATGGCTTCGCTTTGACGGGCGTGGGACTCACACTGATGATGCGGTTCTGGTAAAAACAATCCTCCCGTTTTTTGGCGCGCGCCGCCTGCAACCGATCTCTGTTCTCCTTGCAGTGATTGCGCGGACTTAGCACCAGCGATTGCTCCTTGTACAGTTCCTTGTGGCGCTGCATGGCGACTGCTGTGACGGATGGGGCGAATCAAACTGAAGTGTCCGGTTGGAATTGAATAGTAATAGTGAGTTTTCAGGCAAGCGTCCCCTTTTTTGATTTTAAAAATGGCGAAGCGTCCTGCAGTGTGACCAGGTGAAGGAAAACTAAAATCTTTCTGCGGTATGCCTGTCCCATAGTGTTGTGTCTAGCATATTTTCTTGGTATATTAAAGCGACCCATCCACGGTCACGCTGCTATGAAAATAAAAGTGAATTACAATTTTAGCAGTAGTAATATGTTAACCGAACCGCTTCCGCGCTTAATTAGTGTCGTTTAAGCTTGCAGCCACCGTAGTCCTATAAAACTGTAAGCCCGGCGGCCTGTTTGCAAATGCCAGAAACTCGAAATTAATTCGCCGAAACTTGTGCATATAGAAATTATAAGCGCCGCGTGTGCGAGTGTGTGTGTGCGTATGAGTGTTTATTGGGGTTACAAAAAATAAAACAAACAACAACGTCACCGCGGCAGCATTGCCAACAGCAAGCACCCACGCCCTAGATTGTCAAACCTTAATTGTGTTTTAAGCAACAGATTGCACATCATTTAAGGCAAATTACATTGCAGAACAACAAGTAATAGCCAAACATCGTATAATTGCTTTTGCGGTACCTTCTTTTCCCCGAAATTCCAAATTGCAAGCTGCTGGCAACGTTGGCACGCTCACGCACACACACGCGCGCGCACACACACCCACACAGTGAGCAGTGAGCGGCGGTGGAGAGAGCGGCCTGTGTTCATTCTCTGTTGCTGCTCCGCCTGGGAATGTCGTCGTCGTCGGTGTATTTTTAATCACTTTCTTCCCTTGCCTTGGCCCAAGATACATATATTATTATTAACCGAACCGAACTGAGAAAAACGCGCTGTCCGAATATCCATGATTTATCGTTTATATAATGTGCGCTAACTAATCGCGGATTCGTTTCGTTTTCATTTCCACAGCACTGAGTAGTGAGTGAGACCAAATTCAGAGAGAGAGAGAGAAAGAGCAGAGCGCGTGTGTGTCTGTCTGTGTCTCTTGCGTGTGTGCATGTGTGTGTGTGTGTGTGTGGTGCATCAAGGCTGATAAAACCAAATCCAAAACTACAATTGCATCTAAATTTGAAACAAACTCCGAAAGCGTTTTCTAACTGCGCACAAATCTACACAACAAAATGGAAGCGGTTGCCAAACACGATTTCTCGGCGACGGCCGATGACGAGCTGAGTTTTCGCAAAACTCAGATCCTGAAGGTGAGTGCGGTTCCAAAATCGTTATATTTGCATTTATTCATAGGCTTCGCGTTGAATGGTGGGCGGGAAAGGGCGGGGGGTGTGGCAGGTCCTGCATGCATAATCTCCACTGCGATGCATCTGGCGTCCAGGTCGTTGCCTTAACCCACATCCTAGGTTCAATCGCCAGACAGATTTTGTTACTAAATCGCGACCAAACAGACAGCAGTCGCAAAAGCTGGCTAAAGAGGTTCAAAAGGTGCACTCGCAAAAGGCAACACGAAAGGATTACGACTCATGAGCCACCGCAGCCCCAATACTCTTACTGTAACCAAGAGACCCAGTCGAATATTCCATGTTATAAGGATTTTTCCACTATCCACACACCCAGTATAAACTCTTTGTAAAGCAAATCAAGTCTAAAGACCACATCTTTAAGCCCATATAAAGTGCATTTCGCACTGATTAGCATTACAAAGTGATTCGGAACGCAAATGATGTGCAGATAGGGTTTTAAAATCTATAATAAATAAATCAATATATAAATAAATCAATGTACTTGTTGATGATAACTTTGAGCCATGCTATACTCATCAAATCTAGAATTTTTCACTTTTTTTTTCCATGTTTTCCATGTTCTTTGAACTCAAATTGACTGACTTCCTGCTCTATTGGTTGTAGTACGATAGAAATAGCTGGTATACTATTACAACTTTTATATTAGTTTCTTCTCACTGCTTAGAAGAACAGTCCCAGCAGTTTTTTATGATATATTCGATGCCCCCTCGCCTTTGCGGAACTTTGTGGGGGACATCCGATGCGAGCCGCCCGGTTGGTGGTTGTATTCCCTGGCTTTCAGGCCAAGAAAAGGCTGCTGGCAGGCTGCGATTCGATCTTTTGCTTCCTTCCAGGTGTTTGTGTTTGTGCTGGCTCACTAGCTATATGGATGGCTGGCTGGCTGGCTGTCCTAGGCCAAACCCTTTGTTTTGGCTGGCGAATTTTCCGGTTTCTTGTTGCCAGGGCGCGCTGTAAGCTGATTTTCGTTGCTGTGTGTCTACCTTGTCGTAGGTTAGTCACAGCAGGAACCCAGGCCTGTGGCAGGTTTTCTCCCTTTTTCTCCTTTTTTTGCGCCTCTTTTCCATATGCCGCTGCTGCATTTGCAGCATTGTTGCTGCTGCTCCTGCTGCTGCTGATTGATGGTGTCAATGACTTGCCGAAGAGGTTTCTTTATCGCCCGCCGAAGGTCAAGTGTGTGCGCTGCTCCCGTCCATTAGAGGATTCTACGCTGTAGATGAGCCCACTGCCCAGCTGTACGGGCGGGCTTATCACTGGGTAAACAATCCGCACTGATAGTCATAGTTCGTTTAACCCAATGTTTCTGGGCGTTGGGTTCTGGGTAGGTTGATTGGGGGATAAGAGCAGGCGGAAATACACGATCATCGTGCACAGGAGGTACACATACCTCTCGTTTCTGTTCGAACTTCTAGCGCATTTGTGTTTGCCAGCGATTAGTCATTTTTCGATGGCCTTATCTGAAAAGATGCCCAATCCAGCAAACACTCAGTCATATGTATAGCCGATAGAAAGAGAGATAGAGAGATAGAGAGAGAGGAGCTGTGAATCATCAAACATTTCAGTGGGTTTCTATCCAGAAACTGGTTTTCAGAGGAGCGCATTTCTTGGATGTTTGGAGCTCCGTTTTCCAAGAAGTACACCTCGAATTCTAACGGCCTTGTGTGTGCACCAAAAGTGGCCACGTTTTATCATAACAATGAAACACGAAATGGGATTCTACATAGTTCAACTTTCGCTTGTCGCAAAAACAGCGAAAAGTGAACGTTCGTGTCGCTTTGACGCTTTTCGGCGTAGAATCCGAAACTACAATAGAATTTTTTCTCTAGTAATTACATAAGCATACGAGTATAAACAATTGATAATAACAATCATGGCCCCTACGTGCCTGCTTTCCGAGAACGCCGCAAAATATTTATGTATTATCCAACAGCCAGCCACATTTCCTGCACTGAAACAAATGGTACATCATCATCATGCAGTTGCCAAAATATCATATTAACTGGCATACTCTCAGATTTTGTTTACTATTCGATCGTGGAATATATGGGAAATGCATTTCTGCAAGCATTCCACCACAATTCAGTTGATTTTATTTCTACAACCAACACAATAGAACCCATTCGGGTTTTTCCCTGTGCAAAGCGGCGAGAAAACTTTCTGCAATAGACGACGAATCCGTGGAAATGAATTTCTCGGCGGCTGTTTTCAATGAATGAAACGATCTAAAAATAAAGTAAATATACGATGAACAATGTCTGGGTGACAGATGCGGGCGGGATCTCGGCTATGTGGGGTGGATTAGAACTATGGAGCTATGCCAATTAGTCGGCCAGATCCAGCTCCAGCTGAGCGGGCAAAATCCCACTGCCACAGCCAACAGTGAGCACAATAATTGGGCCTTACATAAGCTGGAAACGACATTGACACCCCCACACCCCTCCCCACAAATCCCCTCCACAATCCGACGTGCAAAAATGTAGCCAAAAAAAAAAAAAGAAAAACACGAAACAGCAGTAGTATACGACTCGAATATGGGGTATGTCGCATATATCTGTATCTTTAATTAACAAGAAATCGATCTGTTGGTAAGGTATTATGTGTGCTATTAGCCTCATATGATAGTAATTATCGATGAGACATTCGTGGGGTAATTACAAGTTGCAACTTCAGAAAACAAACCAACCCTCAACTACAGAGTATCGTCAGGGGTTTTTGAGTGACTCATTTGAATGCCATTCCACTGTTCCGACTTAAGAAACAAACAATATTTGAAAACAACAAAGCTGTCAAATAAACACAACTGCTCAAGGGAAAATCCGTTGGCGAAAAATAGGAGAAACACATAAAGATAGGAGTATCTTTACTTAAACCTTAACTAAATGACGGAATCCTGACCTTTGCACAATAAATACATTTCATATGTACATATAATATACATATGTGCAACGATTTCCTTGGGGTTAAAGCAAACAGGGGCCGAAAAATGAAGGCTGCTGGGCGACGTCGTCAAGTCGCCAAGCGAGATTCATTCATAAAAAGCCCCACTCAGCACCTTCGAATCTGGGAATTCCCAGTGGCCAAGCAAACGCCGAGACCTCCGCAGACAGACAATCTTCAATTTCGTCTGTCAATCGTAAGATATCATAAAAGTCGCCGATTACGTAGGCAGCCTGTTGTGTCATTGGCATGCGAAATGGGCTAGGAAAAAGTCCATTAGATACACAAAAGTGAAATTCGCCCATTCAAATGCTCCGTTTCACTTAACATTCTTATCACATGTCGGCCATAATGCTTGTTTATTTTTAGCGTTTCGCAAGAAACAGATATGAGAATAGGGTAGATAATAGATAAATACGTTTCCCAAACCGTAAGCCCATCTTCGCTGATTGCGCACTGACACAGTTTTGGGACAACACTCAATCAACAAGCAATTGAAAACTGCTCATCGAATCACTGGGAAATCGGGCCAGTCGTCTCCCATAAACAAAGCGGAAGAATGTCTCGATTGATCCCCATTGTCTGGGGGCGATTAAAGGGGTGTGGCCCTCAGATTGGAAACAACGCAGGCAGGTTCTTACAAAGAATTTTCGGGGATCGGATTACTCACTGTGTATCTGATTCTGGTGTACAAGCGAGAGAAATGGCAATTAAAATCCAATGCTCCGATGCTTAATAACTTCATTAAGAACCGAAGAATTTATTGAACACATTCTTAGTCTCTTATTACTCAACTGTAGAAGCTAAATATAATATGAATGTTTTTTAGGCAGGGGGGCACAAGATGTGGGAATTTTATGCCCATTAAGTATTTTACAAAAATAGGGTTCATTAGCATTTAGTGTTAAAAAAGGTAGATTTAGTCCTCTAAGACCCAGGGACATACCCTTCGCTTTAAATATTGATTGTTTTACTTATTGAATTACTTGAGTTATCGCATTTAAAAAAAACAATATTCATAAAAACGCCTGTGTTGCAGATATTAAATATGGAAGACGACTCAAATTGGTATCGCGCGGAGCTGGATGGAAAGGAAGGCCTCATACCCAGTAATTACATAGAAATGAAGAATCACGAGTAAGTGCAAATCGAAATTCCCAACTAGAGACCCACCACATAATTAACATTTCTTTTGTAGCTGGTACTATGGACGCATCACACGCGCCGATGCCGAGAAGCTACTGTCAAATAAGCACGAAGGCGCCTTCTTGATACGCATCAGCGAATCCAGTCCCGGCGATTTCTCCCTATCAGTCAAGTGAGTTCCCTCAATGGGCCAGCTTTCATATGATTGAAACCACATAATCGGAAACCCTTTGCCCCACAGATGCCCCGATGGCGTTCAGCATTTCAAGGTTCTGCGCGATGCCCAAAGCAAATTCTTCCTCTGGGTGGTCAAGTTCAACTCCCTCAACGAACTGGTCGAATATCATCGGACGGCGAGCGTTTCCCGGTCGCAGGATGTCAAATTGCGTGATATGATACCTGAAGAGGTGGGTGTGCCGTCCATTCCGCTGACGAGTTTGCCCAGCAGACATACAAATTCATTTTAAAAATACAAATTTCGCATAAGACATTGAGGTCATGCTTTCGTACGCTGCCGCCCACCTATTTGAACTATAAACAAGCAGTGATGCCAAGAATATTAGATTGGATTCATTATGTCCGAACGATTTCTTTATTGCAGATGCTCGTGCAGGCGCTGTACGATTTTGTGCCACAGGAATCCGGGGAATTGGACTTCAGACGCGGCGATGTCATCACCGTAACAGATCGCTCCGATGAGAACTGGTGGAACGGCGAGATCGGCAATAGGAAAGGAATCTTCCCAGCAACTTATGTGACGCCATATCATTCATAATAAGATAACTTCTAAGGAGGGACGCCACACACAACCCTCTCCGGTAAACGCGAAAAACACAACACACACCCATAACGTTTAGGCAGCAACATCAGCAATTGCGAATAACAACAAGAAGGAACTAAACACAAATTTTAAATATTTATATACAAGAAACGTGGACATAAATTCTGTAGACAACGTATACAACACAAGTTTAAGCCCATAAGCCGAATGCATTTTTTACGTTTTGACGTTTTTTGATAAAACAATACATTACGATACCATTACGAAATCGTTTAATAGCAACTGAGTGACACTTTAAACTAGATATGTAAATTTATTTGTGTATGTATGTATAGCTGCGGCCGAATAAAAGCATTCGATCGTCCCTTTCCTCTGGCATCGTTCCAGACAGAGGACAAAACTCACTGCTAGCATCTTGACCGCAACTATAGGCATATGCAAGTATGTCTACATACCAGACGGCACTATTATTATTATTGTAAACAAGCAGATTTTTGATATAAATATATAATTTAAGTTCGATAAAGA
Source organism: Drosophila orena (assembly GCA_005876975.1). Taxonomy (NCBI): domain Eukaryota; kingdom Metazoa; phylum Arthropoda; class Insecta; order Diptera; family Drosophilidae; genus Drosophila; species Drosophila orena. The sequence goes on along the minus strand of VCKV01000043.1, from coordinate 140,009 downwards.
GAAATGAATTTCTGTCCTGTGTTGAGGATTGCCCTACCATGTGCTCTTTAGTTTATTTTTGATGTTTTAGATGTGAACGAGTGCGTTTCGAAGCGAGTAAACACTTATATTATTATGATTATATGATAACGAATTACCAACCAACCTAAAGCTTAACACGTTTTATAGAAAACAAAACAAATTCACTATGAAAACTTTTGCCTAAATGTCTCAAAGCTGAAGACAATTAAAACAAAATTTATATTATATCATCGTAAATGCCTACCACATAAATTAAATTAATTTTTGCATCGCTGGTTACTATATGCATACATGCACGCATCTATAAATAAATATGTATCTTCTTAATGCAAATTGAACGATATTAGGCCTCGGCTGCACATGCAACTTTCGCAGCGACTGTAAATTGATTATGTGAATTTTTGTCCCTTCGCTTTAAAGTTTAAAATTGTCAATAATTATAATTTTGCATCGCGTCTTCTGACCACAAACTCTATGAACGAGAAATGAATCTTGAAAACTGGAAGAGGAAACATTTGTGACATGTGTAAAAAGTTTCAAACTGCTGCTATATCATATTGTGCTATAAATTATTACTACTACTATTTATAAAATTGGTTGAGTGTGCTGTGTGTAACCTTTTTTGTCATCAGCAAAGCGAATTAGTTGCACGTTCGAGCGTTTTTCAACTACATAACTATATGCATTAACAAATGTAATGAGAGTTGCCAATATAAAGTAATTTAAACAACAACAAAATGCTAAAACGAAACATTTAAGGCCTATTTTTTTATCTATATATAAATATATCGAAGCAAATACATTTATACATTTTCCTATTATCCACCAAACTAAGAAACACGACGACGATGCCTCATGGAAACAACACATCAAAAATAACTTTTGATAGGCCATAGTTTTACATAAGCCGCAATTTATATTGGCCAGCAGCTGGACGCACGACAGTTTTGTACTTTTTGAGCATATTTGCAGGCGTTGGCGAGCATTTCCCGGCCCAGAACCAGTAGTAGCCGCATATTTAAACATAAATTCTAATCGTAACAATAAAGCAGGCAATTGACAAGGTTTAGATATTAACTAACAAGCGAATACACAAATGAAACATTGCATACGGTATGTTAAGTTGAGGACGTAGTTTAAGCAACAAACTGATTTATCTAATAAACTATGATATATACATTTGTATTTGAATTGGCGGCTAAAAGGGGGATTTTGAATAATGCATGTTGTGGAGTTATCGATAAGTGATAGTCCGGGACTTGGACTAACAGGAAACCACAACAGTTACTGTTACGTTAACAGAGCAAAACACAAGATTGTGCCCTTTGCTAGTCCTTAACAGAATTTCATTAATTAATTTGGGCTTTTTAAAGTCCACTAATTTCTAATGTTTGTTCTGAAAGTTGCACCAGCAATATCGCTACAACATTTGAAAGCTATGAGAAAATTTATCTAACAGAAAAACAACAAGACTACTGTTAAAGTGGGTTGAGTCTGGGCTACTTCGCAAATTTTCTGGTATTTTATTTTATTTGTAATATGCACAAATGGTTTATTTTGCAGTCACAGTCGCGGTCACACTGGTCATAGGCAATAAGAAAAAAGAAACTCCACGGCACGGTTGTCCAATTAAGTTAATTTTTCTAAGTAAACATACAAGTGCAGATACGCCGTGCGCATTCAAGCAAGCGTACAGCTACCCACGCCGCAGCTGCCGAACGCAAATCGAAGGCGCGATCCGTAGTTGCACCAGCAGTGCGCTCCACGTGTGAAAATAGTCAGGAAAAGCCAGCACACACACACACACACACGCGCGCGCGTACATACGTCAAGTACACGTACACAAATGCGCGCGAGGGAAAAGCGCTAGGTCAGAGGAAAGTGAAAAGTGAAAAGCGTGAAGAGAGCGCGTCAGGCGTCAGGAATCGGACGACGTAACCAGCTGGGTGAAAATGGCGCTGCTCAACTACCGGGACAAGCATATCCTGAGTGCCCAGCAGCTGAGGAAGCTCAGCGAGCACAAGTACTCCTGCTTCAGCGCCAGCCTGCTTGATCCGCTGCTACAGCCATGGTGGAACTGGCTGGTCGCCCAGACGCCCCTTTGGCTGGCCCCCAACCTCATCACCATCGTGGGACTGATCCTCAATGTGGTCACCACCCTGATACTAATCTGGTGAGCCCCACAGCCCCTGCTGGCCTTTTGCCGGCTATCCCCCCCCCCCCCCCCCCCCCCCCCTGCAAATTCGCTTCTTTGGCCTCGATGAACCATTTAGCCAGCAAATTTCGTCACCTCTTGCGGGGATTGGGAATCCACATCAGCTGCCTTGCTCCATCTATCAGCTGTCACACTTGTCGTTCTCTGTTTGCCGAGCTTGTTTGCCAGATAGCAAATATGTTCTCTTAATTGGAAGGAGTCTTCTATCTCGCAAGACTTAAGACTATTATAATGTTAGCATTATTTTACATTCTTATGCAACTAGAATATGTTTTTTGGTGAATTGTATGAAGACTGCTGGGGTCTTTCCTTCATTTCTATTATTTTCACTGTAGATCAAAGTTCTTTCCAACTGCAGAAGCTGCAAACTTTCACTATTCTTGGGTTGCTTATTTTATATCCCAATTAGTGAGCGCTAATATTTGAAAATAGCGAATAAGGGCTGAAAATAACAATTCCTTCTAGCTAATGATAGCAAATTGGTTCACTGCAAAATACAAGAAAATCAGGCGATCGCCGTTCTCGTTTCGTAATGCGTGGCGATAGCGTATCATTCCATAACCATGCTAACTAGCCAGCTAACTACACCCCAGGGTGGGGGAATTCGGTGGCTACGGGCGACCCGTCTCCAGAACTTGGACACAGAGTGTGCCAGCGATAAGAGAAGCGACGGCGTCTGCCCACTTTACCCATCACACACGAACTGCGCGAATTATAAGTAATCGCAATCATCGTCGCTTGTCGTCGTTTATGACGCATTTCTTTGGTCTGAGGGCGTTGCAAAAAAGGCAAGTAAATAATGTAAGTAAACAATGGCGGCTAATCATCGTTGCATCTTGAGGCTGAAGTACTGCCTTGAAGACCAACAGGTGCCAGAAACAAAGCATTGCACAAAGCCTCGGCAATGATAAGGCAAAGTTCACTTGAGTTAACCCCGTGGACAAATTTAGCATTTTCCAATTGTTCGCCTTTCAATTGGGATACCTTTGATTGAATTAGAATGACAATTTGCATTTCTAATTGATTTTTATGGGCCTGTGTCCGCCCGACACTTGAGCATGCCTCGCTACTGCAAACGGAGCAACACAACAAAGGGTTGCAGCAACTACAAGAACTAAATTTAGTAAGAGACTTTCACCCGGGCTGTGGAGAAAACCTTGCTTTTCTAATGATATGGCCCAGAAAGCAGCGTATTTCCATATTTCCTGATCTTTCTCACCAAGTGCACTGTACGTAAGTGACAATGTGGTAAAAACTAGTAAAACACTGAAAGCTTGCTGTTTTTAACACCTAAATGCGAGATTAAGTTAAGTAAAGGGGCAAATGTCATGTGAATTTAATTATTTAAAATGCTATGACGGCTTGAAAAATGAAATTTGCATAAACCATTCGGCAGAATGTGTGTGTCCCACGTGTGCCCACTTTCCCCCCATTATGGTTGATTGCTTCCGAGCGCTGGCATGCCAATCAAAGTGGCCCAAAAGTATCTTACTTCTGTCCCCGGCAGATGAGATGAATCAGCTTCAAAGCTGCTCACGTGTCGGTCTCTTTTATTTATAAATCAATATAAGTATATGTACGTGTATGTACATGCTACTGGTTCTGTGCTACATGTTATATTCATTCACAAAACCTCGCCAAAAGACCAGACCGGTTCTATTTGCACTTTACCCATTATTATTATTCCACATTTGTTTGCGCTCTAGTATTTGTTTTAATAATTTCGTTGGTTGCCAGCCAACGCTTGCGGATTTGGTTGAACTTCTCTGGGTCAGTGGGACTCGATAGAGTAGAGTCAATCTGTGCATGGTGATGATTCAGCTGGATGGAGCCCTTCAGCTCGCACCGCTCGTCGCTTGTTGTGTGCCAAAATTGCGAGCCGGAACCGCAAAGTCAGCTGATTCGGCGACGTTCTGTAGGTGATAGCAGTCCGCTTATCGGGCTCTTTCAAATGGCTGCCGCAAAGTAGTGATTTCTTGCTTAACCTGAGCGATAATTAGGGAGCTCTGCTTGGGGACTTTGCTCATCAGGCGATCCTATGCTCACTGACGTCACTCACAGTGGCTAATTGACATGGAAACGCACAAAACGGTTTGAAATTCTACGCTTGGCAGCCCTCGCAGGCTTAATTCTCTTTGCCTGTTCATTAATCAATTACGTGAAATTATAACAATCAACAGAAATGTAATACGGAATTGTCAGCATGAATTAACTCGAATGTGTAGTCAAGTTACAACAATATTTATGTGGTTTCACCATTGGAGATTTTCATTTTAAACTGCAGTTTCTGTAATGGATTGGAATGAATCATCTTACAGAACGTACGTGTATATTCAATAACAACCTGGTCGCGCCTAATCAAAAGTTCGAAGGAACCTATTTAAATGACTGGATTTTAACTATGTGTTTTTGTATACCATCTTCAGTTATAGCCCAAACGGCGTTGAGGCTCCGCCACGTTGGACCTGCTTGCTCTGCGCGCTGGGTCTGTTCATCTACCAGAGTCTGGACTCCATCGACGGGAAGCAGGCGCGACGAACGAATACCTCATCGCCGTTGGGCGAGCTCTTCGACCATGGCTGTGACTCCATATCCACGGTGTTTGTGGCCCTATCGGCGTGCATCTCCTGCCAACTGGGCCACTATCCCAACTGGCTATTCTTCCAGGTGAGTGGATTACGCACGGATTATTCAGAGCGCGATAAATTCGGAACTTCTCTTGCAGTGCTTCTGTGCTATAGCGCTCTTCTACTGCGCCCACTGGCAGACTTATGTGTCTGGAACGATGCGCTTCGGCAGAATTGATGTGACGGAGGCGCAGTTCTCAATTATAGCCATTCATCTGGTTTCGGCTGCACTGGGTCCTGAGATCTGGCTCACCAAGGTAGGGGAGGTTCTGATGGCGCCCGGCGAAGATACTTCAAAGCATTGTTTCCAGAACTTCTTTGCATATCCTATAATTATTTCCTTAGATATGTAAGCATATACTTAAGAGTTTTATTTCGTTACGTTTATCCTAGAGCTTAGAGTTCGAGTTTCGTTTAGGCTGCTTAGGATTAAGCTCGGCTCAGCTGCCTTAAGTTCTGTTCTATGCGAATTAGCGTGCTAGTTCTAGTGTTTGAATTCAGCTCCCCAACCGTTGAGTTACCTTTTTTTTCATTTAGCATGGATAGGAAACCAACCACGAACGATGTTAGTTTATTGAGGTCCGAACAAAACACACAGCTCTCTGAACAGAATACCTATGTATAGTGCTCATATAGATTCTAGTTGAACTTTAACCACGACCAGTAATTGCAAATGTCTAATACCTTCTACTTCTATGTACATATTGCGTACTGTGCGCGCCTCTCTAAACAAACCTGCCGCAATCCAATGTCGGTCGCGGTAAAACCACTTAACAAACGAACACCACACGCACATATAACACTCAGATCGGCATTGGCAGCATACAGCTTTGGTATGGGCCTGCAGTGACGACCATTGTGTGCGGTCTGCTCTCCCTAACTTATGTGTTTTCCGTCATTAAAGCCGGTGGTGTTGGCAAGAACGGCTCGACAGTTGCTGTAAGTCCTTAACACCCCCTACACACAAACACACACACGCACACTGAACACACACAAGTACACTGAACACACACAAGAACACAGAACACAGAACACTACTACCAATAAACACACACACGAAAACAAAAAATATTTTGGCTGCTCAAAATGAAGATGAATCTTAATTGGAAGAGTTTTCCATTCTCAACTAGCTTTCTACTCGCTGACCAGCTCAGCTGAGTTTCGAGGAAGGTGCGTGGCGTGAGGATGAACCCTTAACCCCTCTATCCCACTCTTTAACCCCCAGTTGCTTGCCTATTTAATCTGTGCCGTTGTTGATTCTTGTTCATGTGTCTTTGGTTCGAACGGCTCAGCGGCTGCAAAACATAATATTATATTTCTGCTTTGTTGCTATCGACACCACTCAAACATGACCGATTCGGAAGCAAAACGAGAGCATGCTTAAAAAAAACTCATACACAATAACTCTTTGAGGCTGCTGAATGCGAAACTTAAGTTAATCTTTAGTAAAGCCTAATATATCGATCTATGTATTTGCCCTGTCCAATTGTCCAGTTGACATTTTTGGTCCTTCTATATACTATTTATGTCTTTTTTATTGTCTATCGGTTTTGGATCTATATACATATTTAACCCACAAGTAATGTTAAAATCTACTCTATTTCGTATGTATTCCTAAGCATAGTTTGTAAGTTAGAGTGATGGGGGTGTTCACAGTTGAATGCGACTCTTAACACTCCACAAACTCCTTTAGCAATCCCAACATTTTACCCAACAAGTTTCTCTCATCCTCTGAATGTAGTTGAAGATTCTAAATTTAATTGTTTTCTTGCAATCTTTCATCTTTACTAGATACCAATCGTGGGCCTTTCGTGGAATTATACAATATTAGTATTTATCACATTCGGTTATACCTTGAATATAATCAATTTCCTAAAAATGTTTACTGAAGGCGGCAGTGGCAAAAACGGCTCCTCAGTTGCTGTAAGCATTGCACCCACCTCTCGAAATAACGAGGCGAAAAACAATTATGAAACCAGTATGAAAACTAAACAGACTAACTTGAAAGCGGGTCATTAATCAATCCGTAGCCCCAGCCATAACATCTTTAACTAATCCTTGGTTCTGCTTTTTTGGGTTCTACTCTACTAATATCCTTTTTGCATTTTCCTTTCAATTCGATTTGGAAATGGTTTGCAGTTTCCGCTCGTTCGGTGGAGGGCTCTGGACTTTGGTTTGGCCGCCTCTAGCACGCGATAGTACTCGTATCCTAATATCCTAATCACCAGATCGACTAATCTCCATATCATTGAATGCCATTGAAAGCATGCTGCTGCTTGGGTTTACTTAGCTGTTTAAGTGGTATTACATTATTTTTGAGCTACTAATCGAATGACACTTATTGGTGTTTGTTACTATTATAATATTATTATAATTTATTAGCCTAAGCATACTATTATTTACAAATGGCTGACTGTGGAGCTTGTAAGATGTTATCGTTATCCTTTAAGTTTTTTAAGCCACACTTTTGCTATGGAAAGCATTCTGGAAACACCGCAAGTGTTTCGTAATGACAAATGAAATTTTAATGCGCGTCGTTCTTTTCTTCCGCACGCATTCAATCAATCAATCAATCAATCGATCGATATCGTTTGACCAAACCAAACCAAACCAAATCAAAACGAACCCAAAACCCATTACTACCCGCAATCCTTGACATTGGCAGCTGCCGCACTTCAACTGCGAATCGCGATTTCTGCCAATTTATGTGGCCTGCGGCGTTGATTTGATTCTAGTTCTGCGCTACACGAAATGCATTTTGACCGAAGGTTGCGGCAAGAACGGATCATCGGTTGCAGTAAGAATCTTACGTTTAAGTTGTCCCCGCAGAACAACACCCATCGAAATAGCCTCGTCCATGTCCTGGTGTGCAGTGCGTTTGGAAACAAAAGCATACGTGTACATACATACATACATACTGGATGTGGTATCCTATGTCTTATGTGGCTTCAACGCACTGTAAATCGGCTTCAGTAGATGCACAGTATACAGCAGATACGGATACTGAATGCCTGAGCGTCTTGCCTTTAACTACCCAGAGTAGAGTAATGCTATCGTTTTCGGTCCAAGTGCACGTCCCTCGTTCGTTGATACATAGCTTAATTATTATTTGTTTAGCTCGTAGTTCTTATTTGGGTGACGGTTTGGCATGGCATGTAGTTAGTTTTATTTTGCGTATTGTGCTTTCGTTTGACGAATATAATTGGCTTCGTATACTGACATTTTGCATTTAAAACCCACAACAACCAACTGATCCACCACCAACCACCCACCCACCCACACACCCGCCCAATAGCGCTAGAACTTTGTAAATAAAACATGTAATAAACAAATCTGTAAAGCGCAATTTCCCCCCGAGTGTTCGGGTTACATGTCGTCGTCTGGAGGGGAAATTGCGGAGCCCCAAAACACCAAAAGCCAAAACAATTTTTGTTCACTTTTGTTTGTGCACTCGCAACTGGTTGTGACCCTTGCAAAGTGTGCCGTAGATCACCATCAACCAACCAATGAGCACAGCGGTGACACTTTGCAAGCGTGCCACGCCCATTGGAATCGATGCCCACTAACTGAGTGCTTTTCATGCTCCCGCAGGGCACCAGTGTCCTCTCGCCCAGCATTCCGCTCACGCTGGTGGTGCTGCCCGCCCTGATCATTGCCCAGAAGTCGCCGCACAACATATTCACCGAGCACGCGTCGGTGTACATCCTGGCCTTCGGCATGGTGGCCGCCAAGGTCACCAATAAGTTGGTGGTGAGTGCTGCATCTATTACTCATACTTCAACCATTACTAGCACTGTCAATTTGCCGCAGATTGCCCACATGACCAAGGCGGAGATGGAGTATCTGGACTGGTCGCTGTTCGGCCCCGCGCTGCTGTTCCTCAACCAGTACTTCAACTGCATTGTGCCGGAGATCTGGCTGCTGTGGTTCACGCTCTTCTGGGGCACCCAGGATCTGTTGCGCTACTGCGCCCAGGTGTGCCTGGAGATTTGCCAGCACCTGCGCATCGATCTCTTCCGGATACCGTACACGCCCAAGGGCGTGGCCCCACATCCGGCCACCGCCTCGGTGAGCAGCCAAAGCAACTTCGGCAGCTTTGGCAGCAGTGCGGACAAGAACGGCGGCAGCGCGCATCGAAAGTCGAAGAGCAAACCGCACTAGGTTCCGGTTTTCCGCTATATTAATTAGTAATTTTACAAATTTACGTCGTTAGAGCCGAGGGATACTCGTAGGAGCAGGCGGAGCGCAAGTAACACAAACCCGTAAACACAACCCAACAAAATTCACCGTCAAAGTTTTGGCATAGAACCAAAACCACTGAGGAACAACCAAACGAAATGAAACTAAACAATAGCAACAGACAGAGAAGTTAGCGAATGGGCGAGACAAGATGTTGCTCCTACATTTTAGTATATAGTTTACAACACGTCGTTGTAGCAAGGAAGGCAAAGTGGCTAGGGCTGCTGGGAGAAAGAACTGTTGCAGTCTCCGATATCAATTATATGGCTAAATATAATATATAAAAAAAACAGAACCTATATTTTGTATGATTGTGTGTAAGTTGTAATAAATCTAGATCGCAGTACTTTTACTGCGCTAACTCACACATGTGCAAATGCCAAGAAGCAAGCAGAGCCAGCCCAAAAATAGCTCGATGAAAGCTCAACTTACGTTTAAGTCCTGCTACCACCCATTGGTACCATTGGCAATCGATCCATCCCACGAAAGACAGCAGATTTAGTGTGGGCGCAGTTGCGATACTCAGTTGAGGCCACTACATCAATTCATGTTACTCGTTTTAGTGCTTAGTTCTCTACTCATCGAGGTCGTCCGACGGGCCGCGACACTCTAAATGGTGACTCATTTCAAAAAGCGCACTACCTACCCTGACTAGGCCCATAATTTTAGTGCGTTTCGCGTGAATACATCTTATGTGCATCCTAATCCTAGCTGAAAACCTATATTTGTAGCTTGCACGGCGCTGGCCGGCAACTTTATAGTTAAACTATTATGGAGACGAAACAAACAGCAAGAGCTGGAAATAAAACGAATTGCTAAACGTAATTTATGGTGTGCTATTTACATTCACTCATCCACATATCATCCACATATGCGGCATACTTCAAGCGAATGGAAAATTTTGATTGCAATAACTCAAAAGTTGGCTGCTAACAAGAATTTAAATAGAATTTAAAAATATTGTTAATGAATTGTTTATTTAATTCTATTGGGACGAACATAATGGATTAACAAACACTTGAAGGACTAAAAGGTTTCAAATTAAATGGGATACATTTATACAAATAAGTAACTTAAACTAATGTGTTAGCTAGGCTAGCCGAGCCCGCTCGCAGATGTAGGCCATCAGAGCCATGTCGCGCACCTCAAGTGTGATGCGATTGCGATGCCTGGTTAGCATGTAGGAGTCCGACAGCCGCTGTGTCACGTACAGCTCGCAGGACTCCTGTATGGCCACTAAGGCGGCCACGCTGATCTTCAACGGCTCCCCATCGCTGTACTTCATGATGAATTCGCGCACCAGACGCGAGAAGGGCAGCTTAGGTATCAGTGCGCGGGAATGGCTTTGCAATCGCCGTATCTCGAGGTTCACCCTCTTGACTCTGCTTATGGGATTGTTCATTTTGCGCCGCCGTTTCGGATGCGTCTGCTTGGATGTGGCTGCCGGATGGCGATTCTCCTGGTTCTCCTCGTCGCTGCTGGAGTAGGTGCGGGTCGCTGGCTGACGCCTATGTCCGGCGTCCTTGCGCATCGTGGAGCAACGACGATTGTTGCCCTCCTGTAGCGTCAGTTCGCTAGTGGTGAACTCCAGGCCGTAGTCGGTGTCGCCTTCTGGAGCCGGCGAGCGGAATGCTGTGTCGTCGTCGCTTGGCGGCTGTGAGTCGTTCATTTTGGGGTTCGATTTGGGGTTCGATTTAGGGTTACGCTTGGCATCACTGTGTCGAGGCATTTTCGAATTTAATGAATTCCTTGAAAAACGAAACCAATTTTTGAAAGACTTCCCGCTTTTTTTGGGTAGTGTGACCGTATTAGGCTAAACAAAAAACGCCCATTACCGCTACAGTGAGAATTTGAGTGAGTGGCAACATTCTTAACTCTATATACATAATTATACGCTTGGTAATTGGAATGTATTCGTTTATATAACAATTATTTTATATATGAAGCGCGATCAATTTTTCTAGACGTCTGGAACTTTTAATTTATTTGCATTGTATTTTTGAATCCCTACCAAAATCGATAAATTCATGTATAAATATCGATCAACTCCCAGCCCTTACTGCACAGCTGATGCGAAATCGTTTATTGTTTACCACTAGCATTTTTGGATAATTGCCCATTTTCGCCATTTAAACACATTAACAGAGCACACAGCCATGTCGGAGGACCATGGCAAAGACTACACTTTGGAGGCCGACTCCGAGCTGCGCTTTGAGATCGAGCAGAAGGACGCCAAAGTGCTGGTGTCCGTAAGTGGACCAATAACCCATTTTGGATTTATGTTATAATCAAAATGTTGTATTTCAGCTGGTCAGCGGATTTGCGGAGCTTTTCGGCACGGAGCTGGTGAAGAAAAAGCAATACGAGTTCGGCGTGGGCGCCAAGGTGGCCATATTCACGTATCAGGGCTGTGTGCTCCACGTTTCCGGTAAAATGGACGTGTGCTACATCTCCAAGGAGACACCGATGGTGCAGTACGTCAACTGCCACGCGGCACTGGAGCAATTCCGCATGGAGGCCGAGGAGAAGGATCGCCACGGACCAGTAGCCATGGTCGTCGGTCCCATGGACGTGGGCAAGAGCACTCTCTGCCGCATCCTACTCAACTACGCTGTGCGCGTGGGCCGTCGACCGCTGTACGCCGACTTGGACGTCGGGCAAGGCTCCGTTGCCATATCCGGCAATGTGGCCACCATCCTTATCGAGCGACCTGCGAACGTCGAGGAGGGATTCTCCAAAACAGCGCCGCTGGTCTATCACTTTGGCCATAAGTCGCCCGGCGCCAACAATATCTTGTACAACGCCGTGGTTTCAAAAATGGCCGAGGTCACACTACATTCCCTGAACAACAACAAGCGAAGTAAGTAATAATAATATTAGCTCTATAAAGTACAATAACCTCCATTTTCACAGCAAAAAGCTCCGGCATCATCATAAACACTTGTGGCTGGGTAAAGGGCTCCGGCTATGCGCATCTGTTGCACGCGGCCAAAGCTTATGGAGCCTGCGCCATCTTCGTTTTGGACCAGGAGCGACTGTATAACGAGCTGCTACGGGATGTGCCCAAGGGTGTTTATGTGGTACTGCTGCCCAAGAGCGGCGGTGTCGTAGAGCGCAGCAAAGAGCAGCGGCACGAGGCGAGGGATCAGCGCGTTAAGGAGTACTTCTACGGCAATGCAAGGGCGCCCTTCTATCCGTTCAGCTTCGAGGTGAAGTTCCAGGACCTGCGACTGTACAAGATCGGGGCACCGCCGCTGCCCGACTCCTGCATGCCACTTGGAATGAAGGCGGAGGATAACAAGACCAAGGTGGTGGCTGTTACTCCCACGCCAGCGCTTATCCATCATGTGCTGGCACTTAGCTTTTCTGAGTCCGTGGAGGATGATGTGATTGGCACCAACGTAGCTGGCTTTTGCTGCGTGTAAGTACTGCTCGGCTTAAACTGTGAGCTTGCACTAGTTATAACTGATTATTGTTGTTATCCTCAGAACCGAAGTGGATATGGAAAGACAGGCGGTGATGTTGCTTTCGCCGCAACCGCGTCCTTTGCCCCCGAACGCCCTGCTCCTGTGGTCAGAACTCCAGTTCATGGACAATCACACCTAGCACTTGTAAATACTCTAGATTTAATTTAGATTTAATTTTTAAATTAATGTTCTCGTTACGAAAAATACAGTTCAGATGTGCAAGCAGTCAACTTTTCAACTTTTCCACAACTTCTCAAATGTTTTAACTTCGTAAAATTGTAAGAAGCAAATATAAAAACAAATTTAACGTACTCATTAATTTCATAACCAGGCTTTTCTCCACTAAAATAATAACAGAATAGAGAAATATTGTAATTTCGACAAATAAAAAGTAATATACCCCACTTATACAACTTATATTTTTTCACAACTTCTCAAATGTTTTAACTTCGTAAAATTGTAAGAAGCGAATATAAAAACAAATTTTACGTACCCATTAAATTCATAACCAGGTTTTTCTCCACTAAAAAAATAACAGAAAAGAGCAATATTGTAATTTGAGAAATAAAAAGTAATATACCATTCAGTAATATTCATAAAACGAATATTATAATTATTCCCAGTAAAGTCCTGCTATAAGTAAGGGTTTGGCTAAAAGTTGCATTTAAACTAATTTATTTTGTGCGTCTGCGCCATTTGTTAAAATATTATAATTGAATAATATAATGTTACAATATTTTTAACAACAAGCTGGCGTACTAAATTTTTTATCCAGTTTTGCAACCAACCGTGTACTTAGTATAATATACTTCTAGTATATTTTCGGCATATTTAGAACACTTATTTGGTCATATTTAGGTAATTTAGGTGCAGTCATACTGAGAGAAGTGCACGTCGCCTCAGTGCGGTCACACTGTTCGAAAGAGCGAGACGAAAAACACGGCAACACGGCGAACGGAAAACTCAGTGAAAAAGTAAATCAAATATTTACAAAACAAAGTAACCACAAAATGGCTGCGCTCGGTCGAATTGCGTTAGTTGAACAACAAAAAGCGATAAAACGGCGCCGATTAATACAATTTTATGCGGCCTAAACCATAGATACTGTGGAATTTGGCGTGCTTTTCGTGTTTGTTGTGCAGCATGCGAGTTGTTGCTGTTGTTGTGTATATGTGTATCAAATGGTTCTAAAAACAAAACAAGAGATTTTCGGGCATCTAAATTTACGGCCTGCTTGAAAGACGTTCTGTTTCCCCCAGTGTGTGTGTGTGTGTGTGTGTGTGCGTGCGCGTGTGTTTTTTTCTCACTTACTCTCTGTTGCTTTGTTGCTGTTGCTGCTGCATTTTCCAGCGGCAAACGGCGTTTGTTTTGGTTGCGTCGTGAAATTTTCCACTGGAAAGTGCAGTGCGGCGCCTTTTTGGGGGTTGCACATACACACGCACACGCCGCAATTCGTCGATTGCCGGCTTGTTGCGCCGTGGAAGCGGCAAAAGAGGTTTCGAGGTTTCCTAATTACCAAGATTCGCCTTATCACTTACAGTATTTCAATTTGGCGAGCAGTCGTACGGGTGGGGGGTTCCGGTCGGTGGGGTGGGGTGGAGTGGAGCGGCCCCCAACACAGTTGCACAATTGCTTATCACTCGCTACTTAACGACAACAACAATTTGTGGCTCGCTCGCAGGCAAGCACACACACACACGTAAACAAGGCGATCGCACTGGCCAACAAAGAAGCGGGAAACTCAATTGAAATACTGTAAAGGCAACAACAGCAACAGCTAACTTACATACACTGCGCAACAAAAGTGAACACATACTATTGATCAAATAAATACATAAATAACCAAAATACATTCTATAAATGAAAACAAACATTTCGAATACTATTTAAACAGAAACAACGCACAGTTAAGAGCTGCTAAAGAAATTTGTATTTGAAATGTACCATAAGTAACATGCATATGGTTCTAGTAACTACGAAGCATTAAAGAGCATTCCAAACAAAAGGTGTTATTTAATGGCCAAGGAATGAACGATTTTCGAACGACCTGTTTTCACAACTCCCCTCTCTCTTCCACTTGCAGTTTTTCCGTGTGATTATCATGTGCGCCTAACAAGAGACAAACGATCGGGTCGCGTCATCTGTTGTTTTTGCGCCAAATGTCTTAAAATTCCGGCGATAGTGCTTCCAAAATAAGATGGCCCTCGAGCCATACACAAAGTCTGCTGAAATCGAACCTCAATTGTGCCAAGTTATAGAGTATAATGAAGATGTGACAACGAAAGCGACCAAATGCGCGAAATGCGGGAAATCCAACAGCGGAGTGGGCTGGCGACAAATGCTGATCGGCTTTCTGCTGATTTGCTTTGGCATCTCAAACAGTTGGCAGTACAAAAATGGTAAGTTCTGTGCTCTGTGCCTTCATTCCGAACAAAGGGCATCGCATTTGCCAAAGGAGCTGGCAACTGACAAGCATTTGATGGCAGTTCGATTAATTTGACGAGTGGCGAGGGCTTTGAGTTCAAAAAACCGCAGGGATAGACAGTTTGTAATGGGAATGGTTCGGTGATATCGCTACTTCTTTTCCCTCAAAGGCTTTTGCACTACAGTTGTCTCTCGCTTATGTGAACCAATATACGTACTTGCGTAATTCCCAAATGCTTGCATTATTATAAATTGGAAGTGAATTGCTTAGATGGCTTAGATGGCTAGCTTTTCCTGTAAGCTAGAAAATTGTAGCTCACAAGAAGTTTTTCCAAAGTTATGTTTAATATCAAGATATATGTTTGTATGTATGTATTGTCATTAGAAACACGTAGATTGACTTTAATTTAAAGTAATTTCAAGTATTTTACCAATGTACAACTTAAAATATCAACAACTACAATCAATTGGCATACATATAAAATAGTTATATTTATGTTAATCGAATATATACATGAAAATCTTCATCATCAAAATCTTCATTATTTCAATTTCAATAAGTGTAGCTTAATCTTTAAAAATTGGCTTGCATGGCTCTTGTTTCTTTATTGAGTTAGCTGCATTAAATGCGTGTTGCTCCCCTTCGAGTGTCCACTGTATGCGTTTGTTTATGTGGTTTCAACTGCACTTTTGAGCTTCCCGCTCCCCGCCATCGCCACTCGCCCCTCGCCTAGCATTTGATCCCCTTTGCCGCTTTGCGTTTTCCTTTAAGCTCTTTTTCGTGTTGTCAAAGCCCAAAGGCTGACAATTTCTCGGCGCAATGCTTTTATGAATAAACAACTACTACTTATTTAGACTGTAGTACGCACTCAACTTGATTGCACTGCGCATAATTTAGTACCCCCTTCTACTTCGCCATCCGCCGCCGCTTCTTCTACTCTGCGGCCCCACCGAGCACTCTGCCACTAGATGCGACGCTAATGAGCTGAAAAAAGCAGCTCACTAATAATTCAGCAGTTGTAATATGGCAAAGTTGCCCGGTAATTGCCGGCATATTTCAAATGCACAAAGCATTGACCCAGGCTCAAAAAGTGTGCACTCAGAGAAATGTTCGAGGCCCAAAGGCGACATTCTATTAAGAGCTTAGCCGTGTATCGTGCTAATTTTCTAATTTTGTCTAATTTTGATAAATATTTTATTCAAATTATTTAAAATTGAAATTAAAAATTTAAAAGAATTATCAAGTTGGAAACTATGAGCAATGTCTGAAAAAAAGAATTTACAAGTTTTGAGCGGATGTGTGTACGTCTATAGCTTGTTATTGCATGACTGCCTGGAAGTTTTTCGCAGTGCAGCTTAAAAAAAGGAGCGCAAAGGACAGCAGTAGCAGGGAACTCCACGGGACAAGTCAATATGGAAATAGCAAATGGACAAAGGCCGTCCAAACATCGTTAAGCCCCAAAAAAGCTCGAGTGTTTGGCTGAAAGATAAGCCTTCGGTTCCTTCGTTCTTTTTCTATTCTTTCTCTCTTTTTGCGGCTCCCTCCTTCAGTTGCAATCCGGAGTTTTTTGGAGTCCGGAACTGCGAGTACTCCAGCATGCATGGGGGCATCCACAAAGCAAGTGGCGCTGCACCGAAAAGGAAGCCCGAAAACTTAAATTTGTCGAGCCGGGTGGGTGGAAAAAAAGCGCATCAAATATGTACACAAAGCCCCGGGAAAAACCATCTCGCATCTTTCTCGCCCAGCTCTCTGTTTCGTTGTGTGTGGGTGGTTTGGGTGGCTGGATGGGTGCTTACTTTCTTTAACACTTTGACGCGCGCACAAAGTGTTTTTTGCCAGCGTTGATTTGCCCATCCTGCCCGCTCCACTCGCGAACAGGAGAAGGAATCCCACACTGCTGCCATCCACCCACTTCTTTAAACCTTGTTCTTTTTTGCAGCTAACTGACGTTTTTGCGCGCTGTCATGCCGTGTGGGGGATTCCCCCCTTTTCTGCTTTTTTTTTTCTTTTTTTTTTTTGGTCCTTTTACGGCAGCGCTCAGCGCTATTTGCTTTAGCTTCTATTTACTACGCCGTAGTACGCCAGTTTAGTAGTAATGGGAGTACTTCAAAGGCGACGGCTCCTTTGACGCCACATCCACCGCCCACTGACGGCATCCAGTCATCCTGCAATCCCGCCATCCTGCCATCCAGCCATTCTGCCTGACATCCTTTGCGTCCCCGCGGGACACTCGACATTTCACTGTTGTTGACATTGATTTTGATTTCATTTATGTGTGCACCAGTTCCACTTTCAACCTTCCATCAGCCAGCTGACATTGGCTTAGAATGCCAGTCAACACTTGCCACACTTTGTCTTTCCTCGCGGGATTTATCCAGGAAGCATTACGCGCTAGTATTTTCCAATTATCCAATTAACTCCATTACTCAACTCAATTATCCGTGCGTGAATTTGGGCTTTATCTTGGCAGTTAAAACATTAATTTGATGCGTTGCATAATGTCAGCACTTTAACTATTGCATTAACTAATTTAATTATATAAATATATAAGTATTTATAAGAAAGATGTGCAAATAGAACAACTCTTTTCTTAGTGCAATTGCGAATCTTAAATTACATTAAACTGGCTTGCGAACAATAACTTTGAATTTACTGCCTGTAGAAGAAAAGACTTGAAAAGATTTGTTTTAATAATTTCATAATTATTACAATCTGTTGATTAAGTTTCCATGCAATGGCAATTACGGGAATGATTATACAATTATAATTCCCTAAGCTGTTCTCAACTTAAATCTGTTACTTCATTTTGCATAATTATAAACGTGGTAGCCGTAGGGAACTACTAGGGAACACTATGCCAAGCTCGTTTCCCAAACTTTTCACAACTGACAGATTGTTGATTTGGTTTCCTCTGGCAATGCATAGCTGTTAAACAGCTGCCTCCCAGGAATTGCCTACAAATATCTGCTTAAACTTAAGCCCAATGAGACGCCCGAATGCACGGCAAACACAATTGGGCTTTAACTAACCCAATCATCCTGGGAGCCATCTGCATTCCGTATGCAAACTGGTGAAACCGAAGGCAAACTCTCGGTCCGCCGGCACAAATGTATCACTTTGCAATTTAAACAATAATGTTGTGGTGTGGTCAGTCCGGCACAGTCTGTGTGCTGCCCGCCAGTTCGGTTGCATCCACATTATCATCGCATCATGGCATCACAGCATCATCGCATCATGGCATCATGGCATCATGGCATCATCCTGCTCATCAACGCGACGCCCTCCTCCGACCACAGATTTGTGTGGGCGGCTTGGCCTGGCACTGACCTCTCTGTTGGCTGATACGGCTGTGTGTAAGTACACATGTATTCCACTCAGAAAAATACCGCCATTTATTAGTTTTAAGAGTGGGATTGAACTAGAACACAACAAGCCGATAAAGCGACTGCACAAACACCTTAATTTTGTATATCTTCTTTTAATCTTCGAAAAAAAAAGCTTAGAATTCGACAGCAATTTATAAAGAGATACATTCTATTTTCCTGTGCATATGCGTAATCAGTTTTGGTATTGCCAGCAAATTGGCTGCCATATGCAGCGCGGTTTGCACATACACGTATGCAAATATGTGCATGCAACTGCCACAAGAGCAACAACAAAAGCATCGCGAACCCGTCCAACAGCTTTTGGCGGCCAACTTGGGCATCCTTCTGGCGGTGCCGCCGCTTATCACTTATCGCAATCTTGTAATTACGTGTGTTCCACAAATGTTAATTGCGAAAGGGAACCATTGATAGGCTAAGGCTATGGGCATTCCCAGCTGGTTATCCTCCATCTCGATTCCAGCACTCCTCTGGTGCTGTTGCAGTTTAAACGAGTTGTTCACATGGCAAATCGTTAATTTAACGATTGTGTTTATTTTTCTGAGGCATTCTGTAATAGCACATAAAAGCATCCAGAACTTAGACGGCTGTTTCATCGGGGCTCTCCTCATTCGAGTCACTAAATTGATGCAGCTCCACTAAATGCAAGCCCACAATCAAAAGGAAATAAATTTCCATTGCTTGCAGGGAAAATAATTAAAGTGAAACCACGTATGTTTGACCATTATCTTACCCCATATGGGAATAAAAGCCAAGGCCAGTGCAACGTGGTCATAGGCAAAGATTAGAGACAGGATAACGATTAGGTAGACGAGGACCAAGAAGACTGATTTCAACAACCAAATCAATATGGTTATTAGGCCAGACTAGAAAACTAGAAGTATGAAACGAGTCAAACTTATACGATCAGCGACTCACATTCACGCTCATGAGCAGCCCGATATCGGTCAAAAGGTCGATCGCCAGGACCAGCACAACCTGAACCCGGTTCTTCATCATCGTAACCGTGATGAGGTCATGGACATCGTCTCCGCTGTGATCTTCAGTATACCAGTGTCTAACTGAAGGGAAAGTTAATGAAAATTCAATGGTACTACTAACTCAGGGAAATGCATTTACACATTGGCCCTGGGAAATAGAATATGGTCAGGTGGTAGAACAGGCGAAGTAAATCGATGATTACGTAGGAAGCTCCTATCACAACTACGCCAGTGTTGATCGAGTAGCGGCAAAGGAATTTGTTTAGCAGGGCCATGATAGAACTTGAATTTTATCCTACATATTGTCAGTTTTAGAAAAGCCATCATGTGCTGTGTGCTATATACTATATGCTATATGTGCCATGTGGGCAATAGCTGATTGTTAGCTGATTGTGAAGGTACATGGGTGCGAATAAAATTATACGACCATAATTTACCCAACAAGTTGCCAATTTAAGGGCCCCAAACATGTCAGCAAGTAATTAAATTTCTATAGAAATTTGCATATCTGCAGGCGCGCAGGCAACCCTGTTCCCTGTGCGCCTGTATGCGTGCGTATCTGTGTGTATGGGCCACTTAACATAGCCGTTGGCTTTGGCCAACTAACGAACTGAACGAGCAACTGAAATAAAAACAAGGGGACTCGACTCCGGAAACATTTAGGGATGGGGCGATGCACATGCAACAACCCAGTCATCATCCCATGCAACTGAAGTCACAGTTTCCCAATTGCCAACTTCTATGCAAGACAAATGAATAAACCATCAGTGTAATACTTTTAAGCCCTTATAAAAGTTAGCTTTACTTTGAATGAATTACATTTTGGTATATTGTGTGCAAAAGTGATCCACGTTGGCTGTTGGCCATGTGAATAAGCGATAGTTTCTGATTTGCTTGAGCTGCCCATCACTAGGTGGCATCTTGGCCGTGTCTCCCTTGCTAACGAGCTCCCCCCCCCCCCCCTCTTCCCCTTACACCCTCCCTCTACTCATAGGGGGTGGAGGGGGGCTTCCTCGGGATGTGTCGCTGCTGCCTGCGCCGCTTTAAATGTCTGGGCGTTCGTGCGTTGCCTGCAACGCAGCAGAGCAGCGCATAAACATGCACATCGTTAAGAGACGAGACCGGGCTCAGACCCAGGCCCAAAATCATGGCCCAGACCCTTTTGGGGCTCCAGTCCGCAGTGCCCTTTCCCTCTGCCCGTTCCCCTACCCACTTGGCCACTTGGCCACTTGCGACTCGTTTCCAAGCTGGTCATTTAGAGGCCAGGCCCAGCATGCCTTCCACCACACATATCCGTACAATCGACAAACCTGGCCAGAAATGTTTTTCCTCTTTTTCTTCTGCTTTATGCCATGTTTTTGTTTCTTTCGATTTTTGTTTTTTGTTTTTTTTCGTTTGGCTTGTTTTGGCCTTTTGACTGCTCTTTGTTTTCGTGTAATTGTTCTGACTGCCGTTCTTGTTTACGTTCCATTGGCTCCCGAGTTTCCTTCTTTTTATTTTGTTTCTGGCCGAAAGATCTCCGCACTCCATATGGCCAAGTCTCGGGTTTCGTTATCTAATATTGCTGGGAGGAAGCATTAATTCGCAGCTCGTTGGCAGATCCTTCGTCTTCATAGGCCAACAGCAGTCGAATCGCTAATTTATTTCACTCTTGTACCTCGCCACACGCTTCCTAAAAAAACCAATTTCAAGTTTATTTATGGCTTTTATTATTTTATACCCTCTATATTTGGCATTTTTCCTGTTGCTCTTCTTTTTCTTTTTTTTTTTCTGGTCTTTGCAGCTGCCTTCGACTGGCGTTTGTCAATTTTTAACCTGTTGTGCATACTAATTTGTCGAAAGCTGGCTCTTTTATATCGTATTTGATTTTCCCCGGAGAGGGCCACTTCTCCATAATTTAAGTGACACTTTGGATGATTTGTGGCCGAGGCGAAAACGCCTTGGCTGATTTTTAATTAATTTTCGTCGATCGATAAATTAAGGCTGCTTAAATATATATTGATTCCTCTGGTCTCCATTTTGTATATTGTATACGATCCTTAAACTTTGCCAATCAAAAGTTTGTAGTCTGGCAGGCAGGGAAAAAAATTCGATGGCTAACGCATAAATTAAACCACGATTTCGAATGCCAGCAATCTCCGGGATACATCAGCATCATTAGTTATAGGTCGAATACCCAACTGAAACCAGAAAACCACAAAAACTAATTTATCACACAGATGGTTCATGCTTAGTTTTAATGGTTTTTGATGGACAAAAGGAAGGAGTTCGATAACGTCAAACCCAAACACGACCAATACCAATGGCAAACGAATGGAATTGGAAATACCTCGCTTTTGGTGGGGAACATTCGAATGGGTGTTTCGCTCAGACGAAAGCCATAAAGTAATGTGAATTGTTTATCAAGCCGTTGCCATAAATTCATATAAAATTGCACTGCGAAATTTAACTGCAGCACGCCAACGCAACGAAAATGAGCAGACACTTAAAGTAAACATAAACTTTAACGTAAACATGCACTGCAAGAATATGTTGTATATAAGTTGGGAATGAGTTCTTTTATTCACTTATACATATGTACATATATTATATTATATATTATTATATTATATTATATATTATTATATTATATTATATATTATTATATTATATTATATATTATTATATTATATTATATATTATTATATTATATTATATATTATTATATTATATTATATATTATTATATTATATTATATATTATTATATTATATTATTATATATATTATGTTATAATCCATTACAAAAATAGGAAAAAGCGAATCTTGCATTTAACTATCTTGTAACTACAATTATTAAACTAATGCTCGCACTGTTTTCTATGGCTTGCATTTATTTATCTTTTTATTTGAAATATTTGTAGTTGCCACAACTTTTTCTGCGGTGTAGTCGAACTCATTGGTGTGTGTCGCTTGTTGGGAAAAGAGTTCCAAACAAATCATTGAAGCCGCTGCTGCGAGTGCGTGCGTTTAAATCTATCAATAGGCCCATTTGTAATTGTTGCAATGGGCAGGCGATTCCGTTTGGGGCCAATGGCATATCATTAGGCATCCGCATCCGCATCGGCATCGGCATAGGAATTGGAATCGGAATCGGAATGGGAATCGTAGGTCCAAAGGGTTATTGCAGGGCACATTGGGCGGCAACAACGAATCATTCTCTAATGTGTTGATACACAAATTGTTCGCCGTTTGTGTTTAATTTCTCCCTTATGGCCCCAGCATGCTAATTAACAGCAAACGAGGCAGATACCATACCATACCAGCATCCGCAGCATCCGCTCCTTTCTCTTTTCCGACAACTTCCTCTGCAGATGTATCTCGTGGATGTATCTACATGTGTACATGCACATGTATCTGGTAAGCTACACCCTTTCTCTGCCCCACACTCACTCAACTCATTCGCACACCATGTCTGTGGCATTAAGAGCCGAGCTTGTGGTATGTCATGCCATCTTAATAATGACATTTATTTGTAACGTGTTAAGATACTAAATTGCCCCGTCCGTCCACATGCAACATGCAGCACATAACCATACCTCTGAGCGATCCATCTCCATTGGCATGTGAGTGAGGAATACCTGGACAGCGAATGAATATATAATATATGAATATACTCGTATTGCGGTTTTTCTTTCCTGTCCGCACCTTGCGACGCAGTCTGGGCAATTTTCAACAATTTGCAGCCATTTTTGCCGAGCAGCACCAGCATTGGCCAGAAAAGCTATAACAATTTCCATGACTCGAGCTTATTACCTCTGGTATGCGTAATAGCTTTGCTGCTGCACTCGATTACACTGGCCAACAAAAATCGGTACGAGCTTGCAAATGAATGGTGGAAAGACTTGTTTCAAACATGTACAACAATATGGCCAACTTGTTGGCCAGTGTGCCTCGAATCTGGACACCTCCTCCGATTCAGTGCAGCAATCATCTACGGCTGTCGAGCTGCCGAGGTGCGTGTGCGTTGAGCTCCTCCGATGGATCTTGGCAATTGTTATAATTTGCCACATATTGAAATTGAATTGAAGTTGCCTGGGCTTGCAACGCCGCTGCATTTGGCTGTGCTGGTGTGTGTGGCAGTGGGCCTGCATGTGGCACTCAGTCACTTCACGCCGCTCACCTTCACGGTAAATGCAGTTGCGCGCTTGACTAATTTCGCATTCATGCCTGCACTGGGTGCAAACAGCTTGTTTGGCCGGGTGCGTTGATGTGTGGCTGCTCCCACAAGTTTCCGCTTCCACTTGGCCACTCGATTGGCTGTGGACAGCCGGCTGTTCACTCCTCCTTCACTCTGAAGGGATACACAGTGCTAATTGGGCCAAAATCAACGATTGCTTGGAAATCTACTCGCTGGTGCTCAGGATGTGAATTTCAGCTGGGACTCCATAGTGCCAGACCGAGAATTTACATAATTCTAATCTAATAGTAATTTAAAATAACGAAATATGTCTATGATATTGGGTTTCAGCTTTTGTAGCTTAGAATTTAGATGTGCGGGTCCAAAACACTTCAGTATTAGCGTAACATTAACCTTTTAGAAAGCAGGAAATTCTGAGATGTTAAAGAGGCGGAGCAAGTCTTCAAAGTGAAAATCCTGACTTGGGTATATCCCCCAAATGGGAGCGATATAAATTTCGCTTATGACACCTCACTTGACAACGGACAGGCGGTTAAATATGCATAGGAAGGTGTCAAGTCAACTCAACTCAACTCCACTCCACTCCACTCCACTCCACTTAAGTTGGCGCGGGGCTAAAACACGTTTTGCGACCAAGAGGCGCATTTAAATACAAAAGCGGCAGACTCGACGCGACGCTCTAAAGTTTAAACAAATCAGCTAACAGTAAATAACCTGTTGCGTTTGCGCCATTAATGTCGAACTTCGTTATGTTGATATACGAGCGGTGGCAGGCATTATAAGGTAAAGTCTTGGGCCCAAGGAGCACCACTCATTGTGATATCGCCAAAGTAATTTTACACCGGTGGACAACAACTTCATTATCGCATAAGCTCCGATTACATGCGTGCCAGAGAGTCCCCCAAAAAAAAAACAAAAACACCAAAAGATCCAAAATCTTTAAAACAAAAGAAATGCGCGGGGGAAACAAACAACAATGCAAACATAATCATTATCGAGATTACGGCCAAATTTATCGAGAGCCGCAGTCTCCAAGTGCTTAACGAGCCCAAAAGATGCCTTCATGGCTTGATTTTGTGCCTGCACTGAGAAAAACATCGTCCTAATAGGGAGGGTATGCGTTCTCTGGTATCTAGAAACTGTCATCAGTGAAAAACATGTAACACCCCGATGAATTTGGATATTTCGTGGAACTAAAATATATCAATTCTGTCTCTAAATATTATGCATATAGGGATTATGTTGCAATATTTAACTGGGAGAATAGCTAAAGGTTTTGTATTGGTTCGATCAGTAGAATTCATTTGGCTATAATGGCACTGATTTCGCTCTCTGTGGAGATATCCCTGCTTTCTGGAATCGGTTGGCCCAGCTTCTTCTGGGACGCGTCTTGTTTGCTCTCCTCGTCTTCCAGAGTTGCCTGCGCTACCTGAGTTCCCCCAGCTGTTCACGAACTCGGACTACGCTACTGGCGAACCCGAGGGTTTACACGCAGGTCCCACTCACTCCATCGCCCTAATCACATCTTCGGTTTGTGTTTGGGCTGTCGGCTTTGCGTTTTGGCTACGTGTATTTCTTTTTTTCTGGCCTGTGCCCACAAAACGCCTCGAGGCGGTCGCACTCGCACTCGCCACACAACAAGCTGTTTTATGGCCAAATCCAAAGCCAAGCCAAAACCAAAGCCAAAGCTGAAGCCAAAGCTCGTTTGTGTATCTGGCTTTGTCCCTAAACAAAAACCCAAACAAGACAACAACGGCGAGCGTAAAGAATTTGTATAAATAAAAGCGTGTAGGGGGTAACAAGCGAGTATAATAATTAAAATGAAATCAGACGGACGGGCAGAAAGAAAAAAACCCATAAGCTCCACAGAGGATGGATGGATGGATGAATGGATGGATGGATGGATGGGATGATGGGGAGCAGCCGAAGAAACACCTGAACTCAATTTAAAATGCTAAATTTGTCAACTGAATGCGAACATTGTGACCGATTTATTTGCATGTGAAAAGCATACATATCTCGCCCACAAAGGAGCCAAACACACAACACACACAATATGGCCAAAATGCCAAGCAAAGGCAACTAGTTTTGGCTACTTGCCGGCTAGGATTGAAGCGAACTTTTGTTATGCTAAGTGTGATGAGCATAAATTTCATTTAAATTAGCAAGCAGCTTTTATTTGCGGACTTTCCGTAATGCCATCAAATGTATTTTTAAATTCGAATAGCGAAAAAATTTACACTTATTTGTTGGGGAATTCATACAATTTCATACGCAATTCCTTTCAATCATTCGGAATTAACGCCTCATAATCACTGTATTATCAGCCAAGTACCAAAACAATTCAAGTTATGTCAAGTCTAATGGCTTTAATGATGACTTGACTGCTGGGTAATGCATTTTTAATGCGCCTGCATGTCTTGCACATTCGCCTCCATCGGTGACAGAGCAATTAGTTAGCCGGCACTTTCCATGGGACGGCATAAATCCGAAATTGATTTATAAATTACCGCCTGGCAATCGCAGCAGCCACAACACCGAGTTAGGAGAACAGGTAAATGGCAATAAAATATCAATTTGCGAAAGCTGGCCATCGCTTCGCTTGGCTGCTCGCTCCTTTTGGCCAAGATGTGGAGAGAGACAGAAGGAGGTGGAGATCCAGGAGGAGATGGTGATCCATGGGGAGATGGAGATCCAGAAGGAGATGGAGATGCAGGAGAAGATGGAGATTCAGGAGATGATGGAGATCCAGAAGAGGTTGAGATCCATGAGTACATGGAGACCCAGGAGGAGATGGAGACCCAGGAGGAGAAGGGGCCAATTGCAATGGTGATTTGTTTGCCGCGAGTTGGCCGGCCGGCTGCTCTGCTTGGCAATTTACTTTTACAACACCCAGGACGGGGAATCGGTATAATTTATGCTGCAGTTTACAACCAGCTCGCTCGAGGAGTCCGCTGCCAGCATATTTCCATACATGGCCCAGTCTTTGGACCGCGACCGCATGTGGCAATTAACCAAAAGTAAATCTCGATGTCAGCTTGGGCGCTGTGGAAATTTCAATTCCAATTCCGATTCCAATTCCAATTCACTTCAATCAGTGTGCACACATACTTGGGCCGCTTCTGGCTGGCAGGCAGCTCAATAATTCAATATAAATCAATTCCATCTGCCATGCGGTGCTAATGGCCACAAGTGGAGTATGTAGTCCCTTCCAATGGCAGTCGTCGTCGTCGTCGTCGTCGTCGTCTCAATTGGCAGACTGACGACTCGCTGCTGCTGTACACATTTTTCCCCCTTTTTTATTTTGTATTTAATTTTTTATTTTTTTTTTTGCACTGTATTTCGTACATTTGCAATTCCAGGGCCCTCGAACTTGTAGCTGCTTTATTTGTACATGTGTACAAATTTTTATTTTGCACAAATGTTTGCTTCTGACAGCTTCAGTTTCAGCTGCGGCGGGGCACGAAGGTGGAGGCTCCACTGTGCTGCCGCAGTGGAAGTGTGTTCTCGAGGACGCCCGACTTGCTGGCAACTAATTGAATGTCAATTTGTTTGTTGCCTCGCTTCCAACTGCCAACTGCCTACTGCCAACTGAATGTGAATGTGAATCTGGATGTGAGTGTGGATGTGAATGTGAGGGTGAATGTGAATGTGAATGTGAATGTGAATGTGGATGCTACTCATTTCGCATGCCTGTCACAAGACTTCATCTGCATTAACATATTGCCCTGTGCAGCACAGCCAATATTGAACTTGCATTATAGGCCATGCAATCACTGCAGACGGATACTTCCCCATCGGCTGGCTTACTTATGCATTTATTTGCCCAACTTATTTATCGCCGTGACCAACATAGCCTCGCCTTGCTTTTTTAAACAGGCAAATATTTGGGCAGCCGGGTGGTTGGTTTTCCTCCATTTGCCATGCGTCCGTGTTATCTGTGATTGGTATCTGCTCTGCTCTGCTGTGGCCTCCGGTGGAATTAGGAATTTAATTAAAGGAAACCACAACTTGGCGGAGCAACTGGGATTAATTTGTTATTGGGCAAATGGGGTTGAGCATTTGGAAGCTACACACAATGGCATTAAATATTGAAATTTCCCTAACTCAAGGGAATTCCCTTTTAAAATGACTGGATCTCTGCATAGATATGGTAAACAAAAGGATTGTACTTGAAAAATAATTAAAAGTGCCGCTGTCAAGTGTAAAAACATAATGCAAATTTGTAAAGCGGATTCGCCAGTGTTTTTTATGCAGTTGGGGTTGATAATTACACTATTCTATGTGCTTCTGATAAATGTGCGCTCGCTAATGAGATGTTCTGATATGGTTGTAGCCCCTTATCGATAGCTATGTATACACATATGTACATATAAATAGCATTTAAAGTAAGCTGTGGCATAATGCACATAATGAGCCCGCGCTCAGCTGGCTGCAAATTAATTTAAATCATCAAGCCAGCGCGCAGGAATATTAAATTCACAATTTTCCTTCACTTTTTGTTTTTGCTGTTGCCCTGCGGTGCGAGCAGTACGTGGCCCACCTGCTCCTCCCCAAGCTGCCCCATGCCCCCTCCCATTGGGAGGGGGTTACCCCCGATCCGCCGGCAGAGCAATTCATAGCCAGCGAGGCACACAGCCCCGCAATCTTGATGGGCAACACTTGAGTGCAGCAACTACAACTACTCCACTACACAACTATGCTCGTGTACGGCGGACGAACGAGGCATATTGCCATAAAATTAACGGATCCTACGTGGATGGATCCCCTGCTCTGGTCCAGGGGACAGCAGGAGGAGGGGCAGTGGCAGTGGAGGTGGAGGTGGAGCTGGAGCTGGAGGTGGAGGTGGAGGTGGAGGAGGAGGTGGAGCTGGAGCTGGCTGTGGAAGTGGCAGGGTTCGTGGGGGCCAGAGCCGGAGCTGTAGAAAATATTAACACGATATTTTTCAAGCGAGTTTGCTGCACTGCACTGCTAACACAGAACACCAAACTATGTTAGCTTTAAATGCAATTCAATCTTTCATTAAACGTTAAGCTCATCGTTAAGCGATTTAGCTTAATATATTGATCTATTAAGTGTATACAGCTCATTAAATCTAATCAGTTTTATAACAAACAGCAGGCGCTTGAGGGAAAATCAAGTTAGTACCTCAATTGTTTAAGTAGCACTCAATTTGTGATTAAGGAAGATTGTAATACGATTTCCCCAGTGGTAAAAAGCAATCCTTGTTTGCCTCAGATGGATGCCTTAATTAAGAAGGCTTCACAAATCTGGGTCACACACTTATTTTTGTCAGTGTGCTGATGCGGCTGTTGGGGCTGATGCTTCTGCTGATTTTGCTGCTGCTGCTGCTGCTGCTGCGGCTGCTGCTGCTGTTCCTCTGACCAACCCACATCGTTATCATAATATGAATGGTGGTGGCCCCAGTCGTGCCGTCGCTGGTTGTGTGGGCGGGGCCGCCTCCATTTTCTACCTTCCACCTCGGCTTGATTATGAGTGAGTGCGCCACAGCCATGGGAACACAACCGAACCGAACAGAACCGAACCGAACAGAACAGAACGGAACAGAAACATTGAGCATGGTCATGTGCTTGTCAGGCCCATTCCCCGCCAGCTTTCTGGCTGCTGACATGTGGGTACAGTGTTTCCTCGACAGCCCAGCCCCCCGTGAGGCGAGCCAGCCAGCCAACCAACCAGCAACCCTGCATATCCTGCACATCCTGCACATCCTGCACATCCTGCCATTGCTGATAATGATGCAGCGCTTTATACGCTGACTAGGCTTGTATCCTTCGGCTGCAGGAGCAGCAGCTGCGCTCGCACTTCGTCCTCTGCCCATCGTTGGCACGTATTTGGCACAAGTATTTAATTAGGAAGTGCTTACGTGTAAGCGCTTCAAGTAAGCACTCAC
Source organism: Drosophila orena (assembly GCA_005876975.1). Lineage (NCBI taxonomy): Eukaryota > Metazoa > Arthropoda > Insecta > Diptera > Drosophilidae > Drosophila > Drosophila orena. Next base: position 110,563 of record VCKV01000043.1, on the reverse strand, counting down.
ACAATGCATTTTCCCAACGCCAAATCATCACAAAACCCCATTTAAATCAGAGCCCTGAAAACATACTTTAAGCTTTAATTAAAGCGTGCAGTGGCAAGCCATGCTGGAAAATTCGAAACTTTTAACCAGATTTTCATTAGAACTTGTTGGCAACTTAACTAAATGCAAAATGGGTTTCGTGTGGGAAGGACTTCCAGACTTAATTGGGTCAAACGAAAGTTGTGACACTGAAGGCAACAGGATATGATGGGATTACCATAAATATTCCTACTGCTCTACACAACCAAAAGAATTGCAAATGATACCTGCAAACAGCTTCGAGCAGTTAGCCAAGATATAATATTATTTCCTGCTCAAAATGATAATTGGCGCAGTTGATCGACCACTTACAAGCCAGAACAGTTCCTCGACATGCCAAGCAGCACTGAGTGCCTCTTGTTGGCATTGAAGTTCGTCTTCCTTGACTTGAAATTGATGCAAATTTCTATGGCCCAAGGGCTCAGGCTGATGGACGGTTGGCAAAGAATACTCCAGCGCAGCAAAGCAGCAAAGCAGCAGCAGCTGACCTCTCCACACCTCATGGTGCAAGCTAACGACGCCGATTTGGTTTTGGTTTTGGGCCACTGTCATTTCCAGAACCCAAATCTCCTTCAAAGAGCTCTTGGCCCACTCGAGTGTCTTTGGCCCCTTAACCCTCGGGCGACTAACCAATGAGCTGAGGAAATATTCTCGAATAAAAACGAGACGGTTAGAGGAGTTCCTCCGCCCCCGATTTCACTGATAGATGTACCTTGTTCTGGACTCCATGCCAGCGCCGCTCCCGCTCCCGCTCCCGCTCCTGCTGCATCTGCAACTGCATCCCGGGCATCTTTGTGGCACAGAGTTTGCTGCCGCATGTCTGCGCCTTTTTCCATGTTGTGTCGTCTTGCTGCTGGTGTGTTTTTTCCGTTTTCTGTTTTCTGTTTTCTGTTGGGGGCACAGCACGTTTTCCGTTTGGAAAAGATAACAAACCCAATCGTTTGTGCAACATTTTCAACAGTTTTGGCACGATTCCTACCACAACGCTTCTGCCTCGCCTCGCCTCGCCTCTCACTCCCTCCCTCAGTGTGTCTCTTTCTTTTGCCAGCCAGCTATCTCTCTCTGTGTGGCACCAATTTGGGGAATGCTTTTTGAAGCTGAAGCTCTGGAGCTATACACAGCGAGAATTTTTCGAGGCTTTCATAGATCTGTTATTTAAGAAGCACTGAAAACATTTTCCCAGAAAACTTTAATGCAGCATCACTTTGATTTTAGACATATGGCTGCTTACTCGTGATATAAGCCATTTGTAATACAATTTCGAGATGCACGAACTGTTTTTTTCGGTGCAGCTTTTGCCTGGCCAGCTTCTTCTTTTGGCTGCTCCCCCGAAGCGCGAACGAGTTGAGTTTTGGCAAGTCTTTCCCTTCCGAACGTGCAAATTGCATGCTGTGCGAGTTAATGGCGTTTCGCAGGGGATTTGCTTGGGGGCGGGGAAAATGGGTGTTGATGCTAACGAGTTGAGAGAAAATAAAGTTCATGACTTCATTTTTTTCCCTCAGCATTTTATTTGGTTGGGCACGTCTTCTGGTGCTTTGTTCGTGATGGTTATGCCTAGCATCATACACACACACACTTTTTCAGACTTTTTCGGTCTTGGGGTTGAACAGCCAGCCATATCCATCTGCATAATATTTAAATGCTCCATTCCATCAAGCAAATGGAAAGATCGTCGCATCCGTCCACCGCCCATTGTAATATAATGTTGAGGATTTTAAATAAAACATGAGCCCCGGCCAGGAGCAGCAAAACAATGGCTGAGCAAAATGCTCTCGGCCCCTTTTCGGGCACAATTGCAATTTCCACTTTTGGCTTCGACTGGCGGCTATAGCTTCAGCTGTATAACTCCAGACCACAGCTGCATCCACAGAGTGCTCCACTATAGACTCGCAGTGCGTTTTGTTTCGCGCGGAGTGGAATGGAGTGGAGTGGAGTGGAGTTGATGATGTTTGCCCGATAAGTGGTCAAAGGACTGGAGGAGCATCGGGCTGTGGGCAATTTTCAACGAGCTGGGCTGCCCTGATGATCTGAGCTGCAGATTCATCCTTCAGCTTCAGCCAGCGCTGATGATGAGGCTGCCTTTCCGGGTTCTCGGCGGATTTTGTTTTTGGCATTAATTTTAATGCCATCATGAGCTTGCCGCTGGCTTCGATAATAATTCCTATGATTTTATATAAAAAACCAAGAGCATGAGAACAAATAGTGTTTAAAATTAATTTTAATTTTTCCAGATTTCTGGCATTAAATTAATGAAATACAGCAAACTATAGAATGCCGCATGAAATGCAAACAGAATAATGTGATTTTGAGCAACTCGAGCATAAGATCAAAGTTCTTATACAAGTGCTTATTATTCGCTGTTTGCCCCGTCGTTTTAATGTTGTTTTGATCAAGTAGTGGCTGGCAGCTTGTTAACTGCCTCAACGAACTCTGATGAGGATGTGGATCCGGATGCAGGCAGTCATGTTTACGTTTAACTTTTTAAATGTTAATGCTGCGAGCCGAGTTTTAATGCATTTTAAGTTGCTGCTGCCACGAGTTCGGTTGTCCGCTTGTCCGTATGTCCGTGTGTCCATGTGTCCGTTGGTCCTCCAGCTCGCTCCAGTGGACATGCCATCAAAATTCGCTATGCTGCCGGCTACTCACAATTTTCCATGCACATTATCGGGCGAGGAGGAGCTGATTTCCATTTTGGTGTGTTTTTTGCGCCACCACAGAGATTATTTAGCATTTTTCCCGCATCCGTCGCCGGGCTCATACGATTTGTGGTTTGTTGATTTTTCTCATTCAACGCTCCATCGCTTTTTGCCCACCAACCCATTCCTGCATCGTTCAGCAACACAATCATTATGGACGCGCTGCCATCCGTCCAAGTTCCAGTCTTTTAGTTGGCAATTGGCGTTGCCGGGTCCATCGCAGCGTATTTATTTTAACGTTAATGGCCAGTTGTCATATCGGTTGAGCACAGACAGGCACCCCGCAGCCACATCCCTCATCCACATCCCTCATCCACATCCCTCATCCACATCCCTCATCCCACATCCACATCCTCATCAGATTCACTCGCCCCGCTCTTTTCCGAAGCACGCGGCGATTACATTTTAAGTAGGTGTGTGAACATTTTCGTGTCGGTGGTTTCGGTTTTAATTTAAAGCTGTCAGGGATGCTGTAGCGAGATTAACCAGGGTTGTCCACTTTTTGGACAGCCCTTTTGCCATCATTCAGGGTTGTCACGAGCATCTATTGTTCAATTTAATTAAAATCGAACTATAAAGGCTTTGAAAGCCGATGCTCTTATTACTGAGAGATAATAAAATTGAATTTATTTTCTAAAAGAAAATGGATTACGAAATAATTGAAAAGCATTTAATGCCTGCAGGATACTTAAATACTTAACCATGATGTAAAACATTGTTCACAGCATTGTATTTAACCAAAGAAAATATATTCGCTCCCTTTGATTTTCAGCTTGAAGTTAGGTATTTAGGTAGTTAGGTAGTCCCACGTAAGCTGAAAACAAAATCAGCTCAATCTGCATATTCTGTCCAAGCAATGAGGTAAAAAATCCGAAGTGAACACCAGCAGCAGACCAAAAAGGTTTCCAATTTGGGCTGGGATCTCAAGTTGCAGGCAAAGGAGAGAAGTCCCATCTCGTCCTTGATAACCATTAACAATTTGGCAAGCTGGAAAACAAAAAAAGAGGAGAATGACGAAAGAATAAGACAGCCAGGCAAACTTCATCATCATCGGGAGCAGTGGGGAAGAGCTTCATCATCAAGGTGATCATGGGTACCATGATTATTATTATCGTACGCAGGCAACCAAGCATATGTGTTAACTTGAAGTTAAGTGGATTCGCTGGAGGATTCTCCGCTCCTCTAGCACATCTTGCATCCATTCCTGCTTCCCTCTTCGTGTTGATAATTTAAATGAGTGAATGAGCGAACTCCTGGGTCCGGATGGTTGGTTTGCCTGGCTGACTGGATGGCTGACTGGCTGGCTGACTGGCTGGCTGGATGGCCTGGCTTTGCTCAGCTTGGCTCTGCTTGGCTGTTTGGATCCCAGACGTGGTCTCCTCTGGTATCTTCGCATTTTTATCTCTTTACCTTTTTTCGTGGGCTTGTTCTCATGTTTCCATCGTGTTGTATGTAAAATGCATAGAACACGGAGCAGGGAGCAGAGTGGATGGAGGTGGAGTTGGAGATGGAGATGGAGGTGATGGCGGGGATGGAGGCCAAAGTTTGCCCGCAACACATCTTAAATTTTCACAAAATTGCTTTCTTTCGTTGGCTTTGTTCGGCTTTGGTTTCGGTTTTGGCTTTGGCATTGGCTTTTTTGTGTGTTCGAGGAGTTTTGCTTGAATAACTTTGGCTGGCTTTCGTGGCAGGTGCTCCTCCATCGCCTTCGCCTTCGCCATCGCCATCGCCATCGTTTTTGCCTCCTCGTCTTTTCCAGTGCTCCGAGTGCTCCGAGTGCTCCTCCTGTTGCTCAGTTTGTTGGCCATTAGGGCGGAACTGGCATGTCAACGCCTGATTGACGAAACAATGAATAAGTTGTGAATATTATGCAGCTGGCTCAGAGATTGAGGATGTAGAAAAAACGCCAGCAGATTGTGATGCAAATGATGGGCTAGAGTCTTGTGATTATAAAATTAAATAAAAGCGTACTTCCCTGCGAAAAGTGCCCAGCTTGTTTGATTAAATCTCGTCAGATACACTAAAAGAAATGTTTTCCAAACTTTAACATTTCAAAGCCTATAAAAATCTTATGAAACGAATCATATCTAATGTAAAAAGTATATAATGTATATAAATATACATATGTAGAGAGATTAATTCCTTATATTTTGATAAAATCACATTTACCAAATGTCAAGAGCCAGTTCGCGCTGCAGAGGCTTGACTGTGCTCTGGAAACGGAGGCAGGGCGAACCTAATGGAAAAGTTTCAGGAGCCCAGAGCTGGCCAGCTCCCCTTTCGCTGCCACACTTGTTAACGCCTTTGGACTCGGTTAGCTGCCGTCTCCATTTACTTGCTGGAATTGCATTTGCTGCCAACGAAGTTTTCTCAGTCCCAGTCCCACACCCAGTCGCAGTCCCAGCTCGTTGGCATCGTCGTCTGGCCAGGTCTGGTCCTCATGGGCCGGCCTTAACTCTTTGCCCGCTCACCTCGTATCCAACTTCACGTTTTGTCCCGCAATTTGCCATGGACATTGCTGCAGCTTGTCGTCTGTCGTCTGGCTGCTTGTGAAGGTGCGAGTAATTGATAAAAAGCATGTTACATATATAATTTATTGAGCATTCAGTCGGCACTTCAGCATCCAGCATCCAGCATCCAGCATCCTGCATTCAGCATGATGCATGTTGAGCTGTGAGCTGTGAGCTGCGAGATGTGAGATGTGAGATGTGGCGAACGCCTAATGGACGACAGTTGATAACAGCCTCGTTTATGCACGTACAGTTCCTCCTCATCAGGGGCTCTTGAAAACTTTGTTACCTTAAGTAGCTGCATTTCACGACTCCCGGATGCTGGTTGGATGACGATGTGGCTGTCAATAGGACTTTCAATGTGGCTCGCAAGACTGACAACGGCATCTGCTCACTTTTCAGTTGGCAAGATAGCTGCCGTGGTTTATTTATTTATTTATTTATTTTGTTCAATTTGATTATGAATGCCATGCAGAATTCCCAGTTACCCAGGCTATGACAAAAACCAGAGCACATTGCTCCCTTCAATGCTATTTTAGTGCAGCTTTTTTGCCTTCTGCTCTTGCACATTTAATTAAAAATTATTCATGGGCGAAATTAATTATGGAGCGTGGCAGTGAGTCCCTACAGCACACTGCAAGAAATCGGGGATGCGACATTCATTTATCACGAACCGATGATTGGCATAATAACAGAGAAATTACTAAAGATTTGATGGAACACGACTCAACATAGAAATCTTCACCAGCTTCACTTAAGTCACTATAAACCCGCAAGATATATCACTGCGTTCTTATGGATTATGGATTGATTTATTCGAATTTAATTTTAAAAGTGTTTGACTATTATATTAGTTTAGTTAAAAGCATTTTATTGACAAGAAACTGAAAAGCTTAAGCAATATGCAAGTGTATATACTTAGCTTGTGATATAGGACTGGTATCTTTTTTAAAGTGGCTTAAGGTACCTGATTAGTGATTCCCCCAGTGTAGCCTGGAAGTCCTCGGTGCACTTCGTCCTTAGCCAACAACAAGTACAACAATGAGCTCATGCAAAATGCGAGGAACAAAAACCACAGCGATGGAGGAGAGTTGTGGCATGAGCAGTGGCATACCGTACGGATGGTTGACTAGATGGATGCCCAGCATCCTGGCAGCCAACTGGTGAACTGTTCTGCCATTCTGCCGGCTGCCGGCTGCCTATTTAGCCGGGCCAGGCTCTTCAACACATTTAAATAGCTGCAACTTCCGTTGCAACTAGTGCGGCTAGCTAGCTGCCACCCATTTTGGTGGCAGCAGGACTCGAGTGTTGCCAGTGCCGGGATGCGGATGGAGTGGCAGCATCCTGCTCTTGCACCTCCTTCAACTCTTCCTCCTGCAGTGCTCACTTAAAGTTTACTGCACCACCACCACCACCACCAGCAGCAGCAGCAGCACCACATCCCCGATGCCCACTATCCGCCGGATTCGCTGAGTTTCCCGAGATCCCGCCCCGCTCCAGTTGGCTAACAATAACAGCACTTGCACTCATTTAGCATTTAAGTGCAGTTGTTGCTAGCTGCTGGGTGGTGCCAGTGGTGTCAGTGGTGCCAGGGGTGCCAGTGGTGGAGCCAACTCACCTGGACCATGGGGGTCGCCATGTGCTGCCGTGTAGCGTTCAAATTGTCGACTCGGTCATCCGAACTATGCCATTTTGCCACAAGCCATTGGAGGGCGGATGGCAGTGGAACCCCCGGCCATAGCCGGTGCCAATCGTCAAGCCGCATCATTCACATGAGCATCCGTTGCCCATTTCAATACCCTCGGCTGCTCCTGGTTTCCCATCGCCCGTTTCCATTCCCATCTGGCATCGGGCATCCGACTGGCACTCCTGCTCCCACTGGAGCCTCTTGTCCCGACCCGGAACCCGAGCCCAGTTGTATACATTAATAATTAAAATATTTTCCCAAGTTTGAATGAAGTGCAGGCAGGAGGAATCAACGGGTTACGCCACGGTTCCATCTCTGGCTACGTCTGCATTTCAATTTCGGTCGAGTGTGTGTGTGCCTGCACTGCACGAAAAAGTACGGGTATTTTACCGGAATGGATTTATCTTTCATGTTTCCGGGCGTGCAATTCAGAATTTTATTTTAGGAAACCCAAGCCAATGAAATCAGAAAATACCTTTATGGACTTGGGTATTTCAAGGGCTTTATCAACCGATTTTACAGCCATCTAGCATGAAAGTGATTCCCTTTGTAGCCGCCCTATCATCTGAAGAAATGTATCTTTTAAGCTGAAAAATCGCTTGGAATGCTGCAGCTTGTAAGCTGCTTTAGGGGTTACATAACAGGGACTTGGATTATTTCCTTTGGGAAACCATATTCAAATTGGAATTTTTTCCCTATTTTTTCGCTTGGTGCAGAGGAAAACGAGATGGTTGTTTGGGGGACTTCGCTCCATGGCTTGGTACTCGACTTGATGAGCATGTCTGCTGATGTTGTTTTTGTTGCTCCTGCTGCTGTAGATGTTGATGATGTTTTTTTTCTTCTTGTTTTGTTTTTTTTTTTTGTTTTTATTTTTGTTTTTGTTGGTAATGATGTTGATTTCTTAACGCTTCACTGCCAACTGCGGAGGAGCATAAAAAATGTGAATAATATCGTAGGATTTGCAGTTAAGTGCCGATCCCCCGAACAGCAGCGTCATCTAGCCGCAACGCAATTCCATTGTCAGCATCCAAGGGATTACGGTGCACATTACTTCCGAGCATAATGATATAGGATTCCCGCATTAGCACTATTATCGAACAATTCCAGTGCAGCTATGGGCAAACACTTGCCCACTCGCATGTACTCGTTGTATACCATACTATACATATGCATATGATGCTATGTTGGTACGGTCGCTGGATGTATGCAAATATTGTTGCATTTGCACACTTGGCACATAAATCCTGTTGCTCCACCCGGGGGCCAACTACCAGGCGATGGCCGGAATGGGGCGGTGCGGAAAAGTGGGCGTGTGCACGCTTGATGGCGTATGAGCAGGCAACCAAGCAAGCAACCAACCCACTTTGCAAAATGTCACCATTTTTGTTTTCGGTCCTCCACGTCAGTTTCCCATTCCCACTCCCACTCCCACTCCCCCTTACCCATTCCCCATTCGCCAAAAGCCCACGGTGCTTGATGGATTACTCGAGAGCCTGCTGCTCCTCCGCCTGGTTGCATAAATATTGCAAATGCCTGACGCGCTGGCAGCTCGGATGATGGAAGGGATCGGGCTCCGGACTGGCATTGCATTCCGCGCATCTCCTGTTGCCTTGTGGGTCAACATTTTGCAACTGAAAGTGGACCTCTCTTCAAAATGCTCTAGTAAAGATACTTGAATTGCTAAAATATTCAATGGGGAACATCTCAAAGTAAATTTTGTTCCATTTTTGGGAGGGTACCCAACCCAAGCCCATTACCAATCTGCATACGATTTTTAATAGGCTTCAAACTTGTTGCTGCATAATACTAGCGGTGCTGGTATTCAAGAAATTTTAATTAATATTTTGTGGAACAGCCTATTAAAGTTACGCGCAGTCCACGAGCAAATTATTCAGTGGCAGTGCAGTAGGCAGCCGGCTGAAATTTGTTCCACATGGTGCACCTCCATGAGCTTATTCATACGCAATTAGATCAGCGCTGCAGCGAGCAGAAGCTTGGAGTGCTGCAGCCACCCACTCACTCATTCACTCATATGTGCCCATGCTCGGGCACATCCACAGCCACATCCACAGCCACTGCCACATCCACAGCCACATCCACATCCACATGGCCATGCACATAAATGGTTAACAAAGACCTGCCTGGGCGTATAGTTGCGATTGCATTTACCATTTACTACGGCAACAATTCCGGCTCTGCCATATTGTTAACCACTCGAGCCGGCGTACCTTGTTGCTTATTTAATACTTGGTGCCGGTGGCACGCAGCTGCCACTTCACCTCCCGCGATTGCCTGAATATTGCATTTGTTAATTAAAAGTTGCTTGGAATACCCCTAAGCCGATGCTAAGCTATAAATTCTCTAAAGTAATTGCGAGAACATACATTGTACATAGCATTTAAATGCGTTTATATCACAAAAATTTCATTAATTGCCTACTAACCCGGTCTCTTATACTCCCGTTTACTTGCAGTGCACATGCCCAGCTCCTCATCCCTGATAGCCAGCCCGCCAGCCAGTGCGTTCGTCAATACGCCGGCCACCCTGCTCTTCACCACGCGCCACGACATCCAGGTGGCGAACATCACGAGGCCCACGGGCGGACCTCAGATCGATGTGATCGTTAGGGATCTGGCCGAGGCGATGGCCATCGACTTTTACTACGCAAAGAATCTGGTCTGCTGGACGGATTCCGGCCGGGAGATCATTGAGTGTGCGCAAACCAACTCCTCGGCACTGCAGCCGCTATTGCGGGCGCCCAAGCAAACTGTGATATCCACGGGTCTGGACAAGCCCGAGGGCCTGGCCATCGACTGGTATACGGACAAGATCTACTGGACGGATGGCGAAAAGAATCGCATTGAGGTGGCCACGCTGGATGGTCGCTACCAGAAGGTGCTGTTCTGGACGGATCTGGATCAGCCGCGAGCGGTGGCCGTGGTTCCCGCACGCAAGTTGCTCATCTGGACGGACTGGGGGGAGTATCCGAAGATTGAGCGAGCCAGCATGGACGGGGATCCACTGTCCCGCATGACGTTGGTCAAGGAGCATGTGTTCTGGCCCAACGGACTGGCAGTAGACCTAAAGAACGAGCTCATCTACTGGACGGATGGCAAGCACCATTTCATCGATGTGATGAGACTTGATGGAAGCAGCCGGCGAACGATAGTCAACAATCTGAAGTATCCCTTTAGTTTGACCTTCTACGATGATCGCTTGTACTGGACGGATTGGCAGAGGGGCTCCCTGAATGCCTTGGACCTGCAAACCCGTGAACTAAAGGAGCTTATAGACACGCCCAAGGCACCGAACTCTGTCAGAGCATGGGATCCCTCACTACAGCCGTATGAGGATAATCCCTGTGCTCACAACAATGGAAATTGCTCACATCTTTGCCTGCTGGCCACAAACTCGCAAGGATTTAGTTGCGCCTGTCCCACCGGAGTGAAGCTAATCTCTGCAAATACCTGTGCCAATGGGTCTCAGGAGATGATGTTCATTGTGCAGCGAACGCAGATTAGTAAGATATCCCTGGATTCACCCGATTACACTATATTCCCGCTGCCTTTGGGAAAGGTTAAGTACGCAATAGCCATCGATTACGACCCAGTGGAGGAGCATATCTATTGGTCCGATGTGGAGACGTACACGATTAAAAGAGCTCATGCCGATGGCACCGGAGTGACCGACTTTGTGACCTCCGAGGTCAGGCATCCCGATGGTTTGGCACTCGATTGGCTGGCTCGCAATCTCTACTGGACGGATACGGTGACGGATCGAATAGAGGTTTGCCGCCTGGATGGTACGGCGAGAAAAGTGTTAATCTATGAGCACTTGGAGGAGCCGAGAGCCATTGCAGTGGCTCCTTCGCTGGGCTGGATGTTCTGGAGCGACTGGAACGAGCGCAAGCCCAAGGTAGAGCGTGCTTCTCTGGATGGATCCGAGCGTGTGGTTCTGGTCTCCGAGAATCTGGGCTGGCCCAATGGCATTGCCTTGGATATTGAGGCCAAGGCCATCTACTGGTGCGATGGCAAGACGGACAAGATCGAGGTGGCCAACATGGATGGGTCTGGCCGCCGGGTGGTAATCAGCGACAATCTGAAGCATCTGTTTGGCCTGAGCATCCTGGATGACTACCTGTACTGGACGGACTGGCAGCGTCGCTCGATAGATCGCGCCCACAAGATAACAGGCAACAATCGGATAGTGGTTGTTGATCAGTATCCGGATTTGATGGGACTAAAGGTGACTCGTTTGCGGGAAGTGAGGGGACAGAATGCTTGTGCGGTGCGGAATGGAGGATGCTCGCATCTCTGCTTGAATCGTCCCAGGGATTATGTGTGCCGGTGTGCCATTGACTACGAGCTGGCCAACGACAAGCGAACATGTGTGGTGCCAGCTGCTTTTCTGCTGTTCTCGCGCCAGGAGCACATTGGTCGGATTTCCATCGAGTACAACGAGGGTAACCACAACGACGAGAGGATACCGTTCAAGGATGTGCGGGATGCACATGCCCTGGATGTTTCGGTGGCTGAGCGCAGGATTTACTGGACAGATCAGAAGAGCAAATGCATCTTCCGGGCCTTTTTGAATGGTTCGTACGTTCAGCGAATTGTGGACTCCGGTCTGATTGGTCCTGATGGCATCGCTGTCGATTGGTTGGCCAATAATATTTACTGGTCCGATGCAGAGGCGCGTCGCATTGAAGTTGCTCGCTTAGATGGCAGCAGTCGGCGGGTGCTCCTCTGGAAAGGTGTGGAGGAGCCACGTTCCCTGGTCCTGGAGCCGCGACGCGGATATATGTACTGGACGGAATCGCCGACAGACTCAATTCGCAGAGCGGCCATGGACGGATCTGACTTGCAGACCATCGTAGCGGGTGCCAATCATGCCGCCGGACTAACCTTCGACCAGGAGACAAGACGTCTGTACTGGGCCACCCAATCGCGACCAGCTAAAATCGAAAGTGCTGACTGGGATGGTAAGAAGCGGCAGATTCTGGTTGGCAGTGATATGGATGAGCCGTACGCGGTGTCCTTGTACCAGGACTATGTGTACTGGAGCGACTGGAACACTGGGGACATCGAGCGAGTGCACAAGACCACGGGTCAGAATCGCAGCCTGGTGCACTCGGGCATGACGTACATAACCTCGTTGCTGGTGTTCAACGATAAGCGCCAGACAGGTGTTAATCCGTGCAAGGTGAACAATGGTGGTTGTTCACACCTCTGCTTGGCTCAGCCCGGAAGACGGGGCATGACCTGCGCCTGCCCCACCCACTACCAGTTGGCCAAGGACGGCGTCTCCTGTATACCACCCAGGAACTACATTATCTTCAGCCAGAGGAACAGCTTTGGGCGATTGCTACCGAACACCACGGATTGCCCAAATATTCCGCTGCCCGTCTCTGGCAAGAATATTCGTGCTGTGGACTATGATCCCATCACTCATCATATTTATTGGGTAAGCTTAAAGGTTAGCCTATGGAAGAAATAACTTTAACCATTGCATAACTACCAACCTAGATTGAGGGCAGGAGTCACAGCATCAAACGATCCCTTGCCAACGGAACAAAAGTCAGCTTATTGGCCAATTCCGGCCAGCCTTTTGACCTGGCCATCGACATAATTGGGCGCCTGCTCTTCTGGACTTGCTCCCAGTCTAACAGTATCAACGTTACTAGGTAAGTACTTAATAAACCCATTAGAGTAACGAATAAGGTTTAATCATTTTGTGTAACTTAAGTTTCCTGGGCGAATCCGTTGGCGTCATCGACACGGGAGATTCAGAGAAGCCTCGCAACATTGCAGTGCATGCCATGAAGCGCCTGCTCTTCTGGACAGATGTAGGTAGCCATCAGGCTATAATACGTGCCCGAGTTGATGGCAATGAGCGCGTGGAGCTGGCTTACAAACTGGAGGGAGTAACTGCCTTAGCTTTGGATCAGCAGTCCGATATGATTTATTATGCACATGGCAAGCGAATCGATGCCATTGACATCAACGGGAAGAACAAGTAAGTTTAAATGAAAATTGTACACATTTTGGAATTAACTTCACGTGTTCTTTACCTAGAAAAACACTTGTTTCTATGCACATATCGCAAGTGATCAACATCGCTGCCTTGGGTGGCTTTGTCTACTGGCTGGATGACAAAACCGGTGTGGAACGGATCACAGTCAATGGCGAACGACGATCTGCTGAACTGCAGCGCCTACCTCAGATCACCGACATACGGGCCGTTTGGACGCCGGACCCGAAAGTGCTGCGAAACCACACATGCATGCACAGCCGAACCAAGTGCTCCCACATCTGCATTGCCAGCGGCGAGGGAATTGCTCGAACCCGCGACGTCTGCTCCTGCCCAAAGCATCTTATGCTGCTGGAGGACAAGGAGAACTGCGGCGCTTTCCCCGCCTGCGGTCCGGATCACTTTACATGCGCGGCTCCCGTATCGGGAATCAGTGACGTGAACAAAGACTGCATCCCCGCCTCCTGGCGTTGTGACGGTCAGAAGGATTGTCCGGACAAGTCGGACGAGGTGGGCTGTCCCACTTGCCGGGCAGATCAGTTCAGCTGTCAGTCGGGCGAGTGCATCGACAAGTCGCTGGTATGCGATGGCACCACCAATTGTGCCAACGGTCATGATGAAGCGGATTGCTGCAAGCGGCCGGGGGAGTTCCAGTGCCCTATTAATAAGGTAAGTTTGTCGTTTACCACCAACAGCTGAGTTGCATACTTAACGCTTTTAAAAATCATTTAGCTCTGCATCTCGGCCGCCTTGCTCTGTGATGGCTGGGAGAACTGCGCCGATGGAGCCGATGAATCCTCCGATATCTGCCAGCAGCGCCGCATGGCTCCGGCTACCGACAAACGTGCCTTTATGATTTTGATCGGCGCTACCATGATCACCATATTTTCGATTGTCTATTTGCTGCAGTTCTGCCGCACGCGGATCGGAAAAAGTCGAACGGAGCCTAAGGATGATCAGGCCACTGATCCGTTGTCGCCCTCGACGCTGAGCAAATCGCAGAGGGTTTCCAAAATCGCTTCCGTTGCGGATGCCGTACGCATGTCTACTCTGAACTCGCGCAACAGCATGAACTCCTACGATCGCAATCACATCACAGGCGCCTCTAGTTCAACGACGAATGGTAGCAGTATGGTGGCGTATCCGATCAATCCACCACCATCGCCGGCAACCAGATCCCGTCGTCCGTACAGGCACTACAAGATCATCAATCAGCCGCCACCACCCACACCCTGCTCCACGGACATTTGTGATGAGTCTGACTCGAATTATACGAGCAAATCGAACAGCAATAACAGTAATGGGGGGGCCACAAAGCATTCTTCCAGTTCGGCGGCCGCCTGCTTGCAATATGGCTACGATAGTGAGCCGTATCCGCCGCCGCCGACACCACGCTCCCATTACCACAGCGATGTGCGCATTGTGCCGGAATCCTCCTGCCCGCCATCGCCGTCGTCGCGGAGCTCCACGTACTTCTCGCCGCTCCCGCCCCCGCCATCGCCAGTACAGTCGCCCAGTCGAGGATTTACGTAACATTTTGAGAGTTACATGTAAATTGAGAGGAGGAGCAACATATCACTTCTTTGCAATGCTTTTCGTTCTATGAGTTTTTTTTATTTTCCCAATTCTAATTGCTACAACTGATTTGTAAATATGTATGTGAGTTTAATTGGTCATTTAAGGCTTTAACTAATTTTAATCATAGCTTAGAGAGAGCGTCCATGCCTGAAGGACTTATTCGATCTCGTTAAGTTTCATTTTGCCAGATAGCCCGAAATAGATTGCAGTACAATGCTTTGCAGCTACCATACGCAACAATAGACTGCAGATTATTAGCAATTACCTTAGGTCTAAACGATGTACTATTCGGTAAGTGAGTCTTTTGAAATTCCGTGTGCCAAATTTTCCGAAACCTGACAGAAAATTCACAATTGGTTAAAACCGAAATACGCAATTTTGATTTAAATGCATTTAACACCTAGACTTAGTTTAATATTTAGCTTAAAAGTGTAAATAGATAACTATATTATGAAGCAATATTGACGAATATGCGACTAATTCAACTGTCTTCTTAATTGTTATAAACACCAAAAAGTGCCTCATTAATACGTGTGTTTTTTGTTTAATCATTAATTCTCCTATATCATTTATTCATAGATAATACAAATGGATAGTTAGTTATTCATACAACGTAGGTCTTTGCAATAAACAAATTGAAGTTAATTCATATTTATAGTTAATTTTAGTGAACGTAAAATTTAACAAACAATATTTTTAAATGTAAAATGCAGTATTTTTAAAAAATATAAATATTGACTTTCATTAATGGACTTTGAAATTATTAAACTGGCACGGCTAGATGGCGCCACCTGGGAATGTAGAGTGGAAGTTAATATTGTGTAAAGTAAAATATACGTTTTATACACATTTTCTACGAAGGTTTTTATAAAATGATATGGATGTGAATAGTAATACAATATGCCACGCTTTGTGTTAAAGCACGGATGAAAAGTATTTACTAAAGAAAAACAATCTTTTTACATAAATGTTAGTTTATTATAAAAATCACAACTGTAGAAATAAATACTATTTAACGAAATGGAATGTTGTTGGTAAACAAAATAACACAGTGCTGCGTATGCAATTGGTATGTACATATTATAGTTAATTTTAGTGAACGTAAAATTTAACAAACAATATTTTTAAATGTAAAATGCAGTATTTTTAAAAAATATAAATATTGACTTTCATTAATGGACTTTGAAATTATTAAACTGGCACGGCTAGATGGCGCCACCTGGGAATGTAGAGTGGAAGTTAATATTGTGTAAAGTAAAATATACGTTTTATACACATTTTCTACGAAGGTTTTTATAAAATGATATGGATGTGAATAGTAATACAATATGCCACGCTTTGTGTTAAAGCACGGATGAAAAGTATTTACTAAAGAAAAACAATCTTTTTACATAAATGTTAGTTTATTATAAAAATCACAACTGTAGAAATAAATACTATTTAACGAAATGGAATGTTGTTGGTAAACAAAATAACACAGTGCTGCGTATGCAATTGGTATGTACATATTATACGAACGTTATGAATTGACTATAGACTAGAGTACAAATGTGATGTATTGCAGTGGGTACTTAAGTTGGCTTCACGCCGAACCAACTCATCTTCCAGTTCAATGTGTCGTGCAGCAGCTTTTCCTCCTCGGATGTCAATTGCAGTAAAGTGGATACGGCACGTACAAGGTGGCGAGCTTCCACCTAAGGAAATATACATGATATCGAAATAATTATGCAGAAAAAGGATGAAATTCCATACCTCGCGACTGGTCAAGAACTTTACAATTACGTGTTTCAAATATTGAAAATTAACCTCGTCCATTATGACGCAATTTCCCTTGTCACCAGTTGAAAATGCCTCCAGAGATGAGCTTGAGATTCTGTGACCTGGTGTCGTTGTCGGATGGGAGTCACTGTCTGTGGATATCTGCGCACTGCGTAGTTCCTTTTGCACGGTTTTTTTCAAGTCAATCAAACGCTGATTCAGTGTTTTTATTGTCTAGACAAGGAATTGGTTAATTATTTTTAGGAAAAATCGTTCATTCCAAATCTAACCTTATTCTTTTCGATTATTTCCAACTGAACTCCTTCGAATTCGGTCAGCTTGTGGGCATTATCCTGCGCTGTGTTGCTAACCTGCTGCAACGTTTGCCGTGCCTCGGCTATATCTCTCTCCAGTTGATTATTCCTATCCTGGAGGTCGGAGGCCTCGCTGCGCTCCAAGCGCAACTGCTGCCGTAAAATGTCTTCGCTCTGGGCGATTTCCGCATTGCGAAGTATTGCAGTCATTTTCTCCTCACGTTCGATTTCCAGTTGCATTATGGTTTCGTCCAGCTGCTCCTGTTTTTCAGTCACTTGAGCCCTTAGCTTTTGGGCCACCTGCTCCGCATTCGAGGAGTACTCACTGAACCTGTCATCCGCTGCCGTGAGACGATTCTTGAGATCTTTTACCTCTGTTTCCAGATTTTGCTGAGAACATTCGGTTTATTGGTTTACAAAATCTCCATCAAGCATTTGGGATATTGAGGGTGAACAAATAGGCGTGCATTATTGAAGAAAAAGTTTACCAAAAAGTTTGCCAACGATTAAATCAGTTTAATGCGAAAGGAAAACATTTACAATCAAAAACTACATAATAGGTGTGGTTGGAAAATTCCAAGTAAACCAGGAACTTAATTGCTAGAGTTAGTACTGCATTGTAGAGTAAATTAGTGTTACAAGTCCCAATGGAAATCGTCAGAATCGGGAGGCATACTCACAGATTTGTTGCGCTCAAAGAGGATTTGCTGCTCGTTCTCCTCTCGGCACTCTTTCAGGGTCACACTGAGTTCATCGATTTCCTCCTCCAGCAGCTTGACCTGCAAATAGAATGCATACTTATGCATTGACACTGAGGTATAACAATAGAACTTACCTTATCATCCCGCTGCTTTATTTCATCTTTGGCCTTTTCGAGTTCGAATGAAACCTGCTTTCGGCTTTCAATCGCATCGTCGCGGGATTTAAGAGCCTTTCGTTTTTCGGTGGTCTCTTCGGCCACTTGCTTTGATAGACGACTAACTTGCGTTTCCAGCGCCAGATTCTGGCCACTCCACGAGCCTTTGATGTCCGACAACTGCAGATGGGCCTCCTCCAAGTGCTGCTCCAGCAGCTTATGTTCCCGGATGAGGGCTTGCACTTGTTGCTCGGAGTTCAGCTTGCCCAGGGACTCGAGTCGCGACTCTTCGACGATCTTCATGCGCTTTTTGAGGTGTCGGTTCTCCTCCTGTACCGCCGCCAATGTGGTGGTCAGCAGGTTCTTCTCCTGCTGTGTGGAATGTCTCAGTTGCTCTAGTTCGTCGCGTAGATCTTCGGCCACGGATTCAATGGGACGCAGCCGTTCTAGTTCCTCGCTCAGCGACTCGATTTGCTGGGTCTGCTGACGCATGAGACCCATGCGATCCACTGACTCCTGCTCCCGAAAGCTTAGTAAATTCTTCAGCTTGTCAATCTCGATCTGCTGCAGGTTCTGGATCTTCTCCTGCTCCTCACAGTATATGTCCTTCTGCGTCTGGGCCACACGCACACTCTCTAGCAGAATCTCGTTGGTCTTGTCCACGCGAGTCTTCTCCTCCTGCAGCTGCTGCAATCCCTGCGTGACGGTCGACAGCTTCGTGGTGAGCTCGTTGCACTGACTCCGCAGCTGGCACAGTTGCTCCGACTGCGAAAAGAGTAGAGGTGTTTGTTTTTCAGCTTAATGTATAAGTGAGTATACACAAATAGACTGTTTTTTTCGTTTTCGTTTACCTCGTTGTAGAATCCGCCACCGCCCACATCATCAGCTGAGTTGGAATTAATGCTAACGCGGCGACTACGTAGCCGGTAATTGTTGTTGTTGTTGCCGGGATAACGTTGATTGGCCGATTGGACCACATCATCGCCAGTTTCCTCCTTGATCTTGTTTTTCAGTGTGGCAAACATTGTTGCGTTTTTCGATGGGGAGCTTTTTCTCTGTTGCTTCTCTTTTTTTCTGGCTGTGTACTGCCCCCAACTGAAGTTGGCCTGTTTGTGGCTGGGGCTGACGAAAACGTGCCCGCGGAGCGTTTATAACATGGCGTTATATCTAGTGGCCGTAGTGTTCCACTTGCTTATCAGGCGAATGCTAATTTTCGTAAACCGTCGATGTTGTTTACCATCGATAAGAATCGACTTTGCAGCAACGTAAATCGACGCACAGCGTTGCCACGCCGGCCTGTCAACTTTTTCCCGTTGTATGGCAGTGCTGCCGTGGAATACACGGCTGCATTTCGATAACTGACGCCAGAAACAGCTGTTTCAGCGCGCTTCATTTTCCAAACAGAAAAAAACGTCATTGCTAGCGTCCTTTGTGAAATTGTCAAGTGTTAGAATTCTTGTGTGCAAAAGTTAAATATTTAAGTACCTTTTGATGGACCAGTCTAAGCAGGTTTTGCGGGACTATTGCGGCGATGGCAATGCTACCTGTGCATCGTCCTTGAAGGAAATCTCCTTGATTGAGACCGTCACCAGCTTCCTGGAGGAGAATGGCGCCTCCGAAATCGACAAAAGGGTCCTGCGCAAACTGGCCGAGGCCCTGTCCAAAAGCATAGACGAGTAAGTGCGAAATGGCAGCATAAACAATAACATACCAATAAGACGCATAATAATAAGACCCATCGGATTTCCCGTCTACTGAGAGTGCGCAGCAGATGATCGCCATGTGACATGGTGATTGGGCCCACTGTGATCGGGAACTGACGCTCTCAGCTGGAGCTCTCCCAGATCCGCAGTGCTCGGCCCCATAGGGGGAGGTACGCTCGCAGGCACAGGCGTACAATGGGTGTATAACCCACCCCGAAAAATTCGAAGAGAGGAACACAGCTGCACTGAAAAAAATGTGTGACCCAAATTTCACTCATTTTGTATTTAAAAATTTTAGCAATTTATTAATTTATACATTTAGTAATTTGTATTCTATGTATATTCAAGTTAGTCCTGAAAGTTTTACATTTATTTTTTAAGGTTTTATGCATCATCATATATACAAGCGTTGACTCTAGAAATTATTTATTGGACAGAGTTAGTAAACTACATTGTTAAAAGTTTGGTACAAATGGAAATATAATTATCTAAACATAGGTATTGTGTAGAAGAGTAAAAATAGTCTGTGAATCATTATTCAAATTTTAAGGACTCTGATAAATGGTATTTTTTATTTTTAGGTATTCATATTTTATCTTATTTTAAAAACCTAAAGCAAACATTATTTTAAATGGGAGAAACAGCTAATCTGAATGAACTGCGTTTGCCCACTGCCTTCTCGCAGTGTACGGCATTGGGAAATGCGTACCATCTGCTGAGCGCATTTTCCGCTCCTCGCCGGAGATGAGCCCGAGTTTTCCGCCCCTCCCCTCCGCTCCGCGTCGGGTCGCTCTGAATCGGTCACATCGCAGTTTCAGTCAGTTATGTTCTAGCTTTCGGTTTATTTGGACGTGCAGAGAGCGTTTTTCGGTTTATTTTGCTTGCCTCTCGGCTATCAATCGTGCCATATGTACATATATATATACACACACCTACTCATATACTATATATTCGTATGTAAATAGAAACAATCAGCGGGTCAAGCGCTGTGCGGGTGTGTGAGTGATTGATTGTACATACATATCTGTACATAAGTGCAATTGTTTATATTGCACTACGAGATACAAAAAGTGATAGATTGATTTGTATTTGCTGCCTACGGCGCTGTGGATAAGCGATTCGTAGGATGCTGGTGGCTCTCGGGTGAAAAACAAATCGAAATACACAGATATACATATAGAGTACAAAGTGTGCTCGGATATACATTGTACAATAATGTAATATATACTTAGAAATACTACAGATATATGTGCTGGTGCCCCCTGATGTTGTTGTTGTCGTTCATTTGGTTTGCTTTGGTTTGTCGCCACGATGCTGCGGCTAATTTTAGTCGGGGAAAATGTATACGAATTAATTTGTTTGTGGAATAGAGCATTCCATGGCTCAATCGACAGTCGTATCGTATCATCGTATCGTTAGCTGCGATTTCGCACTTCCTGGAACTCTGAGTTTCCTAAGAACTTCTCTTATCAGTCGGGAGTTTCGTATGCTCCGTGTGTGTGTGTGTGTGTGTGGGCTAGTTATACACACACGTGCATTCCTCAGGGGTCATGGACTCGTGGATTAACCCCTATGGGGTAAAAACGGAACTGAGCACCTCTTTTGTTGCCCTTCCAAACTGCAACGCTGAGTTCCCTACCCTCGAAAAATAGCATCCTGGTTGGTAAAGTACAGTATCGTACATATAATATGTAATTTGAGGCGAATTTATCAAGCAAATGGGTCATTCAGTTTTGTTTATACACATTAATATTTAAAAAAGAATTTCAAAAAGTCACGCTAGTCATAATATAATTGAGTAATATGCCGAAGTATTTGAGAGTATCCTCTGAAGCGTTGTTGATAAAGAAGTTTTATCGCTTATTTAATTGTCATTTTGAACAATAAACATCTTGCCTCCAACGTACAATAATCGTAATTAAAGTACATATACATATGTATGTACCCATGTTTATTTTGCATATTTTGGAATGAATTTAAATGCAACATTCAAAACGAAGGTCAATTGTAACTTGAATTGTGACTACCTGTCCAAAAACCTTCAAGATTCCGAACGTCCTGTACCATATGGTTACTGTCTGAAATGCCTCCTTCGCATATCACTCGAAGTACGCTCGATCCACTTCTGTTTATTGTTATTGTGTTTCTTTGTTGATTAAAGCAGGCGCCTTTGTGTGTCGTTAGCCATAGTTTGACACCCACTCGAGGCGCGCCAGGCAGCCAGGTAGATGAGTTCCCGGGTTCCAGGTGAGGTGAGAATGGGCTGCTAACTGCAGTCTACCTGGCGATGTGCACCCGCTCTAAAGTTCAGGTGCTAACCGAAGAGACACATGTTCCAACACGGTTCCAGTGCCCACCTGTTGTTGTCGCTATTGACCAGGTCGCTCAGCTGGCGCTCCTCGACTCAAACCATTGATTTTCATTACCACCATAGTAACCAGCGATGGCCGAAAGCCAAAACAAAACAATGAGTGAAAATGTTTGCCAGCGTTTTTCTCGTTCCGTTCACTATTTTGCTGTTTCTAATGCGGTCGCCGTTTTGCAGTTCGCTCAATTCCCAAAATAAAAGAAACGACCAGAGGTGCGTGCTGTGTATGTGGTGGTGGTGGTAGTAGTATCTTGTAAGATGCGGTGGCCCACATGTGCCGTCGTCGTCCATCCCCCATCTTCTCGGATGGGATGCATCCCATCCGTAGGAGCGCCAGACTCTTTGAAGCTTCTTCCGCTCTACGGCTGAATGCTCCTGATTGCTGCTGCGCACGTCGCATCGCCCAGCAGCCCATGACTCATGGCAGCTCGCCCCTTGGAGGGCGACATGGCGGATACGTAACGAAGTCTGGCGTGCGCCGCGAAAGTATTTAGGGAATAAAGCCAAGCACAAGAACAACAACAACAGCCAGGGATGACGTGTCCACCCCGTGTGAAAGCAACTAATTAAATCTCAAAACTAGAGTCGCTGCAAATATCTACGGAATCCACTAAAGCAAAGTGAAAGAAATATATATAAATAAACGCGAATAAGAGCGCTAATGCTAAATGAAACATAGAATATGGCGGGTATCTTTCGATCTACCTCACTGAACCAGTCGGCGGATGTACCTGGCTCCCCGTTCAAGAGATACTCTCTGAACTCCAGCAACTCACCATTCTGGTAAGTTCAGTATTCTACATTAGTTGGGCCCACTGTACGTAATCTATACTGGCTAATTGGACTTCCCTCTGCCCCGATTCACGGCGGATTTAAGGCGCGGAAGTGTAATCTCATCCATTCCGACTTGTGGCTTTTGGAAGTGCGATCATTCAAGTGTGACTTTAGCTGAAATTTAGTTCACAGCGCAATTGGGCAAAATCGAAAAAAAAGAGGTTGATTGCCGATTTGGGCAATTCGGGTTGGGTGTGTCTACAATTGATAGAACAAATGTACTGTGCGGATCATAGTTTTATGATGCTATGCAATAGATTTTTTTTTAACCTAATGATTGAAGGTCAAACCGGGTTTCTATTTCAAAACTGGAATAATTGAAAATATTTCAAAACCCACATGGAACGTTCCTTCTTATTTAATACTATTAAAGCCATTTTAGTTTGGTTGTGAAATCAATATAGTATCCCACTGTAGGTGTTCATTTGATTGAAAATGATTCTGTTACTTTTCCGCACCAATGAATATCTCGTGAAAACTGGGAAAATCTCTTAATTAGCGCAATATGCTCAGAATAGAAATCTCGATCATTTCCAGTTTACTTTTTCGTACAAGCGAGAAATGTCATTAATTAATAGTATTATAGTTATTTAGCGTACAGAACAAAGTGCAACGCAACCATCAAACCTTGTTGCAATTGTCCGTCTATTTTCCACTATTTACTGCCAATTTAAGCCATAAGCCGGGCCAAATAATGTAAACCGGTTATAGAGTCGGATTAAGCGCGCTAGCCAAGATCGCTAGATACTAGTAGATTCACCTTGATGGCCGGAGTTGGAGAGCCACTTCGTGACTGGAGCCCGCTTGGAATGGTCCGATCAAGTTGGTCGCAAGTGAGAGTACTCCCCTTGCTGTGGTTCCTGTTCCACGGGATTCCCCTGCTGGCCATCCGCCTGCAGCCCTGCGAACTAGCTGGCCAACTCTACATACTGGATGTCCCGAAATCGGAGCTACCCCTGTGGCTCTGTATTGCCGAATTCGAGAGCCGCTTCAACACGCACGTTGTCGGCCAGGCCAATGCGGATGGATCCCGGGACTACGGACTGTTCCAGATCAGCGATCGCTACTGGTGTGCGCCGCCGAATCGAACGGAATACTATGCATTCAACGATTGCAATGTGAATTGCACTCGCCTCCTGAGCGACGACATCACCATGGCCGTCCAGTGCGCTCGGCTCATCCAGAGACAACAGGGCTGGACGGCCTGGTCCGTCTACCCGGAGTTTTGCAATGGCACTTTGGATGCCATCGATGAGTGTTTCCAGCCAGGGAATGCCACTGATTCCAAGGCCGTCGACGAGCTGGCTGAGGTCAAAGATTGTTAGAGATTGTCTGCCCATTAGGTCATCACTGCCGAAATATCAAAATTTATGTGTGCGAAATTAAAATCTTAATTACCGTTTAAACTCGACTTGTTTTATTGGATGTTCTGCGAGCTCACAACAAGTTGCTTTTAGTGTGCTTAATTAACAAATTTCTCTCTGTTTCTTACAGCACCAGTCCAGGAGCCCTGCAAGATGTCACCATGGAGAACTCATGTACGTATTGCTATGACTATGTCCAATATTTCCTGCTTACTAAATGCGTATGTCAGTGGACATCTCTAGAGGCGTTCAAATTGAGGGAACTTTGTGGAATACCAATTTTTTCAAGCAGGCTATGAACTGAACGTGCCTTTTCATTAGAATGGAAACCATTGCATATTAGGATTCCGTTTTGGCTACACACACGAGCATTCGTACATTTATTCGGTCGCGCCGTTGCCATTTTATATTTTATATGTGGTTACGCCCTAACGGCTAGGTGAAAGCTAAGAAAATCATGAATATAAATCGCTCATCCACGTCACATGATCCGAGAAATCTAAAGATTCTTAGTCAGTGAAGATATCCCTATGGCTCCTAGGCACTCCGAATTAATATCAGTCCCCCGTTTTCTTTGCAGATGCTAGTTTTGATGCGGCGCGACCTCCGGGTGGCGGCCACTCGCCCTTGGCGATGCAAGGTCGACCTGTGCGCGAATTGGAGGAGCAGATATCCACGCTGCGCAAGGAGAACTTCAATCTAAAGCTGCGCATCTACTTCATGGAGGAGGGTCAGCCGGGTGCCCGGGCAAACAGTTCCTCAGACTCCTTGAGCAAACAGCTTATCGATGCCAAGATCGAAATCGAGACGCTGAAGAAAACCGTCGATGAAAAGATGGAGCTGCTCAAGGATGCCGCCCGAGCAATTTCTCAGCACGAGGAAATGCAACGCAAAGCGGACCTTGACAGCCAGGCATTAATCGATGAGTTGCAAGAGCAGATACAAGCCTATCTGGTGAGTTTTATCAATGCCCCTTTTAAAAGCAGTAACCACTAGCATTTATCTATTTTACCAGGTGGAAGATTCTGGTCAACCTGGCGAAAATGCTTCACACACCAAGAAACAACTGCGCCTTGAATCGGAGGTGCAGAGATTAGAGGAGGAACTTCGGAAAACCGAAGCTCGTAACATAGCGGCCAAGAACGAGCTGGAACTCACGCTGGCCGAGCGCCTGGAATCCCTAACAGGCTGTGAGGCCAAGATTCAAGAGCTGGCCATCAAGAACGCCGAACTGGTGGAGCGTCTCGAAAAGGAAACGCAATCCGCCGAGTCATCCAACGTAAGTAAATTGCTTTAATAGTAATTCCCTTGTAGAGTTTTCGGTAATTGGGTTTACGAGAACCCTTCATATTTAGAAGACCATAGACCCTCTTAAGGTTGAAATAGAAGCCGGTAGGGAGGAGAACCAGAAACTGGTGACCTCCATTCAATCCCTAAAGCATGAGCTGCTGCGGCAAGTCCGCTCGATGAAGGAGGCCTCCAATACGATGGACGTGCAGCGTCAGTCCATCATGCTATTGGAAGTGAGTCCCAACATCCCACTTCCTTAGCCATACCCACCTCAACTTGCAATCCTCCCTCTCCAAGGCCACAATCAAGCGCAAGGAAAAGTCGTACGGAAGTATGATGAAAAACGTGCTAAGGTATGAGGCATTGATAGCCAAGTTGAATGCCGAACTGGAGATTATGAGACGACAGAATGCTTACTTCCGTGAACTGTCCGAAAACCTGCAGCAGAAGGAGGTGCGACAACTGGATCGCGGCGTGGCCATCGTGCAGCCGATGCGCATGGCGGCGGATGCCGGGGTTGGTATCACATCTTCTCTTGAACGTAGCGGCAGTACATCCTCCTTCTCATCGATCAGCGTTTTGTGTGGCAGTCAAGGACCATCGTCGCACCAGAGCCTTGGCCACTGGAAAGGCAGTCAGGTGAAGCCCTTACCATCCAGCGAACAGTGTGCGCAGCTCCTAAAACGTCGTCGCCCACAGCTACAGCAACAAACGTATACGTGTCCCCAGTACACTTATCAACAGGGGCAATACCAGACCAATACCCAGTTGATGGCAATGACGGCGCCCAGTACGGCCTTCTACAACTATTCGCTGCCAAGCTTCACAGGATTACGGCAGTTCCTTTGGCGCTGGGCCACGTAGCTCTCCAAATCATCCTCTTAGCTGTGCGTGTGCACTCCTGCCTGCAGAATACCCATATCCCGCTTAAAGTGTCTGTGAGTTCGTCCAGTGCTTTCCCGGAATCCGGCTTCCGTATCTTCCTTGTCGGATGAGCTGCCCGTCTAATATGGACGGCAATATGTACTCTATTTGAACATCCTTCGTTTCGGTTTCGTTGATAGTTGAAAGAAATCCAATACAATGACTCCGAAGTTGTCCATATTGAATCAGAACAAAGTCGCTTCCTCAGACGTCGACAAATTTGTTGTTTAAATTTGCTCACCTCTCTCATTTAAATGAATGTTAAAAGTATTAAACGTATTATATAAACCTAAGCTAAGGCCTTGTTTTGATTCCTCCAAAAGCTGTAGCCATTTCCGGTTTTCTCTGATCACTTTCAGGCCACGCGAGATCTGGGTGCCCAACTGGCGGATAAGATTTGCGAGCTGCAGGACGCTCAGGAGAAGCTCAAGGAGCGGGAGCGGATCCACGAGCAGGCTTGTCGCACCATCCAAAAACTAATGCAAAAGCTGAGCAGCCAGGAGAAGGAAATAAAGAAGCTCAATCAGGAGAACGCACAGTCGGCAAACAAGGAGGTGAGGATTATTTCAAAATGATTTTCTATTCATTTACAGATTTTCCACATACACGTACATATGTACATACTCGTATACAACCAAATATTTGCATAGCTTTGTTAATTGACTCACTCATTCAGCATATGAACATTTTTGTGTGCTTTGTCACAGTACTTAAGTTATTAAAAGTGTTTTTTGTGCTCAAATTTAAATTTAACCACAATGACCCTCGATTGCTCGAGTGCGCTAGATTTTATGCACTGTATGCTACTGGGACGCAAGAATCGCTAGGAATACCTAAAGATGTTTGGGTTCTATAATGGTCTGACATACATATGTCGCCCAACAGATTGCTAATAATGCGTGACACAGATAACATATTTTTTAAAAACATTTGCTTTTGTTTTAAGCACAGTATTATAAAAATATTTATATTTTTTTAGAACGACTGCGCTAAGGCGGTAATTTCGCCATCCAGCAGCGGGCGTTCCATGAGTGACAACGAGGCCAGCGCCCTGGAAATGTCCACCAACCTCAGGGTGCGCTACGAGCTAAAGATCGGCGAGCAGGAGGAGAAGATCAAGCAGTTGCAGACGGAAGTGAAGAAGAAGACGGCGAATCTGCAAAACCTGGTCAACAAGGAGCTATGGGAGAAAAATCGTGAGGTGGAGCGCCTCACGAAGCTGGTGGCTAGCCAACAGAAGACGTTGCCGCAAATAAGCGAGGAATCCGCCGGCGAAGCAGATCTGCAGCAATCCTTCACGGAGGCGGAGTACTCGAGGGCACTGGAGCGAAACAAGCTACTGCAGCGCAAGGTGGATGTGCTCTTCCAGCGCCTTGCAGACGATCAACAGAACAGCGCTGTGATTGCGCAGTTGCGTTTGGAGCTTCAGCAAGCTCGCACGGAAGTGGAGACGGCGGACAAGTGGCGTCTTGAGTGCGTCGATGTCTGCAGTGTGCTGACGAACCGATTGGAAGAGCTGGCTGGTTTCCTCAACTCTCTGCTGAAGCACAAAGATGTTCTTGGCGTGTTGGCCGCAGATCGTCGCAATGCCATGCGTAAGGCGGTGGATCGCAGCTTGGATCTCTCCAAGAGTCTTAATATGACCCTGAATATAACGGCAACATCCTTGGCTGATCAAAGTCTCGCCCAGCTGTGCAATCTCTCCGAGATCTTGTACACCGAAGGCGATGCAAGCCACAAAACTTTCAATTCCCACGAGGAGCTGCACGCCGCTAGTGCCATGGCTCCGACTGTTGAGAACTTAAAGGCCGAGAACAAGGCTCTTAAAAAGGAGTTGGAAAAGCGACGCAGCTCAGAAGGACAGAGGAAAGAGCGACGCTCCTTGCCACTGCCCTCCCAGCAGTTGGATAACCAGAGCGAGTCCGAGGCCTGGTCAGAGCCTGATCGCAAGGTTTCCTTGGCACGCATTGGCCTGGACGAAACGTCAAACAGTTTGGCGGCGCCAGAGCAGGCGGTCAGCGAATCCGAAAGCGAGGGAAAAACCTGCGCTATCCGTCAGGATCGCAACCGCAACAGCGAGCGTATCGCCCAGCTGGAGGAGCAAATTGCCCAGAAGGATGAACGCATGCTTAATGTACAATGCCAGATGGTAGAACTGGACAATAGATACAAGCAGGAGCAACTGCGCTTCCTGGATATCAGTCAACAATTGGAGCAATTGCGAGTTATCAACGAGGCTCTGACTGCGGATCTGCAAGCTATAGGTTCGCACGAGGATGACCGCATGGTGGAGCTGCAACGCCAGCTGGAGCTTAAGAACCAGCAGATTGACCAACTAAAACTAGCTCAAAGCACTCTGACTGCAGATTCGCAGATAACCGAGATGGAACTGCAGGCGTTGCAGCAGCAAATGCAGGAAAGGGAGCAGCAGCACGTCGATTCCGTAGACACCCTGCAATCCCAACTAAAGCAACTCAAACTAGATGCCGTACAGCAGTTGGAAGAGCACGACCGCCTGCATCGGGATGCACTCGAACGCGACTGGGTGGCACTTACCACTTATCAGGAGCAGGCTCAACAGTTGCTGGAACTGCAACGATCTTTGGACTATCACCAAGAAAACGAGAAGGATCTAAAGCAAACGCTTGTCGAGAACGAGCTGGCCACGCGGGCCCTCAAAAAGCAGCTGGACGAGAGCACACTGCAGGCCTCCAAGGCGGTTATGGAGCGCACAAAGGCCTACAACGACAAGCTGCAACTGGAGAAGCGTACCGAGGAATTGAGGCTGCAGCTGGAGGCGCTGAAGAAGCGTTCCAACAGCAGCGATGTTTCCCAGTCCGGTTACACATCCGAAGAGGTGGCGGTGCCCATGGGGCCACCATCGGGGCAGACTACAACGTGCAAACAGGCTGGTTCCGCAATGGTAGCCCAGAGGGTAAGCACATCATCTCCCGATCTGGGCATAGAAAGCGATGCCGGCAGGATATACAGCGTGGAGCTCTCCAAGGCTCAACGAGCGATGCTTAAGACTGTAGAAATGAATACGGAGGCAAAGTCGGAGGGTGAGTTTGGATCAAACTGGTACCAAGGAGATCAACCAAATAAAAAATGTTCTTCTTCCACAGAATCTGCTTCACCCGACAGCAAAAGCAACATGGCAACTGGTGCAGCTGCAGTACACGACTGTGCCAAGGTAGATCTTGAAAACGCCGAGTTGCGGCGCAAACTAATCCGCACCAAGCGCGCATTTGAAGACACCTACGAAAAGTTGCGTATGGCTAACAAAGCAAAAGCACAAGTTGAGAAAGACATCAAAAATCAAATACTAAAAACGCACAACGTGCTGCGAAACGTTCGCTCAAACATGGAAAATGAGTTATAACGATCGCGCCGACGTCCAGTATATCAGCATTAACCCGAGAGGCCATTCATCCAATGTTTAATTGCCATTTCAAATTGTTCTTGCCATTTATATATTTTGTCTGCATTGTATTTAGTTGTCTCGTTGCTAACTTGATATCAATTTCTTATGTTTTTTTGTGTTTAAAGAGACCGTAAACAACGAAGCTATTAATACGAAATACCCATGCATTTTCTAAAGACTGTTGAGGGAATCGAACCCATTGAATGAAAAACCACACACCTGTCTTAAGCACAACACAAAGCTAACTTGAAACTGAGTGCTGACAATATGTATCTAACCCGGCGCACTCATTCATATTGAATGACACATGTATATTAGAATGTATATATATATATCCCCTAGTATCATAACTCTTACATATATTCTCTAGCATACTCGACCTGATTCTCGTCTCGCATAACCCTCCATTTCTAATCACTTGCGTGTAGTTATAGCCTGACTAATGTATTCTCCTACTGCTTAACTGCTCTTAATCCTTGATTTCAGTTAACCATCGAAACGGATATTGAAATAATTGTTTGACTTGCGACCAAAACGGTTTAACTACGTTGCCATCCAATAACTCTTTTTTGTTCGAAACATCCCTTTGTACAATGTGTAAAAAGTAGTGTGCGTTGTCCTGGAGAACAAGATCTAGATCTAAGTCATTTGTACCCGTCGATTTATGGAATAAACAATTGCGTTAGAATTATTTAAATGTGTTTTGTTTTGTAGGCTCGACGATTTTTTCAATAATCTTCATTATATGGGATAAAATTTAATTGTTTTTTTTAAATCTAGAGCTTTGATTTTACAAACATGTCAACATTTATATAAAAAGTATTTTATTTTTATTTCTAACAGCATTAAACAGTTTGTTTTACCGTACATATCGAAATTTAAAAACACTTGTTTTTCTACTATATAAAACGAAGTACATTTTAACGGACTTTTCAAACAGCCTGCTGGCGATAGTCGATAAATTGCCGACTGGTGGTTTGTGGCAGCGCTGCCAGACGGTCGAAAAAGCGAATTCAAGGGAATGCAAGCGTGTCAGCTGAAATTAATAAAAAGCGCAAATGGCAAAAAGAAAAACAAAGCGTCGCGACTCGAGTTTACAATAACTATGCAGCCATACACCGTTAATATAGACTGAGTTCCAAGTCCAGTTGAAGACCATTGCCTGCAATGGTGTAAGAGCACCTTATCGCCTTATTTGCGGCTTCGTTTAACCCTTATCAAAATACATTATTCACTGTGCTTAAATGCATACATAGAATGCCATCCAATCTAACAGTGCGTAAATATATTTAAGTGCTGTGCAGTGTTTAGCATTTATGTTTGCTGCCATAAATGAATTCGCCTTCTTCGCGGAACTGAACTGAACGGATTGTGTGCAAGTGCAACTACAAACTGAAGCCAAACAAGGGGCGCTTTTCTCGGATGTTTGCGTTCGGTCACCAGTTGCTCGCCAAGAAGCTATGCTCTCCATTTCCCGCTTTCGACAATCGTTTCGACGCCGCGAGTTACCCGAACCCGGACTCTTGAATACTTGTAAGTAAACCCAGCTTCTAAGCTCTTTAGTTTTAAGATGTAAGCTTAGCACCCTCTTTCAGGCTTGTCCAATACAGTCTTACATACTTTGCACATTCAATGTATTCCTACTAATCGAAAAGATTACTTTGCCTGATATATCAAGTTAGTCACCGTAACTAATGTCCAAATAGTTTGTGATTCATGACAACTACTAAAAATGTATTAGTAAACAGTTAGGAACAACATTATATTATGTACATTTAAAATTTGAAATACATCAATACATTAAATTCGTCATAGCCAAATAATACTATACAAACCCAAATTGTTTACAAGTTGGAAACGCCCCATAAAAATAGAATACTTTGCCATCAAATATTTATAAATGACGCGGTGAATCTCAGTCTCTGATAGTACAATGATAAGATTACTTTACCAATTCTTTCACATGGTTTTCATAAATAATTAAAAAAAAAAAAAGGAAAGAAAAAAACGAATTGGCCCATGAGGGGATCGAACCCGCGACCTTCGCGTTATTAGCACGACGCTCTAACCAGCTGAGCTAATGGGCCGCGATGACACGTTGCAGCCGAATTCGACTTGAGTGGCAAAAGCAGAAGCTAGTGTGCTCTCGCATGGAAAATGTAAAATATAAACAGGCGCCGCACTTTCATAGTTGCCCAATTTATCTCGTAGTTTATTTAGTGCCGTAGCGTGGCCCACATTGAAGCGGGTATTCCTGGGCGACACATATATATTTTTGAAAACTTTTCATAGTCCACAATCGGGAAAGTTCGGCTGAAGGGCTCGGGCACTCGTATCCATGGACCGAATGCGGCTGTGTGCGATTTGATGTCCCTTTTCCGTTTGCCCGCGAAGGATCCGCAGTTGGCTTTTGACTACGGTACGGTTTGGACGTGCTTTTTTCCGCGGCGCTTCCGCCAGGACCAATTGCTTTCCCTTGGCATGGGAAATCGTTGAAAGCGGCCCCGCAATCCCGCTCCTTTTCGTACTCCTTGCAATTACGGCGTAGCGTAATTGGAGAGGTGTAAATTCACAATTTAGCGCTGCAGTGGTTGTGCCACTTGAAGTTGCGAGTGCAGTTCGATAATCTGAAGGTTTCCGCCGTGAGCGACGCTTTAATTATTTGGACTGTCACAGATGTATGCCAGGAGAAAACGATACCATTCGATTTGACTACAGGAAATGAAGGCACTTAAAACTATATAGATACTTGTATCTCCGTAAGCAAAAGCGTGCCCCGACTTGATATGCGTGACAAGCAAACACCATTACCCCTAAATGTCAGAACTGCAATGAATTTTTGATGTATTAGCCGGAATCCAGGCCTTTAAAGTCGCTCGACTAATGGCATCGTCTGGTTCGGCAGTTGTTCCGGTTCTCAACACCTGTCAGAGTCAAGGCCCACGAATTGGGCAAGGGAATTGGGTAAAGGAAGTCGGCTTGGAGACGACCATGGAACCACCAACCAAGCCAGCGGTTGAACAGCTTACATAACGAGGATTGGAGAACAATTTGGTAGCCACAAGTGCCTTGAGTGTGCCTGCAGACTTAGAATACTGACCAAGTAGTGCCTTGGGAGCAAATTCCTGATTGGATAAGCCCCAAAAATGTCGGGCAGCTACCAACGCCAGAGCCTGGAGCTCCGGAGTCCAGACCATGGATCTGGGGACGATCCCGATGGATGTTTGCGTACCCATATGGGATCTTCGGCCAGCCAGCGAAGGCGGCAGCAACGCATCGCCCAGCAGCGGCAGGATTCGTGGTTCCGACACTCGATGCCGCCGGCAATAAACAGAGACTTTGAGTCCCTGGAACACCTGACGCCCAGAGCCTCCGATGGCCTTGATGAGCAGCTAGCCGCCTCCGTTTCGCACAGTGTGCACAGCGGTGGCAGTGTTACGCTTTGCGGACCGCCGGACCATTCCAGCATCCATCTGAACAGTGCCAATAGCAACCTCGGCTTTATCGACTCGGATACGCCCAATACGCCGGTGACCCCGGTCTCTGGACTGCAGCCCCCTGCCTCGGTGTCCACCTCCGTAGCCGGGACACTCTCCTCCCGTCGTCGGTCGTCCAACCGCAAGGATTCCAAGGGCTCCATACTGTCACGCCAGAGCGGGAAGAGTCGGGTTTCCGTTCTGGCACAACGTGGACTGCGAATGACGGCCTCGTTTCTGCGAAGGAAGCGCACGGAGTACGAAGGTGAGTTTAGGCGGGTGTAGGCGTAGATGATGGACTTCCAAGAATTCCTGGCATTCAATAGGCTAGTCACAATCCGTAGATGCTGCTTGTGGGTCGCGCCGGGCATCTCCTTACACCCAGTCGCCCTTTATTTTCTCGTTTTGGATCAATAACGTTGGCGCCCCATGGTCTGTGGCCCAGTGGAGCGAGGGTGCGGTTTTTCACTGCCAGTTCCACCCGGAGATTTCTTTGCTAACTACTTCATTTGTTTATAGACCGTACGTTTTCGATTGGCCCACTCAATATACGCAAACATATGCCGTGCTGATTTTCTACATTTTCCGCTTATGGAAGGTCAAAGGAGTTTTCAGTTCTACTTAACTACATAACGTATGGCGCGCTTTTGATATAAATCTTTCAAAAATTATGAAATACATTATTTATTATTAATATGACAATGGAAAAATTGAAACCTGCTTAAAATAATAAATAATTTACAACAGCTAATATGTCTCTGTGCACAAGCCTTCCCGTTGGCATACAATTAAAAAAGCTTTAAAAGAGCAATTACAAAAAGTAAACAGAGTGTTTTCACGGCATTATCGGGCACTTCTGCATTCAAAATTTATTGTTAGCAATAAATTTGTAAAACGTTCCGAAACGATTAAACCGATTAGAAATATTATATTTGAGATGGCTTATTTTAAGTGCACATGCAGTGCATAAAGGAACTTTTGTTCACGAACAGAAATACGTATCTTAAAGGAATAATTTATAACTTAATAAGCAGTGAGGAAGTTTAGCAGGCAGCTTTAATTTACTTCAACGGAGTTTAGTTTAAAGCGTGTAAATGTAATAGACAGAGATTTTACATGTCATTCCCAGCCATTTCACAGCTATGTCACCCGACTTTACTGGTGGTCGTTCAGTATGCAAACGCTGTAACTGTCTTGCCACGGTGCCGCCCCCGTTCCCCGCCAGAATTGAAGGCCCCACCCGGCAGCCAGCCCCTGTGGACTGACCCAGATTGCATGAGCCAAACGAGCGGCGTGGCCCACAGGAAGGGCACGTCCTGCTGCCGCATGTGTGCCTGGCTCTGGGGACTGGATTCAGAAGTCACTGCTGTTGAGCAGTAAATGAGCGGAAGCAGCAGTAGAAATAAAAGCCCTGCCAGCTGCAGTTGAAGTACGTACGATGAGTGCGATTTTATTGTGCTTAACTTAAGCTAGACAGTCCTCTGGGCCTGCAGGACCCAATCTCTCAGTTCGGCAATGTTGGCGTACACGCCGGGATAATTGGCGACGGCGCAATCCCGTCCCCAGGAGACAATGCCCACCAGTTGGCCACCGGACACCAGAGGTCCGCCAGAGTCGCCCTGGCAGGCATCCTTGTTCGACGCCGCTGCACAGATCATGGTTGCCTGGATGAAGGAACCATATCCGTAAGTGGAACTGGCACACTGCGTACGCCCCACAATTTTCGTGTCCACAAAGAGCAGCGTCGCTGACGAGGAGCCACCGGTGGAGGTCTGGCCCCAGCCTGAGATGCTAGCTGCTGATCCGTGAGCCGGTGTCGCACTGGCCATCGTAATAGCCTTGATGGTGGAGCCGAAGGTCAGTTTAGACTGCAGCCGCACCACTCCAATGTCGTTGGCCTTGGTGTTCTGGTTGTATCTCTCATGTGCCTTGATGGCAGCCACCTGGACGAGAACGCCGCCATAGGTTCGCTTATTGGAGCCAGCCCTTATCCGGAGATTAGATGTCGTGGTCGGGCTGATGAGGCAGTGGGCAGCGGTGACGATGATGTTGTTGCTGATAATGGAACCTCCGCAGAAATGAGCTCCGGAACGCTGCAGAGAAACCTGCCAGGGACGATCCTCAATGGAAGATGCTGTGCCTCCTACAATCCGGCCACCCAGCGATGTTTGGGGTTCCAGACCAATGGGAATGACTGCACCATTCGTGAGGGCCAGCAGAACAAGGAAAGTTGTTAGTTGTAGGAACATGTTTGCGGTAGCACTCTTCAACTTTGGATGGCCAACTAACTGCGCCTGATGGCCTTTTATAGCCACAGATTGGGCTTTGCCCGTGCGGATAAGGGTGTCATATTTCATTCGTATCACTCGCCGATTACCCAGAGGCCCATCATCCGGCCATTGTCTCCAGGTGGTGGCCGGATAATAGCTGCTTTTAATTGCCGACTGGTTATCGATTAGTTAGCCTTTGCAGTGAGATAGGTCAGTTGCAGAGCTTAGACTTATCGTAGGAATGCTTGTTTTGACATCTCAATGGGGCAATAATCCATTCTCTGCTCTTCCAATCGATTGACTGGGCCTTACCAATTGTAAATATTTCAAATACAGATTACTACTTTCGTTCGGTGCGCAAAAGGCACTGTAAATTGCATGCCCACTTACGTGGTTTGCATGGACACGAAGGCCAAAATAGTCGTAAACACTGTGCACTAGTTTATGCTTTTAATATTGGAACTCACAAAAATATACATATAAATACATAGGTACAAATCATGAATAACTTATGGAACATTTGCTCGACTTCGTTGCCCAACGTAGAACACGGAAAATGCATTTAAAACAACGGACAACTCCACTTCCGCTTCTCCGGCAGGACCAGAGTCCTGTCGTTTATTTTCCAATTAGGTTAAAAGTGTCACGTTCAGCTAACAACTTCCGCCAGCGTTTTATTCTTGTTCAGTATTGGTTTTGCAATATGGCCAACGTGGTGGGCCGTGGTCATAAATATTGGCCTAGCACTTCGTGAAGCAAGTTTTCGACTCGGGCGGCATGCTCCGGCGCTGGAAAACCCGTAGACCGAATCAATGGGGAATTCAAGTCTGTAGTGTTGCTGTACCTACCAAGTCGTTGTCGGGCATTAGGTGTCTCTTCCAGCTGGTCAACGTTTCCGAGTAGGTGAAATACTCCACCACCCGGTTGAAGGTGACATGCTTCTTGGTCTTCAAGCACTCCTCACCGACGCCATCACCTGCTCCGACCAATTCGTCATTCCTCATGATTAGAATGGGCTTGAGCAACGATCTCTTTGGCTGCTCTTCGGACATGGCTTAATTGATAAAAAATATATAATTTATTCAATATGTGACTGAAATCTGGCTTCAGCGATTGATTGCTTAGAACAAAATTTGTCACTTATGTGTGAGCAGGCTACTATGATAGTTTCCTGTTGGGAGTCAAACGTCATTCTAGCCAATAAATTTGCTCGCCAATATTGATTAGAATCTACAAATCGACCAAAATTTGCTCGTCTGCGTGTTTTAACTGCCAATTTTAGTAAACTTTTCTTGCTAACAATATGTTTATCAAATATATAGAAAATAAATACATAGGTCAATAGTTTAGTACCATTTTTTTTTCGCAAAAGTATAAGAGTTGAAACAAATTATTTAGATGCTGTTTCTTATGCAACGTAATATTCTTTAAATATGCAAAAAATGTTTGTCAGAAGTGGGATTCGAACCCACGCCCTCAGAGAGGACCAGAACGCTCATACACTTTCGCTTAGAAAGTAAGATTTTCAATCTTGAGTCTGGCGCCTTAGACCGCTCGGCCATCCTGACACTTGGTTTCGTCAGCGCCCAAATTCTAGTGTGATATAATAATAATAGCAATAAATTAGGATGTTCTCTGTCTAAAAGCATTTTCAACTCGTTGCGCAGATAAGATCGTTCAATAAATCGTTTAGCTTGATTGCCAAAGCAAATTAAGATACCCCACACGCGGAGAAGTTGGGTAACTAAAGGGACGGGAAATTCAATCATCCTTGACGGTAAAATGAATTGACATTTCACTTAGCTGCTTTGCGAGTTAGATCATCCTTGCCGGCGTTATGTGACATCATCGCAGGATACTCGCTGTCCTAGCATGCGCGGCATGAGATAACATTAACAGCCGCCTATAATTGGGCTTTACTTATCTAGGTTCGTACAAAAAGCTTGCGGGACACGTTCTCATCAAATCTATGGTAACTTTTTAATTTTCAAAGTGCATTAGAAATGTAGGAAAAAAAAAGAATCGTTGTGGCCCATGAGGGGATCGAACCCGCGACCTTCGCGTTATTAGCACGACGCTCTAACCAACTGAGCTAATGGGCCATGTGAGCACGGTGGCCAAAATACGACTTGTAACTAAATGGCAATTCTAATAGAACTTTTTAGAATTGTATCAAATAAAGTCAGAAAAACATATTGTGCTAACAGTTAGTGATTAGTTAGCACGAGGTTGACAAATGCGAAATTCTTAAAGTAATCAGGATGTTGAGAAAAAAAGAATTCCTGGCCCATGAGGGGATCGAACCCGCGACCTTCGCGTTATTAGCACGACGCTCTAACCAGCTGAGCTAATGGGCCATTTGTTCTAGGTTGCCGAAGTTTGTGTGAGTGTAAAAAGCTTGTTACCATCTTAGAAGACCATTTGTTTAATATATTTTTATGTTTTATGTTTTTTATGACTTTATGTTATTTCTCATTTTTGAGCCCATTGTGAACACAAAATTGTTCAAAAGTATGCAATTCAAAGAGTATGCATTTTTCAGTGTTCAGTTTGTATGAAAACTAGTGGCGATTAAATATTAATGATGCGTAGGGATTCATTAATATAAAAAATCAAAAAATTTACAAAGAAGGTGTGCATACCAACATATATATTAAAAATTCTATAACATTTTAAAATCCGATTTTAATTTTTGTGACTGAAATATTTGTATATCTGTATCTATATAGTTATAGAAGTTAAGATTTTCTTCAAAAATTAGGTTTTCTCGGCGACATTTTGTTACATTGTACATATTTTAAAATATGTAGGTAAATAATAAAAAAAAAACACTGTACTTAAAAAATTTGTTGTTGCATAATATTTTTTATAAAAAAAAATATAATATTTTTATACAGAAAAATGTAATAATATTTTTATACAAAAAAATATATTTTTATACAAAAAAATATATTTTTATACAAAAAAATATATTTTTATACAAAAAAATATAATATTTTTATACAAAAAAATATAATAATATTTTTATACAAAAAAATATAATAATATTTTTATACAAAAAAATATAATAATATTTTTATACAAAAAAATATTATAATATTTTTATACAAAAAAATATATAAATGTGGCCCATGAGGGGATCGAACCCGCGACCTTCGCGTTATTAGCACGACGCTCTAACCAACTGAGCTAATGGGCCATGTGCCGGTGGCTGTCAAATAACGTATTTAATCCAACGGAATAAACTATTTGCTGAAACAGTTTACAAATTAATTAGTTATTATTTTACAGTAAGCTTTAAATTAAATAACTTTATGTATTTACATTTGTGTATAATAAGATCCGTTTTAGAGAACAGCGTCCTCGATATTATTATATGGCATTAAAAATATGTAAGAGGAGAGCGTTTACATAAGGGAATTTTCTTATGTCAATGTAAAAATATAGTGACAAATTAAAAATGCTTTAACATTTAAATATCCGATTTTAATTTTTGTGACTGAAATAAAGTCAATCGTGTCTGTCAAACTACCTCTATCTATAAAATGAAATGATAAAGAATTCGATGATTGCTAAATTATCAGCTATTGGTAAGAAAGTTCCTGGGGCTTAGGCCAATTTGATGATTTTCTTAGTTTCGTATTTTGTAAAGTAATATAAAAAAATTTGTTTGGCCCATGAGGGGATCGAACCCGCGACCTTCGCGTTATTAGCACGACGCTCTAACCAACTGAGCTAATGGGCCTTGTTCGAGGTTTCGACTAAATGCATTTTTCAGTAAACAGCGAAGATAACCGAGCTACAGAGAAATACCATGTTCGTTTGGCTGTTATATTACGAGTAGAACTGGTATACGCGCAGTATTCGCGCAGAGAACAAGCGAATCGGTCACACGTACGACATATGTCAGGATGGCCGAGCGGTCTAAGGCGCCAGACTCAAGATGTGAAATCTTGCTTTCTGAATGAAAGTGTATGAGCGTTCTGGTCCTCTCTGAGGGCGTGGGTTCGAATCCCACTTCTGACAAAATTTTTTTTATATATGTGTTTTTTTTGTATTATTGAGAAATTGTTTCTATATAACTTATTAAAATTAATTTTACAATACAAATTTGGGAAGTATCAGATTCCGGTCGTTGAAAATTTTTATTGAAGGGGATTTGACTATAAAAATTAACTTGCTTCCGTAAATTTCGAAATTCAAAGAAAAAGAACTTAACTAGTTTTTTAAGCAATAAATTTATTAAACAACGATTTTTTTTTAGTTATTTCCAGTCTGGTACGCCTTCCAGTCTGCTACGCCTGTTGCAGCCACAAATACATGGCCCATTAGCTCAGTTGGTTAGAGCGTCGTGCTAATAACGCGAAGGTCGCGGGTTCGATCCCCTCATGGGCCAATTGAACTTTTTTTTCTATGACGTTTAGTTGATGGATGCCTAAGGATGAGTACCTTTAGGCTTGGTCCTTAGACCTTTCACATCATTTATCAGGCTGACACTTGGCCTTCCAATTTTGACATCCAGATGTGTGATAACTAATTGCCAAGCGAGTTGCGTGCATGTAAATCTTGATAACACATTAACAAAGGGCTAAAGCCAGCTTAAATTGATTTCTTGAGCGCTTTTTTTTTTTCGCGGTCTGGCAACCAACCGCCCGCTAATACAAAAATCAAAATCCACCCCACCCCACCAAGGCAAACACTTGAGTTGGGTTGCTCTGTTGCTTCGCCACTCGGCGACGCGCTCTCTGCTCATTTTTCAACTTTTCAGTGTTTCAGTCGCTTTTCGAACCGCCAAGCAAAAAGTAGTGCCAGCGGGTAGACGCTTTTTGGACCGGTTAAAACGAGGTCGACGTGTTGAGCCAACGCAAATTGTTAACTGGCAAAAGTAAATACCGAATATCGGATATTAAGAGTGTGATCTCAGCGATGCACAGTCATCCGTCACACAAAACGCTTTCGAACATTAGTGACTGCGTTTGAATAATCCCACTAATCCCGCGACGCTAAAGGTCAAATGTAATTATCGGTGGGGCATTTGTTGCCTGAACAACAACAACCACCATACGTCCGTAGAATTTGTTCCATATATCTACATTGTATGTGGGGGAAAATAAGTGCTACCGCGCCAATTTATCGTTTGATTTTCATATGCTATGGCTATGCTACCGACCAATGAAGAGTAGCAGCTGTCCACTCAAATGTACAAAATTTACGGACACAGTGTAAAAAAGCTCAACATATGAATTATTTTATGTAGGAGAATATAAGAATTAATTTTAGATACATAGAAAGTTTTCCCTCAAAATGCTTTATTTATAACTTAGTCAGCACAGGAAACTTTGTGTAAACACAGGTAGTATTTACTAACAAACATGCAAATCAATGCTGGGAAATGTCTGATCAAAAACGTAAGTGGGTGGTATTTTCTCTCCATGTAAAAAGCAATTCAGCGTGGAAAAGACAATTTTATTATCATTCATCCAAATGGATACGCTATGGAAAGTCGATTCGCTTTCGTACTGCTGTTTTCTGGCACTCACTTGCTCTCGCGATCGTCTCATTGTTAGTGTACTGCTCTTTCTGTTGTTTAACAATAGCAATTGTTGTTAATTGCAAATGCTGTTCAGACCAGTTTTCTTTGCATTCGGCGGCGTCATCGGTGGGACGCTCTCTTCTGGCAACTTTTATCCCTTTTATCGGGCATTAGCCGCACTTGCAAGCCAATTTACACGTTAATTGCATTAGTCCCACTCAAATCGAAGGGGTTTGCAGATCGCATCGGTTAGTGGCATCGGCTTAGTCCTCAGTGGGATGTCATCGTTATATTGGTGCACTTGGGGCAGCCAGCAGATCTACAGACTTGAAGGTAAACACCAGTTCGTCATCGTTGTGACACGTCTTACATTCTATTCGTCTATGTAGTATACACGTACTTGTAGTTAGTTCGCAGCTGATCAGCGATCGTTTCGTTGCCAAAATGGCCAAAATTGCCAAATGGCTGTGGAAAGTTGTCTGTCTCTTTTATTAATTTTCGTCACTTTAGCCTTTATTTGCCAAAACTGAAATTAATTAAACTATTGGCGAAGGGAAAACAAAGAAGCTTGTGCCAAAAATAAACGCAAATTAAAGCGAATGACTTGACAATCTCGTCACGCTGCCTGCGCTTTCCATCTGTCTGGGAAATTAACGGGGTATGGGGTATGCACCTCCATTTCGACTCACCCTGTACTTATATAATGGTAATCAAGCATAGCATTACTACTGCCGAACCCAAGTATGGAGGTGTTCCAGGGCATGCGGGCCAACTAAGCAAACGATGACACAGTAATGTTGGTCTGTTGCCAATAGTTCGCTATCGATTGTGTGTGGACACCTTTGTCGTCTTGAGGATGCCTACTTGTCCCCCCTCAAAATAAATAGAAGCGAAAAGACATCGGTGACAACCGCCAGTTCCCTTCTAGCTTGTATCTGCTGTTTACCTTTCACAGATAAGCGGTACTAGCACAGACCTATTGCTCTGTTTCTCAGACGCATTACAGTCGGGTCAAAATTATCACCTCTCATTAGGGGATATACGTGTGTACCCCAACTCATTGCCAGTTGTTAACGAATGTTTAATTTAGGATTCCAGCTATGTACTCTTGTACATATAATATAAT
The DNA here is from genome assembly GCA_005876975.1 of Drosophila orena. Classification (NCBI taxonomy): domain Eukaryota; kingdom Metazoa; phylum Arthropoda; class Insecta; order Diptera; family Drosophilidae; genus Drosophila; species Drosophila orena. The sequence continues at coordinate 68,744 of VCKV01000043.1, read as the reverse complement.
ACATACATATAATTAGATCTGTTCGGGCTCTGCAAGGAATGTTTTTGTTATATGTATATCATGCACTCCATTTGGCGTTCCTGCGGCTGAATCTATATGAAATCCGCAAATAAGTAAGTTCGCTTGGAATGAATCCAAAATACCTACTTATTCCTATGTCTATGGTGGTATTTTTAGACGCCGTCGCGGCTGACAGAACAAATTTTAATAGCGTCGCAGATATGTATCTTTTGGTTGCCACATATGTTTACCAGATATGTATGTATATCTACTAGAAACGATTTGCGTCAGACTCCATAAGAACAAATCGAATCTGAATTCCGATGATGCGGAAGAGGAAAGCCTTTACCTATAAATATTAAAGACTAATTTACCTCCAAGTCCAATTGAGTACGTATGTATGTGTATGTATGTACATATATAATATAATTTCGTCGATTTTCCAACCCAGTTGTAATTGCGTTTGCTTGTGCGAAGGTCATCGGGAGTTGATTAGAGGCACTTACATGTGCTCGCAGACTGCAAGGCATGCTCCAAGAAACTGGAGCAATCGATAAACCCCATTCAGTACACCCCATAGACCCCTGGCTGCACTTCCAGCACTCATTCAGGAATCCAATTCTCAAATCCCCACACGTGCGCCGCCACCGGCGAATCCTTTCACAATCGAACACTCGATGGTCGCTTTAATGGCCCTGCGGGTGCCATAATTCGGTTTGTTTTTGTTGCTCCTGGTGACCATGTGATTATGGCCGGAAAACACGTTGAGTACACACGTAAGCGAACTGGGCACGCAAATAGATACTTTCTCGTCTCTCATATCGCTTGGTCAGTGCAGACAGCAGACAGCAAAAAAACGACAAAGGCGCTTCATTAGCTTCCGATTTCCGAGGTCGATGATCGCTGGACTTTCCTATCCGTCGACGCCCCCAAAAACATACATATTTGAATTTCTCTATGGCTAGAATACCTTTCGTGTTTACCTGGGCGCCACCAGGTGACTACCCTTCCCGGGGGAACTGGTGGGTTGTCAGGGCTAATTAATCCAATGTATATGTCAGGAATACTGAATCAAAGCGGCCATGTAAACATACATGTACATATGTATATAGCATAGCTCTATAATAAGATTTAATGTCGAAGCGGTGGTTTAAGCGGATTTAAGGGATATCGTGTATCCTTCGTCCTTTTTTATAGGCACTTTGCATTGACGATTGGCTGGCTGGCTTTCTTCTTCGCGTAATGACAACTAAATTACCCTCCTGAGTGGTCAGTAAATCAATACTAGGCCAATGAAAAACCAGTAGCAGAAATACAAAAACGTTTGCAATTCACGTAAATCACGCGATTAAATTGAAGCTTTGTCTATTTAGTCCTCCATATTATACAAAATCTTCCGGACATTAGCTATATATAAGCTATACATACATACATCGAGAAAGTGTACAAATAGCGATACACATTTTTTTTACGTAATAATACGGTTTTTTTGTTTACTATTTCAACTGCTTTTAAACAATATTTATATGTATATATTTCATTATTTATTATTCAAGATATTTCATTTACTTCATATTTATAAGTGACTCAAACGTGATTGCACTTTAAAAGTATGAGTCAGAACTGAACTTAGACGCTCTGGGTCGGATATTTGTATAAGTATATAAAATCTTGTAGTCTCTGGGTTATTCCAGTGTGCCTCAGCACAGCAAGCCTTTGAAAATCAAGCCATAAATGATAGAAATCAGCAACGTTGACCTAAAATGACAGTGAAACGCAAAATCCAAAGTGCATTAGAATTTCGCGACTGCGAAAAGTCTCGGCGGTCCTTTTGACTGAACCCACTAATTGAATCGTGTCGTGTCGTGTCGCAATAGATAAAATCTGAAAATTGAGTGAAAGGTGTACCCGTATATTTGCGGAGCCATGTCAGGATGGCAGACTCCGGCAAACACGCGAGTGGTGGTCACAATGGAGCGCACAGCGAACGCAGGAACGCCCAAAATGGACGCAACGGACACGGACACGGACACAGTCAAGGACGACAGCTGCAGTTCCTGGACAATCCGCCCCCCCGCCAAGCCGCCTTCAATGTGCACAGCCTATGGCCAAGCATACAATCCGGTGTCCGCCGCCTGAGGAGCCAGGTGCTCCGGCGGACAGCCACCACGGGTCCAGCGATGGCTCCGTCCGGTGGAGCGGACTTGCCTCCCTCGGACAACGACCAGGCCGTGCCATCCAGGAGCGGTGTCGGGATCACGGAAACAGACGGCAGTAATCCGCATCGAAGACTGGACGAATCGTCGGTGGTGGGCAGTATGCAGTCACTGAAAAATTTCCTTAAGAGAACACGCCCAGGCCGGAAAAAACGAAAAGGTGCCTATATATTAACTGTACTTAAGCTTTTACATTACATTTTTCAAAGATATATATGTATGTACGTACGTACATATTTATGTATGTATAGCTTTTATATCACCGCTAACTACGGAATGTCTTTAAAACTAAGAAAACGATAAGGTTCTTGAAACATGTGACTATTATTTAAAGATTATTTTTCAATATACCATATATGGTGTTGATATAGTTAGTTTAATTTTTCGCTTACAAAACGATAATTATTCGAAAATATAAGGAATGCGGTGGAAGTAGTTAGCAAAAACTTGATTGATATACATGAAAGATTTATTCTCTGATATTGTTATGTATATTTGTACCATATATATTATATATATAACATTTTTGAAATAGCTAGGGTACTCATTGGTCGAGTCTTACTACTTCCATCTTCTACGTCATGCCAAAGCATTTCACTTAAGGCGCAGTCGCGCTCTCTTCGCGCTCTCTTCGCGCTCTCTTCGCACTCTCTTCGCACTCTCTCTTTTCGCACGCTGCTCTGCCTTGTTTCTCGCCCTTTGTTTTGCTATCCCGTTTCGCTTTCGCTTTTGCTCCTGCATTTCCAAACACCCCCCAACCCCTCGCAATTCCGCATCGCCCGGGGGGTACGCAATGTTTTGGGTTTACTGATAAATCGCAAGCTTTATAAGCTCCTTTTGGAGAATGCAGTACGCAGCTTTGCGGGGTGGTGGGTTGGCCTCCAGGGGCTTCCAACCTGGGTGACCCACACCCCGTGGTCCCTTCTGGGTCCTTCGAGCTCGTGGAAATTCATTTCAGTATTTCAGTCGTAGTTTCGGCGCTCAGGAGAGCGCACATAGTGAAAAGTGTGTGGTGAATGTGTGTCGCAGAATATTTGCTATTACTTTTAAGTAACTTTGGATAATCGTTCGTCAATCAGTGTCAGCTGGCCAATCACCAATCCAGTTAGCTATCTGAAATCAAAATCGTTTAGATCTGTTGGCCAGAACTTCAACTTGGAATTCAACTTAGTGGTGACAAATCGATACCTGAAACGGAAAAGTGCAGGCACGTTGCCAGGTGATGGATGTGAAAAAGTGAAACGACCAGGTAGCCAGGCAAAGAAAATTGGGGAACCACTCTGATTAGCTGGTCAGATGGTGCTCCGAAGGAATCCCTTCACTGGCCGTGTGTATAGGCAAATGTGCATGTCACAGAATCCTCCGTACGCGATGAAAATTGTGTTTTCTTATACGCAGTGATTGAAAACAGGAGGCGCAGGCGCCATCCCACAGGACTACTCTTATACCAATTGCCAAACGTCACGCCCACTTGTGGCTGATAATCCCTTGCTGAGGCTGTGACCACCATCCTGGGGTTTCCCAAGCGGCATCAGGAGGAGACCGCCGGCGAGAGCATTGCCTTCGTGCCCGTGGGCGATTGCGACTCTGGATCCGACGAGCTACCCGGGCCCGAGGAAGAGGAAGCGGAGGAGGAGGCGGTGGAGTCGGTGGTAACGGCGCCATCTGTGGATCGGGCGGGACGCTTCCGTTGTCCCGCGCTCTTACGCCGGATCAAAATGGACTTTCGTAATGTCTACAAGGCGATGCGCATTCGTTGGAGTCGTAAGTGTTCCGACAATAAAAGCTATCGGATCTATAAAATAGTACAACTGAAATATGATCTAGAGTAACTACTAGATAAACTAAACAGTGGATAGTTATGCTCGCAAAATACGTGTATATCTACGGTTCTCATTGTTTGACTATGGGACCTTCAGTGAATTGGAATAAACATTGTAGCGTTAGCTAATGAAAAAGTAGCTAAACTGATAGAAAAAAACCTTATATATATTAGTTATAGCAAGCCTAGCTTCAAACTCCTTTTCCTGTTGTGTCAACCAAATTTGAAAACTCCATCGCCATGCAGGTGCGCTGCCCGGTGGTTTGTCCGGTTGAGAAACTGGTCACGGAACTGAAGAAGCACCACGTGATTCCCCGTCTGTTGGCCTGCAAGCCCACGAAAGTGATCAGCGTGCTATATCCCTGCGATATCGACATCAAGCCGGGCGTCACGATAGTGATCAATGAGGTGCTAAAGCAGCCGATCATTCGGTTCAAGGCCAATCCGGAGCAGTTCCACACGCTGATGATGGTCGACTTGGACGTGCCGCCGGACAATCATACGGAGTGGCTCATTTGGATGGTGGGCAATATTCCGGGCTGCGATGTCGCCATGGGTCAGACGCTTGTGGCCTACGACAACCGACGGACCATCCACGGAAATAACATCCATCGAATGGTCTTCCTGGCCTTCAAGCAGTATCTGGAGCTCGATTTCGACGAGACTTTCATTCCCGAGGGCGAGGAAAAGGGTCGTGCCACCTTCAATTGCCACGCATTTGCGCGGAAGTATGCATTAGGGCAATCCGATGGCTGCCAATTTCTATCTGGTGGAATGGATGTGGCGATGGACACCTACTTTCCTGACCTTGGAACTTGAAGCGGAATAAAATCGCAGAGTTCTTAACTTGCTTTGTACCTGTTACTAAGAAATAATTTCTCTTATATATATATTACTTAGAACGACTTTAATTTGTTTACTTACTTTACTTATAAGTCTATAATAAAACCCATTATATCAAATGTATTTTGTGATTGCCATCATTAATAGTAGCATTCAAACGATAATCAGCAGAAATGAGAACGTAATTGAAACATCGTTGTACACTGTAATAAATGCCATGTAATTTTGCGATTTCTCACGTTTTGATATCACCTATTAATCAACCCTTTCATGAATATTTCCAGATGATGAGGACTTCACCTCGTCCGCTGGGTACGATGCAGATGATGGGGAGAGGCGTGTCATAAACCTAAATGGGCCACAGCCCACTAAGTACTGTAATAATCGCATAACGACGGCAAAATATAGGTGAGTAAGTGGCCGCCATTTAGCGCCCGATAGTTATCATGACCCAAATGGATGGATTAGACACGCAGTAACCAACAATCTGTCTCGTTTGCATGCAGTTTCATCAGCTTTTTGCCCGCGTTCCTGTTCGAGCAGTTCCGGCGGTATTCCAACTGCTTTTTCCTGCTAATTGCCATACTGCAACAAATCCCGGAGGTGTCGCCCACGGGTCGTTACACCACGCTAGTGCCACTGATGTTCATCCTCTCGGTGAGCGCCATTAAGGAGATAATCGAGGACATTGTAAGTACTGAGATGGAAATACAGCCAGTGAACATATTGATGACATTGCCATGACTTTCAGAAACGACATCGTGCGGACAATGAGATCAATCACCGATCGATAGAGCGCCTGGACAGTGGCTCCTGGAACACTGTTCGCTGGTCGGAGTTGACGGTGGGCGATGTCATCAAAGTGGGTATCAATACCTTCTTCCCCGCCGATCTGATTCTTCTGTCGTCCAGGTGCGCATCCCAGTTAACCCCAATTTGGTTTGATACATATGTTTAATTTGCATCTGATGCGTCCGCAGTGAACCGCAGGCCATGTGCTTCATAGAGACGGCCAATCTGGATGGCGAGACGAACCTGAAGATCCGACAGGCGCTCCCAGCCACCGCTGAACTGCTGGAGACGAAGGATCTGCAACGATTGCAGGGCAGGATCGAGTGCGAGCTGCCCAATCGGCATTTATACGAGTTTAACGGGGTGCTCAGGGAGACTGGGAAGCCGTGAGTAATTCGTTTATAAATAACAACTAATGAAATAGAAAGAAAACTAATTCATCAACTTGTGATAAAGTAGATAATCATTTTAAAACCTATTTTAAGAACGCCACGTTATTCAAGATACAGATGTACTTTTGTCATCCTTCTGTTATTTCAAATGAATGCAAACTCACTTAAACACCTGTTTCTTTTTCAGACCCGCTGCTTTGGGCAATGATCAGGTGCTCCAACGCGGCGCCATTCTGCGGAACACGGCGTGGGTGTTCGGGATCGTGGTCTACTCCGGGCAGGAGACGAAGCTGATGAAGAACTCTACCTCGGCGCCACTGAAGCGCTCCACCGTAGACAAGCTGACCAACACCCAGATCCTCATGCTCTTCATGATCCTCATCTCGTTGTGCATCGTCAGCGGCCTGTGCAACCTGTTCTGGACTAGGGAACACTCGGAAACGGACTGGTACCTGGGCCTAACCGACTTCAAGACCAAGAGCCTCGGCTACAACCTGCTGACCTTCTTCATTCTGTACAACAACCTGATCCCCATCTCGCTGCAGGTGACGCTCGAGCTTGTGCGTTTCCTGCAGGCCATATTCATCAACTACGACATTGAGATGTACCACGAGGAGTCCAACACGCCGGCCATGGCCCGCACCTCGAACCTGAACGAAGAGCTGGGCATGGTCAAGTATATATTTTCGGACAAGACAGGCACCCTCACGCAGAACGTGATGGAGTTTAAGAAATGCTCCATCGCCGGATACGTGTACACAGCCGAGCGAACGCCGGAGGAGTCTCAGCTGGTGCAGAATATTCTTAGTCGCCATGAGACGTCCGCCGTGATCGAGGAGTTCCTGGAGCTGCTGTCGGTGTGCCATACGGTAATCCCTGAGCGCAAGGAAAACGGCGACATGATCTATCACGCTGCCAGTCCGGATGAGCGGGCTCTGGTGGAAGGTGCCCAGAAATTTGGCTACATCTTCGACACACGCACGCCGAAATATGTGGAGATCAATGCGCTCGGCGTGCGAAAGCGATACGAGGTTCTCAATGTCCTGGAGTTCACCTCGTCGCGTAAGCGTATGTCCTTGATTGTGCGGACGCCGGAAAATAAGATCAAGCTATTCTGCAAGGGAGCGGACACGGTGATATACGAGCGACTGGCTCCCCAGGGTCAAGCGTTCCGGGAACAGACGCTGCGTCATCTAGAGGAGTTTGCTTCGGATGGATTGAGGACCCTCTGCTTGGCAGTTGCTGATATAAGGCCGGATGTTTACCAAGAGTGGAGCCAGACTTTCGACAAGGCGTCGGTGGCTCTCCAGAATCGTGAGCGAAAGCTGGAGGACGCGGCCGATCTGATTGAGAACAATCTTCGTCTCCTGGGCGCCACAGCAATCGAAGATAGACTTCAGGATGGTGTACCCGAAACGATCGCCTCTTTGTTGGACGCCGGCATCTATATCTGGGTCCTCACCGGCGACAAGCAGGAGACGGCCATCAACATTGGCTACTCCTGCCGTCTGATAAGCCACTCCATGGACATCATTATTCTCAACGAGGAGAGCCTCGATGTGAGTTGAGTTTTAATAATTTCATAGAAGAACTTATGGTATTAAAATTGATATGTTTATTTCTAGGCCACCCGCGAAGTAATCCAGCGCCATTATGGAGAGTTCAAGGGTTCGTCGGCGAAGGACGTCAATGTGGCACTAGTCATCGATGGTACCACGCTGAAGTACGCCCTTAGCTGTGACCTGCGCAATGATTTCCAAGATTTATGCATTCTGTGTCGGGTTGTCATCTGCTGCAGAGTGTCCCCAATGCAGAAGGCTGAGGTCGTCGAAATGGTTACCCAGAGCACGAATGCAGTGACCCTAGCCATTGGCGATGGTGCCAACGACGTGGCTATGATCCAGAAGGCGAACGTGGGAATCGGAATATCTGGAGTTGAGGGACTCCAGGCGGCGTGCGCATCGGACTACTCGATCGCCCAGTTTCGCTACTTGCAGCGCCTACTCTTGGTCCACGGTGCTTGGAACTATGCCAGGATCTCTAAGCTGATCCTGTACAGCTTCTACAAGAACGTGTGTCTGTATGTAATTGAGCTGTGGTTCGCCGTCTACTCCGGCTGGTCGGGCCAGATCCTGTTTGAACGCTGGACAATTGGCCTGTACAACGTGGTCTTCACCGCCATGCCTCCGTTCGCGATGGGACTCTTCGAGAAATTCTGCACGGCGGAAACGATGATCCGGTACCCGATGCTTTACAAAACATCGCAGAATGCGAAGCTCTTCAATGTGAAGGTGTTTTGGATCTGGATATTCAATGCACTACTGCACTCGGTGTTCCTTTTCTGGTTACCACTGGCAGCGTACACCAAGGAGGTGATCTGGAGCGATGGCAAGACCAGTGATTACCTATTGATGGGCAACTTAGTTTATACTGTAAGGACTTTTCGTATGCCCAGTTGATTCAATTGATCTTGAATAACCCAATTGTCGTTTTAGTATGTGATTGTAACTGTTTGCCTAAAGGCTGGACTCATCACCAATTCGTGGACCTGGCTTACCCATCTGGCCATTTGGGGCTCCATTGTCCTGTGGTTCAGTTTTGTGCTGATTTATAGCCATGTGTGGCCAATGTTCAGGTTCGCCAGCAACTTTCGCGGCATGGACATTCAGTTGCTGTCGACGCCAGTTTTCTATTTCTGCTTGATGTTGGTGCCCATTACCACGCTGCTGATCGATGTGATCTGCAAACTGTGAGTATATGAGGTGTGCACCATGGAATATAACTCATTGAACTGGTTTTTTACTGTAGCGTACACAATACCGTGTTCAAGACACTTACGGAGGCTGTTCGCGAGACGGAGATCCGACGCAGTGACATCTCCGAAGTGATGAACGAGCCGCGATCTTCGTAAGTATCGAAGCAATCGCCTACCAGACCCCCGTAGTCACGCTTTACCTCCGGACCGGAGGCTCCCCTACATTCCTCCATACGTATCTAGTTTTTGTTTGTCCAAGAACGAAATCCAACTATACCCACTTTCAATTTGAATTGTTGCGCATTTGCTAAATATTAACTTGACCCCTAAGACGTTGATACTTCTATAAACCTATCCTACTACAACCGAAACAAGGCTGATTGAACATATGTGCCTGCACTTTATACCCTGCTTCTTGTAGTCTTTGCACCCGCATCGAAACCAACCTTAGTTATTACTTAGAGTTTGTTTGGGTCATACAAGCATAACCAAATCCAAATCATTCCGTTATCGCACTTTCACCGACTCGAATTGTGTTTGTTCAAGTTTCGATGTATGTTAGTTGCTGTTATATCAAAACCAAAGTATCTTCTTGAATATTGGCCACCGAAAATTGCTTCAAATATACGTATACCTAGAATCGAACACACAGATACTAAAGAAACAACAAGTTTCAACAACAAAACCCAGGACCTTTATGAATAAGACTACAGACCACAAACAATGAGAAATGAAATTGTATTAGCGGATAAATGTGTAAATAGTATAGAGATTAGAGTAAGATTAGTTTTAAACACAATTTTCCTTGTCATTTGTTATCCATTCACAAGTGTTATTTCATGTGTAACCTATTCAATGCATACAAAAAACATAGCACACCTAGATAATGTTATTTACGAGTTTAAACTCATGTTTAGATCCTAATATTATGTATTTACCCCAGTTTGATACGCCTTTTGTAGACCTTATAGAGCAATTTTGAATGCAAGTAAACACACATAAATTGGATTTACATATATATACAAATATATATAGATATATATATATTGGCTGTGTTGAGGTATTCTCGCCCAGCTGTGTGATTTAATAAAATCGGCGCATATAAAGAAACAAACACAATTTTACTGAGTTAAGACAAAAACTGCCAGCATCAATCAGATTCAGAATTACCCAATCTTCGACTGCATCAACATGAGCAAGTATCTAATTAATTGAAATCCCTAAAATGTAATCTCTCTGTCTTCCTCTATCCCCCATCAATCCCTGGCGGCGACGATTGTCCCCTCAATCCCAAACCCATGCATTCAATCGATCCATAAATCCATTCGCAATCCCTGCACCCATGCGACGCATTAGTGACTCCGGTTTTGGATACGCCCTCGGCAAGTTGATACGATCCAGCCATGTCCTGATTTCGCATGAGCAGCGCTTCCAGTCGGAATCCAGTAGAGTGTCGAATCTGCGCGTGGAGAACCTGGAGCTGGAGGCCGACACGGTGCAGCAGGAGCAGTACAGGCAGCGCCAGAAGTGGCGAGGTGGTCAGCTGCCCACTGAAGTTGCCCGGAGTGCGAGGAAGAGCACCACATCACCCACCACGGCCACTCTGCACATGTGAGAAGGGGGACGGACTGCCCTCATCGAAGGCAAATCTAATCGAATTACTTTTGTAGTTATAAAGTGTATCTATTAAGTGAGCATTGTATAGTATTGTAATTTGCATTCCGAATGGGACTATTTCCCGATTCCGCATCCAGAGAAAGAACTATCGAATTCATATCATATTTCATGTGTATATGCTATATGCTATATCCGAAAAGCGGATATTTTTACATCGCATACTGTATGTGCTAACCAACTATTTGCCAACTGTGATAGTGTCTAAGAAGTAGTCCAGAGGTGTCTAGGCACGTAGGATAGGCCAATAATCAGGGAATGCTATTTTGTGAGACGTCGTATCATCATTCCCAATAAGCTGAGTTACTTTATTTAAATCTAATCGTACCTATGTATGTATGGGTTAGCTGGATGTTCAACTTAATTCTTCTAAGACACTTGCCAGGTTGTAAACTTACATTACGTTAACAAGCCTAGTCACGATCCAACCTAACAATTATGATTAACCAACCGATATATATATATACTCATCCCAACGTTATTGGAATGTGATGGTACCCCGATGATATGTATGTATCAGTTTTGAATATATGTATCCCGCACCGTCCTCCCCAGCTCGCATGCAATTTAATTCGGCCAATGATCTATATACTAACGCAATGGCTGCTGATTGTTCAATCCGATCTGTATACGATCGGATCCGATTCGATTCGATCCGCTCTGCACTTATGTTGTATGTACTTATGTTTTATTTTGTATTACTCGACACCCAACAACAAGCGACTTAACCAATCACACCCAACACCTACTCGCAGAACCCAAACACACCCAACAGTAACTAATCAATATATAATTTAATAAAAGTCAAAGAGTCAACAGCAAAATTCTGAAAAATGTTTATTTGAAATTTCTCTGAACGTTCTCTGCGTTAATGTCTGTGTGCGATGTGCGCAGTACCATGTATGCCCTGGGATCGATAATTCGGTGTAAGTAAATCGTAGATAATGCTGAACAATCATATCTACACTCTCACAAACACAACGTTCCACCCACACACACCCACACACCCACACACCCACTCTGTCACTTCACCCAGTCACAGGGTATTTTTCAGAAGGGAGATATCTATACGGGTAGATAGGACCTCAAACTTGTAAACCTATAACACTTTACGAATATTATGGTACGAACCTTATGATTTACGTAGCATCAAAGAAACGTTGTAAATTTGATCTCCAGAACCGCATCGTATTCCTTTTATTTGCCAACTTTAAAGTATGTAGGCTCTACTCCATTTATTACGTATTCTGCATGCCCCTATCAATTTGGAACACCCCCGTACACACCCTATTGCTCATCCTGATTTGATTATACATTGTATGTATGCTCCTCTGCCCAAGCCCAGAAAATCTCAGCAATCCGATTGAACCCGGATTCACTAGTGTAATTGCAAGAACTGTGTAAAGTGCTAACAATTCAAAATGGAAACTAACTTATTAAGTGACCGCCCCCTGCCTGCGAAATTGAAATTGAAATCCTTTACTAAACCATATCCGACCCGCTCAAAAATTAACCCAACAGATTCACGGAAACGGCCCGGCTGCTACGTAATGTCTTTACCCGTCGTGCCAACACGAGGGTCGAAACGGATCTCGAGCTATCGCGTGAGTACCACTCAGTTGCAGGAACACAGCCATTAGTGGTAGGACTGCCCGCGCAGTGGGTCCGCATCCTGGGGGCTGGGAATAGTAGTATTGCCTCCATTTCGGGGGCTCCCTTGGAGGTAGATCTATCTATGAGACACTGGGGACCACACTCACACATTACAGATACCACTGCCACACATTACAGAGACCACACCTCTGCAGGACTGCGATATATAAGATTTTAACTAACCGACATTGTCTACCTTCCCAGATGGCTATGCGTTTTCCCAGGAGGAGGGCGGAGTTGTGCCGCAGTCTATCATCATACGTTCTTATGATACGAATCTGCCAAAGCCCGAGGGAAACTAAACCGGAAACGCTGCGACCATGGATCTCACGGTGCACTTGTATATAGGAGAAGGCCAGGAGCAGCTACATATTATACATACGTCAACATTTAGACTTCGATTCAGATTGGTACATACATATTTAGAGCACACTTCTGGTAGGCCAAACTAAAAAAAAAACCACATATACATCACATTTATTCTCTATGTGTCTTACACCAGCAGTAATTGGAAAACATTTCGTAGAAGCCACTAAACACTTGAATATTGCGCTTATAAGTTTATCTGTCTTTGCTGTTATTTATTTTGTAAGTTCGCGAGGAAAACATAGTTAAGAGGCTAGAGTTCGGTCCTTTGTATCTATGTGATACGGATACAGACTTGCATTCTTTTTTAAAAGTCTATCTCTAAGTAAACAGTAAACATTTGTACCTACATATGCATTACATTGAATTACATGTGAATTTCAACAACATATTGATGTCAGCAAAGATTCTGTATTTTTCGGTCGCCGAACCGCTGATATTTAATGGAAATAAATCATATTTCTCTAAAGTTGCCTTTTGGCTTTTAATATGGGGCCTGGACATTGCGATGAACTTTTGAATTTCACGTTTGGCGCCTACTGTGAGCTGGTTAACAGTACAGTGTGTACACACCACTGTTCTAAGGTTGTCTGGCAGCTCGACTGCTAAATAATTATAAACATATGGCAGCGCCACGAAAATATAAGTTTAAATAATTAGCGCGTTTATGAACCAATTTCTCCATTTTCCACTAGTAGTAAGTGCAACCAAGGAAATAGGAAAGCATTTTATTTAATGTACACTTAAATACGTTTAAAATCATTTCATTTGGACTTAAGCCTTGGCCTCCGCTCTTTGCCCATTGGCTAACACATGAAGATCGCCGATGCCTTTTACAACACTACATTTACAAGCCGGGCTTTGTTATCGCACAAATTTTATGTAAACAAAAGAAAACTTCGATCTGCTCCATGGTGAGTAGTTTTGTGTCATAGCCCCCATGTTTTTTCATCCGGCGATCTCTGCAGATCAGCTCAGCCCCACGGATCGCCTTGGTCCTCGCTTGCCTGGGGTGTGCGGCCAGCGAGAAGGTGCCCAATATTCTGCTCATCCTGTCCGACGATCAGGATGTGGAGCTACGCGGTATGTTTCCCATGGAGCAGACGATCCAGCTGCTGGGCTTCGGAGGCGCCCTCTTCCACAACGCCTATACGCCCACGCCCGTCTGCTGTCCGGCGAGGACGAGTCTGCTGACGGGCATGTATGCGCACAACCACGGCACCCGGAACAATTCCGTAGCTGGTGGATGCTACGGATCGCACTGGCGGCGGGCCCTAGAGCCCCGGTCTTTGCCGCACATCTTGCAGCAGCACGGATACAACACCTTCTTTGGCGGGAAGTACTTGAATCAGTACTGGGGCGCTGGGGATGTGCCAATAGGATGGAACCACTTCTATGGCCTACACGGCAACTCAAGATACTATAACTACACACTGCGCGAAAATACCGGGAACGTGCACTATGAGTCGACGTACCTAACCGATCTGCTAAGAGATCGTGCCGCTGATTTCCTCAGAAATGCTACACAATCCTCGGAACCATTCTTTGCGATGGTGGCTCCACCGGCAGCCCATGAACCCTTCACTCCCGCCCCAAGACATGAGGGCGTGTTTTCCCATATAGAAGCCCTGCGCACTCCCAGCTTCAATCAAGTGAAACAGGGTAAGAAGGTTATCAATTGTGAGAGTCTATGTGGGTAATACACAAAACCTTTCAGATAAGCACTGGTTGGTAAGAGCAGCCAGCCGTCTGCCCAACGAAACAATCAACACCATAGACAAGTATTTCCAGAAGCGCTGGGAAACGCTGCTGGCTGTGGACGAACTGGTCGTCACCTTGGTGGGCGTGCTAAACGATACGCAATCGCTGGAGAACACCTACATCATTTACACCTCCGATAACGGCTACCATGTGGGGCAGTTTGCACAGCCCTTCGATAAAAGACAGCCGTACGAAACGGATATTAACATACCGCTGCTAGTCCGAGGACCTGGAATAGCACCCGAGAGTCACATTGACACTGCCGTCAGTCTAGTGGACTTGGCACCCACAATATTGGCCTGGGCCGACATCGAGACACCATCCTACATGGATGGGCAATCATTTCATGAGATTTTGCTCAACAAAAGGCGGAGGGTTCCATTTTTTGAACGCTCCCTGTTGATCGAGTACTGGGGCGAGGGAACACTGGCCACGTACAATCCGGAATGCCCTTGGTCACAGAAGGATCGTTTGGCGCAGTGCACCCCTGCAGCGGATTGTCATTGCCAGGATTCGTGGAACAACACCTACGCCTGCTTGAGAAATATTCGCCACCGGGAGGATCGCATTTACTGCGAATTTCGGGATAACGAGGTAAAGTAGTATTCAACATTCATCTCTTATTTATATTCCATTTACTTTGCAAAAATTTGCAGAACTTTTTGGAAGCATATGACCTGCAATTAGATCCCTTTCAAATGACCAACATTGCCTATGATCTGCTGCCCATTGAACGAGCTTTGTATTCGTTGCGCCTAAAGAATCTCACACAGTGTTCCGGCCACTCGTGTTTTCTATAGATATAGCTATATAGCTACATATATATACTACTCCCAACCTAACCAAATAGCCATCCAAATCCAATGCGAGTACGCTCGGCGCATTTAGTTTTTGGGATATTTTTGTATTCAAATATCATGTGATTTATGTTGCATACATAGTCTCAATTTATTCATATTTTAAAGCCTAGTTATATTTCTTTGGAACCATTTCAGTACTGAAAACATAAATACGTTAGATAAGGTCACCGGTTAAATGAGTGAGATCGCTTACGTGCTGGTCAGGACGTCCCCTTCCGGACACGATGGTATGACCATTTCTATCGATTGTAACAGTACGTCCGTCTGGGCGCTTCCAAACGGACACATTATCGTCCCAAATTCCGGCCTGATCGTCGCGGGCCACAAAGTGG
Organism: Drosophila orena; assembly: GCA_005876975.1. Taxonomy (NCBI): domain Eukaryota; kingdom Metazoa; phylum Arthropoda; class Insecta; order Diptera; family Drosophilidae; genus Drosophila; species Drosophila orena. The sequence goes on along the minus strand of VCKV01000043.1, from coordinate 53,278 downwards.
TCTCCCTGGACGCGGGCATCGTTGATTCCGCGGCGGAAACGTTGAGCGGAGAAGCCACCATTTCCAAAATCAACAGTGCGATCTGGTCGCTCCACGTGAAACTGCGGACTGCGAGCGGTACGTTGTGGGTTTCCCACTACCCTAGCTCGATTGGGACCTTCGTTTTGAGCGTAAAAACTAGGGCCACTGACGGTGTGGGAGGCTAAAGGGAGGCTTAGCATTAGGATCGCGGATAATGTTTATAAAACCTTATACGTACCTGGTCCACCAGCATTCTTTCGGTTTACAAACGTGTTGCCCGACTCATCCGTGAACACATGCTCACCCCGTTGAGGAGCGTTTTCGAACTGGCCACCCACACCCGGCACGCTGTAGGTTCCTTCATTCTGACCCCTTATATAGACCTGATTGCCCGGCGAACCGAAGACATGCGGACCATTGCGACCGTCGTAGGTTTGCTGTGGTTCCGCAGCTGCCAGGATTACAATTGTGTCATATAACCGCTTTCATAAACTAGTCGATTATATGCGCAGATTCTTACCTACGCAGATAACGCCACAGATAGCTAGTACAATCAATCCAAACGATTTCATTGTGATCAGTTCCAAAGCGCAGCTTCAACTGGCTGCAATGAAGCGGCGTCTAGAATTTATAGCCGGCAGATAGCCAGCGAATTATCATCTTGGTGAGCTTGTTTACAACAATCGTTCAGAATTTCCCAAACGTCACAATCCGATCCGAACTGGGTGTTTGCGATCGGGAATTTCTAAAACTGCTGTCGCCCTGACCCGCAGGTAACCATTAAACATTAAACGCCTATCCCGCTGCATATATGATCGCTTATTGGGAAACTAGTTAGTTCTCCTACACCATGCATTTCTGCCACTAAGTTGCATTAGAATATGGCCAGAGTATCAAATGCATGTGTCTCTTTAGCACGTGCTTATATTGCTTCGTCTAGTTGAATCAACCTGTCGGGTTTTCTTAGCCACCAGATAGTTGCATTTAGAGTAGATTGCATTTGACACGAGAACCTATTCCTGGAAGTCTCTTGTTACTAGCTTTTTGTGGCTTACAATATCATTGTAGATATTGCAATTACTTTCTGCTGCTGACTGGGAATGTAAATGTAATGCGTAAGAAAACATTGCTTATTAGAACTTTAATTTGATAAAAATGAGTTAATATTTTTAGGAAATACCTTAAAGTAATAGAATATATATTATTTTGAATATAATATGAAGTCAAAAGCAGTTTGAAATAGACAAGATAGATAGGAGATAACTATACTGACACCCGACAATCCACCATAGCCAGCGGCCACTGTATTGCCCCGCTTGGTGGCTGCGCCCACCCAAGGATTTGAATACAGACTGCCACATGCATTGTCTTCCGATGGAGTCAAATTCGATTCGCTTGCCCTCATGTTTATTTAATCTGATCAATTGGCGCAGCGTGTCACATAAATTTGGACAATTTTAAAAATGCACAAAATACACTAAATTTGCTGGATGTTTGTCTTGGCCAGACGCAGGGTGCCAAGGATGCCATGGATGCCAACGATGCCAACGATGCCGTGGTTGCCATGGATGCCGAGGATGCCCACGTTGCCCGTCCGACGACAAATAGACGACACTTGTGACCAAACCATTGCCGCAAAAAGGGGTTTGGCTTTTGGCCACGTCGATGTCGGATGTTGGTGCAGCTCAACACCTTGGCAAATGAAAAGAAATTGCCCGGCGTAGAAGGCCTGGGCTCTCCGGCTGTTTCCGGTTGCACGTGCAGATGTCTCAATAGCTTACCCCCCCTTACTCCCCCTACCACTCCACCAATTCAGCCTGCTCCTTCCGCCAACAAAATACTTCAGTGCAATTGCATTTAAATCAGTTGGCCGTGGTGCTCGTGCGTTGTTTTCCTTCCGAATCCTTCGTGTCCTTCGGAGCCTTCGCATCCGTCGAGACCTCCGTGTGCGCGGCACCCACATAAATTATGCACAATTTTTTGCCAGCCAGCAAGCCAGCAGGAGGTGGAGCAGAAGGTCCATGTCTCTATGGCCTGTGCGCCATTTGTTCATTTCGAGGCATTTGAAAGTTGTAAATATGCTGCTGCCAGTCGGCCAGTGTTTTGTCGGTAATTTTCTATTTGCCACAGTTGCAGTGAGCTTAATGAATTGCATATGCATAAGCTGTAAGTTCGGGGAAAACCCGTCTATTTCTATATTGCATTTAAATTCGTTCCCTTCATTCGTCCATTTCCATATTGGGTCGAGGCGACTTTGCTGCCAGCGCTTTCTTTGTGTCGCCGTGTAACATAATATTTTACTCGGGGATCGCAGCGAAAAACAGTGGAAAAATTTGTTTGGCCAACGGATGGACAGCTGTAAAATGGGAATAGGGAAAACAAACGGAATGGCTCGTGCCATGTCATGTTTTGTGATGCACGGGTCCAAGGATGTGCCGGGTGTCCTTTTTCTCCTCTATTTCGCCTCTTTGTCATGTCGCTCGAATGGCGCACACCCAACCATCCAGGCATCCAACCATCCTGGCATCCATGCATCCGAGCATCCGCGAACCCATCTCCTCCTTTGAGCACTCACCGTGGCAAGGCAAACGAATTGAGGCATAAGTAGGAATCGCTGTAATATTTCCAGGCAACAACCCATCCGAGTTGCCGGCCAGTTCGGATCACTTCTCAGTTCTGTTCCAAGTTCAGTTCTTAGTTCAGTTCAGTTCTTGTCGTTGGCCGTTGGCCCACCGAAAAACTTTAAGCCAAGACAATGCGACATAATCGAAAAACAACAGACGGATGAGTTCGCGCGAATTATGCTGAAAGTGTGGAGCCCTCTCATCTGGCAGCTTGGGGCTGAAATGTTTACATTTGATTGACTACGCTGTTTGATAAAACCGTCTCTGACCGGGATTACCAAAGATCCATTTTAAGAGGGACATGCATCAGTGTTGGCTGGATTAAATAGCTCTACACATTTATATAGCTTATATATACATACATTAGATATGATCTAATTATAAGATATTATTAGAAATTATAATGTTTTGTTCACTTGAAAGTAGGACTTAAATGGCAAGGATTTGGGTTACCTAGCGCATGTATGCGCAGTGCGCACACTGTGTATAGCCTCGTACCAGTTCCCCAAGGCCGTGGCGCAGAAGGAAGTCTTTGGTCGCGAGCTGCGGACTCCTTTGTCCGCTGGCTAAGCCGCTTAGCACTCGGTTAATTGGCAACTTTGGATAGTATGAGTCAGTTGCAGTTGCGCAATTTTATGTGGCTTGTGCCATGCATTTCTAGGGGCCGTTGCCTTTCAAATGGGAGCGCGTGTGGCAGAGACTTGTCATCTAGAGACCCACACCCAACCATACATAGCTGCAGGTCGCCTTTCAGCTGCTGCTGTTACGGTTTCTGCAAGTTCTTGACGCCCCAGCCAACCTTGAAAGTGAACCGAACCGAATATCCGTATCCGTATCCGATAATATAGGTATATTTGAATTGTACATTAATATGCGTGTACCTAAAATCTGCGCATTAGAAACAATTTGAGTGTTAAATTTACTGTTAAAACTAAATACATAACAAAATAATAAACATTTCAAGTTTTGCGATTGCTGATTTGTTTATGATTGGGCTTCTACTTCCCCACAAGCTCCCCTGTCAGTTTCCTGTCCATACAATCCGTTTCCTTTGCTAATTATTTGCTATAACTGTGTGTATCTGTTGCTCCACATAATCCTTGGTAGTTGTGGTTCCTATTGTACGATAAATTAAATCACGCGAATTAACTGAATCTGGTTTTAAAAGCGTCCGGTCTGACCCCCTTTCGTCAACAAATGCTGCGTAATCTCAGGTTAAAATTTTCGCATGTATGGAGTTACACTTAAGTTACTTGATAAGGAAAATCATAAATTACAATTTATCTTGAATTTTGCTCAATAATGAGTTTGTTTCTCATATGATCTGTCTGTCGCCTATGGATCAGCATCGGTTTTGACATCGGCGGAAGCAGCTACAGCTTTTGATTCCTCCGCGGATGGATCCTCCGTTTGGAGTTCAGCAGCCGGCGCTGGAACCGCTTCCTCATGAAGCGCAGCCGCAGCGGTTTCAATGACTTGCGGCGCCGGGCGGGGCAAAGAATCTTCAGGTTCTTTCGAGGGCTGAGTTGGGGTCTGTGGGACTGCTGGCGGTGGCAGCTCGTCATAAAGGGGCGTGCAGGAGGCTGAAGTTTCTGTTTGTGATTTCGGAACCAGAGGTTCCAAACCACCGCTGGCCACGTCGGCTGGCTTTGCAAAGTTTTGATTCTCCGCCGGCACCTTTTCTTGTGGCGGACTGTTAGCAGATTGATATGCTGTTCTCGCCTCATAGTCTTGAAGCTCATGATCCCAATCTTCCTCGGTGTCCACTATAGAGGACGCAGCTGGCGCAACAGTGTTGGTGCTCCCTAATTCGGTTTCAACGTTTTTCGGCTTGGATTCCGTCTCTGAAGCCGACTTGTTGCCCTCGTCGGTGGAACATATCGAATGGCGGTTGCTGTCGTCTCGCGAGCCTCGTCTGCTTCCGAAGCCCGGACGCTCACGATCTTCTCGCGGACCTCCGCGTCCTCCACGTGAATTGTTGCCACGACGGTCGTCTATCATTTCGCCTCCACGCTCGCCACGGAATCTATTACCGCCTGGCCCTCCCGGACCGCCCCGCCGCTTGAAGTTGTTTCCGCCCTCGTCCTCATCATCGCTCCAACGTCCACGACCTCCAGGACCAACACCGCCACCACCACCACCGCCCACGCCACGGCCTCCGCCTCCACCTTGACCTCCACGTCCTCGTTGGTTGTCATTAAAGGGGTTCCGAGGATTAAAGAAACCTGAAAGGAAGGTAAGCATAAATTAGCACGAATTGGCTTAAGTCAAGTTTTCTTAATATACTTATATACTTTCTTGCAATAACAAGTTTTTCTTGAAAAAAAAATATCAATCAGGTTTAAGTTAAACTTAATTCATTATTTTCGTTTACAATTGGTAAACAAAATATTGAAATGGTTACAAATTATCAAATAAAATTCCATTTTCGTTTTGTTTTTCGTTTTGTCACTTCAAACTCAATTGACGATTCTCACCTGGTCCCTGCTGACGTCCACCCGGGCCACCGCCGGGCCCACCACCACCTGGCCCACCTCCTTGGTTTCGCATGAACATGGGCCCAACGCCGTTGCCACCGTTACCAGCTGGACCACCCATGCGCTGGTTAAAGGAGGCCGGGGGCGGAATGTGCATCTGCATCAAGCTGGTGGGCTGATTGAACCGATTGTTCATGTTGGGCTGGAAAAAGTCGCCTCCGGGGCCACCGTTATGGTTTCCACGCGTTCCCATTCCTCGAGGTCCACCCGGTCCACCGCGATTATCAAAATCTGTAACGCGATTTAAGTTTAATAAGCTGCAAAGCTTCATATTTCATGTCTACACACCCATGAAGTCCGGCCTTGGCATCCCGTGATCAATAGGATTAAGGTTCAGACGCGCTCGTGCCTCATTAAAGGCTGCGTTCGGTCCAGGTCCAGATCCTGGACCACCACCTCCACCTCCATTTTCGGCGCGCCAGCGTTCTGCCGCTTCAACAACATCATCTCGTCCGCCCCAACGCGAGTTGCCCGGTCCCCTGGAGCGATCTCGATCGCGCTCCCTGTCCCGCTGCTGGAACATCTCGTTGGCCATGGCCGCCGGTGATAACTCCACATTGTTGGGCGACGGATTAAAGTTGGCTTGCTGTTGCGGGGGCAGAGGTGGTGCATCCTCCAGGTCCATTTCAATGTCCATTTGATCATCGCTCACGTTGCCACTGTTGCTTATCTGCCCGCCGCTAGAAATGGGTGGCGGCACAGCTCCGGGCGGAGGAAACGGAGGTCCTGGTGGCAAGCCCATAGGATGTGGTGGTCCACCAATGCCTGTGGGAAATTTAAAATCAGCTGGAAGTTCAGTTTTACGAGAGTATTATCTACCTGGAAAGCCAGGAGGCATCATTGCCGGTGGCATCATCATTGGAGGAGGCATGTTAGTCGTTGGCATCATCATCGGTGGCGGCATGTTTGTTGGCGGCATCATTATGGGCGGAGGCATATTAATGGCCATGGGTGGGGCCATCGGGAATTGTCCCCTAACCATACCCATGAGCCCCGGAGGTGGGGCTCCCGGACCAGGTGGAGGACCCACTGGGCCGACTGGACCAACTGGTGGAGGATGAGTTGTGTCGATGCCAAATATCAGACTTGGTGGTGGAACACCAACACTAGGCGCACCAGCTGCCTCAGCAATGGATGGACCTTTATGGTCCTTGCTAGCATTTTTGGCCTGGTTGATCTTCTGCTTCATTTGGATGGGCATAGTGTCCTCGTCAAACATACCACCCTCTTCTAGGGCGTCAAAGTCCGTATCCGAACTGAGTTTGGACCAAGGAATGTAAGTAACACCCAGATCAAGGTCCCAAAAGTCCTTCCACTCCTTGCTTTTCACACCCTTGCCGGCGGCCCACGAAATGGTAATGGCGCGTCCCTGCAGTTTGTGGTTCTTCAGAGCTTGCATCGCCTTGTGGGCGTCCTGGCGCCGGTTCATTACGATAAAGGCGCACCCACGCGGCACAATCTGGTCGATGCTCACTATATCGCCATACTCGCCAAAGGTGTCGGACAGCTCCTCCTGGTAAACAAGCTTAGACAAGTGGCCCACCCACAGCGTAGTGCTGCATACTGAAAGCGTAAGTGATTGAAATTCCGCATTAAGCTTTAGTATCAAAACTTATTAAATGCCCATTTGCCTTGTTGAGGTGTGAGTGCCAATGGTAAGATATTGTTTGGTATTCAACTTCCTTATATTTTAGCATATTCACCAAGAATCAAACTAAGCCCATATTACAGATCTGTGTACTTCATTAAGAAGCCAGTTCTTGGTGATTATGGTTAATTATCTGAGCTGATTAGTTGTTATCAATGAGTAGAGTAGAAAAACGTTTGTTTGATTAACTGGATATCCTTATGTAAATGTATGTAAATCGGATCTCAAAAATATTGCTCGAGAACGCATATTATAAAGGGGGGAGATTTAAAAATAATCCAGATATTCTAAGATCAAGAACCACTAAAGCTAAACACACACACATCAACCGAGCCAAAGGAGCTGCAGAGAAAAAGAAGAAAATCTTTAGGATTATCAAAAAAAAAAAAAAAAAAACAAAAAAAAAAGAAAAAAAAAAAAAAAAAAAGAAAAGCAAGCATTTAAAATGGATCTTAAGGAGCCGAATCTTGTAGCCTTTAAGATCCATTTAACAAATCTCCTTCATAGTTACCACTGAGATGCTCCTTTTTGATGTCCGGCAATCCCTTCTTGCGTCGCTCACGCTCGTGTTCGCGATCCCGCTCCTTGTCCCGGTTGCTCCGATCCATGCGATCCCGGTCCCTTGATCCTCGTCGCCGGCTAGACCGTGGAGATCGGCTACGCGATCGGGAACGAGAGCCACGTCGCCGTCGGTCATTGCCGGTGCCTCCTCCTGCGCCACGTCCTCGCGGAGATCTCGAGCGGCTTCGACTGCTCCGGCGGCTGCGCTTGTAGCGATCACGGTCAGGCGTCGGGCTTCGCGAATCGCCACCATCCAGATTGATCACCTATCGGAGATGGGAGTGTTTGCAAGAAATTTGAGAGTGATACGTGATAAAAATGTTAACATTTTGGTAAGAATAAAAATTCAGTGGAATAGAGCGGATTTGGGAATGGATTAGTGGCTGGCCACAGGGTAAATTCGTTATTATCGACTGAATAAACTGCATTCTTTGGCGTGTGTTGACGTGTGGTTCTGTTTCGCTTTCGGCTTTGATTCATATAGTTATTTCGGACTAATTGGCAATTTGCGTTTTCGAGCAACATTTTTATTTACATATTAGGAACTTACCAAACGTTGTTCTAGCATCGGGTAACAGGTTGTTCCGCCGGATTTTACGTGGATTTTAAAACCTTACCTTTGGCTTCATTTTAATACATATTTTTTAATATTTTACTATTGGATTGACTTATTCAAATATTGGCAATTGTTTTAAAGTTCAAATATATGTATGTCCCATTCAGATCGACGTACGAAACTTATTTATGGACTGCCTAAAGGCATCACAAAATAATAAAGTTAATTTTTTTTGGATTGAATATCAAATTGATTGCATATTTTAGGTATATTGCAGTAAAGTTATTGATTAAATAGTGCAAGACCACCCCGTTACAACTAGTTGAATCTATTTAATAGATTAGAACACGCTATAACAACATTTTGAGCACATTTTCAGGTTCAACTGCACGTCAGCACAAGGCAAATAGCATCACCCGATTTACATCTAATATGTTTATGCTTTAGACCAACATTGATAGCCGAGTCCTGGCAGAAAGCATACACAAGCCGACCCCAGGAACTAAGATAGAATGGAAAAGTTGAAGGGTATACCTCTATGGTTTGTTGCTCCGATATGAACTCGACATCCTTGTTGAGGTCCATGCTGTCGTTCATACTCATGCCCATGCCCATTCCCATGCCCGGCGGCATACCAGCATTTCCCTGAAAGCAAATCATTATGAAAATATGGATACCGACGTGAACTTATGCGATGTACCTTCATCACGTTCTGGAAATGCTGCTGCAGTGCCTCGTCCTGATAGCGATGCTTCTGGTTCTCCTCCTGCGGCTTCAAATTTTGGAAGTTCTGCAGCGTATGGAGTTGCCGCAGCACATTGGGATTGTTCAGCAGCTGCTTGATCTTCTTCTCCTACAAGAATAGGTCAAGGTCATTTAAAATGGGATCGATCTAAAGTGAGCAACATAAGCAACAAATGAAAACTGAAGATAAACGAAACTAGGGTTGTGTTAATGGGATTCGCCATACGTCTAACAGGTTTGATGAAGTGGGCGGTGAGTCGTCGCCCATACAGTGGTGATCATCGGCCATTAGCATCTGCAGACCGTCATCTTCGTCCTCGATAATCTCTCGCACCTGGTAGTCGAGGTCGTGCGAGCTCTTGCCATATTCCCGTTTGTGATGATGTGACTTGCTACTCTTGGATGAGCACGAGGCTCCCGACTGGCGTTTGGAGTAGTGTTGCTCCGAGTAGTGACGCTTGGAGCTGCTGCTGCCACCGCCGAACTTCTCATGGCCCAGCTAGCGATTGGGCGAAGGGCAAAATGAGCGGTTAGTGGGCAAGACATGAGAGACAGAAATATGTAAATGCAGCAGAATTGTAGACGATGTTAGTTAGCCATATTCCAATACTAGACACCTGTAGAAGCCTCAACCAAAAACATCACTTACCGACAGGTCGGGCATGGCACCGCCCATCTTATCGTCGCCTACGGAGCTGTTCATGCTAAGCTCCATTCCGGAGCTGTTTAGTCCGTTCGGACCACTAGAAATGTCCGCCAGGCTAAGAGCTCCGCTGCTGCTTGGTCCCGGACCCATGACGCCGCCCTGTCCTCCACCGCCACCCACCGGAGGCATCTGGTGGTAGATGGGATGGTTCGGGTCGGCAAGGTCGAAGATCGGCTGGATGACCTCGGACTTGAAGACGTTGTTTTTCTGCCACAGGTTTAACACCCTGATGATGCGGCTCTTGTCCTCCGGAGCGCACCGGAACAGGTTGGCAAAGGTCTCCGTGAGATTACGCTGGAATCGGGGTGCGAACAGATCCTTGTCCATGCCGTACTGGTGGCGCGACTGGCGCACTATCGAGTCGATTACATACAGCCCGGGTACTTTGTACTCCGGCTTGCACTTCAATATGAACTTCTCCACACTCTGGACGACGTGCTTGTACAGCTTGATGGCCCGCATCGCCGACTTGGTGATGGCGGCCATCTTTGCCTTGGAAATGGGCGGTCGACTGTCATATAGTCCAGAGAGCTAAGAGAAAAGATAATTTAGTACGGCTATAGTTTACGGGTGTATCTGGGACGAGGAGTTATCGTTATCGTTTGCTGGCCACAACGCAACCCTGGGCGGCGCTGGTCGGTGAAAATTCGGTGCTCTGACTGCGCCACCAACCAGGAGGATCTGTATACCTTCTGCACATAGGACAATCGGAATCCCGACTTCAACCGAACATTGTGTAACCACGCCGGCTGCTCCACAACGCACCTCGTTGCAAAAGAATCTATATCTTACCTCATTGTTGAAGGCAACCACGGTTTCCATGTTCAATTGTTTGGTTCACTCACGCCCCGCACACACAATGTTTAGTTTTGCATACTTTGGTTGGTCCACACAATCGTTTAAAACTTGAGAAAAGCAATTTTCTTGACCTTTCTGCTGTTTCCACGGCTTTTAAAAAATATTTTTACTAAGCGTGAAAAAAATGGCTGCCCTATAGCCTGGAGCGTTGCCACACCTTTAAAGTTGACAATTTCCATAGCATTTTCAGAAATGATGCTGTTAAGCGCATGTTAAAAGCAGTGTGACCGCTTGTTTATCATTTCAGTATAAAGTTCGATTATCTAAAATTTTCCAATTATTTCATATGGGATGTAATTACCTTTTTGAATCCAACAATCCTTTATAAATCCAGCTTCACTTTTTAATCATTGAAACTTTAATCTTTAATTTTAAATAAATCACATATCGTATAACTATTAAACAAAAATTCGTTAGTTGCAGCCAATAAAATCATGATTACTTGAAATTAACATAATATTTAAAAATTAACTACCATTAATAAATAATCGATATCGGCTGTGTCGATCTTTTTCGCATTGCGTCGATAACAAGCCCTCTGGCAACACTGGTGCAAAATAAAAATATATATATTAAACAAAATAAAATGAGCTCAAACCACCGTCCTCTGGACGATTCGGATATCCTCCTAATACAAACCATCCGCGATACGCCGTCGCTGTACGATCCCCAGCTGCCCTCCTTCCGGCTGTCGCAGCGAAAGGAGGAGGACTGGGCTAAGGTAGCGGATTTGCTAAACATCACTATTTCAGACGCTCGACGACGGTGGACGTGTCTGCGGGATCGCTATTCGCGGGAGCTCAAGCAGAAGCGCCTGCATCCGTCCGGCGAGTTTGGCCACAATGACTTCTTTCGGAAAATGGATTTCTTGCGAGACTTTGTGCGCAAGAGGCGTGAGCGCCGTGGACGCGAACGGGATCGCGATCAAAAGCCAACCGGGTGGATGAAGGTTGAGTTACAGCGTCGGAGTCGCATCCGACTGCCCCTGGACACAGACACATTGATTGAGGAGCATGGCTCGAACGCTTACGAAGAGGGCGATGAGCAACACGACTATGACGCTAAGCTGGAGTCTCATACCACGCAGTCCGAGACGTATTCGGTGCTCGTGGAGGCAGATGATGGTCACGAGCCCGAACAGGAGAGCTTCGATGAGTTCCTGGGCGATACGGAGTGCGAGCAGAAGGTCAAGGTGGTCACAATTCATCCGGAATCCGCTGCTCCAAAGATGGCGACCGCACCCGAACCTGTGGAGTCTAACCAGGCGGATCTGAACTACTTGGTCTGTATGCCGCCCAATGTGAGTCAGGAGCGAGAGCATTCCGCCCCAGAATTAACCAATCCTCCGGCCGTCATCCCTCAAAAGACCTCCGAAACGGAGGACGACTTCTTTTGCAAATCGATCGCCGCCTATTTACGTCAACTGTCGCGCGTGCACAAGATCAAGGCCAAGGTGGAGATGTACCAGATTCTAGAGAAGTACATACTGCTCGAGGAGAGCGGAGCGGGGTCGGGTACGGCCGGATCGAGCTAAGCAGGTTACATACAATATGTACATAGGTTTTAACATAGTTTTTTAATGCAGTACAAATATACAAAGTGACGAAAACCTTTTGAGCTTAATCTACTATGTGCTTAGGAAGAAATAGAGTCTTAGCAGAAGTCCTCGTTTATTATGTTAGCATCTACGGCCAGGCCTCGTTCCTTCAGTGCCTTGGATACCAGTCGGTGTTTCTCCTGCCGCTGCTCCTGTTCCCTACGCTGAGCGTCCAGGATTTCGTCGACGGATATCTCTTTGAGTGGTAGTTTCTGCTCCTTCTCGCGGTCCTTTTAAGCAAATTTAGGAGGTCTTAATCAGTCATGTTAAAGAATCGAGCTTAGCTCACAATTTCACCCAGTAGCACCACATTCTCGCCGCGAATAATGAAGACTCCACGGGGAATGTCGCCGTACTCGTTGCCCACATGTATCCGCTCGATGGTGCGTTGCAGCACCAGGTTGGCGAACTGGTCCACGGATCGCAGGTATCCAATCAGAGTCCGCCCGTCTCTCAAAAGGACCATCAGTTTCTCTGTAATGAGCCGAGCTTCAGTGACTGTGCTTTTGCGCTTATACGGATTTACTTACTGTCAACCTCTTCTAGGAGGTGAGCCGTGCCCGCCAGCGGATTCAAGTCGTCCATGCTTTTAAGGGATGTAGTTTTTAGATAAATGAATAAAATGAAGTAACTAAACTTTGGTCTAAAGTGTTTAACTTAATGTGACCCTCGCTCGAACGTTTAAAATTACTATAGGGTTCCAGAGAAAACACTAAAGCCACGCTGAACGAAAATTCAAAAATGTTGCTTACTGTAGTTGATTTTTCAGTTTTAAAATGCATTAAATTTAGGATGAATTTATTAATTTTTAAATAAATGAAATATAACTGCTAAAAACAGGGCATGGACTGTTAGCATAAAATGAATTATATGGTTTGTGGACCAGTGTATTTTCAGTGGTATATTCCAGTATTTTTTCTTGGAGACCGGTAAATTTTAGCGGTCTGGTCGACCGGTCACGCTTGTTTTGAAACAATAAGGATTGCAGATTATCCCAAAATAGGCGAAAAATGAAGTAAGTGAAAGGACGGGATGAATGAAAGTACTCCACTAACAATCCAATCCACAGGCTCAGCGTGGACGGCCTGCTGGTGTACTTTCCGTACGAGTACATCTACCCGGAACAGTATGCCTACATGCTGGAACTTAAGCGGAGCCTGGACGCCAAGGGCCACTGCCTGTTGGAGATGCCCTCGGGAACGGGTAAGACGGCCACCCTGCTCTCGCTGATCGTGGCATACATGGTGGAGCATCCGGAAACGGTGCGGAAGTTGATCTACTGCTCGCGTACTGTCCCTGAGATCGAAAAGGTCATCGCCGAGCTGCAGAACCTGATGGTTTACTACGAGCGCCAATGCCCCAATCCACCACCCCTTACCGGTCTGGTGCTCAGTTCAAGGAAGAACATGTGCATCCATCCGGAGGTCAGCAAGGAGCGCGAGGGCAAAGCTGTGGACGGCAAATGCTATGGACTCACCGCCAGCTACATTCGTGAACGGCACGAGATGGACGCCGAGACGCCCATTTGTAAGGATACTTGATATGCGCGTTTAACTATCATTTAAACTGCTGACTTGTAGGCCAGTACTTTGAGGGATTTAGCATGGAGGGCAAGGAGTCCACATTGCCGGTCGGCGTCTACAGCATCGATGATCTCAAGGAATATGGACGGTCACGCAACTGGTGTCCCTACTTTTTGGCTCGTTATGCTGTGAGTTTTGGAATATTGAAACATCGTAGCCCTCAAGAATCTAGACTTAAAATCTTATAAAATTCACTAAATCCTATACTCTTTACCAGATTGCCCATGCTCACATTGTGGTATACAGTTACCACTATCTATTAGATCCGAAGATTGCCCAGGTGGTATCGAAGGAAATGAGCCGCGAGTCTTGTGTAGTTTTTGATGAGGCGCACAACATCGACAATGTTTGCATCGATTCGATGAGTGTGAAGATCAACAGACGCACCGTGGAGCGAAGCACGAATGCCTTGAACCAGCTAACCAAACTGGTACAGGAGTAAGTTGTCCTGGACAATGGACTAGTCTGGTTTTATTAATGTTCTCAATTTATAGCATTCGCGAGGAGGACACAAATCGCCTGAACGAGGAGTATCAGCGCATGGTTCAGGGACTGAAGGATGCCAGTGTTCAACGCGACACTGACATGATCCTGGCCAATCCAGTCCTGCCAAACGATGTCCTAACCGAGGTGGTGCCCGGAAACATTAGAAACGCCGACCATTTTCTTAGCTTTTTGCGTCGATTCATTGAGTATATAAAGACGAGACTGCGCGTTCATCATGTCGTCCAGGAGTCGCCTGCGGGCTTCCTTAAGGATATTTCCTCAAAGATTTGTATAGAGCGAAAGCCTCTGCGCTTTTGCGCTGAGCGCTTGTCCAGTCTGCTGCGTACGCTTGAGATCAGTGATTTGACCGAGTATGGAGCCCTTACTTTGGTGGGTATTCAATTTCGATGAACCGCCATAGCGATATTAATGTTTTACCCATTTTTAGATTACACACTTTGCCACCCTGGTGTCCACCTACACAAAGGGCTTCACAATCATTATAGAACCCTTCGACGATAAAACGCCGACTGTTTCAAATCCCATTTTGCACTTTAGTTGCCTAGACTCTTCCATTGCCATGGCTCCGGTATTTTCAAGATTTCAAACTGTGGTCATCACCTCTGGCACATTGTCACCCATGGACATGTACCCGAAGATACTCGATTTCGATCCAGTGGTCATGAGCAGCTTTACCATGACACTGGCCCGTCCATGTCTTCTTCCTATGGTAGTTATTATTTTTTCAATCAATCAGGCAAAACAATTATTTGAGTCTTCTTCCTTAACAGATTGTATCGAAGGGCAACGACCAGGTGACCATTTCTTCCAAGTTTGAGACTCGTGAAGACACCGCAGTCATCCGAAACTATGGCCAGCTGTTGGTGGAGGTGGCAAAGACAGTACCCGACGGTATTGTATGCTTCTTCACCTCCTATTTGTACTTGGAGTCTGTGGTTGCCTCCTGGTATGATCAGGGAATCGTCGACACTCTGCTTCGGTACAAGCTTCTATTCATTGAGACTCAGGACAATGCCGAGACGAGCTACGCCCTGATGAACTATGTTAAGGTGAGATATATGCTTTAAATTCTTAAAAAACCACGATAGGATTGCTATGGCTTCTTACCAAATGTGCTTGACACAGCAGCCTCGCTCTCATTATGATCCGCGCCCTTGGTGGTTGGATCATGTTGATTCCACTAGTACGCAGGCCTTTCTACTATTTCTTAGATCACTTGACATTTTTCGGAAAGTCGAATGGGCATTTGAATATGAACTATAAAACTATTTAATGAACTAGAGTATAATTATAATGCATGTGTAAAAGTCTTACCGCAATGATGTTCCCATTTTGTGGTTATTAAATGTTATGTTTGCTCTCAATACGATATATATTTCACTCGCTTAAAGAATAGGGTATACACAGATTGCTTGTAAAGTTGACTAACCCCAATCAACCCTCCCATTTCGACTTGCAGGCTTGCGATTGTGGTCGTGGAGCAGTGCTGTTGGCTGTGGCTCGTGGCAAGGTCTCCGAGGGTGTGGATTTCGACCATCATTATGGTCGCGCGGTGCTCATGTTCGGCATCCCCTACGTGTATACGCAGTCGCGGATTCTGAAAGCCCGGTTGGACTACCTGCGGGATCAGTTTCAGATACGTGAGAACGACTTCCTGACCTTCGACGCCATGCGTCATGCGGCACAGTGCGTGGGCCGTGCACTGCGCGGCAAGACGGACTACGGCATCATGATATTCGCGGACAAGCGCTTCTCGCGCCACGACAAGAGGTCGCGTCTGCCCAAGTGGATCCAAGAGCACTTGGTGGACAGCTTCTGCAACCTGAGCACGGAGGAGGCCGTACAGTTGGCCCGCCGTTGGCTAAGGCGTATGGCGCAGCCGTTCACCCGGGAGGACCAGCTGGGCATCTCGCTGCTGACCCTCGCCCAGCTTGAGAACATGGAACAGGAGAAGCTGGAGCGGCAGGCTCAGGGCAAACAGGGCGTTGGCGGCGAGGTGCAGGAGCTGTGAGATGTGGAAGGTGCTCCGTCAACCGGCTCTTTGTCGACTACCTTCCGGGAATAACTCAAACGCTGAGCCGTCAGCTAATGACATTGAATGCCATTAAATGCGGATCACATCGGCAATGCTGGAAAATTTAAAAGTAAAATTTGTTTTTTGGCTGCCATGCAAATCGGACGTAAATGTTCAATTAATGGCTAATTAATATTATTTATAATTTCGGGGGCATGACTAACTGGCCGTTCAAGGCGGCGAAAGGGCGCAAGCGCGGCGCGAGTTTTGCTCTTGCAGCTGTATTCGTATCTATACCTGTGATTGTATCCGGATTAGTTAAGCTGCAAAATTTAGAACTAAGTGGTCTGCACTTGTTGCTATTGTGATCGTGAAGTAAACTAGCGAGCACGGTCAGCTAACAAAATGTAAAATAAAGTATGAATTGTATAATACTATAAAAATGTACCAACTCTTTTAGTTAACCACCATTATGATACTGCAGCCGAAAGAATCACTTTCACTTTAAGCTAATTGGGATTAAGGATTATAGGTAACATGCATGGCCTAAAATAGGATTTTATGACATTACTTATACAAATAGTGTAACTGCAAATTTAGTGAGCTATGGTTGCATGCAATCGAAATGCATGTTATTCATAATAGATCATTATGCGCTTTCCTGGCTGAATTCCCGCAGTAATTCAATTTCAGAGGCTCGCAATCGGGCTCCAAGTGAACCGCGATGACCGAACAAATTTCTGGCATGCACGATTTAGCCTGAAAATGGAATTGTTGTTGCAAATCAAACGCTATCATCGCCTCATAATTGCCAACGACCCGTTTGCGATGCAGTCGCAGTGGGGTTATCAAAGCGAAATTATTGCACCGGGGTCCAATGCCAGGCGCCAACGTTTTCTTTATGACCGTGTTTTCTTGTTATCATTTTTTTTTTTGTGTTCCTAATTGTTATATTTTGGAAATGTTTACTCTGCCACAGCTTATACCAAAAGCATATATATATACATATACGAGTATACATACATATGTATATCCAAAATGCTTTGACCGCCAAACATGTAACCAAAATCCGTTTCGATTTCCTGGAGTCCTCGGACCACCCAGCTGTTGAGCTTAAACGGGAGCGGAGAGCTAAAAGCTCCAAAGCACCCCACAGCCGCAGCCGCAGCCGGAGAGCAATTACAGTTAACGAAAAAGTGATAAAACTGCCGAGCATTATGGGGCTCTCGCGCGCTCTCCCTCTCGCGGCAGAACTTTCGATTTTTCATAATAAAAAGGTTACAACTAAATCTCAGGCGGTTTAGTCGGCAGATAAATTCGGAGCGAGCGCGCCAAATACAAAAATCCGCAACGCGATTCAAGCCCCAAACTAAAGACCATAGTTCCAAAAGTTCCGAGCCCGAGCCCGTGTCCTCGCAGAGTCCACCAACTAATCATCCAACTAATCATCCAACTAATCACCCAACTAATCACCCAACTAATCACCAACACCAATCAAACATGAAGCCCCAGACCAGCGAGCAAAATGGCAGTGGCCAGAATGGCGAGGGTGCCGCGGATGCCGTTGCCGTAGCCACGATTCCCACGGGCGAAGCTTCCGTCGCCACCTCCAGCACCGATCTTACGGTTTCCAAAAACAGCCAGCAGCTGAAACTGGAAATGCTCAACATGGAGCTGGCCAGCAATGGAAGCGGTGAGTTCTCCGGAAGAAGGCAACAATCGGAAGGATCGGAAACTCTTCCTGATCTCAGAAACATGCGTACATGTATGTGCATAGTGGGTTTGTGTTGATAAAGTTAAAATATACCTTAAATAGACCTAAAGTGTAGAAGTTTGATTCCTGAGTATGGTTTATCATAACACTATAGTCGTGCCTTTCATATGAATTCTGTCATTGATGTGACTTTTTTTATTTCAACAGTGTGATTTATATTCTAAACATTCTCTACGAGAAAGTCCCATTATATGATTAATATTCCAAAAGTGCAGTGGCTCGCATCTATCTATTTCGAAGTTCTTGGACTTTGGGTGATTCACTTAATTATTATTAATAGGAAAATAGTTAGCAACCTTTGCTGATGGAGATCAAAAAGGGACTTATACAAATAGAAAGTGGTAATACTATGAACATGAATCATTCTCGTATTTCTGTTATCCTCCTATTCCTTCCGAATTGCTGCACTTATTGTAGAAGAATTCAAAGCTAGCCCTTGGTAGCCAATAAACTCGATCTAGTTTCCGGGTAATACAACCCCTTGAACTGGCTAACAGCGCCGCAATGCAATCTTGCTGCGATATTGCATCAGACATTGGCTAGTTGGGTAGCGATTAAAATGCAATCAGATGCGCATAATGCGAAGATTCCGATTTCCGGCGATGCTGGGCCGCATAAATCCGAGTACATAAACCACAGAGATCCGAGAGATACGATTTCTGCCCCATATGCAAACCACACGAAGTGCCGGATATCGAGAGCAACTCTTGTTGTGTTCATACCAATAAAATGAGAGCTACTAGCTCTGGCACTGACTGGGCTTATTGACATTGACATTGAAAGATTTGCTCGGTACTTGGCACTTGGCTGAACGGATTGGATTGGATCGGCAGATTCAACGAGAGCTACATATGTGGAGCTCTGAAACTCTGGGCCATGAGCAAAAGACAAAGGCAGAGTCAGAGGCAAAGACATAAACCCCTTTGGCTTGTGATCCGGTATTTGATTTGGTTTGATTTGATTTGGCCAAAACGTAGGGTGGTTGGATGGGGGGAGGGTACACAGACCTGAACTACTTTTGTGAAGGTTAAAAAAGTGTTTAATTGCGAGTACGGCGCTCCAAATGGCTTCGATTCGTGGGCCTTAGCCGCTTGCCTTTTGCCGTTTCAGTTCAGTTCAGCTAAGCTTTAGTTTCAGTTTCAGTTTCTTCGATTGCCCCTCAGTTTTGAGCTGGTGTCTGTCGGCGCTGGTGACTAATAGGCCTGGCCGCAGTACTTCACATTTGAGCGATTGCGGTCAATAAAAAAGACTGAATCAAGCTGGCTAACTGAGAGCCGAGGCGATGCAAGCTAATTGAGGCACTTAAAAAATTCTCCGTGAAAATTCTCCGAGGCGGTGGCAACCCTGCCAGCTCGGAATCCCCAATCCCCATGCCACTGAATGGGGAATGCATTCCTGATTCAGATCAGTTGCCGTAATGGGTAATTGCGGCCGGAGACAACACCTGCCCTGTGGAAAATGTTAATAATGGTTTAATTGCATTGCATGGGAATACGGGTCGACCACTCCGGAAGAAACCCATTTGCATTACACTTTTCAATATGATTTCCACTCAGCCATCCCTTAGTCACCATTTTTGAAGAGTGCAAATGAGCACTAGCTAGGTATCACTGTAACTAAGTCACATAATCTATAACGATCATCTATCTGCAGCTGTCTTTTATTAATGTAAACTAAGCCAGCCTGTGCTATTCCCAACTGATTTATTCGACCCTAACAGCGGTGGGAGGTTTTAATGTGCTTCAATCAGTGAGCTAACTGAAAACTAACTTGTGGTTTTAGAACACACCAAAATCCATTTTTCAGGACATATACATACGAGTATATACGAGTGTATAAAATGGGCAACCTTCAACTCCATGCTCGCGATAAACCCCGAAAAATTTGCATGCCTATGGTACAAATGAGATTCCGAATATATGCAGAGAATAACCAAATCTGGCCAGCTGGGGCCAAAATACTTTCAATGGAAGCCCAACAAGTTGGATGTAGGGTTTCTTCCAGAAAATAAGGACACTTCCCCATGGGGTTAATGCTTTATTGACCTGTATGTATGCCAGAAAGCTGCACCCATCCATTCCCTCACATGACGGTCTCCTCCTCCAGCATGTACTCCGTGAGATCGCCTTCGCCCGTCAGCATGGTCACCGGCACCCGGTTCATCTGGGCCACCCGCTGACTGGGCCAGACCATCACGTCGCAGCAGTTGGTCAGCACAACCACATTGGTGCTCGGTGTGCTGGTGCACATCAGGTTGCCGGCCTTCTCCTGGTCGCATTTGTTGAACTTGCGCCGGAAGCGAAACTTCACGGGCAACGAGTTTCCCATCACGGTCTCTGCATCAAAGTATGGCGGCAGGGATTTGTTGAACACCGGATTTGTGATGGCTGGCTTTGTAAGCTGATGGAAAATGGGTAGAGGATCATAAAAATAATAAACTGTGACATAATTGGTACCTCTTCGAGAACCACGGAGGTCTTGAGTCGTCGACAGGGATCACAGTAGTCGGACGCCAAGGTGTTCTCCGGTGTTTTACTAGCACAGGGATCCGGTTTGGGTTCGGGTACATTTGATCCCGGACCGCTACCACGTGACACAATGTCGCTGCCACTTTTACCCTTCGGCTTCATGGGATCCTGGCCACGCAATACGCACTCCTGCAGGAACTCCTCCTCGATGTCAATCAGTTTCTTGATGGCACAGTCCCGCTTCAGGAAGTTCTTAATCACCGACAGATCGCGGGGTACGGCGCCAATAACGTCGAAGTCATCGCTACGGAGTTGGAGGCGGTGCGCCATGACGTTGGTTCTCTAACGTGGATGGAGGGGCGGATGGGTGGGTGGCGGTTCAAATTTGGGAGATTAACTCGTTTCGAGTCCGACTGTTTTTCTGGAAAGTTGAAATAAACTACAACTTGACGTCTGGCCCCAAGTTGATTGGTTCCGGCGACAAGACTCAAGGCTATGCAAACAATAGTTGGGAAACAAGCTGGCGCCAAGGATAAAGTGCACGTTTGGGGATAAAAGAATAATACATCCTTCTTAATATTGCTCTATATATCAAGTTTAAACACTACACTTCTCCAAAAAATGAGCATTAGTTTGTTGATTTCCATTGAATTCTAGTAACATCTTAACAGTACAATTAACCTACCGCAGAAATTAGTTTTTACTTTTTGGCGCTATTTTCGTGGCTAGTGCTGTAGCTTGGGCGAATCCTGTCAGAGCAACAAGTTCGTGTGCAGTTTTAGAGCCATTGGATGCCAAACCATGGGCCTGCGCTCAGCTCGGCTTTGTTCCGCTCACCTAATCTCCGGTAAGCGCCACTCGGAGCAGAGCTTGCCCGGCGGTGGGCGGTGTTTGGGTGGTCTGTCGGCTAGAGCTTTCCGCCGCTCAAAGCTCCGCTCGAGAGGTTCTTATTGCCACCGCTGGCCACAGCAGCCACCAGAAGAGCAGAGCCACCCGAAGCGTTAGCACGCGAAGACAAAGTCCAGCTGACGAAAGTGCAAAGAGACACCAGGCTAGGAAAATATTGAGGAAAAAAGTGCGACCAAATTTAAAGATTGTGTGCAAGCGAGCCAGCCAGCAGTCAAATTGAGTTCCGTTCGAGTGGCAAACAAACCTGAGTAGCCGCGCCGCAATGAGCTTCACCCGCCAACTGTCCGAGATGAGTGCCAGCGAGCTAAACGATGCCATCGACGACACCAACTTCCCGCAGGCCCACATCCTCTCGCGCGGTCGCAACAACAGCGTCTGCTCAACAAGTAGCACTTCGGGCACCTCTTCGCTGGCGGACAAGCCGCAGCCCCAGACGGAGGAGTCCACTGCCATTGCGGGCACGCCCGTCAAGGAGGTGGATCCTGCTCCTGCACTAGTCCCGGTGGCCGGCAATCAGAGACCCCGCCTCATCCTAAAGACCAACGGCAGCAGTCCGGATAGCGATGGTACACAACCGAAAACACCAATGACACCGCGTACATCGACAACGCCAGGTAGTGGTGGGTAGTGGTCCAGGGCGATCTAGAGCGATGCTGCGACCGATTCAGTTAATCAATGAACTACTAGGAATAGCGCTAGACGAACTCTTTGTGAGCATAAACCGTACGCCTATCAGTGGGTTAGTGTTTCGGTTCAGAGGTCAGAGATGAGCCTCGGAATGGGGGATAGTACTTAGACAGCCACACACAGCCGCCGAAGGGGGGCAATGCCTCCCTATCTCGAATGATAACGATACTCATCATGTTCCTATTCGTATTTCCATTTACAGGCCACGAGAAGTGCACGTTCCACCACGACCTGGAGCTGGACCATAAGCCACCGACACGAGAGGCCCTCCTCCCGGACATGGCCCGCTCGTACCGCCTGCTATTGGGCGGCCTTGGCGAGAATCCCGATCGCCAGGGACTGATCAAGACCCCGGAGCGGGCGGCCAAGGCCATGCTGTACTTCACCAAGGGCTACGACCAGAGTCTCGAGGGTAAGCATGTCTCATTTGGGGCAATTAGCACCAGGTCAGTGATCGGAGTTGCTCATCCTGGTTTTACCAGTGAATGGGAACTAGTTTCATGTCGGTGAATCACTCGGGTACTCCACCATTTGCGGGGGTTCCTCGGTCCGCTATAGTGCATTAGTCTAATTACCACTCGAGAGATAAAGCCCATGAACATAGGAGCACCCATTATCGATTTCGGGTTTGTACAATCAAGTGGTGCCATCCAAAAGCCAAATACCCAAAAATATGAAAATTAACTAGAGGAGTTTTGAGTTTTAAGTTTAACCTGCATTTCCACTTGCAGTCGCTTTTGAACTTGTCATGTAATCAATGCGAGTCGTTTGAAAAACAAAAGCAAATACAAAAAAGAATTGCGAATTATATAGCTAGCAGCATACCTAACCGGTTGCCCGAGAAATCAGGTTCTACAGTTTGTCAAATAAAATCGCATGTAAATTTAAGATCAACAGCAACAGCAACGCACCATTTAAAAGCTAAATTCGTTGAATAGCCTTCGGCATCGGCAATAGAATGGGGTTTCTTGTGTTTAACCCGAATTCAAAGAACCCAAGAAGCACGAGTCAACGTGACTTGCCAATCTGGCGTTGGGGGAGCTCCCCCCACATGATGCTTGCTGGATTGTTTGTTGGATGGCTCACTGGCTGGCTGGTTGCCTGGTTGCCTGGTTGGCTCGTTGGTCAGGAAACGCACTGAAGCTTTCCGGTCTGTATATTAAGAGCGTGAAAGTGGGTGTGCGGTGCCGCTTCTATTCAGGGAATGGGGGAATCTTAAGAGCACATCGTTTAAAACGAGTGTGGCGAAAGCTCACACTCCACAAGAACCATAAGCCATCAAGTCAAGTCAAGTCAACCGCACCCCCCTCCACCACACGACGCCACCACACACCACCTCACACCACCCCACACCACCCCACCGCACACTCACTAAGCAACCACTTCAGCACTCACACTCACAGGCGCTTAAACTTAACATTCAGTATTCAGTTATGCAGCAAATAAATCTAACACGAATTACGCGCCATAAATCACGAGTAGCAAAGAAAAGGCATTTGAGTAGCTTCGTGGTTGTGGGACATTGGGCGGACAATTCAATAACGACTCCGTGGCGCAACGGTAGCGCGTCCGACTCCAGATCGGAAGGTTGCGTGTTCAAATCACGTCGGGGTCAGACAAAGAAAAGCTTTTTTTTTAATTTACTTCCATTCTTTTAAAGATGTTCTCAACGGCGCCGTGTTTGACGAGGATCATGACGAAATGGTCGTGGTCAAGGACATTGAAATGTTCTCCATGTGCGAGCATCATCTGGTGCCTTTCTACGGCAAGGTGTCCATTGGTTACTTGCCGTGCAACAAGATTCTCGGACTCAGCAAATTGGCACGGTAAGATAAACTTTTTAAGAATATAGAAGAGTGATCATTCATGTAATTCGCAATCCCATAGCATTGTGGAAATATTTTCGCGTCGCCTGCAAGTACAGGAGCGTTTGACTAAGCAGATTGCAGTGGCCGTTACTCAGGCTGTGCAACCTGCTGGAGTAGCAGTTGTCGTAGAGGGAGTGTAAGTTTTAAAATATATATACATACATATATTTTTCGGAATATTATAATTTTCTGAACGACTTCCCTTCTTATTCCCTTTAGGCACATGTGCATGGTGATGCGGGGCGTGCAGAAAATCAACAGCAAAACTGTTACCTCAACTATGCTGGGCGTATTCCGGGACGATCCCAAGACCCGTGAGGAATTCCTGAACTTAGTCAATAGCAAATAGAGTGGAGACTAGAGGACGATACTGAGATCCGAGACCAACTAAAACCCCTACAATATTTTTGGAGGCGCTTATATACAAACAAACAAAAATGAAACGAAACGAAACACAGGGTCCATTAGTTTATGTTTTTAGGATTGATTTCATTTAGTTAGTGCAAAGATTGCAGCCATTTTCCTTGTTGATTTGTGTAAAAATTGTTGAAAAATTTTGTTAGCAAAATACGTTTTTAGATAGACGAATATAATGAGAAGCGAGATTCGAAGAGATCGAGATTTGAATTCCGGTGTTGGGTAGTTTTATGTTCAATTTTATATGCAGTTTAATGGCACTTGAACGATAATTTTTACAACGTATACATACGAGTAATGCATTGTGCAATAAGGGAACAACTGATAATAAATCATGGCAAATTGTTTAGGGAATTTACAATTTAAAAACAGTTCACATAAAATTAATCAACTATAGTTATGTACGTTAAACTATATAAAGATGATGTTCTTTAAAAGGGACCAAAGTATATTGGATGATTTTATTATAAATGTTAAAATTCTATGCCCAATATGTATATGACGTTGCTTGTAGTGAGTCAAAGCTGCTTACAATAAATTATGTATTTAAACACCGTTAAAAAGGAGTTTCTTAAAATATATACATATAAAAAAGGTGTCAAAAATGACGGACCTGAATTCTCACATGACCCCGACGTGATTTGAACACGCAACCTTCCGATCTGGAGTCGGACGCGCTACCGTTGCGCCACGGAGTCAACTTGGAGGGAGGCTTCTAAGTGACAGGAATCCCCCAACGCCAACAGGTTGTTGATTCAAGTCGCGCAGTATCCATGTTAATGCTTTGCTTATTGTTTAATAAGAGCATCGGTGGTTCAGTGGTAGAATGCTCGCCTGCCACGCGGGCGGCCCGGGTTCGATTCCCGGCCGATGCATAATTTTTTGTTTTTATTGAAAAGGATTGCTGCCAAACTTTAGATTAAGCTAAAGGGATAAAGCCACCAGAAAATAAATCACGGCGATGTGTACCTTCAAATCGGTTTATTAAGAAATACAAATAAATGATTTTTTATATTACTTCTTAATTTTAAGAAAATATATATGCTTTATGCCTTGCAATCCCAAGCGTAACTTGCTTGGAGCCAAAAGTATTGGATAATAATTCCAGAATAATTTATAGCAAGAACAAATTTATCACTCCGATATACCTATAAAAATGGATAATGATAGTAAAAGTTTGTCGTAATCACATACGCTGACTAATTTAATTTTTTACAAGAATCGATAACACCCAGACTTGAAAATAGTTTATACAGGCCGATGTTTTGATGCATCAATGAACATCGATAAGAAAAACATTAAGAAATATCCCCAAAACTCCCACCACTAGTCGTCGTTTCGTTGTCTTGTGGAAAATTTGGGTTGGCAGTGATACTTTTTGATTTAATTCTTTTCGCGCTGATTAATTGCTTTTCTTGATCTAACACAACCTCTACGAATCACCGTTAGCACGGGTGGTACTTGCTGAGCAGGCCCCCGAGAAATTTAAAAGACTGAAAGCCCCCTAATAGAAATAAAATTGTTGCACCTGCACAGACGTGTCTGTGTGCATCGCGATTTCTAATCACTCTCAAGACTTTCTTCCACAAAAAGTGACCAGAAAAGAGCCCACAAGAGCCCAGCCATTAAGAAGTGTGCCACTATTTCGCCCAAAAAAACACGCCGTCCACTTAAATTCCGTAAGCCAGACAGCAAAATAGAATTAAATAACAGGGGCAAGCGGGAAAGAGACAGAGCACCTGGCGAGGGGCAGGGCGTTTTTTCAGAGTTTCGCTTTTAGTCTGGACAACGACGACGACAAGACGTGAGTGGTTTCTCATATTGTTTAATTTCTCTAGTTTTTAAAAAAAAAAAGGAAACACGAAAAGCATTCGCATCGCCACACACATACACACAGTGCATTCTAAGCGAGTTCAGTTAGTATTCTGGGCTGCCACCTTTTCGCCGGCTCAAACTAACGGTCCTTACTGTTGCATTTGTGTGTGTGGCATCGTGTGCTTGCGTTTCCAATTGTAATATATCACATTTTCAACAATTCGCATTGCTTTCAGCGAATAACGCCCAACAATGAATGGACAGCTGCCCAATGGCGGACCCTCCAAAGTGGACCTGTACATCACTCATGTGGATCATGTGGGTCCGTATCTGAAGGTCTACGGCCAGGTAAACCGAGATGCCGCCTTCCTCGTCAGCAAGCGAATCGAGCAGCTTTTGCCCACATGCTTTGCCATTGAGCCCAGTTGGTCAGTGGAGCGCCAGCAGGCTCTTCTCATGCCCGGCACGTTTTGTGTTTTCAAGAAGACCAATGGCCCGGCTCCTGGTAATGTAGAGTACAGGCGGATACGTGTGGTCAGTGCCGACCTGGAGGGTCAGGTAATGCGGACTGAGATCGAGTTCCTGGACTTTGGCTATAAGCGCACTGTGGATAGTCATGATGTGAGTGAATGGAGCTCCTTAAAGTTCAAGGCAATTTTTGATATTTTAAATGTATCCTTTTTAGATTATGTTCCCCAAGCAACCCAAGTTGCTGCAGAACATTCCCCTGCTCTGCTCCCAGTACATTGTGCTGGGCATCTGCTCCGAGTGGGATCAGACCGATCTGGCTGTGGTTCAGGATCTGATTGTCAACCAGACCGTTCAAATCACCGTTTTTCCCACACATATCTGTGACCAAAAGTTCGCCAGTCTACGCTGGAAGGACTTTGAGCTTAACGAGTTCTTAGTGCAACAAAAACAAATCGGTGCTCCGGTCGGCAAGCAACTCATGATGGACCACTGCAAGAAGCTGTGGAAGGATACTCCACAGTCGCCGGTTACCGAGTATAACAACAATAGTATACACAACTCAAAGACGGCCACGGAGATTGCCCGTGAACAACTCGCGGTGCGACGATCCTTGGCTGCTCGCTTGGATGCACAGCGCTCGGTTCAGGTGACACCACCAAGACCGCTAAACGCCGATGCCCCTGACTATACGCCAAAACAGCTGCCGCTGGTCAATGTGGTATGAATCGACTAAATTTCTATAAAAGTAATTTATTAATAAATAAATTTGCAGACAAATGTGCAGGTGCCAATGCAAGGCCTGAACAATACTCCGAAACCGGCATTTGTAGCGGCACCGTTTGTTTCTTATAATCGTGCCAACTATCAGCCCGCTGTGCCGGCTGCTCAGCCATATGTGCCCAAGGCGACTCCCCGATCGCAATACACCTACTACAATGTTCGCATGAACAAACCGATTACAGCCATGCCGCCGCCGGCCGGTCCACATGTGCCCAGTCAGCACTATAATCAACAGGCTAACTACGTATCCCTGAACTATATTCCTGCACGGTTCACTCCGCCTCCGACGCCATCAATTGCGCAACGGATGCAACAAAGCACAATTCCTGCCTTCAGAACAACTAGCTTAACGGTGGGCCTCACCTACGACGTAGATATAAGCTATGTGGAAAACGGTCCGTACCTATTTTGGGTGCACCTGAAAAGCAGCGGTGATAATCTGAGCGCCATGATGGGTCAGATTGAACGGACGAAGCTCAAGGCGCTCGCTCAGACTCCTGAACTTGGAACTGCCTGCGTAGCCCGCTTCTCAGAAGATGGACATTTGTATCGCGCGATGGTAAGCGCTGTTTACGCCCAACGTTACCGCGTTGTCTACGTGGACTATGGAAACTCGGAGCTGTTGTCAACAAGTGATCTCTTTCAAATACCCCCCGAACTGTTGGAAATAAAGCCGTTTGCTTTCCGATTTGCTTTGGCCGGAACGAAGGAAATTGAGCCCATTGACGAAAGCATTAAGCGAATTTTCAAGAAATCGGCCATTTATAGGAACTTTGAACTGACTGTACAGGCGCCGGAGAGTGTGGGCTCCATGCAAACCTGCCATCTCAACCAGAATGTAAGTGTAAAGATAATTCTGTTTCTTACGCAAATAAGACAACATCATATATTAACATAATTTTATTGTAGGGCACCAATATGCTGGAGCTGCTTAGACAGCTAAAGAATTCACGGCAGTCCTACAAAAAGGCGGAGCAACTTGAAAATGACGACGCCGTGGAGATCCGTTTTATTCATTCGCCCAGCAACTTCTATGTGCAGAAAGTGTCCAACATAGGACAGTTCGAGCAGCTCATGGACGAGATGTTCTCCTACTACAATACAAACCAAAAAGTTCCCGATCAGTTGATCTTGGGCGCACCTTGCATTGTCAAATGCGATCAGGAATGGTATCGTGCGGAGATTCTGCGTGTTGATGACTCTGTGATTGTACGGCACGTAGATTTTGGTTATGAACAGAATGTGAAGCGGCACCTGATCGGCCATATTGCTGAGAAGCATTTGGAAATGCCCCGCCAGGCAATTAAGTGCTGCCTAAAAGGCTTCGAGAACAGCGAACTTAGCGAGGACAAGATTACCGACCAGTTTGAAATGTTAGCTGAGGAGTCGAATATCCGAAGGCGCACATTCAGTGTGCGTATCTTTCGTATAGAACCCGATGGTCTGAACGTTGTGAACCTTTTGGCAAAGAACCTTAACGTAATGAAGAAGCTTTACAAGCTTTCTATGCCTTTTGAACAGTACCTGTCCCTGGAGAAGGGTCAGTTTAATGCAAACTCTACCCGCACTGATTCTGCGATTTCTTCTGAGTTGGATAAGAGCCAAATTTTGAACTCTACAAGCATTGTTGAGAGCGAGAATCGTTTGCAAATACAGGAAAAACAGCAGCAACAAAAAAAGGAAGAGGTTAAGCAACATAATCTAGCGGTTGAATTTCCTCAACCAGTAAAGGCCATAGGCGGAAGCAAAAGCTCCGCAGACTGGGACAAACGAAGCTCCACCTCGGCTGGCTCAAAGGATAGTAAGCGTCACCAGCAGCAACAAAATCAGCGATCCGATCGTCATTTAGACTCCAGTTTTGAGACGCAAAGTATCGCTAGTTACAACAGTGGCATGAGATCGCCGCGCAAGGGTAACCGACAACAGAACGGTCGTACACCGATTCAATCACCACGGCATAATGGAAAGCAGGAAGCGAAAAAAAATGCGTAAGTATTTTAGTTATATATAAATTGCGTATAATATTAATATTTTTTATTTATGATTATATCAGGCGCTTTAACAACAACGAGTCACCCCGCAGGACTCAAGATGGCCAGCAGGGGAATCAACGCTCCCAGAACGCACCACAGGGCTATGCTCAAAAGCCACAGCGTCAAAAATCCACGTTGGACGGAACTATCAGCTCAAAGCGTTCCAGCGGAGTGGAGAGTGATATGGCCTCTTCCTCCTCCGAACCGGTGGCGGCCAGCAAGCCGGAGAAGTACGTCTCTTTAGAGAAACCGTATGTGCTGCAGGATATGAAAACACCAAGTAAGGAGGCAGCCAGTCTGTCTTGGTGGGTCTCGCCATT
Source organism: Drosophila orena (assembly GCA_005876975.1). Taxonomy (NCBI): domain Eukaryota; kingdom Metazoa; phylum Arthropoda; class Insecta; order Diptera; family Drosophilidae; genus Drosophila; species Drosophila orena. Next base: position 23,780 of record VCKV01000043.1, on the reverse strand, counting down.
CCAGTTCTACGTCGTGCCAAAGTCTGTCTCCGCAAAGTATGATAATGTCCTGCGTGATATGCGACAGTTCTACCGCCAGAAGCAACACCAGCCACTTCAATTAAAGGTTGGATCCACCGTAGTTGTGCGTCAGCGAAAGGACAACGCCATTCTGCGTGCAACAGTGACCGCATGCAATCACATGATGCGCAAGTATCGCGTGTTTTGCGTGGATACTGGCAGCTTGATAACAGTCACCTCAGAGGATGTTTGGCAGTTGGAGCAGCGCTTTGCAGATCCGCCTTGCATGGCACATCGCTGCAGCTTTCACAGCGTGGTTACCAACTTTGATCCTTTATACATTGTGGATCGCATGGAAAAGTTCGTGCCAGTTAATGCCAAAGTTGATTGCGAGTTCGTATCCAAAGAGAAGAGCTACCAAGGCTCAAATAACAGCAGCACTTGCTCCTACACAGTTAACATGTTTGTAAACGGAGCCCCGCTACGAGATATGCTGGTTAAAGCGGAGTTCCTTACTGAAGTGGCGCCTGGTAAAAAAATCATCCTTTATGAAAATTTACCTGTTGTACTGTTTTGTACCAAACCAAAAGTTTTTGTTGATTATAATAACACAATTCGTCTTATTTTTCAACAGAGATTCGCGTAAACCTGTTAGCTGGTCAGCAAATTAGAGGAAAATTCAGTTCTATTCGAGACATGACGAGCTTCAAGGTTCAGTTTGATTACTGCAATGTAAACTTTCTGTGCACCTATGACGATGCCAAATTTGTCAAGTCCAATCCGGATTTGGCCAGGCGATTCAAGGAGTTTTACGAGGGTAAATCGTTTGCCTTTAATGTCAAGAATGTCTGCGAGAACAATATGTAAGTTTAGCTGCAACAGTCGCACTCGACTTTTGTAAACCAAATCTGATAAATTTTTTTATTGCAAAGCGTTCATCTGAGACCTGTAATGCCGTTGTTCAAAGAGGATCGCAAAACGTTCTACTGTCCTTATCCCGTAGTGCTAAGCTCATTCCAAGCACTTGTTGTGTACACTGCTAAACCTTACCGTGTGTATGTCCAACCGCAGGCAATAATACCAGCTGTGCAGACCCTATTGGATAATATGTATGAACACTATCAGGCCAAGGGTAAATACTTAAGTTGATATTCAGATCCTCAAATTAATATGTTTTTTTTAAGGTGAGTCTATAAAAAAATTCGAAATGGGACAGATCTGTGCAGTACGTAGTTCCGATGGCAATTGGTACAGAGCCAGAATCACAGGAAAGGATTCAAATGCAGCATGCTCCGAGGTTTTTTACATCGATTACGGCAACACGGAGGAAATAAAGCGTGACGATATTAAGGCATTGGATGAAAAGTTTTATGAGTACGCAAGCGGCTTTGCAGTAGAGATTAATTTGCCGATTGGCCGCCCCAGCAACGAAGCAAAGCTAAAGACGCGTATAGCTGAGATTCTTGAAGAGAAGGTTGTCACTATCAAATCGATTGAAGTGCGCCGTTGTCACCTAATTGCCGATGTTATTATGGAAAACAATCAGAGTGTGATAGACCTGCTAAAGGCAGAGAAGCTTGTACCCGGCAAAGATTTGGACTACATGCGCAAGCAAATGGAGAAAGGAAAGTCTCGCACATACGAGTACATTGAAACAGTAGACTTAACCTTGGACGAAGAGGAGGATAAGGGTCGCAAGGAAACTGGCAGCAAGTCGAGTTCGGCAAATGCCTCACCAAAGAAGAAACAAAATAATGAGTCTAAAAAGACTAAATCAGTAGAGCCTCCTCCGACTTCTGCTCCAGCACCAGTGGCATTGAAAGCTCCTTCACCAGTTCCTGGTGAGCCGGCACCATTGTTAAAACCAGCCACTCCAGTTCCAGAGACTGTTGAAGTACCTGAAACTAGCCCATCCGTCGAAGAAGCTGCTCCCGAGTCAAAGCCAGCTCCAGCAAAAGAGGATCCTTACAAGGACTTGGACTGTGTTGTGCTGAGCCATTGCGACAATCCTGCACAATTCTTTGTCCACCCGATTGATCAGCTATCGAAACTAAATCAACTGCATGAGAACCTTCAGATTGTGTCTCCCTCTTTGCCCCAGTTGATGAACGTGGTAAACGGTGCGGACTGCGTTTCGATGTATTCGGTAGACAAGTGCTGGTATCGCGCTAAAATCATCGATGCCGAGCTTATGGTACTACTTTTCATAGACTATGGTAACACAGATTGCGTATCAGATGCAACTGACATCAAAGAAAGCATGTGGTCGCACATTGAACCCTTCTGCTTGCCATGCGCACTCCCGATTTGCCCCAAGGGTACAGCGGATTGGGTGGACGCAGCGAATGGCATTTTTAACGAATCGTATTCGAAGATCCCGCGTCTTGAGTACCTCACCCAAGGAGATCACTACACGACCAGTTATGTTAACATGTATATTGAAGGCGAGGATGTGGCTAAGAAATTAATTGCTGATGGTTTTGCAAAACCACTAGAGTATTTGGCCAGTGGATGCAGCTGCTACATTTCGCACGTGAATGCAATTTGCGACTTCTTTATTCAGCTTGAACGTGATTCAAAAGCGCTAGAACTAATTGAGATGTATTTGCGCGAGGAGGACAAACTGAAGCCCCTCGAACGATTTGAAAAGGGTTTGATTGTGGCTGCTCTATTTGAGGACGATGAGCTGTGGTACCGAGCCCAGTTGCAAAAGGAGTTGCCCGATTCCCGATACGAAGTTCTCTTTGTCGACTACGGTAACACCTCTACCACATCGAGGTGTCTAATGCTGTCCGAGGAGATTGCTAGTCTGCCCAGCTTATCCAAGAAATGTTCGCTGCAGTTGCCAGAGTCCTACATCTCGTGGACACCAGAGGCGGAGGCTAAATTCGCCGAACTGACAGGAGAGGGTGAGCTGGTGTTTACCACACAGCTTCTAAAGCCAGGGCAGGATCATGTCACCATTGATCTCCTGTTGGATGGAGAGAACATCATCGAGCGACTGTTGCCGTTGTGCCATCGAAAGGAACAAAAGGAAGCTAGCAAGGAGTCTTTAACTGTTACCACTAAAGCCATCATTACACACGTGGAGAATACATCCCGGATGTATCTACAGTTTAGCGAGAAGAATTCTTTAATGGACATTATATGCGAGAAGCTTAACGGAAGCGAGCTGCAGCTGAAGTCGGAAAAGGCTTCAGTAGATGATATGTGTGTAGTTCAATTCACCGACGACATGGAGTTCTATCGCTCACGTATTCTGGAAGTGCTCGCAGATGACCAATACAAGGTCATTTTGATCGATTACGGCAATACAACGGTGGTGGATAAGCTTTACGAGTTACCTCAAGAGTTTAAGCTCATTAAACCTGTGGCCGAAGTCTGCAGCTTGAAACCCTGCGTCGTATTTGAAAAAAATAAGGCTCTCACCCTAACAACACTTGACGCACTGCTGGACAGCTGCAACGGTGTGGTGGCGGTGGAATTTGTAAACAAATCTGCCAGTCCTCCTGTGGTCAGTTTGACGACTAAAGATAAGAAGAGCCTAAAGATATATGAACACCTTCAAAAGTTGATTGAAGCTGAGCTAAAACTAATCCAAAAGCGAAACGAGAACTCTGAATGCGTCATTTCATATGGCAGTTCACCAAAGAGTTTTTATGTGCAAATGAAGCACAATTCGGCGGACTTGGATTTGATTGTAAAGACACTGCAGTCTTTAAAGAAGGAGCAACTGAAGATATTAGTCGATCCTACCACAAATTCAAATGGTGTTTGCTACTCTGTAGAGGACGCCTGTTATTATCGCTGTAGTATCAAGTCTGTATTGGAGGCTAACCAGGGCTTTGAAGTGTTTTTGCTAGATTATGGAAACACCCTGGTCGTTCCAGAGGTCTGGAACCTACCTCAAGAGATAGAGCCGATTCCATCGCTGGCCCTACACTGTCAGCTGAGTGAGATTCCAAAAGATGTGTCTGATGAAAAACTAGACGACGCCTTTGCCGCTTTGTTAGAGCAGCACTTTGGAGAATTATACGAAATAACTACTCAGCCAAACGAGGATGAGACAAAGCCTCTTATTGCTCAACTCCGTATCAACTATAAAGATTTCGTCCAGGAGCTGGCCAGTACGGTGACCGGAGTACAGAAACCACTCGAAGTTGAGTTGCACAACTGCGTTGTGGTGCAGTACGATGCCCCTACGTCATTCTACGTGCAGATGGAAAGCGATGTGCCGGCATTAGAGCAAATGACTGATAAGCTCCTCGATGCAGAGCAGGAGTTACCCGCCTTTACCGACCTAAAAGAGGGAGCTTTGTGTGTGGCTCAGTTCCCGGAGGACGAGGTCTTCTATCGCGCCCAGATTGTCAAGGTCTTGGACGAGGGAAAGTGCGAGGTGCATTTTATTGACTTTGGCAACAATGCAGTGACACAGCAGTTCCGTCAGCTGCCTGAGGAGTTGGCCAAGCCGGAGCGATACAGCAAGCATTGCGAGCTGGAGGCGTCTACAATATCCAAGTGCGATGCGGCCCTGCTCCAGACGTTCATTGACTCTCGCTTCATTGAAACATTCCAGATAGAGATTCTGGCCACCAAAGGAGCTGGCACCCATGTCGTGCGACTCTTCTACCAGAGCAAGAATATCAGCGAGAAGCTGCAGGAAAATCAGTGATCACCTCGTTATACTGATTGGAGATTGTGATTAGGTTGGCTAAAACATGCGTTGTATTATCTATTTCGTTAAACGAGTTAAACTTATTCAAAGGGAAGAGGACACCTCACGATTAGCCAAGATGCTTCATTGATTTTTCATGGAAAACCAAAATGAAAGCAATTTTATACATTAATTAAAGAATCAATACGGAATGCAAAACATTATCACCAAAAACACAACAAAACGAAAAAAAATCGAACAAAAAAAAACGAAAAATCATTAAAAAACAAACGAAAAATATTGAAAAAAAAACATTAAAAAAAATGTAATCTAGATAAAATTGGCACTAACCAATATATGTTAGTAGCTACTAAGGCGGGTGACGATTTATTTAATTGCTCAACCTTGTGTAAAACAATTTTACATCATCAACGAATGTTGGCGAATTGAAGAGAAGTGGAGTGAAGCTTAAACCTCCTCCAGAATTATTTATTTTCCCTTTATAACTGTATTTGTACTTTCTTTTCTCGATTAACCAACTGAAGAATCACATATGTTTTCATACTTTTTATATTTTACTTTTCATTACCTAAACAAACAAAAAACATTGCAAATCGAAGACTAAAGAAACGTAAGGAAACTAATGGAATATGGGTTTATATATTAAAACCTTTAATCACAATGTCATATTTTTCTACTATTTCTTTTTCATGTTGTGAACAAAATATTAAAACCAACCAATAAATACGATGAAAAGTAATGCCATATACAGCGTACATATATTATTACCTGGTGTTCTTACCTGTAGTTCCAGACCTGGTGCCAGGTAGCAATTAGCGGTCGTCACTCGGGGATTTATTGGATTACGGTTGCTTTAAAACTTCAACTCGATGTGGAAAGGTGCCGAACGGACAGGGCTCATGTCCGCACATGCGAAGATCTCTGGGTTTCTGGAAGTCGGACCTGCTGATAAGAAGGGAATTATGACGTCTGCCCACATTTACAATGCGGATCAAGCTATCATTTCTGAGTATCGCGGTATCATTCATCACTTGGTTAGTCGAGATATCATTCATACGCGTTTACAACTGTATATTCAGCTCGCGTGGATGCTTCATTAGATACCGCCGGATCGATTTCGATTATCAATCGCTTGTTAATTGAATGAGTGGACGGCTAAATCAGAAATATCCACATTCGAGCTGTCAAAATCCCGAAAACAATTTAATTTTCAGCTTCCACGCAGTGTATCAGTTTCCATTGCTGTTATCATCGCGCCTTAGCGAAGAGAGCGCTACTCTCTCTCTCTCCACTCCGAATTTTCCTTTCGAATTTCCCTAGTGCAGCGTTGTCAACGCTTTATCAGCGTTTTTCGGTGTGAGTGCTCGGGCGGGCGGTCGGATCGTCGGAGTCCGAAAGGCCCTAAACTGAACCGATCGTTTCAATTCTGTGTCTGCGGTTGAATTGAACGGTTCCGGCCAACGTGCGCGCCTCGTAACGCTTCCCATACCATTCTACGGCGTAATCATAACTGTTTTAATAATTAATAAATATTAAAGTGCTTAAAAATACATATATGTAAAGAGCACACAAAATCCAAGAATCATCTAAGAGTATACAGTGATGTGTGTGTAGTGAACTAACAAGAGTCCTGCCAGCTTACACGGATTATCTTTTTCGACTTTAAATGGGATTATACCTGAACACTTGAATTTCCCAGCGGTAAGCGGACAGAAACATCTCTTTCGGCACTATTTGGTTTTTTTTTGCTGTATTGATAGTACTTTTTTGGGGTCTGGCGGGTTATCGTGAATGGTAGTACTAGAACTAGATTGCACAACAGCTGTGTGAGCTATATTGAATTTTCTAATCAGGAAACTTAGCATTGAAATGTGGCCCAGTCTCTGGATTTCGTCGAGTTCTACATGCTCTGGTGTCCACACTCAAAAGATTCTCCACGACAGCATAATGCGATAGAATCCAAGTTAAATTGATTTCAATTAGGGGAGGCAGCACAACGGCAATTGGAGGCTTTCTGTGTGTGCCGTACATATCTTGCAGATAAAATAAAAGTTTTACTATATACTCGTACTTGTAATGTACATATATACGAAGAGAAACGGCTGGGGATGGAAAAGCATGGGTGTTTATTCAGTAATTAACTCTGTTAAAAACACGTAGGGAACACCTGCTTATCAAGGCAAAGACTAATCTTTACAGCAAGTGTTCTGGAAAAGTAACTAAAGCCGCAATAAAGGAAACGATCTCAACAATGCCATACAAAGCTATACAAAATGTCGTATTAATAAATAATACTTTCATTGCAACTTGGACTCGTAGTTATTCAAAGTTTATGTACAAATAAACATTCAGCTTGATCGAAATATGATATTTTCGACTTGCATTCCGCTAAAGAAGAGTAGTGGATTCCTTTGTTTATCGGTTTTTTTCAGTCACTGGGGAAATGTTTTCTTGATTGTGTTTAATTGAAATAAATGAACAACGTTTCTATAGACTACCCCAATCTTTTTCGGGGCCATTTCAATTAATTTTTTTTTGTTCTTCGCATCGGCAGTTATAATTTTAAAAGAAGTTATCAGCAGAATGGGGACTTACACGATAAGAGCACTTGACGTACTCTGATAAGCTTCGGTTTTTAGGAAAATATGATTCTTACCCAATGGCATTTCTGGGGGGACGAGAAGGTAGCCAAGATAGGAAGGTTGTCTCAAGCGAAGTTTCATCACTGCATCTGAGAAGAGTCCAAACAAATAAATCTTTATCGTACGTACGAGAAATGTGAATAAATCTAAGGGGCCCTCCAGCGCACACACCTGTTGGGGGTCGGCAAGGGAGGGGGTGGAGCTGAAAGATATATATGCTGATCGGACGGGGTATACCCGATAATATATGCCTACTTCTGCGACGCCCACAATGTGTGACAGGAACTATCACAAGAGCACATAAATCCATTCACAAATGTTTAGAATGTTATTAAAATATTTGATACTAATTTCGTGTTTTTTTCCTTTTTTTTGTTTTTGGTATGCCACCCATTTTTTAGGGGGATTTTCGATTTCATGTTGCGTTTTGTTAGCCCAATAATCGCTTGGCCTGGCGAACAGATAAATAATCCCTCCTCGTCATATTTATCATATTGGGCAGGCTGCAATCCGTTGGTCGACAGTCGGTTCCGGGGAGCTGGGTGAATCGCTAGCGCCTTGGACCATTCCGATCCGTAACCCATTTCTGCCACCCCATTCGCGTTTCCCATTGTTTGTCTGGTCCGCCGCCTGATTGGGCCTAATATATAAATAAATATTGAAGCGGAACAAATGCGGCGAAAGTGGAAAACATAAATTCTGACCCCAACCAATCCACCTCCAAAATGAACAATGTCTAAGGCTAATTCGGATTCTCCGTTTGATTTGCGGGTCGGGATCACTTTTACGGCCATAGCCGAGTGGATATACCATTTGGTGCCTGGCATTAGCCCTTTTTATGGCCAGTTTCCTTGAATTCTCAGCCCCCCAACGAAAATTGTATAATAAATTCAGCCGGGGATGGGATGCAATCTCTTCAGATCCAAAAGTTTGCATTTGGTCGCCACTGTTTATGCTGCCATCTCGTTCTGGCCGCCGTTTTTGGGTTTTATGGTTAATTTTAATTTAAATATATGAAATATATTTATAGCCATTGTTGCGGTTGCTGTCAGTCCGAAAAAGTGTGGAAATAGCTTCAATTTTTCTTTTGATATTTTCTGCTTCGTTTTTTCGCTGATTCGACAGGCGGTTCTAATGACAGAGGTAGGCGCACACTGGGTGGCAAAAGTGTGCGCCAGGTTGTGCGCCTCTAGTGGTGCAATCTTATTAGCAGAACTGTTTCCCATTTTCTTCGTTTTCTTTTTTGAAAGCATATGCCTCTCAAGTGGAGCGAATCATTTGTTGGTCAAAGGCCAAGACACTTCAGCTAGCTGGAAAATAACAAAAATTAATAAATGGGCGATTCATAATGGCTAAATGGGAACCATGAATCATTTTTATTTTACCAAGCCATCGCTGCTAGTATGACCAGCGAATGCTTACTAACTTTATAATTGATTAGCACTCTTTTGTTGCCCTTGTAGGAGGCGTAGATCTTATCGGCCAACTGTGGGCTCCATACGTCTTAATTCCGCCACTTGGACGGGCTCAAAGTGATTTGCCAATATGAATGGATATCTACGTCGTCGTTCATCATTCATTGGCAAGCACTTGAGTTTCGTGTAAATAGAACTACCCATTTTTGCTGACCCACAATTGATTTCTAGGGAACTTCAGCATGGTTGAGCGAAATGATGAAAACTTCAGCTGCGACAGCAATTAGCCCGAATGTCACAAATGCAAAATTACAATACTCAAGACATTACTCATGAGGTTCGGTTTTCATTTTCACATTTTTCACAATGCGAAATCACGCAAAGGCAGCTGATATAAAGTTGGGAAACGTGCAATTTTCTAATTGCCCTTCAATGGGGCGTGACAGAGACATTAACAATGGATTCTGGCCATTTCAAATTCCCAAATGTGCATTCCGAGTGGGCTTACATGCCCAGATCATGTCAAGATATATGTACTTATCCTGGGGTATACATCACGTTGAAGCATTCCTATTTCTGGCCCATAATTGATTATTGGTTTTCAGTTTACCCCTCCGCATTCACCATTTGTTTTTGGCAAATTTCGGAAAATGCTTTTGTGAATCTGACACATTGAAAAGAGCCATAAAAGCATTTTAATGGAATATTTGTATGATTTATAGCTACCCCTTTCGCTGTTTGATGTGGAATCAAAAGACATACTCGCAGAAAGATAAGATATTGTACAAGGCAAAACTCTCCCAAAATGGATCTATATCTATTAGACAGTGAGTCAGGTATTTTCGGGCTAGTTGCTTTTATTATTATTATAGGGCCGCAACTGTTTCCGCTGCCGCAATGCGGAATCATCTTTTGTTGATGTGCATGAATGCAGCGGGAATGACACTGATTGTGTGTTACGTATACGTAATATGAACATCGCTCATACGCAGACCAACAGCTGACCTAGGCTTCGAATTTGAGCTTTGTTTGATCTGCAGCAGTGTATGTATCTGTATCTGTGCTGCCATGGGTAAATTCCATCTGCCAGGTGCGGGAGATTCGCTTGATTGAACGCTTTCAGCTTCGGATGCGGATCCGCATTCACCCCCAAATTGCCAACCCAGACCCAGACCCCCAGCGATCGGCAATGATCTTGTAAATTGTTAATTCGAAAATAAACGCTTTGACGCGCCCATGTGCGATTGTTTGCTTAAATTTATTGTTCTAGCTTTAATCAAGAAAATAAACAAGTTGGCGCCAAAATGAAGTCCCTTAGTTTAGGTTTACATTTTTATCTCTATGTGTCCATTGATTTTGGCAGAGCATGGACCTACATTGGCAGCTGCTGACGTTCATCGTGTGCCTCCAGTTGTTGCGTTCCGCCGGATTCATCCTTCAGCCGGAAGTGCGCAAGTGCACCTACGGCCACATCGATAAGCTGCTGCGCATTCGATGCTACGACTTGGACCTCAAGGAGGTGCCCCAGAACCTGAAGACCTCGGTGGAGGTGAGTAACGATCGCGGGGTCAGGCGATCAGACGTGGTCATTACTGGACCCCTCGTCACAGTTAGCCTCAATTGAGCTTAATTAAAGAATAAAGAAGTTGCCCACAAACATAAATTTATCCATTACATGCATACATATACGTCGTGTATGGGAACCCTACCCTACCCATCCCATTGATAACTCTCTACTGGAACTAAATGATCTGACAATTTGGTGGCCATGTTTGCAGGTTCTGGATCTATCGCACAATCGCATCAGGAAACTGAAAGCTAGCTCGTTTCAGAGGTACACGGACATTAAGTTTCTGATGCTCTATGATAACATGATCTTATCGGTGGAGGTGGGAACCTTCGAGTCACTCACCTCGCTCCAGGTAACAACGACATCCAATTAATCAGCGAGTGTGTCGTTAATTAAGTTCTTAATCGAAATTCCCAGGAAATTGATCTGTCGAATAATGGACTGACTACAATACCGCTGGAGTTGTTTCAGCTGCCTCGACTGAGAAACCTCTACATGGACAGCAACGAGCTGACATCTCTTAATCTGCAAGCACTGGAGAAGCCCATCCGGGCTCCACTGGAGTACCTGAACGTGGCAGGTTGCGAGCTGCAGGAGTTACCCGACTTGGGAATACTTCCAAGTGAGTAAGCCTCTCTAAAGATATGAATCTATCTCAAATCGATAAATCCTCTTTAGAGCTTTGGCAACTAAACGCCTCGATGAATCCGCTGCATGACTTCAGCATCGACAGCCTGGCGAATATGTGCCATCTGCAGGTCATCGATCTGACCAAGTCGGAGCTGAGCAAGTGTGGCTGCCAGCAGGTCACCAACCATCTCATGATGCTCGGCGCCAGTCCGAAGTTCGTGCCAGTTTGCTTGGGTAAGTGCGATGGATGGGCGATGGAGGCGATGCAGTCGGAGCAGCTGCTTATTTTTGGCACATGACCAACTTACAATTCCATTTTCAGAGGCGCTCGACATTAGCAAATGTCCACTGCCCTACAATCGGACGATCCATTCGCCAACATTCGCCAGTTGCCAGACGACACAGCAGTTTTCCGAAACACGCAGCTTTTGGCTTTTTGCAGCTGGCTGTTTTGGCGGAGTTTCTTTGGTCCTTTTAAGTGAGTTAGCTATACTAGAAATGAGTTCTATTCGACATAAGTAAATACATGTTCTACCCCCCACAGTTGTCATCTTCTTCGTGATACACTGTAAGAGAAAACGAGCCCAGCGACGAATGAGGAACGCCCAGAAGCGAAAGCCGTTTGTGATCTCGCCCAGAAATGCCATCAACAACCGTCAGCCGGAGGACGAGCCTCTGCACTGTGATACCTCCCGAAAATAGCACTTTAGTTAGTTAATTAGTTGATTAGTTAGTCTTAGGGGCCAGTTATTTATTACCTACCACTTACGCCTTAGTTTAGCCTTAGGACAACCGTCTACCTAGCAAACTGCCTTGAATCCTTTACCAAAAATCACACAAAATCACCAAAAACTAAAAACAGCGCCATCAAAGAAAATTGCCTTGCTCAAAAGCCATCGCTTATTTATTTGGTTTTATACGTAACATAGATTTAGTAAGTCTACAAAGGGTTAGATTTTTTATAACGAATGACAATTAAACATTGATTTAAACAAGAAAAAACTGTATCGAGTTTGTACTTAGATATTTTGAACTAGAAGAACATATGAAAACTAATTCCAAGAAATACATTGATTGAATACATTTAAGGCTATTTATTTATTTAAATTTTAAAATTGTTTAAAATGGTATTATTTTAAAGTACATTAGCCTGAAAGTAGGCAATCTATTTTGTAACCAACTTAAAGTGGAAGTTTTTCCATCACAGCCAACAAGTGTGCAATGGTTTTACCAGCTTAGTGCGGTTGTCACTTAACAACTTCGTCTTAATCGAATTAGCAAATGGTAAAAGCAACTTTATTAACTTGATTTTAATTTATATATAAATTGTCACGTTTTTTAAATGATTTTTTCTTGACATTTTGCTCGGCTTGCGTTCTCTTAAAATGCTTTCGTAAATCGTCGCTCTTTAGCGCTTTTACCACTACTACTCAATGTTCGCTTTTGATGACTTTCCTTTCGCACCTTTTTCATCGCGCTCTCTGTGCCTCTCTCTCTCTTACGTTTATAGCCGGCGAGTAAAGAAGAAGCATAAATAGAAGTGAAATATAAGTAAGCGGAATGCAAAATACTTTTTCTTTGGCGCCTTCCTGCTCACACACACACTTGCACTCGTGTATAAAACCAGAAAGAAAGATATAGTATTTACACTGCATCTGTATATCGACTATAAAATACCCCCTACCTATATTTTTGTATTATGGTGGTTATGTTGCGTACTTAAAAGGCGAGAGCGAGGAAGTCGTTAATGATTTATTTCTTATTTTTTTTTCCAATTATAAATTTGTCCAACCAGAACCCGCGCCCTATATACCCTTGATATTTCACGAGTAGAGGGTACAATAAATCTCCCACCGGCTTTTCTTGTGGTGGCCAACGACGTCGACTGCGCTGCCGGTGCCTCTGCATTGGCATTTAGGCATTTATGCCAACGGCAGTCGAACAGCCGCTTCAGATTCTCGTCATCGCTCGTGGAAGGCACATCGCAAACGCCGCTCTCGTTCTCGAATTTAGTGTGAAAGCTGAGCCACCCACCGCCCACCGCCCGCCGGAAAATTCTCGCGAGTGTCCCGAAATATCGAGTTTACCCCCCCAAAAAAATATATCAAATAAAATCCTAACAAAATGAGCAGTAAGTTGGGTCACAACCGAATCCAGAGCAAACAAAAAGAAAAGCAAGAAAGGAAAAAAGAGAGTGTGTGTGTGTATGCATGGCTAAAGCTGGAAACTGAGAACTGAAAAGTCGGTAGAACAGCCTGCCCTAAGTTAAAGCTCCTTTGGCGTTTCCTGCTAATCAATCAACCAACAAATCGCCATTCCTTCCATTTCGTAACACTCGCTTCAGGTTGGAGTTATGCAAAATTCGAATCGGATGCAAAATCAGAAGCTGAATCGAAATCATGGCGATAATCGCACTACTATAATATATATAATTATAAATCGAGCATAGAGCGCGCGCGATGGTGTGCGGCTACGACCTTTACTGACCTTCACTAGCGTACTGCTCTGCCCACGGCCCCCCGCCTCATCACCATTACCATCACCACCCCCCGTTTCGCCGCTCTCTCCCGCTCAGTTTCTCTCTATTTTGAAATACTGAAACACTAACGTGCAGGAAAACATTTCAAAAATGCGTACACTGCCCTGGAAACCAAAACGATGGTTGCCGTCTGGCATATTTGTTTGTTTATGAAAAGTTTGTGCACAAAATCGCTGATAACGCGAAGCTCACATAACCTTCAAGAAGAGAGAGATAGAGGGAGAGAGAGAGAAAGAGAGAGAGCTTAAAGTTATGGTGATTCCGTTTTGTTGTGATTCCATTACATTGATTGCTGCGCTTTGTACCTGTCGCAATGCTGGGTGGGGTGACCCGGTAATCCCACTTAGCGCCATTAGCCGCCTTATCATCCATCCGCCTTATCAGCGATGCGATTATTTCCGCATCTGCAGCCCATTGAGATTAGCGGCCCATTAAGGGATGCACTTCGCCTTGGCATTTTTCACACGCATTCGCTGACGTCCGGCGATCTTGTTTGACCATATATACCTACACACTAATAATTATTTTCACAATAATGATTTTCACAATCTATATGGGGATGTGATTCTATTTATAAGTTCCATATGTATGTATGGGTCGGAATTATGGCTGGCGACAGGCACTAACAAGTTTGGTCCGTTTCGAAAATAATATTATATTTTCTTTTCGAAAAGTTTTCCACGCCCGAGAACATTCTTTTGTGTCGCCTCGCCCACTAGTAAAGTGTGTGTGATCTCTCACATTGTTCTCTTTCCTTGGAAATGCCATTAAATCTGCACGGATTTATGCCCGCATTAATCATCAACCTACGGCCACAGCAGCTGCCCTCAATTTTCTAGCCCGCAGGGATCTCCAGCATCTCGCGTTTCGGTCATCCATACACATACACATCCATACACATCCATACACATCCATACACATCCATACACATCCATACACATCCATACACATCCATACACATCCATACACATCCAAAAACATCCATGGGTCCCATGGTGATTAAATTTTTTAAAATTGCTGCGTCGCCTGTACCGAACAGATCCAATGCATTGCCTACCAACCAGCAGACACAATCCTCATTTCATTTTACTTCGCATCGCCGGGGCTATTTTTAGTGAACTGCTCTTTCGGATACAGCATCGGCATCCACAAGATACACACGCCGCCTGCTGAGGTTTCCCGCAGAACTCGTTCCGCGCCTTGCACTCGCCAATTTGTGCGTTGGTGTCGCCGGCGATCCCCGACTCGACTTCCTCCCAAAACCACTCCCTTCATCACATCCCATTATGCACTTTCAGCGTACAGGCAAACATGGATAAAACTAACTCCTGCTAGTCAATAGCATATAACATACAGGATGATGATATTTGTTTTAAGCTACTTAAACTATCGGGGTAACCTACAATTTGTAGAACTGCCTATACATAATTTACAATAGATGAGTTAATCAGGTTGGACTGTACTTCACTTCTTGCGCGCCGGCTGCTAATTATTGCGATGCTTTAATGGGGACCCTGACAAACGGGTTTCTGTAAGGAAAGGGATGGCTCCCTCAAGGTCCGGGCTCCCCATTCATCTAATTGGTGACCCCATTCATTGCGGTGTCTGGCGTTAATCTGATCTGGGCCTCATCACGCCTGAACGGGAATTTGTTCAGTCACTTGACCCAGACCCAACAGCTCAACCCCCGACCTTTTTTCCCAATCACTTTGGCAGGGCGCTTTATCAGCTTTATTGTGCTACGGTCATACGCAATTGATAAAATCGGGTAGAAGAAACCAGAGCGCAAACTCTGCTCAGCGAGGCAAGAGCTAAAGAGAGAGTATAAGGGAGAGCTTTTCTCAGAAGAGAGTTCTCTCTTCCTACACTGTCAAAAAGTTAAGGAATTTTCCCACAGTTAGCTGTCACATAAATTGCTAATTTACCTATTTTTAAGTTTTCGTGCTAAGCATATGTTTAAGTAAAATGTCGCGACGCATTCATTTTGACAATTTCAACAGTTGTTGAAATGTTATATTTAGACCGAGTGTTGTTTATTTAATTTTGTTTAAATCGCCAAATTTATGACGATTGCTGAAAATTCCTTTTCACCGTTATGCCACATAAGTTTTATTGTTTTGTGAAATATTTTGTCATTTTTCGCACACACATCCGGTAAGTCAGAAGTTATTTAGATCCATTCTAGGTTTTTCCGAAAGTAAATGATTTAATTTTTATTTTAGGCCCAACGAATCATTTCACAAGCATACACACGCAAATAGAACAGAACGCATATGTGTATCTTTCACCCGCACACACACCAATGCAAAAACAAGACACACTCACACACACACACACACATTAAAGAATCCGACGGAGGATAAAGATAGTCCTGATCTCAGTCCAAATCAAGATCAAGACCAAGATCAAGTTCAGCCTAGCGAATGCATTTGATTGCCGCTGATTAGCTCGCTGTGCAGCAGCATCTGCATCCGTAAATGTGTCCACATCCGTATCTGAATGCGAGAAGGTAGTTGTTGTTATCCACCTACTTGTTGTATCCTACGCTTCACAGTTCCTTTTCAGTTCGCTTCTCTAAAACCAAACAACCAACAAAAACCAAGCCCATGTAAACAGAACTCTAATCAGACACTTAACCCGACTAAAGTTAGCTCAACGAAATGTATCAAGAATATAACATATATATACACACTTGTATATATATCCATCTATCTATCTATATCGATTTGTAGCATTAATACCCGAATAATAATGTTCTAAATTCCATTTACTTGTCAATAATCGAAATTGGAAATAAAAAATAATCGTACGTCTTTTCTATCTTAACTCTCATGAATTTTTTATTATCTAAACAGCAAGTCTGCATGGTTTAATAACTTATAAAAACAAGAATTTCTTTGAAATTCACTTGAAAATTGTGTACCATACGGATTCTGGCCTAATCTAGAAAGAACTAATTCCCCATCGAGTGAGAAATCTGCACCCAAACAAACAAACATAAGAAAATCAAACTCATAATCGCCCCATGAACGTGTATATAGATACATCTATCCTAGCCACCGCCAGGAATAATTATCTACAGCTTTTGCCCAACTAAATGCCAACTACGCAAAATTCTAATTGCCCGTTTGGGCGCGCCTGAAATATGCTCTGCTCGATTTTTGCAATTCTTTATGGATTTCTTTTTTTGCAATTTTATCCGTGCTAACAAAGCAAATGAATTTTGGTTGCATGTGGGCGATGCTGACGCAGTTGGAGATCTGCACACACCACTTGAACACATGTACATACATACACGTATCTGTTCTATTTTGAATGGGGAACCCAGAGAATCGCTTGTATATTTATAATCCATAACGTTTTTTTGCTGAATCCGAAACTAATAAATACAGCCAAATGCTGCAGTGAAACGTGCAGTGCAACAGTATCTTTTTGTGTTGTAACCCAATTTGTATGTCTGACTTTAGCCGTATCTCTGAGATACACATCTATAGCGTTTAATTTGCAATCGTATCTCTTACTCTCGTCCCTAATAGAGTTCGCTTGGGTGACGCTGACGACAAATGACACGTACTCACTGGGTGCCTTGGTTTTGGCCCACTCCCTGAAAAGGGCCAAGACCGCCCACCAGCTGGCCGTTCTGGTCACGCCCAACGTCTCGCAGGCGATGCGCGACCGACTGAAGGAGGTCTACAACGTGGTGCAGGAGGTCAATGTGCTCGACTCACAGGATGCCGCCAATCTGGCGCTCCTCTCCCGCCCCGAACTGGGCGTGACCTTCACAAAGCTCCACTGCTGGCGCCTCGTCCAGTTCGAGAAGTGCGTCTTCCTGGATGCGGATACACTGGTAAGTTATGCACAACTTGTACTTAAACTACTTCTCCTAGCATGCACCTAAACCAAAACCCATCGTTACGTAAATATGAATATATATTAAATAAATATTTTGAATTCCGTAGGTCTTGCAAAACTGCGACGAGCTGTTCGAGCGCGAGGAACTGTCGGCTGCTCCGGATGTCAGCTGGCCGGACTGCTTCAACTCCGGCGTGTTTGTCTTCAGACCAAGCGTGGACACCTTTGCCCAGATCACAGAGTTCGCAGTGAAGAATGGGAGCTTCGATGGCGGTGACCAGGGTCTGCTGAATCAGTTCTTTGCCGACTGGTCGACGGCGGACATCAAGAAGCATTTGCCATTTGTGTACAATGTGACGGCCTATGCCTCGTACTGTTATCTGCCCGCCTTCAAACAGTAAGTTCGCTATCTCTGTGGAATTCACAAAGCAGTTGTAATGGCATTTGGCTTGCAGGTTCAGAGATAAGATTAAGATTTTGCATTTCGCCGGCAAATTGAAGCCATGGCTGATTCAGTTCAACTCGGAGACAAAGGTGGCCAGCGTTTCGTCGGAGTATGCCCATGCCCAGGATCTGATTCAGCTGTGGTGGAACATCTTCTGCGAAAATGTCATCCAGTCCCTGTCCACCGAAATGGTAAGTGCTATCTATAAAATGCAGAACGCACATCTTCAAGATTTCCAGCGTTACTTGGCCCCAACAATCCTATGTCTTCCCTTGTTTTTGAACGCCATACTGAAGCTAACCCAAGATTTTTACTGTTTAACCCAATGTATTTGCTCCAATCCTCAAAAACAAAACCCCTGCTTCGTTTTCTAACCCGCTAATCGCAAGCAAACGCCAGGAAATGTTGCTAGTGATCGACCCGAGGGAGAAATGGCCCAAGGGTCCACTTCAGAGGTAAGCAGATCTTCAATTGCCGAACCATATCGCACCAGATCTGTAGATACCTTGAGCACACCCCTGTGTAAATATCTTAATTATAACTCAAATATTTATTTATTTATCTATCAATTCATCCATCTTTCTGTGCGCCAAGTAAATAACCAAAGCAAACAAACTCTGTTTCGATCTATTTGCCATTTATTTCTTTCCGATAGCTGGCCTCGATATCGTTTCATTTCCCGCCTCTTTTCTGTCTACTCGGTTTGAATACTTTGTATTCGTTATTTTTTTGTATTGGTTTGCAATTTTCTGTTGATTTTTCCTCGATTAGCAGCCACGCCCCAGAGTAACCCATTTTTCTTTTCTCTTTTTTGTATATATTCTTTTACTTTTTTGGCCCCACAGACAGACCAATTCTCAACTTATTTCTTCTGTATTTTTTCTGTAATATTTGTCCAACTGTGTGTGTCTCGTGTGTGTGTGTGTGTGTGTGTGTACTCGTCTTGGTGTTCACTTTCTTTATGTTTTTTCTTCCTTTCTAATTTGCATCGATTTGGCCAAGAGCCAGGAAAATGTTTCGGCTTACGCCATCGATAGATGGAAATGATTCAAATCAAGATGGTCGGTTGCGGGTGATGCCAAAAAATTCAACTGAATCATTAGATATATTCCATAACACAAACACAAATACACACACACACTCTAGCACGCATTCGTGGGGGATCTCCTTTTGGTACACACAAAGAAATTTGTATATATTATTGATCAAAATTGATGAAGCTAGATTATTGATTATGATCTTGTTCTAAATTCAGAAAAAAAAAATAATAAAATAAAGAAAATAATTTGCTGTATATTATTATTAAATTAGTACATTTTTTCTGTGTGTACTTTTCACTTTCTCCCTTGCTATGTTCGTGCCGTTGGGTTTTTTTATTTTTGCAAATTTATTTACTTTTCATTTACTCTTTATTTTCCAACTCTTGCTCTCCTATGTTGCGCATTCTGTAAATTATACTTTGCCATAAACAATACGTGGACTGCCGTATCGCATATAACTCGTGCATATAACTCTGTATATCTAACATTGTCTCAGTGCCTTTGCCTAAATATAATACGCACGCAAAGCGAATTCGCGGCGGATGAGCTGCATCAGCGGCAGCAGCATGAGTTCTACCAGCAGCAGCAACTGCACCACAATCTGCTGCATGTGCGCCAGTTCCGCGATCCTTGGGCAGATTACTATGAGAATCTGGAGAAGGAGCTGCAGGAGCAGGAGCAACAGCGGCATCAGCGGCATCAGCAGCAGCAGCAGCACCACAATCCCAGCCAGAATCACAGCCAGGACAATGGGAATGCGGATGCAGCTGCGATTGCGAATGATATTGAAAATGAGAATGATAGCACGATTGTAAATGCAAATGGAAATGCAAGCGCGAATGCCACTGAGTGGCATCATGACGATGCATGCCACCCACCTCCGCCGACGAGTCCTTCGCCCCAAAACCAAAATCAAGCCCACAATGCCAATGCCACTGCCAATGCCGAAGACTTTTCATCCGTAGATGTGAATAGCAATGAGCTAAACATTTCACAGCCACCTGAACACGCCTCCTCCTCCTCCGACACAGCCACGCCCACTGCCACTGCCACTGCCACGCCCTCGCAAACGCCCACGCCCTCGCCTCATCATTCCGTGCATAGTCAGACAGTAGAAAAAGCGACAAGCCACCAACAAGAACATGAAGTTGCAGCCACAACGCCGCCTGAGGTAAAGGCAATCAATCAAAACCTGGCCTGAGAACTACACAGAAAAAAGCCCTGTTACTGTTAGATGGGTTTTTCAATCCAACATAGCCTGAAGCAAAACGAAAAAAAAAGCAATTTGTATTATTATATGACTTTCATCGCACCTCATGCAAAATAGGCTGTATGTTATATTGAAATATCTGAATATTTGAAGAAGAGAGTGGCATTTTTTCTGTGTAGGAATCCCGATTCCCAACCAAACAAACCAACCGCATTGGATAGCGGTGTGGAAGTGTAAAACTGCTAGTGCAAGTGATAGTGATAATGTAATGTCCTGGTTTTCGTCTAGTCACTGTTTTGCATACGAGTTGTCATTGTCGTCTTCATTGTCCTTCGGTCATCGTTCATTGTTCATGGTCCCTGGTCATTGGTCCTTGGTACATGGTTCATGGTTCATGGTTCATGGTTCAGCGTTGTGTTTGTGGCCTGGATAAGGGCATTTGTTGAATTATTATTAGTTGGCCTGGCACCTGGTCAGCATTAATGTAGATGGAACATGGGGAGCTCGCTCCCCATTTGGCCAACAGCATAATCATCATCTTGGAAGCCAAGCGCAGCAAAAGCAGGCACTCCTTCCTCGTGTTGCATGCGCATTTTATAGCCACCTGCATCTCCATTCAGCCCACTTTCACATAGTAATCTGCCAGAGAGTTGCAGGGGCACGCATTGCAAACGCAAGCAGCCGGAGCTCAACGCGTCGTATACTTGATTTATGCCTCGAGCTGCACTCTGTTGTCACATTAATCATACGCCCTGTGCACCGTAACTAACATCTCAATGTTGTCAACCGCTCGTCTGCGTTCTAGTACTAGCTTAATCCGTAGTGCATGAAATGTTCTAATACACCCAACTACATATGTATATTCTCCCCTTCGCTGCCCCAACGCAACCAAGCACTTAATCAATTTAATTAACATACTTTCAGGCGGGTCTGGCTGGTGCCCTGTCACAGCTCCGCATCGGTCAGCAGCGTACTCCCGAACAGGAGGCCTACGAGAACCAGATGCGCCGCCAGTGCTGGGAGTCCGGACAGATCGACTACTCCGGTGCCGATTCGTTCGAGAACATATGGAAGAAGATTTCGCAGACGCTGGAGCGGAAGACCGAGAAGGAGTCGGAAGAAACTGGTAGCTCATAGATACAAAACCGAAACTAAACAGAACAAACAAATGCAAATCGTTCGTTATTCGTCGTTTTGTTGCCATTTTTTCTTGTACACGCACACTCGTACACACTCAACCACTACGACCCCTCCCTTTACCCTAAAATGAAAACCCCACACACAGACCAGAGCCAAATACGCACACACCTGTATTTCCAATCCATCCCCCTTGGGAGGCAGGCGCATTGTTGCCAATGTCAAGGCGCACCCGCTCTAATTGAAATTTAAGGTTCGGCCAAAAAAAATGTTGTCGAAACGAATTCTTCAGAGTGTCATAAATGCAATTTTTATTTGCCTCCCTCTTTACACCCACGCACACGCACACACAAGCTCTTGTTGAAAAGAATGAGCGAGAAAGCAGAGAAATTTTAATTAAGTTTTCAAATTAAACTTTTTGCACTGCTGCTACTGCTGCTACTGCTGCTGCTCTCGACATACGTGATGTGATTCGATGTGTATGTGGACGACACACTTGGCACAGTTGCCCCAATCGCCTGCCCCAAAGCCCCCTTACCTCCCCTTCCCTTCCCTTGAACAAAATCGAGGAAAAATGAGCACACTTGGCCCGGCCACAAAGTTTTACACTTCATTGTATATTAATTGAAATTTTTGTACTTTCACCCTCTCGTGTGCTTACCGATTTATGGCGATGACTTTCCAGCTCATCTGCATCAAAACTCATTGTGGCATAAAGGCCATTTCCTGTCCTTGCCTCCCCTTTCCCTGCCTTCTTCCCTCCCTCTCCCATACACATATGTACATATGTTTTTCCTATGAATAAAATGCTAACAATGAGTGTATACAATAACTCTAGAAAAGATAAACGAAAACCATTTAAAATAAAGTAAAAATCAAAACTGAAATTGTAGCCCACATTTTGTGGCTATTGTGTATATGTATCTGTTCTGTGTGTGTGAGTGTGTGTGCGAAGTGCCCAGCCCCCTTTTCGCCCACATTTCGGATCGAATTCGAGCTGAGCATCAAATATTTGTTTCAAGTGTTTTGGCAGCCTAACTTTTCTATATAAATACGTATATACGTGTATACCATTTATGTTATAATTTACATTTTGCAAATATTGTCGTAATATTTATTCGAGAACAACAACAAAGAAACCCCAAACAACACAAACAACAATTTTCAATTTATGAAACTATGTTTTTCAATTTGCATTTTTATTTTAGCAGTTAAGTTACGTTACGTTCTTCTTTCACATTTTGTCGCCCTTTCAGTTGTATACTTTTAAGCCATCCTAGCCATGGAAAGCATTTGGTCTAAGTTCGAGGTCTTAGAACCATCACATAGCCATAAGAGCCAGCACCATTCACCCACTGCATCTTAGCCATCAATAGCATCACAGCATCGTAGACGATGTAGCTGAATCGAATTAAAACTGCTGTCTCGTTACCCCTAACCACATTTGCAGATAATGATAACGATAGTGACCCCGCTAACCCACTAAGCTCAGCTCAATTGCTAAACGAAGCCGCCAGCATGCTGCTGAATCCGCCCAAGAAATCCCCATCTTCAAAGGCGATGAAAGCAAATGGGGCGAATGGGGAGAATGGGAATGGATCCAATCTCGACCAGTCTCATCTCACCTCCCCAGCAACTAACAAACAGTCTGCGAATGCATCAGCTTCCTCCACCGCCTCCTTGAAACAGAATCCACAGCAGCGACAGGAGAGACCGCATCTCCAACCGGAACCGGAAGCGGATCTGGAACTGGAACCGAGACCACAACCACAGCCGCAGCCAACACAGCAGCACATCGGGATGCAGCCAGGCCGAGGAAATGTCAGCGTTTCCAAGAGCGGCAAGCAGAGGTCCGCCCGCAAGTTCAAATAGCAATTACTGAAGCTGCTGATGCACTACAGCTGCCTGCCACACCTGGCGTGCCGCTGCAAGTCGCAGTACCGGCGGCTGGAACCCAATCTGGATACCGAACCCCAACCCGTCCACGTCTAACCCGACGATTGATAAACAGATCCGAGAAAGTACAAAGCGTATGCCACGATAAATGCTGTACAAATTGCTTGCTAAGTGGCTCTTAGACGAAGTCTCTAAAGTAAATAAAATCACACTAAGTGTAAAGTCAAATTTAACTTTATACATTTTAATTGCAACGATTATCAGGACACCAAAGATTCTATAAGTGAAATATTAATATGAGCGTTTTTTTATTAGGTATTGTATTTAAAGCAGAAAGCTTGAAATTATTGAGAACGTCTAAGGGTCCCTTGGTTTACCCAAATACCACGCTGCCTTACAAAGGAAACACATGCAATATCCTAGACTTAGTGTATAGTGTAAGACAAGAGCTAATACTAGATGTAAGTCGCAAGTGCTTTGGATAACCCTAGATGCAAACACACACACTCAGGAGCTTGGGATGATACCGCCGTATATACCATACCATATACTATACACACATGCGTCCACACACCACAGAGCTACTGACCTCCGCGGGACACGAAGACGGTAAGGTGGAGTTCGACAAGGGCCACGGGAGCCAGCACCAAGTACAAGTGTGATCGAGGGTGGCTACGAGGTGATCACTACACCCCCAGCCCAATGGAACCGTCAAGACCCAGGTGCGAA